>JARQOC010000002.1:499170011-499770011 GCA_033576535.1 Allobates femoralis
CACAGCCGACCCCCACTAATGTCCACACAGCCCCCCCCATGTCCGCACATACTTACATGTCTTCTTAGTCATCTGATCGTCCGTCCGGCCAGGCGTCATCTTCGTCCGGCCAGGCGTCCTCTTCGTCCGGCCCCGGGGATCTTCTGTCTTCTTCCAGCTCCGACGTCCTCTTCTCTTCTCATTCAGGTACAATGGACGACAAATCCGCCATTGTATCTCAATGAGATATGAGCGGCTCTTCTGATTGGTCGCTGTGTACTGCCCTCAGCCAATCAGAAGAGCCCCTCATTGAGCTCGAATTCTGATTGGTCGGCGCCCAATCCGAAATCGGGCTCACTGCCCATAGACATGTATTAGCGGTGTGTCCGCGATTTTACGGCCGACAAATAGAACCAGGTGGCCGGCCATAAAATCGCCGACACACCGCTAATGTATGTCAATGGGAAAAATAGCGGACCTGAATGAGAACTGTCTCACTTAACATAAATAATAAATTAAATAATAAATAAAATAATTTAAAAAGAATTAAAAAATAATAAAAAAAATAATAAAAAAATAATAAAAAATTAAATAAAAATAATAATAAAAAAATAAAATATATGCTAATCAGCTCAGCCATTTTGGCGGACCACAATGAGAACTCTGTCTCACTTAAAATAAATAATAAAATAAATAATACATAAAATAATTTAAAAAGAATTAAAAAATAATAAAAAATAATAATAAAAAAATAATAAAAAATTAAATAAAAATAATAATAAAAAAAATAAATATATGCTAATCAGCTCAGCCCTTTTGCCGGGACCACAATGAGAACTGTGTCTCACTTAAAATAAATAATAAATTAAATAATAAATAAAATAATTTAAAAAGAATTAAAAAATAATAAAAAATAATAATAAAAAAATAATAAAAAATTAAATTAAAATAATAATAAAAAAAATAAATATATGCTAATCAGCTCAGCCCTTTTGGCGGACCACAATGAGAACTGTGTCTCACTTAAAATAAATAATAAATTAAATAATAAATAAAATAATTTAAAAAGAATTAAAAAATAAAAAAATAATAATAAAAAAATAATAAAAAATTAAATTAAAATAATAATAAAAAAAATAAATATATGCTAATCAGCTCAGCCCTTTTGGCGGACCACAATGAGAACTGTGTCTCACTTTAAATAAATAATAAATTAAATAATAAATAAAATAATTTAAAAAGAATTAAAAAATAATAAAAAATAATAATAAAAAAATAAAAAAAATTAAATAAAAATAATAATAAAAAAATAAATATATGCTAATCAGCTCAGCCCTTTTGGCGGACCACAATGAGAACTGTGTCTCACTTAAAATAAATAATAAATTAAATAATAAATAAAAGAATTTAAAAAGAATTAAAAAATAATAAAAAATAATATAAAAAAATAATAAAAAATTAAATAAAAATAATAATAAAAAAAATAAATATATGCTAATCAGCCCAGCCCTTTTAGCGGACCAGAAGGAGAACTGTGTCTCACTTAAAATAAATAATAAATTTTATAATAAAATTATTTAAAAATATTTAAAAAATTATAAAAAAAATAATAAAAAAAAAAATTAAAAATTATAAAATATTACAAAAATAATAAATTAAAAAAAAAATCTAATAATAATTATATTACTGCTAATAATAATGATATTTAATGCTAATAATTATGCTATTAATGCTAATAATAATGCTAATAATGCTAATAATTATGCTATTAATGCTAATAATTATGCTATTAATGCTAATAATAATAAGATTAATTGCTAATAATAAGCGGCCATTGCGAGCACTCAGCCCCAATAAGTGTTGAACGCGCCCCAAAAAAGTATTGGACCCCCCCCAAAAGTATTGGACCCCCCACCAAAAGTATTAGACCCCCAAAAAAAGTATTGCACCCCCCAAAAAAAGTATGTGACCCCCCCAAAAAAAGTATGTGACCCCCCAAAAAAAGTATGTGACCCCCCCAAAAAAGTATGTGACCCCCCCAAAAAAAAGTATGTGACCACCCAAAAAAAGTATGTGACCCCCCCAAAAAAAAGTATGTGACCCCCCAAAAAAGTATGTGACCCCCCAAAAAGTATGTGACCCCCCAAAAAAAAGTATGTGACCCCCCAAAAAAAGTATGTGACCCCCCCAAAAAAGTATGTGACCCCCCAAAAAACTATGTGACCTCCAAAAAAAAGTATTGGACCCCCCAAAAAAAGTATTGGACCCCCAAAAAAAAGTATGTGACCCCCCAAAAAAGTATGTGACCCCCCCAAAAAAGTATGTGACCCCCCCAAAAAAGTATGTGACCCCCCAAAAAAAGTATGTGACCCCCAAAAAAAGTATGTGACCCCCCCAAAAAAAGTATGTGACCCCCCAAAAAAAGTATGTGACCCCCCAAAAAAAGTATGTGACCCCCCAAAAAAAGTATGTGACCCCCCCCAAAAAGTATGTGACCCCCCCAAAAAAAGTATGTGACCCCCCAAAAAAAGTATGTGACCCCCCAAAAAACTATGTGACCTCCAAAAAAAATATTGGACCCCCCAAAAAAAGTATTGGACCCCCCAAAAAAAGTATGTGACCCCCCAAAAAAAGTATGTGACCCCCCAAAAAAGTATGTGACAAAACAAAAAAGTATGTGACCCCCCCAAAAAAGTATCTGACCCCCCCAAAAAAGTATGTGACCCCCCAAAAAGTATGTGACCCCCAAAAAAGTATGTGACCCCCAAAAAAGTATGTGACCCCCCCAAAAAAGTATGTGACCCCCCCAAAAAAAGTATGTGACCCCCCCAAAAAAGTATGTGACCCCCCAAAAAAAGTATGTGACCCC
This sequence comes from Allobates femoralis, assembly GCA_033576535.1. Taxonomy (NCBI): domain Eukaryota; kingdom Metazoa; phylum Chordata; class Amphibia; order Anura; family Aromobatidae; genus Allobates; species Allobates femoralis. Next base: position 499,172,860 of record JARQOC010000002.1, read on the forward strand.
CAAAAAAAGTATGTGACCCCCCCCAAAAAAGTATCTGACCCCCAAAAAAAGTATGTGACCCCCCAAAAAAAGTATGTGACCCCCCCCCAAAAAAGTATGTGACCCCCCCAAAAAAGTATGTGACCCCCCCAAAAAAGTATGGGACCCCCCAAAAAAAGTATGGGACTCCCCAAAAACTATTCACACCCCCCCGAAAAGTCCTCACACCAGCTATAACTACTATAATCAAATTAATGCACATTCTAGAATCCCGATGCATTTGCATCGGGCTCACAGCTAGTATATATATATATAATATATCTATATCTAATATATATATATATATATATATATTTTTAATATAGAATATATATATATTATATATATAGATTAATCTACAATATATATATATATTTATAGATTAATATACAATATATCTATATATATAAATAATATAGATTAATATACAATTTATATATATATTTATAGATTAATATAATGTGTATATATATACATATATATATATATGTATATATATATATAATATATATTAAATATACAATATATATATATATTAATCTACAAATATATATATAGATTAATATACAATATATATATATATATTATATATATATAAATAATATAGATTAATATACAATTTATATTATAATTTATAGATTAATTACAATATCTATATATAATATTATAGATTAATATACAATATCTATATATATATATATATTATGTATATTATATATTACAATTTATTTATAATGTGTATATATATACATATATATAAATATTATATATATATATCTATATATATATATTAATATAACAATATTATATATATATTATATATATAGATTAATTACAATTATATATATATAGAGATTAATATACAATATATATATATATATATAAATAATATAGATTAATATACAATTTATATATATATTTATAGATTAATATACAATATCTATATATATATATAGATTAATATAGAATATATGTATATATATATTAATATACAATATATATATATATATATATAAAGATTAATATACAATATCTATATATATAGATTAATATACAATATCAATATATATATATATATTATGTATATTATATATTACAATTTATTATAATGTGTATATATATACATATATATATATATATAGATATATATATATAGATATATATATATATTAATATACAATATATATAATATATATATATATATTAGATTAATGTACAATATATTATATATATATATATAGATTAATATACAATATATCTATATATATATAAATAATATATATTAATATACAATATATATATATATATATATATAGATTAATATACAATATCTATATATATATATATATAGATTAATGTAGAATATAGCGGGATCACAGGGGCACAGGGGCACTGGGGCACAGGGGCACAGGGGCACAGAGCACTGGGGCACAGGGGCACAGGGGCACTGCGGCACTGGGGCACTGGGGCACAGAGGCACAGGGGCACAGGGGCACAGGCTACCGGGATCACAGGGGCACAGGGGCACAGGCTACCGGGATCACAGGGGCACTGGGCACAGGGGCACAGAGGCACTGGGGCACAGGGGCACAGGGGCACTGGGGCACTGGGGCACTGGGGCACAGAGGCACAGGGGCACAGGGGCACAGGCTACCGGGATCACAGGGGCACAGGGCACAGGCTACCGGGATCACAGGGCACAGGGGCACTGGGGCACAGGGGCACAGAGGCACTGGGGCACAGGGGCACAGGGGCACTGGGGCACTGGGGCACTGGGGCACAGAGGCACAGGGGCACAGGGGCATAGGGCACAGGCTCCAGAGCACTGTGTCAGCATGTGCTGACAGCAGCTGCTCCGGAGCGGGATGACAGCGGCAAGGGGTCGCAATGCCCGCTACGCGGGCAATGCCTCGCACGGCGTGGTGACGTCACATAGTGACAAAGCCACGGCGTGCCGGGGTCCGACACAAACGTGCCTACGGCAATTATATAGTAGATATGTATACACAGAGCACCTTCATACAGATACATGCAACAAAGAGCACATACATACAGACACATACAGTACAGACCAAAAGTTTGGACACACCTTCTCATTCAAAGATTTTTCTGTATTTTCATGAGTATGACTATGACTATGAAAATTGCAGATTCACACTGAAGGCATCAAAACTATAAATTAACACATGTGAAATTATATACTTAACAAAAAAGTGTGAAACAACTGAAAATATGTCTTATATTCTAGATTCTTCAAAGTAGCCACCTTTTGCTTTGATTACTGCTTTGCACACTCTTGGCATTCTCTTGATGAGCTTCAAGAAGTAGTCACCGGAAATGGTTTTCACTTCACAGGTGTGTCCTGTCAGGTTTAATAAGTGGGATTTCTTGCCTTATAAATGGTACAAAAGTGCAGTTGCAAAAACCATCAAGTGCTACAAAGAAACTGGCTCACATGAGGACCGCCTCAGGAAAGGAAGACCAAGAGTCACCTCTGCTGCGGAGGATAAGTTCATCTGAGTCACCAGCCTCAGAAATCGCAGGTTAACAGCAGCTCAGATTAGAGACCAGGTCAATGCCACACAGAGTTCTAGCAGCAGACACATCTCTACAACAACTGTTAGGGTACCTTTACACGTTGCAACATTGCAACATTGCATGCAATTTCACTTGCAACTTGCTGGTTGCAGTGAAATCATGGATACATTGTTCCATTTTGTTGCCGTGTACAAATGTAACAATGTGTCTATGATTTCACTGCAACCAGTAAATGTAAATTGCAAGTGAAATTGCATGCAATGTTGTGACATGTAAAGGTACCCTTAAGGTACTGTCACACGCGGCAATATTACTAGGCAATTTCATTGGCAATTTGCTGGTTGCAGTGAAATCATGGACACATTGTTCAATTTGTACACAGCAACAAAATAGAACAATGTGTCAATGATTTCACTGCAACCAGCAAATTGCCAGTGAAATTGACTAGCAATATTGCCGTGTGTGCTGGTACCTTTAGGAGGAGACTTTGTGCAGCAGGCCTTCATGATAAAATAGCTGGTAGGAAACCACTGCTAAGGACAGGCAACAAGCAGAAGAGACTTGTTTGGGCTAAAGAACATAAGGAATGGACATTAGGCCAGTGGAAATCTGTGCTTTGGTCTGATGAGTCCAAATTTGAGATCTTTAGTTCCAACCACTGTGTGTTTGTGCGACGCAGAAAAGGTGAACGGATGGACTCTACATGCTCGTTCCCACCGTGAAGCATGGAGGAGGAGGCGTGATGGTGTGGGGGTGCTTTGCTGCTTTGAAGCTCATCAAGAGAATGTCAAGAGTGTGCAAAGCAGTAATCAAAGCAAATGGTGGCTACTTTGAAGAACCTAGAATACAGACATATTTTCAGTTGTTTCACACTTTTTTGTTAAGTATATAATTCCACATGTGTTAATTCATAGTTTTGATGCCTTCAGTGTGAATCTACAATTTTCAAAGTCATGAAAATACAGAGAAATTTTTGAATGAGAAGGTGTGTCCAAACTTTTGGTCTGTACTGTATATACCTTTCAGTAGGTCCTCACTAATTTATACCACCAGTAGCCCATACATCTTGATATACTCATTAATATATACTGACAAGGACACACAGACATAAACAGACACACCCACATACACACATTCAGCCAGACACACATACAGCCACACATACAGCCACACGCACTTGCCTCCATCTACCTCCTCTTCAGCTTCTCTTCAGAGCCCAGGACAAGCGGTGAATTCCCAGTCACATGACCAGTCACATGATTGTTTTGTTACCAAAGGTCCTAAAGTCCAGAAAGTACAATACCAGTGGTGACATTACAGTCACATGACGGATGGCATGATTGTGGTGTCACCAAAGTCTCTCAAGCAGTCTCCACATTCAGTTGTTCATGCTGTAGACACTGGGGACCTTGTACCCAATTTGCCATGCCCTAATATTGGTCCTGCCTATATCAATATAAAAATAAAAGTTAGGTCTTTGAAAGAAAGAGAGAAAAGAGGAGATGCAAAAAAAGAAAAACTTCTGCTCCCAAAGGGAGTAGTAGTGAGTTTATATGCAGTAAATAATGACTATGGTAAATTAGGCTAGGGTCACACTTGCGTTTTTTCATGCTTTTTTGGAGACCTGCGTTTTTAAAAAAGCATGTAAAAACGCACCCATAGGCCCCCATGTTAAAAAACGCATGCCCTAATAGCAAAAACGCATGTCTTAATAGCAAAAACGCATGTGTGACAGTACCATGCGTTTTTGCATGCGTTTTTTGCAATTATGTGATTAGCTGACATCAAAAACGCATGCAAAAACGCATGGTACATTAGTACCATCCAAAAACGCATGGTACATTAGTACCATCCAAAAACGCATGGTACATTAGTACCATCCAAAAATGCATGGTACATTAGTACCATCCAAAAACGCATGCGTTTTCCATAGGGGCCCATGTTAAAAAAAACACATGCGTTTTCTAAAAAACGCATGCGTTTTTAAAACAGCACCAAAAAATAGTGCATGCACTATTTTTGGGTGCTGATTTAAAAACGCATGCAAAAAATGCAGGGTGCCATCAGACATCTTAAAAAACGCATGCTGAAATGAAAAACGCATGCAAAAACGCATGAGTTTTTTTAAGTCACTAAAAAAACTCATGCCAAGTGTGACCTCACCCTTACTCAGGTTTGGGATGAAATGCAGTAAGATGTTGAAGGCAGTAAGCAAGATCAGACTAAATTTGCTATGTTTGCAGTGTGAATGGAAACAATTACCGTATATCTGAAAAGAAACTGTAGGCTCAAAACATTAGGGTAGTTTTAATAAAGACTCCTAATTAATCGCTTTTTTATGTTTTTTTTTATTTTAAATGCATTGGAGCATTAAAAAAAAATGTAAGAATGAAGAGATATTGTTAAAATATATAGATTCCGTCCACCAAATTGCAGTTCAGTAAAATGTATATTTAAACTCACATTAAGAATACCCACATTAAACATGTTTTTTTCTGTTATGTAATGTTTTAATAGAAAACACTTAAATACAATGCCTTATTCTATAAAAGAAGCACCTTGCCAGCATTGTTGAGTATTGCGGTGGACATGGCTCTATCGTTCGCATACTCGACTGAATTGAAACTATAAATCGCTTTGCTGGATATTTCTTTGGATTTAGCAGTTTTGCTTCAGATGGATAAGCTGATAAAAGAATAAGTGAACTGAGATGCTAGCTCAATTTTCAGAATGGAAGGAAGATAGAAAAATATAGTGCATGTCAATGAAAGTGGAGGATACAATGTAGAATAAGGTTAGGCAATTCAAAGGTTATAGTAAAAGGGGTTTTGCATGGACTGATCAGAAATAAAAATCTACTTATATTCTGTATTAGTCATCTTTTATAAAAATAAAATATATATGAATGAACAAAAATATAAGAAAAATACAATTAAGCTTAGTTAAACTGTTACAATCAGTTTGATGTCATAGTTTTAGTTCTCTGGACCTAAATGACAAATTCATCTATTTTAATATATTTTATGATTATTTTATCTTGTAACGTCACTGTAAGAAAATGTTTAACACTATCGTAATTTTGTTCAGTGACATAAAGTACTTCTAAATTTGCAGCAAATTATTTTCTTAACATCAGGCATCAAAGTTCCTAATGTTCAATCGAGAGGAAAAGAAACTCTTTCCTGTGACTCAATGTCTGGCTGATAGTGGGCTGTTCTGAGCTCTTATATCCATGTGCTCTATTAGTCTATAAAAATAGGGGTCGCTTAAAAGCACACATCCACTTTAAATGTAAAAATGTTGGTGGCTCATAGGAATACAGGAGATTTACAACTCTATATTCAAGATAAACTATTCTATTTCATGAACTTCAGTATAATGATAGGTACTCTTGATTCTTAAGGGTCATCAGTTGTACACTTCGCAGCATCATTTGTCAGTCCTGACAATGTAGACAGATGTAACAGATGAACATGTACATACATGACATTTTATTACCAGACAATATAAAAGTCATGTTGGTAAAAAAAAGTATGAATTCTAGATATGAATTTTTGAAGTTAGTTTCAGATTTGATTGGTCCTAAGTATGCAATTTATGATGAATCAACTTATCACAAATTGAAAGTGCGCCAAAACCTCCAACTGCCCTGAAAAGATGTGTATCACACACTCTATTACTGTATACAGCCCTTTTTAGATTGCTTAATGCAATGAGTGCCTTAGCATACCATATCAAGGGGTTGAAGCAGACGAGGCATGTGCCCCAAGTGCAGTGAGCAGCGAAAGAAGGGGGGCACTGAGGTGATTGGCATTATCTATGGGGGAGAAGGTAGCCATAAATAAATGTGGGAGGTAGCCATAGATAAATGTGGCCTGCCAGTGGTCTGGAACATTCTCCTGACACCAGGATGTGCAATGATGTTAATTCATGCTAGTACTAGCAGTAGAAAAAAAGAAACTAATGTAGGAAGAGGATGAAACTCCAGCCATTAGAAGGACTTGATTCAGAAAATATATAAAACTTCACATTTATTGGATTAGTAAAATCACCATCATGACATAAAAAATAGTACAAAAATCAGACATCATTAAAGCTTGAAACCTACGCGTTTCGGCAAAGCCTTAACAGAGCCATAATTATGGCTTTGCCAAAATGCATACGTTTTAGGCTTTAATGGTGTCTGCTTTTTGAACTATTTTTTATGTTATGATGCTGATTTTAATAATCCAATAAATGAGAAGTGTCATATACTCTCTGGATCAAGTCGCTGGAGTTTTCTCCTCTGTCTTCATTCGTATTTCCTCTCTGACGTCTCCGTGCTGATTTGAAGGACTATGAAGTTCATGGTCTAATGTGTGTGAGCTGACAACAATTTATATTTTCCTTCTTGGTCTAAAAGGAGAAACTACTGTAGTCTATGCTTGGCACAGGCAGTGCTGTGTAGTTAAGTTACTACGCTGCCTGTGTTAGTTGTACAGACAGGAAGAAAGAAGAAATGAGACCTCACCACTCTGCATGGAAGAGGGTGAAGTGAGTAAAGATTCATTTATTGCTACAAATAAAAGAAGACTTTTATGATGTATTGAAAAGTGGGGGACATAGAGCACTGTTAGTAAGTAGGGACACAGAGCAGGAATATTACTAAGTCAGGGTGTCAATGGTTGAATATTACTAAAGCGAGGTGAAAATGCTAGCGTATTATTAAGAAAATTAGTAGATAGGTAGATTAGATTAGTAGATAGGGGTGCAAAATGAGTAATACTGCTAAGTAGGGTCATAATAAAATAGAATATTACTAAATGGTGGCATAAATTTGGGAATATTGCTAAATACGGGCACAGATGGGAGAATATTGCTAAGTGAAATATAAATGGAGGAATTTGCTAAGTGGATAATCAAATGGGGAAATATTATTAAACGGAGGTGCAAACTGGATAATATTGCTAAGAAGGGGCATTAATGAAAGAATATTGTTAAGTGGTAGCACAAAGATTATTAATACTGTGTGGGGGAAATTATTACTAGCTAGAGATACAGGGGGCGGTATTACTGCATAAGGGTCTTACAGTATGTGGAGGCACAGAAGTGACATTATCAATGTGTGGGTACAGCATTTGGAGTACAGAGGGGGCACTATGACCATGTGGAGAAAGAGAGGGGAAAGTACTATAACATGGAGCAAAAAAAGATGTACCAATGAGAGGGCTCAGAAGTTGAACTATTGTTATGTCAGAGCACAGAAGTGACACTATTACAGCATAGGGGCACTAATTCAATGTGGAGTAACAGAAGGGGTACTATTACCATGTGGGAGCTCTATTTCTGGAGTTGTCCAAAGCAAAGTGCTATTACTGAGTAGTAAAGATGAGTGAACTTGTTAGAAAAAGTTTGCAAATCTCAAATTCAGCATGAGCCTTGCCAATTCAGATGCTGATTTGGATTCCCAAACATTTTTCTCAAAATCAGCAAAATGTGGCCTTTGTTTGGTACCTGTTTACATTTGTACCAATGCTTTTCTCCTGCTTTATTATGACTTTGGCTAGGATAGTGGTGCTGTATCATGGGGGAAGGTGTTTGATAAAGGGAGGTGTTAGGGGGAGGTCAGAGGAGCAGCAGACTGCTTTTTTTTTCATAACCTAATGTGTGGATGTTCTGGCAGCCAATCAGATAGCAAAAACCATCCACAACATTTGGACACAAGGGCTTGTGTCGTTGGCAGCCTAAGTCACATGCACCTCTGTATACAACAATCCTAATGTGTGCTGGTGCAAAGCTGAAACACTATACATTGTAACAAAAATTCAGCCGCACTTAAATGCTAAGACATGCTTCTGTGAATATAGAACTGCATTACAGCTAATGAAATATGAAAAATGGAGACACTTAGCTAGTACATATGGCCATATATATGACCCCCCAGTAGACACGTTGAGTCATGTCCCATTTACTGGGTCCTAACCTATTACTATACCTGCATTTTTAGTCACAGCCTCTCTCTGGATAAGTTCTCTCTTTGAATGGACTGTTAGAGACCTGCTAACAGAGAACAATTAAACATGTGGCTAGGGGTAGGTGCACTACAGAGGGAGTGATCCCATACTCCAAATAAGAGAAAATTACAGCACTCAATTCTAATGTGTACTGATGCAAAGATGAAACACTATACACTTAGCTAACAAAGTGAACCGAGCCTTGAAAGGTTTGCTCATCTCTACTGTGCAGGAAATCAGTGGGAGTTCTTTTCACTGCCTGCGGCACTTTAGATGGATATAGTACTGTATAGTTTGAGTAGATGCAGGAAAAAGTGGGTAGGGTGCTAAATAGTGATGAACCAAAAATGTCTTTGCGTTGTGCAAATAGAATTTGTGCATGTCGCGGTCTGCATGGAAATGGAGAAGAAAATGGAAAAAAGAATACTTTCAATCAGAGAAAATGTCAATGGTTTACCAAAATATTTTTTTTCTAAATATTCACATATACAGCACCGATGTTTATCTGGCAACTACTCAATATTCACAAATATAATTTAGTGGAATTGAATTCTACGTGAATATCACAAAAATCCACACATTTTGTTTTTTCTACACACTTCCACTTAGATATAGAAAAGTGGTGGCCATTTTCCTGAATTGTAGAGAACCACAAAAGCTTAAAAATTGTACTCCTCTACTTATACTCAACTACCACTCATCTCTCTAGCCACTCCATTTGCCACCATCAACTGTGCGTTATTCATTGCATCTTTTGATCATTGAAATTCTTGGGTCTCCCACTTCCAATTCTCATAAAGCCCAGGACCGTCCTGTGTATTTATATGCAGGTCATATCATATGACATGACGACTTGACTTTTCATAAACTTGCAAGTACTTCAGTACTTATGGCATTAATGAGAAGATGCAACAAGGAATGGATGTGTGTTGGTGAAGAGTGGAGGAGCAGTAAGGCTGGCTTAACTCCACGGTGCAGTCCGGTCCGGGGCTGTCAGGCATGAACCTGACAGCCCCGGACCGGATCAGCACACAAAACCGGAGGGCCAAATGTACCCTCCGGTCCTGTGTGCAGCTGGATGGCTGTAATTGCAGCTGCAGTTGCTGATCTTTCAAGATCGTGGCTACCATGGAGCGGTAGGCTCCCATGTTAGGGAGAACCGGATTGCCGCCGATACGGGACAATCCGGGCAAATTCGGGATCTGGCTTTTTGGGGTGACACAAAAACATTGCAAGCAACATTTTTGTGTCCGGTGAGAATAATCCGAATTCTCCCAGATTCATCCGGAGAGATGGAAACCGGATGGCAGAGAGCTACCATAGGCTACTATGGGGCCAAAAACCGGTGTGGGACTGTCTGGTGTACACCGGAGAGCCCCGGACCGGACCTTGCCATGGTGTGAAGCCAGCCTTAGTAAGGTCTGTGGAGTAACGAGTAGTGATGAGAAAATGTTGCTTGAACATGTTCGCCAATTTCAAATTCGGCAAGAACCCAACTGATTCGATTCAACACCTCAAATTCGAACATTTTGCTGAAAAGTTGGAAAATTCGGTGAACATTCGGTGTTCAGATGTGTCTGTAGCTTAATATAGGACAGAAGTTAGTGAATGACGTGTGCGGCCAGCTGATCTGGTCACCATAGCAATCGCGTCATGTTAAAAGATAGTAAAAAAGGTAAGTGTATTGGCACACCAATTGATGAAATAAAGTCCAAAACAAAGTCTGCTGCAATTCTTATTTAATAATGAAGATTTTTCCTCTCAAGCATGAATGACGTTTCGACTATTGTGTATCATAGTCTTTCTCAAATTGTTCAGCTTGAAGATATAATGAAAAAGCAATCAGATAACAATCATATACATCAAAGGCATAAACGAATACAAGTCAAAAGTTCTCAATACCTAAAGAAAAAAGGTTTATGCATATCAAATGAGCTATATGGGAAACAAAAAGGAAAAATAATAAAAACCAAAGTAAAACATGACAAATGTGAGGGAGGTATAACCTTAAAGTTGCTAATGTACCTTGAAGAAATTCATCTGTCAAAAGCATAAATGGTTAATGCCGTCATGAGACAAATCTAGTATACTATGGAGCAGAAACAAAACTAGCAACTAAACCAATAATGACAAATCAACACACATAGTGAGGAAAATGTAAAAAACAGAGACAACTATGGCATAGTGCAACAAGATGAATGAGGATTATAAGGAGACTGAAAGTAAGAGAAGGGGTCAAGGTCTAGAGAATAACTTTACAAAAGATATTAAAACCCTACAGCAGAGGCACAAAGTGAAGCTTTATAGCAAGAGGACAATGTTACCTTAAGTTTAGGCCAGCAAGATATCAAGGGTCCCAGGGATACTAAAATGAAACTATAAAGCAAACAGAATAGTCACAAGATGATAAAGGATGGTGACAAAGTGCATAATCAGAATAAAAGATACCTTCTGCAACTATGAATCGCAAAATAAGGGCTGGAAAAGAAATCACTATCAAAAATAATGTACGGTATATTAGAACCAATCCCAAGCTAAATGTATAGGGTAAAACAACAGCCACTTTACCTAAAGGGGAAAGGAAGGCCTGAAACCTATCAAAGGCTAGGGTCACACTTTGCTGTGTTTTTGAGGATGTTTTTGGCAGCCTGCGTTTTTGGGCTGCGTTTTTGCTGTTAGGTCTGGAACAGCCTTTAAAAACTCAAGCAAAAACACATGGTACCATTTAGTACCATGCGTTTTTGCATCCATTTCCCATAGGGCCCCATGTTACAAAACGCATGCGTTTTTGAAACTCACCAACAAAGCACCAAAAAAAGTAGCATGATGCATTTTTTGGTGCTGAGGCAAAAAACTCATCCAAAAAACGCATGGCACTTTGGCCATGCATTTTTTACATTGGTGCCTATGGATACATTTTTGCATGCATTTTTCACAAAATACAAGTGTGAAAAACGCATGGAAAAAACGCATCCACTATGCCAGTGTGACCCTAGCCTAACAAGTACTAAAGGGAAAAGACCCATGGTGGTACTTACTGGAAGTCAATGTGCAGGTGCAGGGGACCGTACGCCGCAAGGTGACTGTGTTAGAAAACGCCGGGTTATATAGTGAAGGGATATGTGGTGGTGAGGCGGAGTGCAACCATCTGGTTCTGTGGCGCCCCTGCGGCTAGGTGCCACAGAGTAGTATTGCATTTATTATTTCTGTGTAATATTATTTTGTAAGTTGCTAGTTTAGGATTTAAATCTTATGGAGTCTGTTATCTACACTCACTTAGGACCGCACCACTTAGAGTAGGGGGAACTGGTAATATAGTAGGTTCCACAGTGTGGGGGCGGAGCTTAGGATAGAGGAAGAGTAACAGTTGACAGTTTACCTCAGTCGGTGCTGGGAAGGCAGACAGAGTGGTCAGGCCTGGCAGCCCAGCTGAGTGGAGGGTACCCCATCTTTATGTGGGGGCCCAGGACAGAAGGCAACGGGCCAGGGCTGGTAGGAGCCAGCTGGTCATGTTGAGGGGACACCGGTGACATGGACAACCGAGGCAGCCAGGAGTTTATCCCTGACTGCAAAGCCGACGAGCTGCAGGCCCAACAGAACTGGGTTGCTGACAGCGCCACAAGGTACCTCTCCCCTCAGGACTGAAAACCGGTTCAGGACACTAGAAGAAACTAAAAGGGACAGACATATAACTGCAGTGCTGGAAGGGAGCCTTCTGTATCTCGTTTCCGGGTTGCCCTCTCCAGACTGGGTAGTGGACAGACCTTATCTTCTAGAGTGGGTGGTAAAAGACTGAAAGATCTAGATAAAGAAAGTAGTAGACCATGAAAGACAAAGAGAGGACATCTAGAGACTCCATAAGTGAAACCTTGAGTTGGCAACAACACCCTAAAAACCAAACTGTACCATGTCTTGTTATGCCATTAGCCGGTACTGAGTAAAGCAGAGTTAAACTGGAACTGGTTTCTGTTATTCTTCCTGCCGCAGCCTGGAGGGCTCAACATCATCATCAACATCTTCAAAGTAGAGGGGTAAGAACTGCACCACAATTACCATCACTGTCCTCCCTCACCGTCTCACCACAATAGCTGCCCTGAGGTAAAGCTCCACCTGTGGGGAGCTGTACCACACTTAGCTGCCTCAACCATCATCTCAGTGGCCGGCTGGCAGTGCCGGTACCATCTTACCGGACTCTACAGGTGGCATCACGTTCCCCTGTAAATAACCCCTTTAACCCCCACCGTTTACCATCAACATCTGGTATAGTTGATCACCAGGGCACGGCACCGGGGTCCCGACCATCCGTGACTCCCCACACAGTAGCCCGATGTCCGAGTCCCTCATCCACCCTAGCTCTGGTTGAATCAGTTCCGCCGCCGGGAAACAGGAAGCGGTAACGCTCCATAGTATACTACATTTGTCTCGTGACAGCATTAACCATTTGTGCGCTCGACGGATAAATTTCTTCAAGGTACATTTGCAACTTTAGGGTTATACCACCCTCACATTTGTCGTGTTTTACTTTGATTTGTTATTTTTTCCTTTTTGTTTCCCATATAGCTCATTTGATATGCATGAACCTTTTTTCTTAGGTATTGAGAACTTTTGACTTGTATTCATTTATGCCTTTGATGTACATGATTGTCATCTGATTGTTTTTTCATTTGTTATATCTTTAAGCTAAACAATTTGAGAAAGACTATGATACCTTTTGTATTACTGATTTACACTGAGCACCCTACTACACTTTTGTGAGCCAGTTTTACTCTATTTACTATGTTACCAGATAGTGTCAGTTGATCTGTTTACCTGACTTGATTACGATGGTGACCAGATAAGCTATCCCTATCCCTACGGATCACTGCGGGGATAGCGGCAGAGTAAGCTGGGAGTAATTGAGTTCAGTCGAGCACACCATTGCCATAGCAATCACTATTAGCGGTTACTGTGGCAACAGTGACCTCACCGCTTACTATACCACAGGTCTCAGCTCACTCATTCAGTGATCAGAGACCACTGGAAGAGGACATGCTTTGTCATCCCCATGGTCTCTGATGTAGTAGAGCTGATTGTGTCCAGGAAGAGAGAAGACGCGGATCATGGAGGGGTACGAGGTGGGGAGGGGATCATAAAGATGGGTGTCTAATGGTCTCTTTTATTTTGAATAAAATAATTGTTTCTGTGTGTTGTGTCTTTTTTAACCATTTACTGAGATTCTTAATGGCTGAGTCTAACTTGGCCTGAATCTCAGGACTTAATACCAGCTAGCAATACAAAGCTGGTATTAACCCCTAATTACCCAGCATACCACCACCACCATGGTCACTAGAAAAGCCTGGCAAAGTGCTTGGAAATGGTGCTACGATGAATGTGCCATATTCAGGGGCAGCTGTGGGCTGCTATTCTTTAGCATGGGGGGGGTCTAGAACAATGGGCTCTCACCCTGCTGAGAACACCAACCTTGAGCTGCCTAGTTTTACCTTGGCTGGCAATTAAAAATAGGGCAAAGCCCAAGCGTTTTTTTTTTGCCTTCCAAGGTAATATTAGGCAGCTGTGGGTGGCAGCTCACTGAAATCTATAACTGTCTGTGGATATGATCTATGTAACATTAATGTAAAGAAATCAGTTGCAATGGTTTTATTTTAACATTGAACACTGGCTTTACTTCTTCCATAACATTATCTGTAGAGTGCTATCACTGTGTATTATCTGTAATGTTACATAGGACTTTAGGTGACATCTAATACATTATCTGTGCTCAGAGTTATCACTGTTATCTGTGAACTCAATATTTACAGTGTTGACCCGTATTTTTCAAGACTTCTTCAATTCTCCCTAGCATGCTGAATATCAGATTCTGGCACAAGTCCTGACTGATGACAATTCATTCTCCTTATGCAGTGCTTGTAGTTTATAACAATTTGTGTGTATTTATTTATCCACCAGTTTTTGAGGATTGATGAAAAACAGGTTCTCATTGGTTTGAGATCTGGGGAGTTCCCTGGCCATGGACCCAAAATGTAAATTTATTGTTCAGCGAAGCCACATATTTATTACTTTGGCCTTGTGACATGATGCTCCATCATGCTGGAGAAAGCATTGTCCAACATCATATTGTTTGTGGATCATTGAGAGAAGTTGGTCTTGGGGGATGTTTAGATATTATTCTTTAGTCTTTGCAGTGTTCTTTGGCAAAATTGTGAGTGAACCTACTCCCCTGGATGAAAAGCAACTAGAGATAGATATAGTAGTGTCAGGATGAAGGAAATAGCTGCTCAACCACATACTTAAGGCTAACTCTCGGCTTCCAGGTGAAGTGGATTGGCTGCCACTGTCAACATGATAGAAGATTTTTCCTGGAGCCAGACTCAAGTTATTCAGATCCTTCTTTATTCGGTGTATGTTTTATAAAAACATCACACAATCCCACGTGGGGGAGCAGAAACACAGACACATATTGGGGAGACCCCCTTAATAATTGGTGAATATAAAAATGGCAAACACACATATATATATACACAATCTAAAAACATCATACTTGTATCACATTAGATTAGATCCGTTAACCCTTACCTGCCTTAAAAGCACACATCAATCATTCATTTTCAGTGAATACCCAGGAAACCAACATGATAAGTATGTGGCACCCCTGCGGACTGGTGGCCACAGAAAGAGTGCAGCAGCTGGGATGGTAAGCCATTAACACCCAAACCAAGCACCCAACACATCCTGAATCCTCAGACCTAGGACTTTATGCCAGGCAGGAAAAGGTGGGAATAGCTGAGTGGTGGGTGGAGCTTAGGAGACACCTGTAAGGGGGTGAGTTACAGTAGTTTACCTCAGAGTAAGAGTGAGCAGTGGCCACAGATTAACCGGTGAAGTGAAGGGTCTCTATGCCCAGAACCGAACAGACCGTCACACCAAGGAAAAGCCTCACATAGGTCTAGGGATTCCAAGGGAAGGATACCCAAAATAGTCCCACCTGCTGGCCCTGAGGTAGTGAGTGGTCCTGAGAGAGAGGCCCGGAAAGGCATTAAGAAAGGGGGTGCTTTGGTAACCAGACAAGCTGTTGACAGGCTACGGTATGCTCACTGCAGGAAAACCATGACTGTGTAAAAGCAAGCAGTGAAGTAAAGTACTCGGTTAAACTTGAGACATGTTTGAGAGTCTTTATTGAAGGTCCATGGTTACAGACCACAGCATCTGAGAAACACCTGAGGAGCTGAAAGTTGGAGAAATACAGCTGAAAGTGTAAGTTGCACCCTCACGTCACCTCACAACCACCCCACAATAGACTCTTATCACCGGCCCAGGGGATAAATTCAGCCCTGCCTGTGGAGGGTTTATCACCTTGCTGCAACCCATCATCATCCCTTGGAGCTGAAGACAAACAGCAGCGATCACATCTGGCCGCATACCACAGGTGGCGTCACAGTGACAAATTTTTATTTCATTTTTTTCCCCTTTAATATTTTTCCTTTTTCAATTGCGTCCCTCCAGGGCCACGGAAACCGGTCCACGGCCACAATATGACAATTACCCCCTGTGACCAGAAGCAGGGACGGTTCCCAAGTAACCCAGGCCCTGAGGGCGATGCAATAAGCTTATTCATATATGTGCATAGGTACAGAATAAATTAATACAAATTTTTATGTTATAAAAAAATTTATTATAAGTATGAATTCATTTTCTGGTTCTAATAAAAATACAACATATGGATTTTTGGTTTTCTTTGTCCAATTTTCACCTGCTTTTTTTATGATGAGTATTCTCAAGAGTGCAATCAATCGCATGTAAAATCACTTTTGTATCTAATAAAAATACAATATATCAGTCTGGCTCCAGGAAAAATCTTCTATTCAACTAGAGATGAGCCAACTTTCGCTGACATGTTCGCCAATTTCAAATTCAGCACAAACATTGACAAGTTGGTTCATGATCAGAAAACCCAAACAATTTATTCAAAAAGTAGATGGTGGCCCGATTGTAAGGCATCGGTTATTCTAGAATATGTATGTATTTTATTTATGAAGATTTAAGAATAATGCAATGCGAAGCGGGGTTTAAATCCCGCACCAATATCGCTGATTGGTCGCGGGCGGCTGGTGCGACCAATCAGCAAGGCGGATTTCCATTACAGACAAACAGACAGAATTAGACGATTATATAGGAGATACCTACAGTGAACAGCGGTGTCAGTGCACAGCGGTGTCGGTGTTCAGCGGTGTCGGTGTACAGCAGTGTTGGTGTACAGCAGTGTCGGTGTACAGCAGTGTCGGTGTTCAGCAGTGTCGGTGTACAGCAGTGTCAGTATACAGCAGTGTCAGTGTACAGCAGTATTAGTGTTGTGTGGCTGTGTCGGTGTGTGGGGGTGTCGGTGCGCGACCAATCACGTTTATATTGTAGATACCTACAGCAGTGCCAGTGTTCAGTAGTGTCAGTGTACAGCAGTGTCAGTGTACAGCGGTGTCGGTGTACAGCGGTGTCGGTGTACAGCGGTGTCAGTGTTCAGCGGTGTCAGTGTTCAGCAATGTCGGTGTACAGCGTGTCGGTGTACAGCAGTGTCAGTGTACAGCAGTGTTGGTGTTCAGCAGTGTCGGTGTTCAGCAGTGTCGGTGTTTAGTGGTGTCAGTGTTCCGTGGTGTCAGTGTACCATAATATCCTCATAGGGTACCTTTACATGCCCCAACCGCAGCGAGGAATATGACCAGCAATCTGTTGCCCCGTCACCACCGCCGTGAAATTACCTCACAATTGCGACGTGTAATTGGGGAATTTGGCGGCGATAAAAAAGGTTGTGCCTGGTTCCGATTTCACAGCACTGCTCCAAAATCAGAGGCAATCATGAAGGTGAAATTCTCTGCTTTTGGCGTGTGAAGGGGCAATAGGGATGGAATCTGCGTTGCCTACTGATTTCCCGAAGGCGTGCCCCAGTATGCTGGAGACCGCGCCCCGTCAGCGATGATTGGTGGTGGCTACTGTCTTCCCATTGGCCGTCAGTTGACACCGCGCCATATTTGAGTGTGTATTTGTGCCAAACACCAAAAGAAAATGGCGTCATTTATTAGCCAGCCTTCCAGCGCAGGCTGCCCAATCATAGCGCTATTGCGTTGTCCAATGAGCGTGCTTGGGGCGTGGTGTAGACCAGTCTGGCATGCCTATGCTCTCACCGCTCTGCATATGTACGCCCACATTCCTTTGGGGATTGTGGCGTGTGAAGCAGTGAGAGAAGGCGACCGGATGTTTCCCGCTGTTGGTGTGGCAACTTCCGGGGCAACACGTCGCCTTAGGTTGAGGGCGAAATTGCGGCGTGTAAAAGCGCCTTCGGCAATCTGAGGCAACCATGAAAAATGTGCACGCGCACGTTAGATTGCAATCTATCGCCGCCAACAGTTGCGGCGTGTAAAGGTACCCTTAGTGATTGGGTCCTGGAAGAGGTGAGACCCTAGGCTAAAGAAAGATGCATCATTGCGGATGCCAGCGCCATCTTGGGATTGCCATACAATGCAGCAACACTGTGTACTATGTGCCTGCAGTCCGCACTTTGAAGACCTGATGCATCCACTCCAAGAGATATCTGCTCTGGAGGAGTTCATTTTCCTCACCACCCTGGGGGTCGAGCCTGCTTCACCGCAAACCGGTGAAGCCCGCAGAGAAGATACCCAAATATATGAGCTGGAGTACGACCACGCATCCCATATTGGGCCTGATTTGCAGTGAGGTCAGGATTCAGTGCTAGTCCTGCATGCCTGAAGAGGGCCCACCAGAAATGAGCTCAACGTCAGGAGGGGAGCTTTCCATATGCCAGCCAAAACCTCCAGAGGTCAGAGGCAGAATCCTACAGCATGTCTGGTCTTATTAAACCTGCAGCCGCTGCTGCAGCTGGTAGATAGGCAAATTAAGGAGGAGGATGAAGAAGAGGTAGTAGTGGGAGAAGCCCCTGTTTCCCTGCCTTCTATACCACAGAGGCCTTTGACTAGAAGAATGCCATGTGGGTCACCCTAACCCCTCCCAGCAAGTATCCTAATAGGCCTGAGCCACCCTAGGCTTTGTCATTGCTTTAAGAAATTAGGCTCTCAGATGCCCTTACCTGAGAGTGGTTGCAGGGGTCTAAGTGTAAGGACTTTGAGTAATGTACCCAGGGCCAGGTCCTAACCTTCTTACAGAAAAGTGATTTAGGTTCCTAGCCGAAGACGGGGCTGGTGACCAGTGCTATGTCAACCAGTCCACCCTGCTGCGTGACCATCTCTCTTCACAACCCTGCACCCTCTATATTGAGGAGGTGGTCACCTTCTTGAAGGTAAAGGGCTGCAAGGGGTTGTACGCGGTAGTGGTAAGTCGGGTCGTCACTACAGAGGATGTCCAAAAGTGGCTACTGGAGGCCAACATGTAGAGCTTCGGCTGCTGGCAGGACTGACCATTTCAGCCAGCCAGCTGGAATGAAACCTACAGGAGCCAGAGAGCCTGAAGGGCATGTCGGGGTTTTTCGAATTCCTCCAGTGTGTGCAGGAGGGTGTGGCCATCTCCTAAATCCTCCGTCCTCTTCTCCAGCAGTGGCCATGATGGGGTGTCCCGGGGGGTGGGTGGTGGTGTAGAATGGCCCTGGAGGAGTAGTCCTTGCAACACCCCGAGATGTTCCGAGATTGGCCTACACTATGGAACCGGCATGTTCATCCAGGTCATCGGTGAAAGAGCTGTGGTGGCAGTGGGAAGCTTGACAAAAGGACACAGATTGAAGAGAACTGCCCTAAAAAAGGCCTGTTGTTGGCTTACTGACCGCTTGTAAGAAATGCCCTAACTGGCACCCTGCATCTTGCAGGATGTAAGGTTGCAGGCTGATAACCTCGCCGTTGATACAAGAGTTGCCCTGTTGGCATGATAAGGATTGTTTTTGCTTGGAGTTCTGACAAGAGTCAGGGCTATTTTTTTTATACATCGTGGCCATGATGACCTACTGTTATTTTTCCCCTTCCCAAGTATAGTGCCGTTTGCACTTCCCCTGTTGGATTAGCATGGCTGCTGCCTTCAGGCTACACCTCAAACCCCTGAAAGGACTGTGCTCTAAATGGATTGTGACCATAATAATGGACTATGCCCCTTCATCTTGATGGCCTGTACCCCATTTTAATGGACTCTGCTGGTCCTTGTACGACTTACTGTGTATATTTATTTACAGTCATATGAAAAAGTTTGGGCACCCCTCTTAATCTTACTCATTTTTTTTGTTTTTAAATTTGGGTTTTTGCAACAGCTATTTCAGTGTGATATATGTAACAACTGATGGACACAGTAATATTTCAGGATTGAAATGAGGTTTATTGTACTAACCGAAAATGTGAAATATGCATTATTTCAAAATTTGACAGGTGCAAAAGTATGGGCACCCTTCTGATTTTCATGATTTGAATCCTCCTAACTACTTTTTACTGACTTACTGAAGCACTAAATTGGCTTGGTAACCTCATTGAGCTTTGTACTTCATAGCCCGGTGTATCCAATCATGAGAAAAGCTATTTCAGGTGTCCACTTGCAAGTTGTTCTCCTAGTTGCATCTTCTCTGAGGAGTGGCACCATGAGCTCCTCAAAACAGCTCTCAAATGATCTTAAAAAAAAGATTGCTCAACATAGTTGTTTAGGGGAATGATACAAAAAGTTGTCTCAGAGATTTAACCTGTCAGTTTCCACTGTGAGGAACATAGTAAGGAAATGGAAGACCACAGGGACAGTTCTTGTAAAGGCCAGAAGTGGCAGGCCAACATAAATATCAGAAAGTCAGAGATGAAGAATGGTGAGAACAGTCAAGAACAATCCACAGACCACCTCCAAAGACCTGCAGCATCATCTTGCTGCAGATGTTGTCACTGTGCATCGGTCAACAATACAGTGCACACTGCACAAGGAGAAGCTGTATGGGAGAATGATGCGAAAGAAGCCGTTTCTGCATGCACGCCACAAACAGAGTCGCCTGAGGTATGCAAAAGCACATTTGGACAAGCCAGTTTAATTTTGGAAGAAGGTCATGTGGACTGATCAAACAAAGATTAAGTTGTTTGGTCATACAACAAGGTGTTATGCATGGTGCCACAAAAACACAGCATTCCAAGAAAAACACTTGCTACCCACTGTCAAATTTGGGGGAGGGTCCATCATGCTTTGGGTCTGTGTGGCCAATGACAGCACCGGGAATCTTGTTAAAGTTGAGGGTCACATGGATTCCACTGAGTATCAGCAGATTCTTGAGAATAATGTTCAAGAATCAGTGTCAAAGTTGAAGTTACGCCGGGGATGGATCTTTCAGCAAGACAATGATCCAAAACACTGCTCCAAATCTACTCAGGCATTCATGCAGAGGAACAATTACAATGTTCTGGAATGGCCATCCCAGTCCCCAGACCTGAATATCATTGAACATCTGTGGGATGTTTTGAAGCGGGCTGTCCATGCTCGGCGACCATCAAACTTAACTGAACTGAAATTGTTTTGTAAAGAGGAATGGTCAAAAATACCTTCATCCAGGATCCAGGAACTCATTAACAGCTACAGGAAGTGACTAGAGGCTGTTATTTTTGCGAAAGGTGGATCTACTAAATATTAATGTCACTTTTCTGTTGAGGTGCCCATACTTTTGCACCTGTCAAATTTTGAAATAATGCATATTTCACATTTTCGGTTAGTACAATAAACCTCATTTCAATCCTGAAATATTACTGTGTTCATTAGTTATTACATATATCACACTGAAATAGCTGCTGCAAAAACCCAAATTTAAAAACAAAAAAAATGAGTAAACTTTTTCATATATGTATGTGAGACATTCAAGCCATATATTTTATTTCTTTTATTTTGTAAAAGACAAAAAAAATTCTCCACATTCCTAAAATTTATACACAACCATCTTTCTCATATAGATTGAGTGATATAAATGTAAAAAAATATTTTGCACACTTCCTTATTGTAATACTAGATCAGTACATGCTGCCCGAATACTGCTGTTAGTACCACCGGTTACCATTTATTTTTCCCTGCCAGATAGAGGTTGAGGTCACTTGGACATTAACAGGGTTGTTTTTGCATTAAAGAGTTCTAAATGGGTTCAACAGTGATAACATAAATTCTCCATTAAAGGTCACCTGCTTAACCCAGCAGGAAGTGCAGCACTGTCTAAAAATCACTAAACTTGACAAATCCCCAGGCCTGGATGGGATACACCCCAAGCACTGCAGGAATTAAGTACCATCATAGATAGACCATTATTTTTCATCTTGAAAGATTCCCATATTAACATGCTTTGTACCACAGAACTGTCATATAGCAAATGGGGACAAAAACTGATCTTGGAAATTATAGGCCAGTAAGCTTAACCTCTACTGTTGGTAAAATCCTAGACGGATTTCTAAGAGATGCTATACTGGAGTATCTGAAGAATAACAAACCCATGACCCAGTATCAACATGGGTTTACGAGGGTCCGTTCCTGTCAAACTAACCTGATAAGCTTCTATGAAGAGGTAAATTCTGGACTGGACCAAAGAAATGCAGTAGATGTTGTGTATATGGACTTTTGAAAAGCTTTTGATACAGTGCCACACAAAAGGTTGATACTTAAAATGATAACAATTGGGATAGGTGAAAATATGTGTAAGTGGGTTAAGAACTGGCTCAGTGATAGGAAACAAAAGGTGGTAATTAATGTAACACACTCAGACTGGGTCACAGTTAACAGTTGGGTACCACAGGGGTCAGTATTGGGCCAACTTCTTTTAACATATTTATTAATGACCTTGTAGGGGGCATACAGAGTAGAATCTCAATATTTGCAGATGACACTAAACTCTGCAGGGTAATCAGTACAGAGGAGGACAATTTTATATTACAGGAGGATTTATGTAAACTAGAAGCTTGGGCTGATAAATGGCAAATGAGCTTTAATGGGGATAAATGTAAGGTCATGCACTTGGGCAGAGGAAATAAAATGTATAATTACCGTATTTTTCGCTTTATAAGACGCACCTGATTATAAGACGCACCCCCAAATTTGGTGAAGGAAAAGAGAAAAAAAATAATTTTTAATGTTAAATGGGGTCCGTCTTATAATGCCAGTGTCTGTCTTATAATCAGTATAAATGTCCCTCATCCTGGTACATAAACCCCCCCCCATCCTGGTATCCCGGTATATATGTCCCCCCATTCTGGTATATGTGTCCCTCATCCTGGCTTACATGTCATCATCCTGTATATATGCCCCCATCCTGCTACATATATCGCTCATCCTGGTATAGATGTCCTTCATCCTGGTATGTATGTCACCATCCTGTATATATGTCCCCATCCAGGTACATATGCCTCCCCATCCTGGTATATATACCCTCATTATGGCACACATGTCCCCATCCTGTAAATATGGTCCCAAATCCTGTATATATACCCCCATCCTGGAATACACATTCCCCCATCTTATCTATATGTTCCCCATCCTGTATATATGCCCCTTCCTGAAAATATGTCCCCCATCCTGTGTATATGCCCCCATCCCCCATCCTGTATATATGCCCTTATTCTGTTATGTCCCCCCATCTTGTGTATGTGCCCCCATACTCTATATATGGCCTTACCGATGGTGGAATTGGGCTGCTGAGCGGGGGTGCCGGTGGCAGGTTCCGGAGGGTGAGGGGCACAGGTGTAGGACCGTAGGTGCGGGGGAATACCGGCAGCAGCGAGCGCTGGGCGCCGCCATGTTTGTTTGTGGGCGGCTGCATTCACTATGTGCAGCCGGCAGCATAGACTTCAACAAAATGGCTGCGGACATAGAGGAGACCCGCGGCCAATTTGCAGTGTCTACCTCTACCGGCCGGCTGCACATACTGAATGCAGCCGCCCACAAAAAACATGGCGGCGCCCAGCGCTCGCTGCTGCCGGTATTCCCCCGCACCTACGGTCCTACACCCGGGCCCTTCACGCTCCGGAACCTGCCCCCAGCACCCCCGCTTGGCACCCGCACCCCCCGGCCCGGTAATGTGCAATATTAAATTTTACATTTTTTTTTTTCACATTCTCTTTTTAAGACGCACCCTCGTTTCCCCCCACGGTTTGGGGGAAACAAAAGTGCGTCTTAAAAAGCGAAAAATACGGTATGTGCTTAATTGTAAAATACTGGGCAGAATTGTCACAGAAAAAGACTTGGGTGTATAGTTGAATGACAAACTCACATTTAGTGGCCAGTGTCAGGTAGATGCTGCAAAAGCTAATAAAATAATGGGATGCATTAAAAGAGGCATAGATGTTCATGAGAAGACCATAGTTTTACCTCTATACAAGACCCTAGTGCGACCACACTTAGAATACTGTGTACAATTCTGGTCTCCGGTGTATAAGAAAGACATAGCTGAACTACAGCGGGTCCAGAGAAGAGCGATCAAGGTTATTAGAGGACTGAGGGGTCTGCAATACCAAGACAGGTTATTAAACTTGGGGTTATTTAGATTGGAAAAACAAAGGCTTAAGGGTGATCTTATTACAAGGTGCAAACATATGAGGGGACAGTACAGAGACCTTTCTAATAATCTTTTTACTCTTAGGCCTGAGACAGGGACAAGGGGGCATCCTCTATGTCTGGAGGAAAGGCTTAATCATAATCACAGACACAGATTCTTTACTGTAAGAGCAGTGAGACTATGGAACTCTCTGCTGTATAATGTTGTGATGAGTGAGTCAATACTAACATTTAAGAGTGGCCTGGATGCCTTTCTTGAAAACTATAATATTACCAGTTATGTATACTAGATTCTTTGATAGGGCATTGATCCAGGGAATTAGTCTGATTGCCGTATGTGGAGTCGGGAAGGATTTTTTTTCTCCAATGTGGAGCTTAATGTTGCCACATGGTTTTTTTCGCCTTCCTCTCGATCAACATGTTAGGCTATGGGTCACACTTGAGCCATGGATGCGCTAAAAGCAAGCATTTTTCAAAGTTGAATTTTTGAAAAACGCATGCAAAAATGCACCCATAAGCTAAATTGCAAAAAACGCTTGGTCAAAATGCAACACTTTTGACGCTGGGCATTTTTGCATCAGCAACAAAAACCGTAGTAAGCAGCGTTTTTTGCAGCGTTTGCAAAAACGTATGCTTTTTAACATGGGACCCTATGGGAAACGCATGCGTTAACACATGGTACATATATGTACCATGCGTTAACGCTAGCGTTAAAATTGCATAAAAATGGGGAAAAAAACCTGCAACCATTAACGCATGCTTCCCAAAATAGGCCCTCCAAGTGTGACCCTAGCCTTAGGCTGTGGGTTGAACTAGATGGACTTAAAGACTACCTTCAACCTCAAAAACTATGTTACTATGTTACTATGTAACAAAGTCATAGGACGCTTCTGATTATTATACTTGTATTTTGAGAGAACTTAGAATTTCAATTACTTCGCTCATGTATTTCTGCTGAATGATTTTTCTGAAAGCTAAAATCTGCAACACATCTACACTTCTATTGATTCTGACTTCCCAGACTTTGGTCCTTGACAGAAAATCCACATCTTCATGTCACAGCCTGTTTAAGCCTTCAATCAAATGTGTCAGTGGCTCTCTTGTTGGCCTACTTACACACACCAATGAGCAGTGGCGTAAAGGGCCCGTTACATGCTGCGATGTGGCAGCGATCCGACCAATGATGTGGATTGCTGCCACATCGTGAACTAATCGCTGGTGAGCGGTCACACAGGCAAACTCACCAGAAATCAGGACCAGCGAGAATGCTGGTAAGCATGGTAAACATTGGGTAACTAAGCTGAGCGCGGCGCTTAGTTACCCAATGTTTACCATGGTTACCAGCTCCCAGCGCTTGCTGTGCAGTGCTGGGAGCTCGTTCATCCTTGGTCCCCCGCTGTCTCACGCGCTGATGCTGGGTGCCCAACGGGAGACCAACGATAGATTTATGGTCCTGGCCATAAATCTAATGATCAACGACTTGTCATTGATCGTTGATACTGTCACAAACAACAATGTTGTTACGACATCGCTGCAACGTCACCAAACCAGTGACGTTGTAACGATATAGTTCATGTTATCGTTGTGTGTAATGGGCCCTTTACTTGAAGCTCATGGACCCCGCTGCAAAAGTCCCAATGGGGCCCCCAATTATTGTAAATCTTTAAAAGCAATAGTCTTTTTCTATAGGCCAAAAGGACTTTTGGGGCCACCAGGCTCAAGGGTTCAGGTGCATTTGCAACCCATACACCTATTGTAGTTACACCCTTGCCAATGAACTCTAATAAGTTAGCTGTGAATCAACAAAAAAATACATCCTATTGACAGGTAATTGCCTCCAAAGTCACCTTCAAAATCAGGGCAGAGATGGCAGCCACAATTACATTATTATGCCCCTTTACCAAGTAAGTACACCAAAAGTACAAATAACAAATTATAGATGATTGACACTGGGTTTTAGGAGCGGCATGTTTTAGCTGTATCCAAATGTTGCTGTCTCCAGTTGGACCTTTGCAGCCCTTTATCAAGTCAGGGACTGGGGTCACTTAAGGGTACTCTGATTCCCTAGTAGGTCAAAGAGTCCTTGACCCCAATTAATCAAGATTGGGATGTTGATGCTGGTCTTGTTGAAGAGACTTGCTGTCCTCAAAGACTCCTGATTCATTACGAATTTGACAAACAGGGTGGCCATGCCAACTCTGCCCACTTTATCAGAATTGAGGGTAAAGTCACAAAATTTCTTATGTAAAAGCTTTGATAATATCGGGCCTCCGGTATCTACATATTTGTCTCTGTGCGCAAATTTCTGAACACGGTTTTGTTTAATTTTATATTGAAATCACTATTTATATATATCACAGGATATATAACTAGAATAAGACATTTTAAAATCACTGCTTCAGAAATGTAATCAGCCTTTTTGAAAGGTCAGAGGCATCTTCAGCTTTTTTTATTTAGTAAAATTACTGTTTCCGCGTAAATAACTATATATTTTGCTACTTTCACTGTGAAAACTGCTGCCTCTTGAAAGAAGTAAAATACTTCCATATTTTAATCTCACATCCGTCTGCCTTTAGTGACAGGTTTATACACACATGATAATCTCTGTATCATCATCGCTATCTATACAGATACCTATACTGGTTTTCTCCTTTTCTATGGATTCTAATGGATAATTGATTGTAGGCAGAAATCCACATCTTCTGACGAGTGAGAATGTAAAACTGTTTACTAGATAATCTTCATCTACACAGTCAGCACACACAGATTTCCTTTTGTATCCAAAGCTATTTTTCTGCTGAGCAAGCAATTTTTTTTTCTACACAAAATAAGGCATAAAACTATCTGAAATTCTAAACAGGAGCTTTCCTCTCCCACTCAACTCACAGTAAATAAAGAAATCAATAGCTGTTCCACTATTCCATTTCCAGAAGCTTTTTTTTCCCCATCTTCGAGCTAAAAGCAGCATTTGGCAGTTTAGAAGAAAATCTGCTTTGGCACCCCGGATGCTGCAGAATATAGCCAGCTAGATTTTCTCCTTTGTGCAGCGCGGTGATTGGCGCACAGCTGAACAACTGGTATTTTCCTTGCCTTGATATACAGAAGGTTGCATGACCCCAGTCTCAAGTAGAGGTCATCAGCACTTCTCTTCTGTTTTAAGCTACTAAGGTTTCAGACAATGACCGATAGTAACAGGCTTTAGATCATACATTTTCTAGACATATGCTGTAAACTTGCGTAAGTGCTCCATATTAAGCCTTTATTATGAGAGCGACATTATACAAATCGCAGGTGTAAATTAAATTCTACCGAAGTATAGAACTGTCGCACACTGTGACATCTCATCAGCTTTCCCCCTTTCAGAGAGGATAATATTATGCATGATCTCCACCCATTAAAGCTCATTTACTGAACAGACTAATAAACAAAAATCAATTTATCAAAATCAAATGTAAAGTGCTATTAGACACAGTTCATGCAAGCACTAGAAAATCTTTACAGTGTTAATGACTTTATGAAATCATTCGCATGTTGGATTTTTTACATTATCTGTTCACATAGATGATATTTCTGTAGTCTTCCTACCATACTGTAGCATAGACATCCCCCCTGTGTGCAATATAAGTGTGCCCTTTACATAAGGCAATGTAAGGGCTTAAAGTGAGCTTAAAGGGCGTCTCGTGAGATATTGGCACTGTTCAATGCACCGCGGTCACCCGCTCCACTGCGCCGGTGCGAGTGCGGCTGTCACTCACCTCGCCGCCAGAGGAGGAATGGGAAATTTGAAAACTGCAGGTTGGGTTTAGCAGCAGCAAGAACACCATCCCACCCGGTCTAAGCAACGTCCTTCCTGTCTCAGTAGGAGGCCAGTTCTGGACATAATAAAAGTTCATATTTCAGGTATGTGAGGCACGTGTGGACGTGGGCAGCGCACTGCCATAGACCTAATGTTACAACTTTCAGGACCAAGGACAGGGTCCCATACAGTACGTACATTACGTACAGTATCTCCTCTACAGTGAGGAGCTGCCGCATTCATTCATAGAAATTCACAAAGCCGACAATAGCCGGCAATACTATACTCACAACATTAACCCCTCTCATGCCCACCTGAGTGGACAGCATGTCTCTAGGGGGATGGGCACCCCCTAGAGACATGTTGCCCACAGCTATCATTAACATTTAACCCTTTGTTCATCCCTGCGGCAGCAGGGATGAACAAAGCATACGGCTGCCGCAGGCATTCACATATGCCTTGCGACAGCTGCATGAGCTCCCTTGGGAGCCCATTATAACAATCCCCGCTGCGGTTTCCTAACCGCTGCAAAAACTGCAGCCTGCATGATTTTCACCGCAGGCTGCAGATCCGTAAGCGGTAACCGATTGCATGTAGTGCAATCCGGTTACTATAATGGGCTCCTATGGGGAGCAGTTTCTGATCCGGTTTTGAGCTTCTTAACAGCTCAAAACCGATCAGGATTTCAAAATTGTGCCACAAATGTGACCCCAGCCTAACACATAAAGACACCTTTAAGTGTTTTAGGAAGAGTTCCTAAAATGCTGGAAAAGGCACTCAAAACACTCCAAAAATCTTCTTATTCCAATTCCAAAGAAAAATTACTTGCTGTTCATATGTTCAGGCTTTCGAGCATCCTTTAAACACCTTTGGCTTTCAAACATGACTAATGGAAGAAGAGGAAATGGATGTCACAATAGTGATGTGGCTAGAATAGAAAACAAACTAGTCACTGTGCACCATGCAATAATTGTTGAGTTGCCAATCGCAAGAAACCCTGGTAGTCGAGGGTGAGGTACGGCCAAGACTGAGAGAAGCCGCGGCTTTGCTGAGCTTGCCCCGGACGGCTCTTCAGTGGAAATGTTCAGTTCAGTATTGTCCTCATCGTGGGTCAAGGCAGACAAAGAGTTAAGAAAGCTTGAAAACAGTTCTTTACTTACACAGTCTCATGAAACACTGGAACACAATTTAAACTTTACTGTTGTTGGAATATTTACATTCGCACAATTTGATGCAGGCTGCTTCCCTTGTCCAGGTACTTCCACACTCTCATCCCTTCACAACACTGTATCCTGCCATGAATTTATGCTGTATTTTTTTGTTTCAGCCCTTTCCTACTTACTAGGATCAAATCCTAAGGAACTATCAGGGCCACTACTAGACAAAGTTTCTTCACCGCTTGTACTGTGACAAGCCATTCACCCAAGTCTATGCCGAGGTACCCAGAACTGGCACTGGCGGAAACAGCTGCTGTCCGGGGTCCTGCCAGAGACAGGGAATGAGTACCAACACAAGGAGGAGCAGATTCACTTTTATGTTCCGCTAATATATCAAACAGCACTCGGGCCCATACAGTCTCATAGATCCTTTTACACATCCATGAAAATGACAGATCAGAGAATGAGATCCATGAAACTTAGAGCTTGTCCTATAGTGTTCTGATGTTAACAATCAGAAAAGGACATACCATATATACTCGTGTATAAGCCGACCCGTGTATAAGCATCACTACTACTGCATCACTAATTGCAACAGTAGCAGGAAACTATGGATAAAGATTAAGTGCAAATAGGGTCTTATCCATGTGACAAACAGCAAAATTAATTATTGCTTCACTCACCTAGTTGAGTTGTGTGACACATAACCAGTTATAATAAAACAGCTGCTTTAGAAATTGAGAACGCAGAAAGCTGGATATAAGAGATGGATGAGAAATGTGTGCTACTGTCTGATGAAATGATGGACTAAACAAATATATATGTGAACAATATGTGGTTTTATTCAATGCGTTTCAAAGTGCTTTCCTAACTTCTTCCTCAGGAAACAATGTGATAGCAATTTATATAAAACTAGCTGTACTACCCGGCTACGCCCGGGTTAATAAATAACTGCTGTTAGCTATAACAAAATAGAATTTGAATATGTCATATTAATGACCTGTTAGAAAATAGAAGCGGAGCTGTGATTGGTTGCTATAGGCAGCCTAATAAATCTCCAGCCAACAGTAAACCCTCCCCCCGGCCGGGCAGTATATGTTACCTCACACATACACATAATAGACAGCTCATGTGACTGACATCTGCCTTAATTCCCTATATGGCACATGTGTTGCACATTGGCTGTTTTTAATCAGATGTTTATGTTTGGAAATTAAAGATAGCACACGTATGCGGCGACTTGTGTGAGGTGATTTGTGCACATCTGAGTCTGGCTGTGTGGTGTGTGTGTCTCCTGGGGTGTGTGTATGTGTGTGTCCCTGTGGGGTGAGTGCATGTGTCCCCATTGGGTGTGTATGTGTGTATGTCCCTGTGGGGGGTTCTGTGTGGTGTGTGTCTCTGTTGTGTGTGTCTCTTTGTGGTGTGTGTGTCCCTGTGGGGTGAGTGCATGTGTCCCTATAGGGTGGCTACATGTGTGTGTCCCTGTGGGGGGGGGGAAGTGTCTGTGTCTCTGTGTTGTGTGTGGCTCTTTGTGGTGTGTGTGTGTCCCTGTGGGGTGAGTGCATGTGTCCCTATAGGGTGTGTATGTGTGTGTGTCCCTGTGGTGGGGGGTCTGTGCAGTGTGTGTGAGTCTCTGTGGTGTGTGTGTGTCCCTGTGGGGTGAGTGCATGTGTCCCTATAGGGTGGCTATGTGTGTGTATCCCTGTGGGGGGGTCTGTGTGGTGGGGGTGTCTGTGTTGTGTGTGTCTCTTTGTGGTGTGTGTGTGTCCCTGTGGGGTGAGTGCATGTGTCGCTATAGGGTGTGTGTGTGTCCTCTTGGGGGGGGGGGTGTCTCTGTGTTGTGTGCGTCTCTTTGTGGTGTGTGTGTTTGTTCGGGTGCATGGTTGGGGCTGCACCTTAGCGACTATACACTTGCTGTTACTCTTTGTGTGCGTGTGGTGTGTATACATGTCTCCGTGCGTGGTGAATATCTCATGTTGGGGCCCCACCTTAGTGACTATATGCTGATATGTGCTGTTAGTCTTTGGCGCTATCATTAAGCCCCTCTCATTCACAACTGTCAACTGGTAACTGTCACTTTTTCCCCATTATGTAGATAGGGGCAAAATTGTTTGGTGAATTGGAATGCGCGGGGTTAAAATTTCACCTCACAACATAGCCTATGACGCTCCCGGGGTCCAGACGTGTGACTGTGCAAAATTTTGTGGCTATAGCTGACAGCTGTCGATTTTCCTCCAAAACTTTTCGATTCACTTTTTCCCAATTATGTAGATAGGGGCAAAATTGTTTGGTGAACTGGAACGTGCAGGGTTAAAATTTCGCCTCACAACATAGCCTATGACGCTCTCGGGGTCCAGACGTGTGACTGTGCAAAATATTGTTGGTGTAGTTGCGACGGTGTAGATGCCAATCCCGGATATACACACACACATACATACACACACACACATTCAGCTTTATATATTAGATTAGCATATGGACATTATATGCTTCACTTACATGGTATTAGGCTAGGGTCACATTTCAGGATTTTTTTTTTTAAACCTGATCCGGTTTTGAGCTTTTAAAAAGCTCAAAACCTGATCAGGAATCGCTCCTCATAGGAGCCTATTATAAAAACCGGATTGCTTCACAAGCAATCCGGTTACCGCCTCCGGCTCTGCAGCCTGCGTGAAAAATCATGCAGGCTGCAGTTTTCGGAGCGGTTCTGTGACCCGCAATACAGTAACTGGATTGCTCAGGATGTGTAATCCTGAGCAATGCGGTTTCCGCATATACTTTGCTTATCCCGGCTACCGCATCGGCAGCACTGCCCATAGATCTCACTGTATAAGCCTTCAGGACCTCGGACAGCGCACATACTATACCTACAATAGGTATAGTATGAGCGCTGCTCTCAGAGGAGCCAGTCGGCTTCATTCATAAAAATGTACAGCAGCCGACAGGAGCCGGCTACTTTACATAAGATATTAAGTCATTATAGGCACAGCTGAGTAGGTAGAATGTCTCTAGGGGGTGGGAACCCCTAGAGACATGTTAAACACAATTATTATTAATATTTTATGTTTAATAACAGATTTTACAGTTTGTTCATCCCTGCAGCAGCCCCTATAAAGAGACCCCTGCACCTCCTGAGTGCCCGCTGCCATGGTGACAGCCACCAAGTAGATGAAACCCCGTAGGTCGCACATGAGGTGGGTTTACATTGGGGGTCAGTACTTGGCAGGTCATCTCCATGGTAACAAACATGGACTGGCCTGTACAGCGGGCGCAGGGACTGGCACCAGCTCCTGAGGTGAACACTCTCAACACACAGTCATCACGACACACAGGCCAGAGGCCACACACACTGGAGCCTCAACTGCGTCACCCAGCGCAGCACCACATCCACCGCCACCCACTCCTGCATAATCAGCTCCATCAGTTTCAGGGAAAACGCACACAATTGGGGCCTGCCCCCTCAACTATCAGACCAATGTATAAACTGGAGAACTACAAATCCCAGCAACCCTGTAACATCAGACCAATGCATATAATGCAGGACTACAAATCCCAGCAGCCCCAGTAATATCAGACCAATGCATGTAATCACAAAGCAACCACTGACCTTGTGGAGACCAGTGGAGGATAACACTGCGGGCACCAGTTAAAGCACTCAAACACAGTGAAACCCAAGATGCATTGCTCCCTAGAATTTGAATATGCAGATGAAGTCCATGGAGCCTCGGTTAAGAGTCTACACATGGACACCAGCCAGTTATCCCACCAGGGAAGGACCTAGCCCAGGGTATTAGTAGCCCTTAAGTCACTATCCAGCCCTTGCGAGCTTGAAGATATGGCCAGGGGTTTACCATGGACTAGGTATCCAACCACAGACAGCTGTTTCGGGGTTGTTGCCCCTCATCAGTGTGGCGCAGGATTCTGGCTGGGTGGGAGCAATGCTTGATAGACCGACATCACAAAGCAACCACTGACCTTGTGGAGACCAGTGGAGGATAACACTGCGGGCACCAGTTAAAGCACTCAAACACAGTGAAACCCAAGATGCATTGCTCCCTAGAATTTGAATATGCAGATGAAGTCCATGGAGCCTCGGTTAAGAGTCTACAACATGGACACCAGCCAGTTATCCCACCTATCAAGCATTGCTCCCACCCAGCCAGAATCCTGCGCCACACTGATGAGGGGCAACAACCCCGAAACAGCTGTCTGTGGTTGGATACCTAGTCCATGGTAAACCCCTGGCCATATCTTCAAGCTCGCAAGGGCTGGATAGTGACTTAAGGGCTACTAATACCCTGGGCTAGGTCCTTCCCTGGTGGGATAACTGGCTGGTGTCCATGTTGTAGACTCTTAACCGAGGCTCCATGGACTTCATCTGCATATTCAAATTCTAGGGAGCAATGCATCTTGGGTTTCACTGTGTTTGAGTGCTTTAACTGGTGCCCGCAGTGTTATCCTCCACTGGTCTCCACAAGGTCAGTGGTTGCTTTGTGATGTCGGTCTATCAAGCATTGCTCCCACCCAGCCAGAATCCTGCGCCACACTGATGAGGGGCAACAACCCCGAAACAGCTGTCTGTGGTTGGATACCTAGTCCATGGTAAACCCCTGGCCATATCTTCAAGCTCGCAAGGGCTGGATAGTGACTTAAGGGCTACTAATACCCTGGGCTAGGTCCTTCCCTGGTGGGATAACTGGCTGGTGTCCATGTTGTAGACTCTTAACCGAGGCTCCATGGACTTCATCTGCATATTCAAATTCTAGGGAGCAATGCATCTTGGGTTTCACTGTGTTTGAGTGCTTTAACTGGTGCCCACAGTGTTATCCTCCACTGGTCTCCACAAGGTCAGTGGTTGCTTTGTGATGTCGGTCTATCAAGCATTGCTCCCACCCAGCCAGAATCCTGCGCCACACTGATGAGGGGCAACAACCCCGAAACAGCTGTCTGTGGTTGGATACCTAGCAATGCATGTAATGCAGGACTACAAATCCCAGCAGCCCTTGTAATATCAGACCAATGCATGTACTGCTTGACTACAAATCCCAGCAGCCCCTGTAACATCAGACCAATGCATGTGTACTGCAGGACTACAAATCCCAGCAGCCCCTGTAACATCAGATCAATGTATGCACTGCAGTACTTCAAATTCCAACGGCCCTTGTAACATCACTGATGTTACATGGGCTGCTGGGATTTGTAGTCCTACACTGCATACATTGGTCTGATGTTACATCAGACCAATGTATGCACTGCAGGACTACAAATCCCAGCATTCCCCCATCTCACCTGTACTGTTTAAGAGACTGTATACCTGACAGCACTCCACCAGCCGCCCACAGTAGACCTTAGGGGAGGACAGATAGTATCCTGTAAGGGCCAAGGCAGCTGCAATGGCGAGAACCATGGAGGTGATCGGCTCCAGGGACACACGACATGAAGGAGCAGCAAGAAGAGGAGCCATGTCCCGGGCCGGTCTTCACCTATCGTCCAAGCCCGCGCCACCACACAGCTTCCGGTTTGGGGCCGCGGCAGCAGTGATGGCCCACTCAAGAGATGAGGCCCGGCGGTGATTCACAGGAGAGGGGGGCCCATGCAAGACATGAGGGGGTGGGGCCCGAAGGAGATTGGGGCCCATCCCCACTAGTTTTGCACGGTCGGCCCAAGCCAGCAAAGCAGCATCAGCGTGTGCTGGCTGGGGGGACGGACCTCCTTGCTCCAAATGGCTACACCCCCCACCAGCACGCCCGGACCCCCTGCCCCTGTTCTAATAGCCATGCCCCCTCCAATGATGGGCAGGTCCCTCACTCCAGTAAGACCTGTAGGGCCCTGTCGGTGGCCCTGGGGGTCACACAGGGGCTATGCCGCAAGTTTGAACTGCACGATACTCCCTGACATCACTCCACCTCACACATGTTGTTTCCGGATACCAGTGAGATATACGTGCTACATCTTGCATAATATAGTGGCTCTCATGAGACAGCTAGTGTTTCGAGCACTGACATCACTGAGGTTATCTCAGGTCACACCGTGGGATTCCCTGTTGCATGATACCTGATGTGTAACCTGAGTATGAAAGATGCAGCTACTGATCTTTCCCCCCATATCCTGTGACTACTTCAGCATTTATTTGGGTTTATTAATTTGGCTGGGGGTTCTAATT
The DNA here is from genome assembly GCA_033576535.1 of Allobates femoralis. Taxonomy (NCBI): domain Eukaryota; kingdom Metazoa; phylum Chordata; class Amphibia; order Anura; family Aromobatidae; genus Allobates; species Allobates femoralis. The sequence continues at coordinate 499,208,014 of JARQOC010000002.1, forward strand.
TTTTTACATCCTTTTTTAAGGGGGGTTGAGTGGAATGTGAGACTTTTAACAAATGGATTTTAATAAAAACACTGGTGAAAGAGGAATGTATTGGGGTTATTTTTCAAATAAATTATTTATTGGTATGGTTATTTGAGTAATTACTGACTTGGTTAGTGGGGTATCTGATTGACACCTCAATATTGTTAACCTCTGACCTTGCTGCCAGCCGACATTACCAAGCTGGCATCAACTCCAAATACAATTATCCTATGTGCCAACGCACCTGGGCAGTGAGAGAGCCAGGGAAAAGTGCCAGGGGAGGCATACCTAATGGGGATGCCACTCCTGGGGCAGCTGTGGCCTGCAAATTTTTTTCAAGATTTTAAAACCTTTTAAGATTTTAAAGATTACTCAACTGTTCAGCTGTTATAGTGGGTGTATGAATAGATATATAGATGGACTTAAAGTACAGATTGATTTATAAATAGAATGAACACGATATGAGGTACAAAGGTATGATAAAATGAGCGCTAGGGACAGAAACAGGCACTGGGCTCTTATCGATTATTACCTTTCAAATTTATTGTGAACAGTAGAAGTTATGGGTCTCCTCGCCACAACATGTTTCGACACTGAAGGCGTCTTTCTCAAGTGGATGTGACATCCACTTGAGAAAGACGCCTTCAGTGTCGAAACATGGTTGCCGGCAAAGAGGGCGGTGGAGATAAGTCTGTCTTTAACCAGTCGGGGGGGAGGTTCTGAGGTTCATGAGAGGGCTCGGAAGCACGGAGACTGGGGTACTCAAGCTTGCTAAGTAATAGTGTAGGAAGATAATGCCTGTGCCAAAAAAGCGGGGCTCCACTGTAAAACGGTTTCTGCTGTATATGGCAGCTTTGAAGCCCCTTTGAAGGTGTTTTCCAGGCCCGTGATTTTGCTTCCATTGATTTGAATGGGGTTTGGAAGTTCGGTGAACTGTTCGCACATCTATTCGGTGAACACATGCCCGTTCAGCGTACTGAACTGAACCCGAAATTCAGTAGGTTTGCGCATCTCTATTTGTAATGCCTTTATTTAGAAGACCAAAGGTTAAGGAAAACATACATGACCATGGCGATTTTGATATCCTTAGTCCACGTTCACACTGCAATATTTTGGTCAGTACTTCACATCAGTATTTGTAAGCGAAAACTAGAAATTGTACAAAAATGCAGAAGTACAAGTCTACATATGATACTTTTTCTATACTTATACTGACTTTAATACTGGCATGTAAATATGTACTTGCATTTTTTTCCTTTTAGCGCTAGAGTTAATGCATGTGTTAGTGCATGGTACTACTGTATATGTACCATGCATTAATGCATGCGTTTCCCATAGGCTCCCATGTTAAAAAAAGTATGCATTTTTGCAAACGCACCCAAAAACGCTGCTTACCGCTTTTTTGGGGGCTTATGCAAAAACGCATAGCGACAAAAGTGTTGCATTTTGACCATGCATTTTTGCATGGAAGCCTAAGAAAGCATTAACGCTAGCGTTTTTCACAATTTGGAATTGTGAAAGACGCTAGCTTTTAGTGCATCAATTGCTCAAGTGTGACCTAGCCTTAGGGTATGTGCACACGTTTGAGGTTTTGCCTCGTTTTCCTCCACGCATTATTGATGTAAAAATTTCAGCAATTTACTGTCCCAGCAAAGCAAAGAACATTTTTGAAATCTCATGTTCTTGTTGCTTATTAGGGATGAGCGAGTATACTATTCGGCACTCGCCGAATAGTAACGATATTCGGCTATTCGCCGAGTCTCTTGTGATTACTCGGGAGTAGCGAGTAGTCCTTTTAGGGTGCGTGCACACGATCAGTGTACGCAGCGTTTTGGACGCAGCGTCTTTGCGCTGCGTCCAAAACGCTGCGTAGTACAGTATAAGCATAGAGGATGGGATTTCAAGAAATCCCATCCTCATTATGCTTTACCCACCCGCAGCGTCTTTGGAGCTGCGGTGCGGGTTGCCGCGAGTCCGCTCCTCCGCAGCATGTTTATTTCATGCTGCGGAGTCGGAAGCGGCTCCCATCGGGTAACTGCAGGGAGAAGCCGCCCTGCACCCGCCACACATGGTGAGTACAAGGCAGCTGCGGTCTCTCTGCGGCCACCCGCGGCTTCACACAGGTCCGGAGGAGCTGCGTCCAACACACAGCTCCTCCGGACTGTGAGCACGCACCCTTACCTTTGCAGTGTATCTATATATACACTGCAAAAGTACACTAAAAGTGAAGAAAAGTTGTTAACAAATATAAAAAAACATCATACTCACCTTCCGACGCCTGCACCGGGACCGAAAAACCACCTCACCTCCGATGTGTGGCAAGGACCTGCCATCTGATTGCTGCAATCGCACCCAGCTCTGATTGGCATCAGAGGGCAGTCCTTGCCACACATCGGAGGTGAGGTTTTCGGGTAACGGTGCAGGCGTCGGAAGGTGAGTATGATGTTTTTTTTTATTTTTTAACAACTTTTCTTCACTTTTAGTGTACTTTCGCAGTGTATATATAGATACACTGCGAAAGTACTCGCATTTCAATCAGACTCGCTATACTCGCAATGAGTACCGAGAACTGGGACCTACTCGTTGCGAGTATAGTCTAATTACCTCAGTACTCGCTCATCCCTATTGCTTATTGTTCTTTGCAGATTCTATGCAGTTCCACACTTGCAGCATGTCATTTCTTTCTGTGCTTATGGTAACTTTTTCACCCATTTTATTGACTAGGAAAAAAACACATGCAAAAGTGCACATTTTTTATGCAGCATTACTCCTGCCAAAAGACAATCTACTTAACGTGATGACATATCCTTTTACAGTAACACTCGTGGACATAGACAGAAGAGGGTCGCTGTGCAAGAATTTTACATGGGACCTTTGCAAACCAATAGCTCATTTTAATGCACAATGCTTTGGAGGTGGTAGTGGCCCCATTACCTCTTGGGCCCCTGTATGGCCGCACAGGTGGCACCAATGATATGTTTGCCCCAGTACAAAAATACTATGTTTCTGTATACAGAGGTATAACCTGTATTTCCCAGGTACTGAAAAATCCATGGCAGGACATCCAGCCATCATGCACTACTCCATTCCTAATTTCCATTAAAATTAAAGATTCCTTCAGGAATTAGGACACAGGTACTACTGCAACCTTTGCAGCCCCAATTGTCTCCTAATGTGCCCGTAACATTTTGTGTTTCAGTGAGTCATTTAAAGTAATACAATATTTTGTAAATCTTTTAAAGAGAATTGTGTCATGTACTGATTCCTGTGGTATGTGAGCAGTAAGAGTAATTACTAATGTTAAAAGATCATTAAATAACCTCAGCCATCTTTAAAATGACGCATCCCCAACTATTTGTCGATCTAATTCTGTGTTGTTTAGGAAACATCTGTATTGTCTGTTCTTGTAGTACAAAAAAATCCCTGTTTAATATGCAAAGACGTCTCTTGCCCCTTGCTCCAAAAGATCTCATTGAAATGAATGGAATATGTGAAAGACAGAATTCCAATGTACTCAAAAAGGAGAAAGAGCCAGATCATTAAACAAAATAATTATGCAAAGTATACGACCTGTCTGTTGCAGTTTTGCATGGATGTGTTTTATTCTATGTAAAATAAGCAAATAAAAAGCCATTTAAAAAAAACCTACATTTTGAAAATATAATGCCAGAAAGCAATTTGTGAATTAGTTTTATGTTATGCACAATCCCCTTGAGAATGTGCTAGATAAAGAAAGAAGGTGAAAGACTATAAAATTCATGTTTGTGTTTTATAATAACAACGGCTGATCCAATATGTCCCAATAATGTTATCATATTATAATCCACTGTACCATATTTAAACCTAGAAACTTTGCTGAAATGCTATCGAGGGCATGGGACTGAAATGTAGGACAGTATATAATGGTGTCTCTACAACTAATAAATCATACTATTCCATACTGAGTGCACAATTAATGGGCAATCTGTATTGTTGTCCTTAGTATTATTTTTAAACAACTTTAGTACTGTCAGTCAATCCAAAGGTTAGTAAACACGAAAACCTGAATATTTCAGAAAGTACAGTATATGTGAGGTTTGTATCTGCTATGAGAATATACTATACTAGAAATAGGCCTGATGCTATTGCATCGTGAGGGCAGTCTCTGTGCCTGTTTCCCCTTGTGCACTCTCTCAACGGTGTGCTGTCTCTCCCCCTGTGAGCTCTCTCATACTTGTGCCTTTCTCTCTGCTCTGTGTGCTCTCAGCCCCTGAGTGCAGTGTCTCTCCCTGTGTGCGCTGGTTACTCCCTCTGCCTCCCTCTATGCCCCTGCCTCCCCTGTGCCTTCTGCCTCCCGTCACCCTGCGTCCCAGCACTAAGCCACCATACAACGCTCACCACTGAGCCACCATGCAGTGCTAACTACTGAGCCACCACACAGTGATAGTCACTGAGCCACCATACAGTGATAACCACTGAGACACCATACAGTGCTAACCATTGAGACACCATACAGTGCTAACCACTGAGCCACCACACAGTGATAGTCACTGAGCCACCACACAGTTTTTCTTTTTTTTTTTAAATCTCCCACCAATGTGCTGCTCAGCTAAATTGTTAGCGAACATCATGTCACGTATGGAGAGCCCCTGTGTGCTTAAACATTGGAACTCCCCCACAAGTGACCCTATTTTGGAAACTAGCTTGTAGGACAAAGTACCGTGGGTCCGCGCTACCACTTCAATTAATGGAGATAAAAAACCAGCCACACGGGAATGTCTGGATCAAACAGGATTCTTCTTTATTTGTCCAACATGTTTCGAGTTATCTCCCAACTCCTTCCAAATTGCTATTTTGGAAACTAGACCCCTCAAGGAACTTATCTAGATGCATAGTGAGCACTTTGATCCTCCAGGTGCTTCACAAATTGATCCGTAAAAATGAAAAAGTACTTTTTTTCACAAAAATCTTTTTTCCTTTTTGCGGATTAATTGGTGAAGCACTTGGGGGTTCAAATTGCTCACTATACATTTAGATACGTTCCTTGGGGGGGTCTAGTTTCCGGAATGGGGTCACTTGTGGGGGAGCCCCAATGTTTAGTCACACAGGGGCTCTACATACGCGACACGGTGTCCGCTAACAATTGGAGCTAATTTTCCATTCAACTTGTTAGCAGACACCATATCACGTATGGAGAGCCCCTGTGTGCCACTAGCATTGCCACCAGCATAAGTGCAACTGGAAGCGTCAGGATACAGCACCAAAAAATGGCGCCTCTAATGAATACAGTATTTTCTGGGGAGGCTGTGGGTTGCAATTTGCAGCGTGGGGGGCCCACAACATTTGGCTTGCTCCACGCCGAGGATTCCAGCAGCCTTCCCAGCTGCCGAAGTTGTACCTGGCTGACAACAAAAATATGGCAAAGCTTCATGTCATTTTATTTGTAGAAATAATTTTTTTTTAAAAATGATGTGGGGCTTCGCCATATTTTTGATCCAGCCAGGTAAAACTTACCAGCTACGGACTGCCACCCACCCCCAGCTGCCTCGTTGTACCTGGCTGGCAACCAAAAATACAGTGAACAATTTAAAACAGAAGATGCGGAACTCATCCAGGTCCGGGTTGCTCTGCGGTTTTATTTATACAACCATGGGATACAAGCAAGGGAGGGGGTGCAAGGGACTACGGTCATCGTTTCGCACACACTTGTGCTTCTACGAGTCCAAATTACAATCAAATAAAACCGCAGAGCAACCCAGACGTGGATGAGTGCCGCATCTTCTGTTTTAAATTGTTGCCTTTGACTGTGCCGAGCAACCCCGGATTCCTGGACGCCATTGTGTGTGCCCCTTCGTGAAGTATCAGAAAGGTCAGTGCCTGGTTTCCTACCTCATGTTTGGAATCCAAAATACAGCGAAGCCCATTTTTTTTTTATTTATAGAACTAATTTGAGAAAAAAATGACATGGGGCTCTGCCATATTTTTGGCCCAGCCAGGTACAACTAGGCAGCTGGGGGCTGGAATCCTCAGCATGGAGAGGCCCAAGCGTTCTGGGCCCCTCATGCTGAGAATTGCAGCCCACAGCCACCTCAGAAAATGGTGCATTCATTGAAGCGCCAATTTCTGGCGCTGTACCCAGACTCTTACAGTTGCTCTGCTGCCGATAGCAAACTGGGTAATAAAGGCGTTAATGCCAGCTTTTTTACTGGCAGCTGGCACTAAGCCCGAGATTCATAATGTCGGGCAATGTTAGACCTGGCCATTAGGAATCTCTAGTAATTAGTAAAAAAAATACACCACACAGAAAAAAATCTTTTTATTTGAAAAAAACATACAAACAAATTTCAAACTCCATCTTTATTATAAAGATCCAATGTAGTCCACAATGAAGGTCCCACGACGCTCGATCGCCTCCAACGTAGTCCACAAGAAGGTCCCACGACGCTCGATCGCCTCTGCTACACCCAGAGACTGCAGCAAGAGATCAAGTGTCCTCTTGTTGCAGTCTCTGGTGTCATAGTGGTGATGATGTGTATGGCAGATCATTGCCATACAGTGCAGCATCACTGTGCAAACCCAAGTCTCAGATATGACATGATCTCTGAGGCTTGGGTCAGGTGACCTGACTTTGCAGTGAATGACTGACAGCCCTGGCACAGTGATCACATAATGGATCACTGTGCCAGGCTGCCAAATCACTTCACTGCAGCCTGATCCCATGCATGAGATAGGGCTGCAGTGATGTGATCTACAACCTGACACAGTGATCACATAATGGATCACTGCGCAGGGCTGTCAGATCACTTCATTGCAGCCTGATCCCCCTGCAGGATCTGGATCTTAAAACCCAAACATTTTTTTGAACAATGGTGTGGCATTAAGGCCCATGAATCAAGTGACAGATTTAGTGTTCGTTTACATGAGCAGAAGACCAGGCCAAATTTTTCAAATCTGATAGTGTCATCTTATGCAGCAATAACTCTCTAATGTTTTAACATATGGCAGTGATTTTGAGATTGTTTTTCTTATGACACATATTTTATGATGACAGAAAATTTAGATCGATTCATCTTGTGTTTATTTAAAATATCAGGAATTTAACAACCATTTCTAAAAATTAGCAATTTTCAAACTTTGAATGATTATTCCTGTTAGGCCTTGCTCACATGAGTGTATAATGCGAGAAATCTTGCATTGCACTTGGACCAATGTAATCAGGAAAAGCAGATCTGCAATTTTTTTCTCATGCAGATTCTGTATGAGTAGACAATTGCAGCACGCTGTGAGTGCCTCAACAGATCAAACCATGTGCATTCATACAAGTTTATGGGTGTGTGTGAAATATCAGAATACACTCGGATGACATTTAATATACACAGAGACAGGCAATGGAGAAGATAGAGAAATTGATCTCTCTTTCTCCCCCTCACCTGTGATAACATTCTCATATGCAGAGATTGAGCTGAGTGTCATTAGTATGTAGCATCTGATTTTTTTGCATCAGAGCTATCTGCTTGTGTGACTGCAGCCTAATCCAGATAATCACACCACACAAAATAGTTAAGAAATAGCATTTGCCTCACATCTGCTTTACATCAGCACCATCTGTGGTTTCACAAAGTATCCATGCTTTGTATGCCTTGGGACTGTAGAGCTTCTCCTTGTGCAAATTGACATATCTAGCATGTTGGGGGAGTAGGGGGAGGGGTATCAGCATGGCTCCGCCCCCCCACAGGATATTTTCCGGTACGTGATCCCCCTCTGTGTATTTTCCGGTACGCCGTACCACCACGTACCCCCACAAAAATATCCATATCTAGCATGCAGGGGGTAAGGAACCTTATGAGCCATGCAATAATCCTCTAGGAAATTAAATATGTAAATTTCCTCTTCAGAAAGGAAGAGAACTTGAACTCTTGTGCCACCTATTGAAAGTAGCAATCCTAAAAGTCAATATTGACCCTTTACCTTGCCATATAACTTAGGATGAAAGCCAAACCCGAATCTCAATTTCCAACTACAGTGTTTCAGGGTATTGCCCTTCATTAATGAAAAGTATGAGATCTGATTTGGTTAGGTGAGAGGTAGGGATGGGCGAATCTACTCGCTAGGACTCGTTACTCGGCGAGTAGTAAGGGACTCGCAGGACTCGGTACTCGGCGAGTTTCCCAGTGATGACTCGCACGAGTCCAATGCAAATCAATATCAATCCTAGTTTTGTCAGAAACACTGACAAAACTAGGATTGCCATTGTTTGCATTGGACTCGTGCGAGTCATCACTGGCTACTGTGCCAGTGATAGCAGGGAGACTCGCAAAGTAACTGCTGTTTCTTTGCGAGCCGAGTCCAGCTGTCTTCTCTGTGCAGCTCCAGGGTCCTAGAGCCCGCCTGCTCACAGACATGATGTAGCAGTGCTGAGATTGTTCTCAGTCTGCTCATTCCCTATGCATGTAGCAGAGAGGACATCGCGTTTTGGACTACGTCGGACGGAAGAGGATTTTTTTAATTAAAGATGGAGTCCCTAATGGCTTTTTTTTTTATTTCAAATAAAAGATTTTCTCTGTGTTTTTTTAACCCTTTATTGGAGATTCTTAGTGGCTGGGTCAAACGTGGCCTGACATTAAGAATCTCGGGCTTAATACCAGCTTGTATAACAAAGCTGGTATTAACCCCTTTATTACCCAGCGTGCTACCGCCACCAGGGCCGCTGGAAGAGCGGGGTTCAGCGCCAGAGGATGGCGCTTCAATGAACGCGCCATCTTCTGGGGCGGCTGCGGGCTGCAATTTGCAGCGGGGGGTGCCCAGAAAGCTTGGGCATCCCTGCGCTGCGGATTCCAGCCCTCAGCTGCTTAGCTGTACCTGGCTAGACATAGAAATTGCGCGGAGCCCCACGCATTTTTTTAAAATTATTTAATGAATTTCAGAGTCAGAGTCTCAGAGTCTCAGAGTCAGAGTCAGAATCTCAGAATTTCATGAAATAATTTAAAAAAAATGCGTGGGGCTCCGCGCAATTTCTATGTCTAGCCAGGTACAGCTAAGCAGCTGGGGGCTGGAATCCGCAGCGCAGGGATGCCCAAGCTTTCTGGGCACCCCCCGCTGCAAATTGCAGCCCGCAGCCGCCCCAGAAGATGGCGCGTTCATTGAAGCGCCATCCTCTGACGCTGAACCCCGCTCTTCCAGCGGCCCTGGTAGCGGTGGCACGCTGGGTAATGAAGGGGTTAGGGCCAGCTTTGTATTATCAGCTGGCCCTAAGCCCGAAATTTATGGTGGTCACGCCAATATTAGACATGACCGCCATGAATTTCTATTAAATTGTTTTAAAAAAAACACAACACAAAGAAAATTTTTTATTAGAAATAAAAAAAAAAGCCATTAGGGACTCCATCTTTAATTAAAAAAATCCTCTTCCGTCCGACGCAGTCCAAAACGCGATGTCCTCTCTGCTACATCCCCTGTGTATAGATATAGATCTCTATGCACAGGGAATGAGCAGACTGAGAACAATCTCAGCTCTGCTACATCATCTCTGTGCACAGACATTCATGTCTGTACACAGGGAATGAGCAGACTGAGAACAATCTCAGCACTACTACATCAGGCAGCAGGCAGGCTCTAGGACCCTGGAGCTGGCAGCCAGCACAGAGGAGACAGGACTCTTATCTGTGCGAGTCAGCGATTACTTACAAAGTAAACGAGCAATGCAAATAAATGACAAAACTAGGATTGCTTCAGGCTGAAGCTTCCGAGACACATCTGCGAGTTGTAAATCTCACACTACTCGCTATTACTCGCTTCCCCATTCATTAACATTGGACTCGCTAGACTCGCAACAAGTAGCGAGTCCTGGGCTCGGACTCGCTAGAGTCAAGCGATTCCGAGTAATTTAGGATTCGCCCATCACTAGTGAGAGGCTAATGATCAACTGTGATCAAAGGAGTAACATATCTCCTTGTGGAATGTGACATGTCTAGCATGAATTGAGGAGGCTTGTGAGCCATTCAATACTCCTCTGGGAAAGTAAATATGCAAAATGCTTCTTTTTTAAAATATGCAAATAGCCTCATCAACCCATAAACAAGTCTTGTCATATGACTTAGAATATTATTATTATTATTTATAGAGCACCATTGGTTCCATGGTGCTGTACATGAGAAAGGGTTACATACAAACAAGTTAAATATACAACAAGCAAACTAACAGTAATGGACTGATACAGAGGGGAGAGAGGACCCAGCCCTTGCGGGCTTACATTCTACAGGGCAGTGGGAAGGTAGACAGTAGGTTGGGTCTGCTCTGGTGGTGGTGGAGCGCCGGTTCCAATAGTGGTGGAGCCCCCGCCGGGTCCAATGGTAGTTGAGCGTCAGGTCCAATGGTGGTGAAGCACCAGGTCCAATGATGGTGGAGCGTCAAATCCAATGGTGGTGAGGTGGCACTGTGGTCATTGCAGGTTGTAAGCTGTTCTGAAGAGATGGGTTTTCAGGTTCCGCTTGAAAGTTCCAAGTGTAGGGCACAGTCGGACATTTTGGGGTGCAGAGTTCCTGAGGATGGGGGATGCTCAGATGAAGTCTTGCAGGCGGTTGGATGAAGAACGTAAAAGTGTGGAGGAAAGGAGGAGGTCTTGGGAAGATTAAGGATACGAGTTGGATGATATCAGGAGATTAGTTCAGAGATATATGGGGGGGGGGGGACAGATTCTGGACGGCTTTGTAAGTTAATGTTAGGAGTTTGAATTGGATGTGCTGGTGAATTGGGAGCCAGTAGATGGATTTGCAGAGCGGAAAAGTGGAGGTAGGTGGATTAATCTGGCAGCGAGAGTTAAGGACAGATTGGAGGGTGCAAGAGTGTTGGCAGTGAAACCACAGAGAAGGAGGTTGCAGTAGTTGAGACAGGAGATGATGAAGGCATGCACTAGTAGTTTTGTAGATTGAGGGTTGAGGAAGGGATGGATTCTGGAAATATTTTTGAGTTGGAGGCGGCAGGAGGTGGCAAGGGCTTGGATATGCGGTTTGAAGGACAGGGCAGAGTCAAGGGTTACTTCGAGGCAGTGGACTTTAGGTACAGGGAAAAGTGTGATGTTGTTTATTGTTATAGACAGATCTGGTAAGGAAGGTATGTGAGATGGAGGAAAGATGATGAGTTTGGTTTTGTCTACATTGAGTTTTAGGAAGCGACAGGAGAAGAAGGAGGATATGGCTGACAGACACTACGGGAATCTGGAAAACAGAGAGGTGACGTCAGGGCCAGAGAGATAGATCTGAGTTTGTCAGCGTACATGTGGTACTGGAAGCCATGGGACTTTATGAGTTGTCCCAGACCAAGGGTATAGATGGAGAAAAGGAGGGGCCCCAGGACAGAGGCTTGAGGGACCCTAACAGAGAGGGAATGAGGTTATGTAGGAGTGTGAGGTACTAAATGTGCAGTTGGAAAGGTAGGAGGAGATCCAGGAGAGGGCAAGGTAGGTGATACCAATGGAAGAGAGGATCTGTAATAGAAGGCAGTGGTCGACTGTGTCAAATACAGAGGACAGGTCAAGAAGGAGGAGGATGAAGAACTGTCAGTTAGCTTTGGCTCTGAGTAGGTCATTAGTAATTTTGGTCATGGCAGTTTCAGTGGAGTGGTGGGGGCAGAAGCCGGATTGAAGGTTGTCAAAGAGGGAGTTAGATTAGAGGTGGGATGAGTTTACAGTGTGGACATGCTTTTTGAGAAGTTTGGAGGCAAACGGCAGCAGGGATATGGGCTGGTAGCTGCATGTAGAGGTGGGTCGAGGGATGGTTTCTTTAAGATAGGTGTAATTGCTGCGTGTTTGAAAGCAGAAGGAAAGGTACCAGAAGTTAGTGATAGATTGAAGAGGTGGGTTAGGGCTGGGATGAGTGTGGTGGTGAGGTTGGGGAGGAAGTGAGATGGGATAGGGATGGCAAAGCTAGTTAAAGGGTTGATGTTGACTTTTAGGATTGCTACTCCCAATAGGTGGTATTGGAATTCAAGATCTCTTTCTCCCAGAAAAGGGAATTTGCATATTTAAATTTGCAGAGGATTATTGCATGGCTCATAAATCTCCTTACCCTGGTGTCCTAGACATGGCAATTTGCACAAGGAGAAGCTTTACTATCCCAAAGGCATACAAAGAATGGATACTTTGTAACCACTTTGACTACTTTCACATTATGATTTTTTTCCTGTCTGTGGGATCCTACTTTTTGTAGGATCCCACGGTCAGGAAAGGAAAGCATTGGAGGAGACCTCCAGATGCTTTTTCTGTGTCCGGGTCTGTGATTATCACGGATCCGGACACAGCAGGGCACTTTCACTTCTGCAATGTATAATATACATTGCAGAAGTGAAATATAAGGAAGAGTTAAAAATAAAAAATCATTGTGCTTACAGGACCTGTGATGATGTCAAAGAGCATCATCGGGTCACATGACCGCAGTTACCACGGTTACACTAAAATCGGGTCCGAGGAGACATCAGATGTTTCCTTGGACCCTGCTCTATAAGGCCCCATGTTAATGGAATCGGATCAGATTTGGCATAATTGCCATCCGATCTGTCAGATCCGATTCTATCCGGTTATTGATTCGGATGCAAAAATCGGAGCAGTCTCAGATTTTTGCACCGGAAAGAAATCGGACAAAATCGGATCGGACGCGATTCGGATGGCAATTAGTGCACATCCGAATCGGTCCGAACCCCATAGGGTTACATGGGGGCAAATTCGGATCCGATGCTGTCCGATTTATATCGGACAGCATCGGATTTCAAAAAATCGTAGTGTGAAGCCAGCCTTTGGGAGCTGATGCAGTCCATCCGATGACATTTTCTGAATCAGCACCCCAAATAACCCCATGAATAAGTCTAAAAACCATGAAACCAAGAAGGAAGAAAAATTGTTGGGCTGTGTTATTCAAGTACATTTGTTGTAGCTTAGCCACTGTTCACAGCAAACACTTTAGTGTGAATAACTTATTGACTGTACATCACAGGGATGATCTTTAGCACTGCTTTCACACCGCTTTATGCTCTCATCTAGTAAGTAAATTTAAGACATCCAACCTTGAAAATAGCAAACATTTTTATCCCTTAAGACTAATGGTATTGTGAAAAGAAATAATTAAACTCCCCAAATCAAACATGGATATATATGGTTTCGCATCTTCATGAATGCTGCCTGTTTTCCCTTTTAATTTCACTGGAAAGCTCTATAATCAAATTACAAAGAAAATAATAGTTTTTGTGGGCTAATCTAATTAACAGCTTTATCAGCATTGTTCAGTGTAGCTATATTTAATTCCTGTGATGCACTGCTGTTTTATGTCTGCTTTATTTTAGGTTGAATTTTCTTCCAGCTGTCATGTTTCTGTTCACTGTCCTACAATGCCCCTGATAGTCTGCTCTCTCGGAGCTCTTGTATGCCCCACAGCCTGGGCCTGCAGCACATTTCACCGCTGCTCTTGCACACCACAGGATTGTGGGAATCCACATTCTGCTAATATATATCCCCGCTGCAGTGACTAAATATTGGAACTGTCGTTATGCATTAAAGCCCATAAATGCCTGGAGATGGCTAAGAACCTACATGAAAATACAGGTGTTGACATTTCAGGGCAAGAAATACAGTAGTTTCAGAATCTTGAAATAAGTTTCAAGATTTAAGTTAAGGTTTGGGAATAAGGCTTTAAAGGCTCTTCTAGTGCCAAACACTATAATGCCTACTCAGTAGAAAGCTAATACTGGTTAGATACCTATTGCTTATTAAGCAATACTACAATTTTCTGACTATATTTCAGTTATAAATTCTTACAGTGATTTATTACTTGTACTTAGAAGTAGTGATGTGCGAACTCGCTGATGTTCGGGTTCGGCGGACTCGCCCGAATGTTTTTTAAAATCAGAGTTTGGAGCCGAATGTGACTCAAACTTGAGCCCCAAAATTGGACTTTAAAGTTATGGGATGGGGCAGGAGGGCTGAAAAAAGTAAAAGAAAGAAAATAGTTATTAAACGGCAGCATCATACTTACCGGCTTCCGACACTTGTACTTCCGGGCCGCTCATTAACGTACTGAATATTCACTGCAGAGGGGCCAACAGCCAATCACAGATGCTGTCACAGAGAATGGTCATCTGTGATTGGCTGTTAGATTAATCTGGAAACTGCCCATACATTCTAGATGCTAGAATGCATGGACTGGTTTGAGGTCACTGCAGCAGCCAATCACAGGCATCCATTCTCTGTGATAGCATCTGTGATTGGCTTTTGGGCTGCTCATCTATTAACTGACATCATAGTACTGTAAAAATAAATAAACAATTATAACATGGTATGTTTAGTGAGGATACTTAATTTACAATTGGGAGTGTTTCTCTCACAAATAAGCTTGCCCATACTATGAGTCATTTAGGCCATTAATACACAGAATACCAAAGTAAATAAATTGCAATGGTTCATGATGTGATGGGATGGCTTTTACATTTTTTGGATCAATATAATATTACCAAGTACCTTATTTTATTTGAATGCACCATTGCAATTACCGTAATCTATTATTTTTATGTATTTAATCATCTTTGCTTCTTTTCTTGGGTTTTGTTTAATGGCCAATGTGCACATACTTCTACATGTCACATGCATAGATACTTGTATTTTTGTTCATTGTTTTTTAGATGACTGTATTTTTTTGCAGTCCATGCAGACTAGGGTATGGCCTGCCTTTCTTTGAGCTGGACATTATATGTATATAGCTTCCCATTGCTGGCCCTGATTCCTGCTCAACACTTATCTCCTCCCTAGACACATGATATGGTTTCACATATATGATGCTAGGATAGAACCGTCCCGAGGGGGTCATCTTGATGTGGTACGATGGCTTTTACATTTTTTAATCAATATAATGTTATCGGGCACTCTATTTTATGTACATGCACAATTGCTATTTACTTAATTTAGGTATTTGCTCATTTTTGCTACTTTTCTTGGGTTTTAATACATGGAGTAGATCAACTTTATGTTTTAATATGATGGGATGTTCAGAATTATGTATGTGCAGATGAACACCTCCATATGTTTCCATGTAATGATGTAAATAGAATACTTCCTCCTATTTCTACCTGTAAATGACGTAAAATGAATAAAGAAAAAATTTCAGCTCACCACCTTGACGGCCGTTTCAGAAGCTCCAGCACGGATGTAGCCCCATCCAGGCTAAGCACAGATATATTCAAGTAAAGGAGAAAAGGTGATTTCCAGCGAGCGTTGAAGGAACAATGATAGACTTTTTTTGCAAAAACTCTTCAATATTTAATTAATCCAAACATGATACACATGTATCAAAAGGAAAGAAATCCAAACCTCATCCCCCTAAAAACTATACGTTTCGGCGGATGCCTATAGCAAGCTGTTAAGCTTGATAAAGGCATTCGCCAAAACGCATAGTTTTTAGGGGGATGAGGATGGATTTCTTTTTGATACAAGTGTAACATGTTTGGATTCATTAAATATTGAAGAGTTTTTGCAAATAAACATCTATCACTGTTCCTTCAATGCTCGCTGGAAACCACTTTTTCTCCTTTACTTGTAAATGATGTAGGTATAGCTAGCACTGCCTCCCTGTCTCTAACTTTTTACCATATATATATTTTCATTTTCAGGACTACTTATGTCCCATCATATAATGCTTGTTCATGTACTTTATTGCCTCCTTAATCATCGTCATGCGTATGTAACTTTTCGTGGGGCGGTAGTTGCGGGTGAGAGATTGACTCCATACTCCCTGGCACATGAAAACTGGGGTCCTGGCTTTGTTCAGGGGATTGTGTGGTTTAGGGTATACCTTTGAACAGGCTGCATGCTGTCGTTGACTCTGGCAGGACAGGACCAGACCATGGTGGAAACTGATATGTAGACCAATAGTTCTTAACAAGCAACAGTCTTTTTCTTAACAGTTTCCTCAGTTTTTCAGGTACAACTGTACACGTGTGATAGCGACACTTATCGTAAGCACATTTTTTTTGTTAAACAGCATGGCATTAGATACAGTTCTAGCTCAAGCTGGGTTGCTTCTTATCTTTATGTATTTGGAATCTCAAGCCCCACACTACGGCACAGAATCTGATGGTCACCTTATTTCTTAACAGGGCCGTGTTTCCTTTCTTCGCATAGCAGGGGCTCTAGAGGGTTAGACACTTCCAGTTGAAGGTCTCTTCTCCGCACAGGACAGGGGGTAGGATATTTGCCAGCAAAGGGCCTTAGGCTCGTGGTTACTAGAAAGTGGTGGAAAAATATTAGAATGTGAGAGTCCTCAGTGGTTGATACTTTTTAACGGATAACTGAAAAGATGGTAAGTAAAGCAAGCTTTTGAGACACTATGACCTCTTCATCAGGGTTATAAGCATATATATGTGTGTGTCTTCAGAATTTGTGTCATTATCAGCCTGATGAAGAGGCCATAGTGTCTCGAAAGCTTGCTTTACTTACCATCTTTTCAGTTAGCCATTAAAAGGTATCAACCACTGAGGACCCTCAGATTCTAGCATTTTTCTATCTATTTTGTAACATGTTATAAACATTTTTTACCTTATCAGAAAGTGTTGATAACCGAAAACCTTGACTGCTAAGGGGCCTGGGCAATTGTCCATACTCCTGCTCCTTCAATTAGAGCTGCTCATTCCAGGGTAGTTCTCTAGCCCTCCGGTTGTTCTTTCTCACTCTGGTCTCAACATTGCAGTTGCCACAAGTTGCCCACTACATATGGCCTTGATGACCTATCTAACTCATACATCTGTACTTGCCACTAGTAGAGATGAGCAGACCCATGAAAGTTTAAGTTCTGGAGGTTCAGCTGGATTTTTTTTCCTTAAAGTTTTGTTCTGGACCCAAACCTGACCGTAACCTCCTTGGAAGTCACTGATTGGTCAGTTCTGCTCTCTGCCAACATACTGCCAGTCATAAGCAAAACACTTCCAGGGGAGAGAGGTCGGGATTTTGTCAATTTTTTATTTTGGTACACACTACAAGCAATAACTATATTTTTACTCACTTCGTGAGCCGTTCAAACTCTGCAATTGCTTGCCCCAGTGTACCTGAGCACTGCGTACTCGACTCCAGTGATTTGCATACATTAGGCACCTTAACTCCACACCTGAAAACTGAAAAAAATTTTAAAATCTGCTTTTCTACAAACTCTGAACTTCAAAGTCCAGTTTGTCCATTCCTAGTCACTAGTGAATTCCTATCTAGTGTTCTAGGGGGTAAATGTCCCTAACTCTGGAGGATATCTGTTCCCTTTGTGGGCTATTTCCATTACTTAACTATTTATGTCACTGTGATCTGATGCTGTGCTGACGCTATATGATGAGACAGAAACGTACCCTGGTGAGCTATTCAAGCAGCAGTGTTGAAATGATTACCCATGGAAATTTTCTGAATTATCCTGTCCTCTCCTCCATTTGTCTTTCAAGGGCTTTCTTTTTATAATTCCTAAAATTTTGTTTTTATGTACCGTAATTCACTTTGAGTTAAAATTAAAAAAAATGACAAAATACAAAGTCATTTCAAAATTAATGGAGTAAATAATACATTCATGGACTATACCTATGAATACTGCTAATTCTTATGTCATGTTAGCAGTGAAGTATAATCACCAGGGGCAATTTGGATGTAGAAATCATGTGGAACAGTTTACAGTATGGGAGATGTAACCAAGGAATAGTTGCTAGAACAGAGATTTATCTAAGGGAGGTGTAGTGCTCATTAGTGCATGCAGTGTGTGTATCTCCCCAGCTATGGGAATAAGTATGTGAAGGATCTCAGCCCCCATGCTGGCTGTTGTTTTTCACTGTAGTCCTTCTGGCCTCTAAGTTGTTTGCATGTATCAGTTGTTTGACATTTGACACAGGATTCTTTTTGTCAGGGTAAAGACAATTATTAACTATTTCCTAGCAAATAATTTTGTCTTTTTCTTACTTATTCTTACATATTTTTTCATTATACCTAATATTGATCAGTCTAGTATTTTTACCCTTACTGAGCAATTTATCCCTATACAGTTTTCTTCAGACAAGGTAAAATAGCTGAACGTTGATCAACTGATGCTGTCAGCACTTATGTCGAGAAGCATACTGGTGTAAATGTACCTTTATTTTCAATATATCATTTAAAAGAAAACTATAATTTTAACTTTACTTTTAAAGAAACTGGGGAAAACGTGTAACACACAGGCCATGAACACTTTTCTCATACAATATCTTTAAATGGAACTTGTCAGGTCCTTCATGCCCCCAGGACCACTAGCAGTTGTGTCTACCCATTTAAATTCCCTGCCTAACAGTCCCTTTATTACATTGGACGCATAAACAGATCTTTAGAAAAAGTATTTCTAAAGTCAGTTTATGATATTCAAATTAATTCTTTGAATGTTTGTCGAGGGTGCATTAGTTTCCTTAGGATACCGTCACACTTGGCGATCCCGATAACAATCCGACCTGGTAGGGATCGCTGGTGTGTCGCTACGTGATCGCTGGTGAGTGGTCAAACAGTCAGCAACGCAGCAATGATACGGCGATCGTTGGGACCCTGTCACTCTCGGGTGTAGTGTTGAGATCGCTGGTCATTGTCCTGTCAAACACAGCGATGCACGCTGCCCAGCGGGAGCGCGACGAGCAAAAAATGATCCAGAAAGGTTTGTAATGATCTCACAGCCGGCGCCTGATCGCTGCTACGTGTCAAACATAGGGAGATCACTGTTGAAGTCGCTGTTGTGTCACAAAACTTGTGACCCAGCAGCAATCTCGCTAGCAATTTCGCTTAGTGGGATGGGGGCTTTGGATAAGCAGGCCCACTTAGCATGTTATCATGCCCCTGTGAGCGTGATAACATTATTTACTAAAGCCTGTGTCATTGCCAGCACTCTACAAATCTCAGGTATGCCTATGGCTTTATTCACTCACATCATTGAGCTTCTGAAGCCAGGTGTCCCAGCTTCAGAGAGACGCACTGCGCTTGATTGGAAGTGCAGAAGACGGCTGTCCTTCAATTTGTCTGCGTACGTGGGGTATCTTCTGCACTTAAGGCCATGTGCAATGTGCCTCTCTGAAGCGGGGAAGCATACACCTGGCTTCAGATCAGGGTGTTGGATCAAAGTTGGCAATGCAAGTCTATGGGTCCGTGAAGAATCGCACTTGGTTGACTGCATGGAAATGGTGGAGAAACTTTCTATTTTCTATCCACCTCCAATAAAAACATCTTTCATCATACAATGATCAACCTCTGATCAGAGTCAGATTAGTGTACAGTGTAACCTTAATTCATTCCGGGAATGTGCTTGTAATCCAAATCACTTGTATATCAAAGCAAATTTTCCCATAAGAAATAATTAAAATGCAGATGATTCGTTCCACAACACAAAAACATCAACAGTGTTCACATAAAATTATTACAGTTTTGCAGTTAATTGCAGTCCTGTGGTATATACAGTATACATATGTGAAGAAAGTTAATCAGTTGCAGTTCCTAAAGTTAGTTTAGTATCAGTACCTATGAATGGATAGACAAGGGTGCAATGGGTCTTATCTCCTTATTAATGTGGTGCATGCAGTGCACTAGCTGCTCACCTTGGTCGTTTGTGTGACCCACAACCAGTATCAGCGTTTTAATTCAGCGTCGCAGGACTCCCCACTCAAGGTGGCCAACGTGATATCCCAAGGGACAGAAATAATATGGTCCGCGCCGCTGGGTGTGGAACAAAGAACAGGCGTCCAGCAAATATTTTTTTGGTGTCTTTATTTCTCAACACATTTCAAGACCATCCCGGTCTCTTCCTCAGGAGTACACCAACATGCATGTTGATGTATTCCTGAGGAAGAGACCAGGACGATCTTGAAACGCGTCGAGAAATAAAGACACCGAAAAAATATCCTGTGGACGTCTGCTCTTTGTTCCACACCCAGCATCGCGGACTATTTTATTTCTGTCCTTTGGTTTAGTAGCAGAGTCACACATGTACAGTATCAAGTATAGGGGGCTCCATGTTCAGAGCACAGTGAACACGCATAGGCCGGAATCCAGAAGTGAGGAAAAAAATTGCGATTGATGGCTTAGGTGCATGCGCTAGAAATGGTGAGTATTACTAGTACAGTACTGTATCTGTGCAGGGAGGGAGATACAGTACTGCACAGTCCCTGACAAACGTTATTTAGCTTATCCATGTTATGTAAATAAAAGCTTATAACCTGACGTTAAATTCATCCATTGGTTTTATAAATTACTCTTTTGAAAGCTGAAGCCCTCCCAAATGTGATTTAGGTTAAGAAAATAAATTGGCATCAATGCTGAAATATTGATCATTTCATGAACACAGAATGGTCAGATTTTGGGAAGACAAAAGTTTTATCACCCACAGAAAGTAATGTGATATTGAAAAAAATAATTAACTTATAATACAAATATATGTTGCATAACATTGGTGAATGAAGTTGTGGTGCTATTAGAGTCATATTTCATATTTTGTGTGACTTCCATGAGCTTGAAGGACTGCATCCATGTGGTTCACCAATGATTCATGCAATTTATTAATGAAGTCATCAGGAATAGCAAAGAATGCAGTCTTACATGCCTCCCAGAGTTCATCTAGATTCTTTGGTTTTGTCTACCAAGCTCCTTTTTCATTGTACCCCAAACATGCTCAATGATGTTCATGTCTGGTGACTGGGCTGGCCAGTCCTTGAGCACCTTGATCTTTTTTGCCTGGAGGAACTTTGTTATAGAGATGGATATATGAGATGGAGCACCATGCTGCAGAATTTAACCCCTTTTATGATTTGGAATGTAAGAGGTAGCTAATACTTCTTGATATTTTAGGCTATTGATATTGCTTTCCACCTTGCAAATGTTTCGCACAGCCCCATACTGAATGTAACCCCAGACCATGATCATTCCACCACCAAATTTGGATCCATACGGGTTTCAGTAGGTCTCCTGCAGTATTTGCGGTGGCTGTGGTGTAATTCTACTGAAGATTCATCAGAAAAATCCACCTTCTGCCACTTTTCCAGCGTCCATCTGTTTTGCAGGCTGTGGGACTTTGCAAATGCCACACGGTTTTTTATCTGCCTTTGGTTTAGTGTTGGCTTCTGGGCACTGATACAACTATGGAGGCCATTTTGAGACAGAATCCTACAAACTGTTCTAGTTGATACAGGGACTTGAGGTGACTAGGCCTGTTCGAGCTCTCCTGCAGTGGAAGAGGGGTTTTGCTTTGGATATTCTAACCAACAAACTTTTCTACTGAACAGTTGTCTTGCAGGGTCTTCCGGACCTGGGCTTGTCAAACACATCTCCACTCTCTTCAAATCTTTTTTAATTCTTTGTACTTGATGCCGAGACACATTAAAGGTGCCAGGCACCTCTGCAGTGGATCTGGTCTTCAGCCTCTTGATAATCAAGGCTTTGATCGCAGGGTGGATTTTTGGCATGTTGTCCGAGCTCAAGTTGCAGTTCAAGTGAAGGTCTGGGGTACTGGGTTTCTTTTTATACACACCCACTAATTAACCAATCATTTACGGAGCACAGGTGAGGATGTAAACTAGGATTGGATG
The DNA here is from genome assembly GCA_033576535.1 of Allobates femoralis. Classification (NCBI taxonomy): domain Eukaryota; kingdom Metazoa; phylum Chordata; class Amphibia; order Anura; family Aromobatidae; genus Allobates; species Allobates femoralis. The sequence goes on from JARQOC010000002.1 coordinate 499,229,602, forward strand.
CATTATATGACCAGACGACAAAACTTTTGTCTTGCCAAAATCTGACCATTCTGTGTTCAATAAATGATCATTATTTCAGCATTGATGACAATTTATTTTCTTAACCTAAACCACGTTTGGGAGGGTTTCAGCTTTCAAAAGCGTAATGGATGAAGTAATGGATGAATTTAACGTCAGGTTATAAGCTTTTATTTACATAGTAGATGGCGGCCCGATTCTAAAGAATCGGGTAGTCTAGAATCCATATATAGTTTATGTAGTAATAGTTAAGGGAGTGCGGTGAAATGAATTGTGTGTATACAGGTGGCTCAGTGGGTAGCAGAGTATACGGTGGCTCAGTGGTTAGCAGTGAGTGCGGTGGCTTAGTGGTTAGCAGTGAGTGCGGTGGCTCAGTGGTTAGCAGTGAGTGTGGTGGCTCAGTGGGTAGCAGAGTATACGGTGGCTCAGTGGTTAGCAGTGAGTGCGGTGGCTCAGTGGTTAGCAGTGAGTGCGGTGGCTCAGTGGTTAGCAGTGAGTGCGGTGGCTCAGTGGTTAGCAGTGAGTGCGGTGGCTCAGTGGTTAGCAGTGAGTGCGGTGGCTCAGTGGTTAGCAGTGAGTGCGGTGGCTCAGTGGTTAGCAGTGAGTGCGGTGAGATTGGTCAGCACAGCAGCGTGGGCAGAGTGGTTAGCACACACATACATACATACACACACACACACACACACACATACACATACTCCGCTATAGTTAGTACCGACCCTGCGTCTTCCCGGCCGCTTGGATCCTGAGTCGACATGTCACTGCCCGCGGATGACTGGATCCAATATGGCGTCCGGGAAGTTTGGCGAGACTTCTTGGACGCTATATTGGATCCAGTAGTTCAGGGGTGGCGACATATCGACTGAGGATCCAGGCGGCTGATGCAGGGCCGGTGGTAAGTATAGCAGAGTGTGTGTGTGTATGTGTGCAGACAAAGTGAGGGAAGTGCGGACAAAGTGAGGGAAGTGCGGACAAAGTGACGGAAGTGACTACATACACACATATATACACATACTGTACATTGCATATGGAGGGGTGAGGAGAGCGGAGGCTGGAGGGGAGAGCGGAGGCTGGAGGGGAGGGTGGAGGCTGGAGGGCAGAGCGGAGGCTGGAGGGGAGAGCGGAGGCTGGAGGGCAGAGGCTGGAGGGGAGAGTGAAGGCTGGAGGGGAGAGCGGAGGCTGGAGGGGAGAGGCTGGAGGCCGGAGGGGAGAGCGGAGGCTGGAGGGAAAGGCTGGAGGGGAGAGGGGAGAGCGGAGGCTGGAGGGCAGAGGCTGGAGCGGAGAGCGGAGGCTGGGGGGCAGAGGCTGGAGGGGAGAGGGGAGGCTGGAGGGGAGAGCGGAGACAGGAGGGGAGAGGCTGGAGGGGAGAGCGGAGGCTGGAGGGGACAGCTGAGGCTGGAGGTGAGAGCGGAGGCTGGAGGGGAGAGCGGAGGCTGGAGGGGAGAGCATAGGCTGGAGGGGAGAGGCTGGAGAGGAGAGCGGAGGCTGGAAGGCAGAGGCTGGAGGGGAGAGCGGAGGCTGGAGGGCAGAAGCTGGAGGGTAGAGGCTGGAGGGGAGAGCGGAGGCTGGAGGGCAGAGGCTGGAGGGCAGAGGCTGGAGGGGAGAGCGGAGGCTGGAGGGGAGAGTGGAGGCTGGAGGGGAAAGGCTGGAGGGCAGAGGCTGGAGGGGAGAGCGGAGACTAGAAGGGAGAGGCTGGAGGGCAGAGGCTGGAGGTGAGAGCGGAGGCTGCAGGGCAGAGGCTGGAGGGGAGAGCGGAGGCTGGAGGGGAAAGGCTGGAGGGGAGAGCAGAGGCTGGAGGGCAGAGGCTGGAGGGGAGAGCGGAGGCTGGAGGGGAAAGCGGAGGCTGGAGGGGAGAGCAGAGGCTGAAGGGCAGAGGCTGGAGGGGATAGCAGAGGCTGAAGGGGAGAGCGGAGGCTGAAGGGGACAGTGGAGGCTGGAGGGGAGAGGCTGGAGGGGAGAGCGGAGGCTGGAGGGAAAGGCTGGAGGGGAGAGCGAGGCTTGAGGGCAAGGCTGGAGGGCAGAGGCTGGAGGGGAGAGCGGAGGCTGGAGGGCAGAGGTTGGAGGGCAGAGGCTGGAGAGGAGAGCAGAGGCTGGAGGGCAGAGGCTGGAGGGGAGAGCGGGGGCTGGAGGGAGAGGGGAGGCTGGAGGGGAGAGGGAGGCTGGAGGGCAGAGGCTGGAGGGGAGAGCGGAGGCTGGAGGGCAGAGGCTGGAGGCTGGAGGGCAGAGGCTGGAGGGGAGAGCGGAGCTGGAGGGGAAAGGCTGGAGGGGGGAGCGGAGGCTGGAGGGCAGAGGCTGGAGGGGAGAGCGGAGGCTGGAGGGGAGGGCGGAGGCTGGAGGGGAGAGCGGAGGCTGGAGGGGAGAGGCTGGAGAGGAGAGTGGAGGCTGGAGGGCAGAGGCTGGAGGGCAGAGGCTGGAGGGGAGAGCGGAGGCTGGAGGGCAGAGGCTGGAGGGCAGAGGCTGGAGGGGAGAGCGGAGGCTGGAGGGGAAAGGCTGGAGGGGAGAGCGGAGGCTGGAGGGCAGAGGCTGGGGGCAGAGTGGAGGCTGGAGGGCAGAGGCTGGGGGGCAGAGGCTGGAGGGGAGAGCGGAGGCTGGAGGGCAGAGGCTGGAGGCTGGAGGGCAGAGGCTGGAGGGGAGGGCGGAGGCTGGAGGGGGAAGGCTAGGAGGGGAGAAGCGGAGGCTGGAGGGCAGAGCCTGGAGGGGAGAGGGAAGCTGGAGTGGAGGGCAGAGGCTGGAGGGGAGAGCGGAGGCTGGAGGGAGAGCGGAGGCTGGAGGGAGAGGCTGGGGCTGGAGGGGAGAGGCTGTAGGGGGAGAGCAGAGGCTGGAGGGAAAGGCTGGATGGGAGAGCGGAGGCTGGAGGGCAGAGGCTGGAGGGGAGAGCGGAGGCTGGAGGCAGAGGCTGGAGGGGAGAGGCTGGAGGGGAGAGGCTGGAGGGGAGCGAGGCTGGAGGGGAGAGCGGAGGCTGGAGGGCAGAGGCTGGAGGGTGAGGCTGGAGGGGAGAGCGGAGGCTGGAGGGGAGAGGCTGGAGGGGAGAGAGGAAGCTGGTGGGCAGAGGCTGGAGGGGAGAGCGGAGGCTGGAGGGCAGAGGCTGGAGGGGAGAGCGGAGGCTGGGGCAGAGGCTGGAGGCAGAGGCTGAGGAGGGAAGCTGGAGGTGGAGAGCGAAGGCTGGAGGGGAGAGAGGAGCTGGGAGGGAGGGGAGAAGGCTGGAGGGGAGGGAGGCTGGAGGGCAGAGCTGGAGACTAGAGAGGAGACGAGGCTGGAGGGCAGAGGCTGGAGGAGAGTGCGGAGGGGAGCTGGAGGGCAGAGGCTGGAGGGAGGCGAGAGCTGGAGTGGAGGGGAAGGCTGGAGGGGAGAGCGAGGCTGAGGAGGGCAGAGGCTGGAGGGAAGCGGAGGCGGAGGCTGGAGGGGAAAGCGGAGAGGCTGGAGGGGAGAGCAGGAGGCTGAGAAGGGGCAGAGGCTGGAGGGGTAGCAGAGGCTGGAGGAGGAGAGCGGAGGCGAAGGGGAGAGGAGAGGCTGGAGGGGAGATGGCTGGAGGGGAGAGCGGAGGAGCTGGAGGGCAGAAGGCTGGAGGGGAGAGCGGAGGCTGGAGGGCAGAGGCTGGAGGGAGAGGCTGGAGGGGAGAGCGGAGGCTGGAGGGCAGAGGTGGAGGGCAGAGGCTGGAGAGGAGAGCAGGAGGCTGGAGGGGCAGAGGCTGGAGGGGAGAGGCGGAGGCTGAGGGAGGGGAGAGGGAGAGGCTGGAGGGGGAGAGGGAGGCTGGAGGGCAGAGGCTGGAGGGGAGGAGAGGCTGGAGGGCAGAGGCTGGAAGGCTGGGGGCAAGGGCTGGAGGCTGGAGAGCGGAGGCTGGAGGGAGAAAGGCTGGAGGGGGAGCGAGGAGGCTGGAGGGGAGAGGCTGGAGGGGAGAGCGGAGGCTGGAAAGGAGAGCGGAGGCTGGAGGGGAGAGGCTGGAGGGGAGAGGGAGGCTGGAGGGGAGAGCGGAGGGTGGAGGGGAGAGCGGAGAGGCTGGAGGGGAGAGGCTGGAGAGGAGAGTGGAGGCTGGAGGGGAGAGGCTGGAGGGGAGAGCGGAGGCTGGAGGGCAGAGGCTGGAGGGCAGAGGCTGGAGGGCAGAGGCCGGAGGGGAGAGGCTGGAGGGGAGAGCGGAAGCTGGAGGGCAGAGGCTGGAGGGCAGAGGCTGGAGGGCAGAGCGGAGGTTGGAGGGGCAGAGGCTGGAGGGGCGGAGGGGAAGAGGCTGGAGGGGCAGAGGGGAAGCTGGAGGGGCAGAGGCTGGAGGGGCAGAGGCTGGAGGGGCAGAGGGAAGCTGGAGAGGCTGGAGGGGCAGAGGCTGCAGGGGCAGAGGCTGGAGGGGCAGAGCGGAAGCTGGAGAGGCTGGAGGAGAGAGGCATAGCTGGGTGGGGGGGGGTGCAGACTCACCTCGGCCGGCGTGCGTCGTGATGTAGGAGGAGAGGAGGGGCGGGCAGAGGTGCAGGACAGGAAGTCCCGTCCTCCCTCCTCTCCGGGCACGCGGCAGGTGGCTAATTCAGCACGGGGCCCCCCAGGGGGTGTGGGCCCCCCCCAGGTGGCGGGCAATGGGCACAGGGGAGAGGCGGCTGGAGCGGGCAGGCGGCAGAGGCGGCTGGGACAGATGGGAGCGTTCCTGGGCGGAACGTTCCTGCACCGGTCCCTGTAGCCGGGCGCCGCCCGGCTACAGAGGACTGGTGACGTCAGCAGCATTGGTCCGGAGGCCATCACGGAAGTACCCTTCGGGTTTTCCGGAAGTGGCCTTCGGCTTTTATATTATAGATTATAAGCATTTATTTACATAACATGGATAAGCGACATAACTGTAGATGGGTGGGGAGAGTTCACATTTTGCTCTTATTCCAAATCTTGCTCGTATAACAAAATTAATTTTTTTAAAAATGTTAGTTTGTCTTGAAAAATGCTCTCAAACAAAGTTACTTTTATTCCAAGGTTCCACTGTAATAGGAACATTTTTCTCAGATGGAGAGAAAACATTCAGGTGACTTTACCTTAAGGGCAGAGGCTGGAGGCTGGAGGGCAGAGGCTGGAGGGAGAGGCGGAGGCTGGAGGGGAAAGGCTGGAGGGGAGAGCAGAGGCTGGAGGGCAGAGGCTGGAGGGAGAGCGGAGGCTGGAGGGCAGAGGCTGGAGGCTGGAGGCAGAGGCTGGAGGGGAGGGCGGAGGCTGGAGGGGAAAGGCTGGAGGGGAGAGCGGAGGCTGGAGGGCAGAGCCTGGAGGGGAGAGCGGAGGCTGGAGTGGAGGGCAGAGGCTGGAGGGGAGAGCGGAGGCTGGAGGGGAGAGCGGAGGCTGGAGGGGAGAGGCTGGAGGCTGGAGGGAAGAGGCTGTAGGGGAGAGCAGAGGCTGGAGGGAAAGGCTGGATGGGAGAGCGGAGGCTGGAGGGCAGAGGCTGGAGGGGAGAGCGGAGGCTGGAGGCAGAGGCTGGATGGGAGAGCGGAGGCTGGAGGGGAGAGCGGAGGCTGGAGGGGAGAGGCTGGAGGGAGAGCGGAGGCTGGAGGGGAGAGGCTGGAGGGGAGAGCGGAGGCTGGAGGGGAGAGCAGAGGCTAGAGGGGAGAGGCTGGAGGGGAGAGCGGAGGCTGGAGGGAGAGCAGGAGGCTGGAGGGGAAAGGCTGGAGGGGAGAGCGGAGGCTGGAGGGGAGAGCGGAGGGTGGAGGGGAGAGGCTGGAGGGGAGAGCGGAGGCTGGAAAGGAGAGCGGAGGCTGGAGGGAGAGGCTGGAGGGGAGAGCGGAGGCTGGAGGGGAGAGCGGAGGGTGGAGGGGAGAGCGGAGGCTGGAGGGGAGAGGCTGGAGAGGAGAGTGGAGGCTGGAGGGGAGAGGCTGGAGGGGAGAGCGGAGGCTGGAGGGCAGAGGCTGGAGGGCAGAGGCTGGAGGCAGAGGCCGGAGGGGAGAGGCTGGAGGGAGAGCGGAAGCTGGAGGGCAGAGGCTGGAGGGCAGAGGCTGGAGGGCAGAGCGGAGGTTGGAGGGGCAGAGGCTGGAGGGGCGGAGGGGAAGAGGCTGGAGGGGCAGAGGGGAAGCTGGAGGGGCAGAGGCTGGAGGGGCAGAGGCTGGAGGGGCAGAGGGGAAGCTGGAGAGGCTGGAGGGGCAGAGGCTGCAGGGGCAGAGGCTGGAGGGGCAGAGCGGAAGCTGGAGAGGCTGGAGGAGAGAGGCATAGCTGGGTGGGGGGGGGTGCAGACTCACCTCGGCCGGCGTGGCGTCGGATGTAGGAGAGAGGAGGGGCGGGCAGAGGTGCAGGACAGGAAGTCCCGTCCTCCCTCCTCTCCGGGCACGCGGCAGGTGGCTAATTCAGCACGGGGCCCCCCAGGGGGTGTGGGCCCCCCCCAGGTGGCGGGCAATGGGCACAGGGGAGAGGCGGCTGGAGCGGGCAGGCGGCAGAGGCGGCTGGGACAGATGGGAGCGTTCCTGGGCGGAACGTTCCTGCACCGGTCCCTGTAGCCGGGCCGCCGCCCGGCTACAGAGGACTGGTGACGTCAGCAGCATTGGTCCGGAGGCCATCACGGAAGTACCCTTCGGGTTTTCCGAAGTGGCCTTCGGCTTTTATATTATAGATTATAAGCATTTATTTACATAACATGGATAAGCGACTAACTGTAGATGGGTGGGGAGAGTTCACATTTTGCTCTTATTCCAAATCTTGCTCGTATAACAAAATTAATTTTTTAAAAATGTTAGTTTGTCTTGAAAAATGCTCTCAAACAAAGTTACTTTTATTCCAAGGTTCCACTGTAATAGGAACATTTTTCTCAGATGGAGAGAAAACATTCAGGTGACTTTACCTTAAGGGCAGAGGCTGGAGGCTGGAGGGCAGAGGCTGGAGGGGAGAGCGGAGGCTGGAGGGGAAAGGCTGGAGGGGAGAGCAGAGGCTGGAGGGCAGAGGCTGGAGGGGAAGCGGAGGCTGGAGGGCAGAGGCTGGAGGCTGGAGGGCAGAGGCTGGAGGGGAGGGCGGAGGCTGGAGGGGAAAGGCTGGAGGGGAGAGCGGAGGCTGGAGGGCAGAGCCTGGAGGGGAGAGCGGAGGCTGGAGTGGAGGGCAGAGGCTGGAGGGGAGAGCGGAGGCTGGAGGGGAGAGCGGAGGCTGGAGGGGAGAGGCTGGAGGCTGGAGGGAAGAGGCTGTAGGGGAGAGCAGAGGCTGGAGGGAAAGGCTGGATGGGAGAGCGGAGGCTGGAGGGCAGAGGCTGGAGGGGAGAGCGGAGGCTGGAGGGCAGAGGCTGAGAGGGGAAGAGGCTGGAGGGGAGAGGCTGGAGGGGAGAGCAGAGGCTGGAGGGCAGAGGCTGGAGGGCAGAGGCTGGAGGGGAGAGCGGAGGCTGGAGGGGAGAGCGGAGGCTGGAGGGGAGAGCGGAGCCTGGAAAGGAAAGGCTGGAGGGGAGAGCGGAGGCTGGAGGGGAGAGCGGAGGCTGGAGGGCAGAGGCTGGAGGGGAGAGCGGAGGCTGGAGGGCAGAGGCTGGAGGGCAGAGGCTGGAGGGGAGAGCGGAGGCTGGAGGGGAGAGCGGAGGCTGGAGGGGAGAGGCTGGAGGGGAGAGAGGAGGCTGGTGGGCAGAGGCTGGAGGGGAGAGCGGAGGCTGGAGGGCAGAGGCTGGAGGGGAGAGCGGAGGCTGGAGGGCAGAGGCTGGATGGCAGAGGCTGGAGGGAGAGCGGAGGATGGAGGGGAGAGCGGAGGCTGAGGAGGGAGAGTGGAGGCTGGAGGGCAGAGGCTGGAGGGGAGAGCGGAGGCTGGAGGGCAGAGGCTGGAGGGGAGAGGCTGGAGGGGAGAGGCTGCAGGGGAGAGGCTGGAAGGAGACGGATGAGGGAGAGCGGGAGGCTGGAGGGCAGAGGCGGGGAGGGGAGAGGCTGGAGGAGCGGAGGAGGCTGGAGGGGAGAGCTGGAAGGAAGGGAGAGGCGGAGGCTGGAGGGGAGGAGCGGGAGGCTGGAGAGGGAGAGCGAGGCGCTGGAAAGGAAGGCTGGAGGGAGAGCTGGGGAGGGGCTGGAGGGAGAGGCTGGAGGGAAGAGCGGAGGCTGGAGGGGAGAGGCTGGAGGGGAGAGCGGAGGCTCGAGGGCAGAGGCTGGAGGGGAGAGCGGAGGCTGGAGGGCAGAGGCTGGAGGGGAGAGCGGAGGCTGGAGGGTAGAGGCTGGGGAGGGGAGAGCAGAGGCTGGAGGGCAGAGGCTGGAGGGGAGAGAGCGGAGGCTGGAGGGCAGAGGCTGGAGGGGGCAGAGGCTGGAGGGAGAGAGCGGAGGCTGGAGGGGAGAGCGGAGGCTGGAGGGGAGAGGCTGGAGTGGGGAGAGAGGAGACTGGAGGGCAGAGGCTGGAGGGAGAGCGGAGGCTGGAGGGCAGAGGCTGGAGGGGAGAGTGGAGGCTGGAGGGCAGAGGCTGGAAGACAGAGGCTGGAGGGGAGAGCGGAGTGAGCGAGGAGGAGAGAGCGGAGGCTGGAGGGGAGAGTGGAGGCTGGCGGGCAGAGGCTGGAGGGGAGGAGCGGAGGCTGGAGGGCAGAGGCTGGAGGGGAGAGGCTGGAGGGGAGAGGCTGCAGGGAGAGGCTGGAAGGGAGAGCGGAGAGCGGAGGCGGTGGAGGGCAGAGGCTGGAGGGGGAGGCTGGAGGGGAGAGAGGCGGAGGGGAGAGCGGAGGCTGAGAGGGGAGGAGCGGAGGCTGGAAGGGAGAAGGCTGGAGGGGAGAGAGGCGGAGGAAGGCTGGAGAGGGGAGAGCGGAGGCTGGAGGGAGAGCTGGAGGCTGGAGGGAAGAGCGGAGGCTGGAGGGGAGAGGCTGGAGGGGAGAGCGGAGGCTAGGAGGGCGAGGAGGCTGGAGGGGAGAGGCGGAGTGGAGGAGACGGAGGCTGGAGGGCAGAGGCTGGAGGGGAGAGCGGAGGCTGAGTGAGGGAGAGGCTGGAGGGGAGAGCGGAGGCTGGAGGGGAGAGGCTGGAGGGGAGAGCGGAGGCTGGAGGGCAGAGGCTGGAGGGAAGAGCGGAGGCTGGAGGGCAGAGGCTGGAGGGGAGAGCGGAGGCTCGAGGGCAGAGGCTGGAGGGGAGAGCGGAGGCTGGAGGGCAGAGGCTGGAGGGGAGAGCGGAGGCTGGAGGGTAGAGGCTGGAGGGCAGAGCGGAGGCTGGAGGTGAGAGGCTGGAGGGGAGAGCGGAGGCTGGAGGGCAGAGGCTGGAGGGGAGAGCGGAGGCTCGAGGGCAGAGGCTGGATGGCAGAGGCTGGAGGGGAGAGCGGAGGCTGGAGGGGAGAGCGGAGGATGGAGGGGAGAGGCGGAGGATGGAGGGGAGAGTGGAGGCTGGAGGGCAGAGGCTGGAGGGGAGAGCGGAGGCTGGAGGGCAGAGGCTGGAGGGGAGAGCGGAGGCTGGAGGGTAGAGGCTGGAAGGGAGAGCGGAGGCTGGAGGGTAGAGGCTGGAGGGGAGAGCGGAGGCTGGAGGGGAGAGCGGAGGCTGGAGGGCAGAGGCTGGATGGGAGAGCGGAGGCTGGAGGGGAGAGCGGAGGCTGGAGGGGAGAGGCTGGAGGGGAGAGCGGAGGCTGGAGGGGAGAGGCTGGAGGGGAGAGCGGAGGCTGGAGGGGAGGGGCTGGAGGGGAGAGCGGAGGCTGGAGGGGAGAGCGGAGGCTAGAGGGGAGAGGCTGGAGGGGAGAGCGGAGGCTGGAGGGGAGAGCAGAGGCTGGAGGGGAAAGGCTGGAGGGGAGAGCGGAGGCTGGAGGGGAGAGCGGAGGGTGGAGGGGAGAGGCTGGAGGGGAGAGCGGAGGCTGGAGGGGAGAGCGGAGGCTGGAGGGGAGAGGCTGGAGAGGAGAGCGGAGGCTGGAGGGGAGAGGCTGGAGGGGAGAGCGGAGGCTGGAGGGCAGAGGCTGGAGGGCAGAGGCTGGAGGGCAGAGGCTGGAGGGGAGAGGCTGGAGGGGAGAGCGGAAGCTGGAGGGCAGAGGCTGGAGGGCAGAGGCTGGAGGGCAGAGCGGAGGTTGGAGGGGCAGAGGCTGGAGGGGCGGAGGGGAAGAGGCTGGAGGGGCAGAGGCTGGAGGGGCAGAGGGGAAGCTGGAGGGGCAGAGGCTGGAGGGGCAGAGGCTGGAGGGGCAGAGGGGAAGCTGGAGAGGCTGGAGGGGCAGAGGCTGCAGGGGCAGAGGCTGGAGGGGCAGAGCGGAAGCTGGAGAGGCTGGAGGAGAGAGGCATAGCTGGGTGGGGGGGGGTGCAGACTCACCTCGGCCGGCGTGCGTCGGATGTAGGAGGAGAGGAGGGGCGGGCAGAAGTGCAGGACAGGAAGTCCCGTCCTCCCTCCTCTCAGGGCACGCGGCAGGTGGCTAATTCAGCACGGGGCCCCCCAGGGGGTGTGGGCCCCCCCCAGGTGGCGGGCAATGGGCACAGGGGAGAGGCGGCTGGAGCGGGCAGGCGGCAGAGGCGGCTGGGACAGATGGGAGCGTTCCTGGGCGGAACGTTCCTGCACCGGTCCCTGTAGCCGGGCGCCGCCTGGCTACAGAGGACTGGTGACGTCAGCAGCATTGGTCCGGAGGCCATCACGGAAGTACCCTTCGGGTTTTCCGGAAGTGGCCTTCGGCTTTTATATTATAGATTATAAGCATTTATTTACATAACATGGATAAGCGACATAACTGTAGATGGGTGGGGAGAGTTCACATTTTGCTCTTATTCCAAATCTTGCTCGTATAACAAAATTAATTTTTTAAAAATGTTAGTTTGTCTTGAAAAATGCTCTCAAACAAAGTTACTTTTATTCCAAGGTTCCACTGTAATAGGAACATTTTTCTCAGATGGAGAGAAAACATTCAGGTGACTTTACCTTAAGTGCAAGTTGCTTTTGACAGACCGTGAATAGCTAAACTTCTGTATTACATTCTTAAAATGTATCGTATATACTCGAGTATAAGCCGAGTTTTTCAGCACAATTTTTGTGCTGAAAAGTGCCCCCCTCGGCTTATACTCGAGTCTCGAGCCTGAGTGTGGGGGGTGGTGACCGGGGGCTGAAGGAGGCGGGGGAGGCTGCAGAGTGAGCGGGCGGTCACGTGGGCCCGATCATTAAATATGCACTGCATCCCCCTGTCAATCAGCGGCAGGGAGAGCGGTGCATATTTACTTGCCTCCCCCCTGGTAGGGCTCCCCCATCCTTTGTTAAGTGCCCCATGCTGCCGCCACCATAAAATAACAAACGTTCTTACTCACCTTTCCGACGCTCAGCACTGTCTGCGGGCTCCAGGCATCCTCCCTCCGGTCTGCCGGCTTCTAATCATGTGACCACGACGCAGCCGATATGACGTCACTGAAGCGCCAGTCACATGATTAGAGGACGCTTGGAGGCCGCAGACTGTGCTGAGCGACGGAAGGGTGAGCAAGAACGTTTGTTATTTTATGGTGGCGGCAGCATGGGGCACTTAACAAAGAATGGGGGAGCCCTACCAGAGGAGAGCCCTGCAGGGATTGGGGCACCCTGCAGGGATGCGGGAGCTCTGCAGGGATGGGGGAGCCCTGCAGGGATGGGGGAGCCCTGCAGGGATGGAGGAACCCTGCAGGGATGGGGGAGCTCTGCAGGGATGGGGGAGCCCTGCAGGGATGGGGGAGCCCTGCAGGGATGGGGGAACCCTGCAGGGATAGAGGAACCCTGCAGGGATGGGGGAGCTCTGCAGGGATGGGGGAACCCTGCAGGGATGGGGGAGCCCTGCAGGGATGGAGGAACCCTGCAGGGATAGGGGCACCCTGCAGGGATAGGGACACCCTGCAGGGATGGGGGAGCCCTGGAGGGATGGAGGAACCCTGCAGGGATGGAGGAACCCTGCAGGGATGGGGGAGCCCTGCAGGGATGGAGGAACCCTGCAGGGACGGTGGAACCCTGCAGGGATGGGGGAGCCCTGCAGGGATGGGGGAACCCTGCAGGGATAGGGGCACCCTGCAGGGATGGGGGAGCTGTGCCAGGGATGGGGGAGCTGTGCCAGGGATGGGGGGCTATATACCAATAATGGAGGCTACGTACTGTGATGGGAGCTATATACCAATAATGGGGGCGCTATATACTAGTTATGGAGGCACGATATTATGAGGGGCTATATACACCATTTTGAAGGGCTATCTACAGTGATGAGGGATTATATACCAGGACGGGGGAGTGCTACATTTCCCACCCTAGGCTTATACTCGAGTAAACAGGTTTCCCCAGTTTTTGGGGGTAAAATTAGGGGCCTCGGCTTATACTTGGGTCGGGTTATACTAGAGTATATACGGTATGTTTTAATGAATATTGCTTATATGTCATTAATAAAGTTTGCTGTGCTGTACAAACATTGTACAAAGATTGTCACCATTCTCATTAGTTCCCATCCTCTCTTTCAAAGATGACCTGTAACAAAGTCATAAGTGGACAGTTTTTAGTCTCTTTACTGACATTAGCGTATGGTGTTTATCACTGTTCCTTTTAAATCTGCCACAGAGTTCCAGAGATATTTGCATATATTATTTAGTGGTAATGTTATGGTCTTTACCAAGTGCACATGGCTCACAGGACTCTCTGGGGATTTCTATAGATTTATCTGCATTATTACCCTGTAAGCACCGCCCCTATACAAAAGAGCATAAAAGATTTGCACTAAATAAAAGGCCCACATCTATGCCGCATGTAAATAAATATGAAAAAACACTTGGGTCATTTAATATCTCTACCTTTGGAACCCAGAGACGGGTCGAATGACCTGAAGGATTTTAGGCCACATTTACAAATGAAAGGATGCTAATTGGAGCCATCAGAGTTGTCAGTTTGGACTAAGGGTCATTTGACCCTCTTTCGGGACTTCAGGGGGAAGCTCGAAATTTCTGGGACTTCTAGTATTAATACTCAGTAAGCAATAGGAACAAAATATTAGATAAACTGGCTACTTTTGACTAAGTAATACGTCCTCTTTAATTCCTTCCCAACCTTGGCCGTATCTATATGTCCTAGGACTTATGGATATATCATAGTGATCCTGCAGTCACAGCGGGCTGGGCCCGCGCGTTTGACACAAGGTCTCCGGCAGATAATACAGCTGAGAAACGGCACTCAATGCTGAGACCCGGAAGTTTAACCTCCTAAAAGTCATGATTGATATTGATTGCAGCACTTAGGAGATTGGGAGAGGGATCGCGTTCCCTCTCCTCTCTGATCAGTGCCCCTGTAATTGTGTAATTGTGAGGGCCAGATTGTTGCCATGTGACCTAAGGTCTGAGTCTATGGGAAGCCTCGGGGATCATGCCTGCTGCATGATCTTTGAGACTTCTGACTTTGCAGCCTGACTGCTGCACTGTATTGCAATGATCGAGCACTGCAATACAGTGCGGCTGTGATCAGAGCAGGGAAAAGTAATGTCCCATATACTCATTAATAAAGTTAAGAAAAATATAGTAAAAACTGTTTTGAAAAAAAACTGAAAATAAAGAACAAAAAAAAATAAAAAATATTCTGAGGAATACTTACATTTATTTAAAAAACAAACAAAAAAATACATGTATTTGGTATCACTGTGTTCGTAACAACCTACTCTATAAAACTGTCACACTAGTTAACTCCTTAAGTGAACACCGTAAAATTAAAAAACAAAGCAAAAACTGTGTATTTTCATTATACAGCTGACAAAATAAGTGGATTAAAACATGATCAAAAAGTCACATGCAAATAAATTGTATCACTAGAAACATTATCTTGCCCCACAAAAAAAATTGCTATACAGCTCCATCAGCAAAAAAATTAAGAAAAGCTACAGCTCTCACAATGCAGCAAGGCCAAAACAATTTTTTTTCTATAAAATAGTTTTTATAGTGTAAAAGTGGCAAAACATTAAAAAAAAAAAAAACTATATTAATGTGGTATTGCTGTAATTGTACTGACCCAAAAAATAAAGCTGTCCTATCACTTTTGCGACCCGTTGAACAGAATAAGAAAAAAAAAATTCCTGAATTGCTTTTTCTTCTTGATATTACCTCACATAGAGCAAAGTAGAACTCAATCAAGAACATTATGTGGCCCAAAATGGTACCAATAAGAACTAGAACTCACCCTGCAAAAAAGGTCTCATGTGACTGTCAGCAAAAAAATAAAAAAGCTATAGCCTTCAAAATTTAGTGATGCAAAAAACTTTTGTTTTGTAGAAAAAAGCATTTTTAGTGTAATAGTAGACAACCTAAAAAAACTTTAGAAATCTGATATCGTTGTATTCAAGCTTACTTGAGGAATAAAGATAAAGCCGCCCTATCACTTATACCGCAAGGTGAGCAGTGTAAAAAATAAATAAAGCCAATTCTTCAATTGCTTCCCAAGATAACAATACGTTGCGACTCATATTTATCCTGCGCTCTAGGCTGAGCACTTACTTCAGGGATTATGTCTAAGTCACTGAAAAACATAATTCAAACAAAATTCCCATGAGCAAATTCACTGAAATGATGCAGAGGGAGTCACTTTGAACTCCCGTCTGGCCTATAGTGGGGCGGTGTCCATCTTTTTACACGTCTTTTTATGCATGCAAAAAATGAAGTCATCAACAGTTTTGTTCAGCTTTGAAGACACGAACACAGCTGAACAGAGGCCAAAAAGGGTCCACAGTAACTCTACTGCCTTATTATTGTAAATTGATCCATCAGGGTTTTCACCTGAATCATGTATTTCAGAGATGTAGATGGAAACCATAATAAAAGTGAACTGATTCAAAATGTTCTGAACGCAAATGAATACCAAATACCATTCAACTCAGTCCATAACGATACAAATCCTCACTCAGGTTCATCATCTGTTAACAGAAATATAGAGGGCTTCAGCGTTACTGGTAGCACAAAGGCTCTAGAAAAACACAATACCTATCCTCTGACAAAAGAAATCCAGCAAAATCTATGCTTCAAAATCCAAATGCCCCTCTATTTGAAGCCCCACAATGTATCAAAATCACAGTTAATGTCCACATACTTGGCATTTCTGTAGTGAGGACAGCCCACTTAATTTACCGCTACGTGGCTAGGGTCACACTTGAGGGCTGGATGCGATTTTCCATGCGATTTTCACACTTGGATTGTGTGAAAATCGCATGCAAAATCACATCCATGTACCCCAATACAAAAAACGCATGTCCCAATGCCAAAAAACGCATGGCTAAAGTGCCATGTGATTTTGGCTCAGCACTAAAAAAACGTCTCTTTTGGGAAAAACATGCGAAAACGCATGGCACTAAATGGTACCATGCGTTTTCGCTTGCGTTTTTTAAGGCTGCTCCAGAGCTAAAAGCAAAAACGCAGCCCAAAAATGCAGGCTGCAAAAAGCAACCTTAAAAAACGCATGCAAGTGTCCGGAAGCGCAAAAGTGCTGCCGCCTGACACCCCACACCCTGCCTGCTCCACGCACCGCCCGCCGCTCCCCCACAATTACCGCCCAGCGCCACCCCAGGCCGCCCACAGCCCACTGCATCCTGCCCCTATCCCCAGAGCCCCTCTGTGTCTGCACCAAACACCGTGAGATCTCGCCTCACTCTTGCGGTGTTTGGAGCCACCACCGCCGCCGCAAACAACCAGCCAAACAGCACCGCCTGCCTTCATGACTGACGGTGCCCGCCACAGCTTCCCCCAGGTAACATGCCAGCGCCGGCGGCGCACTGGCATTGCAGCCTACTAGCCCGGCGTGGCACCCATGCTCCTCTCCTCAGCCCTCCACCCCTGAGCCGCTTATCTCCTTACCCCTCCAGACCTGAGCCGCCTATCTCCTCACCCCTCCAGCCCTGAGCCGCTTATCTCCTCACCCCTCCAGACCTCAGCCGCTTATCTCCTCACACCTCCAGCCCTGAGCCACTTATCTCCTCACCCCTCCAGCCCTGAGCCGCTTATCTCCCCCCCAGCCCTGAGCCGCTTATCTCCTCAGCCCTCCAGCCCAGAGCCTCTTATCTCCTCACCCCTCCACCACTCAGCCGCTTATCTCCTCATCCCTCCACCACTGAGCCGCTTCAGCCGCCTCTATGCTCTGCTACCCACAGAGCCGCCTCTATGCTCTGCTACCCACAGAGCCCCCTCTATACTCTGCTACCCACAGAGCCGCCTCTATACTCTGCTACCCACAGAGCCGCCTCTATACTCTGCTACCCACAGAGCCGCCTCTATACTCTGCTACCCACAGAGCCGCCTCTATACTCTGCTACCCACAGAGCCACTTCTATACTCTGCTACCCACAGAGCCGCCTCTATACTCTGCTACCCACAGAGCCGCCTCTATACTCTGCTACCCACAGAGCCGCCTCTATGCTCTGCTACCCACAGAGCCGCCTCTAAACTCTGCTACCCACAGAGCCGCCTCTATAATCTGCTACCCACAGAGCCGCCTCTATGCTCTGCTACCCACAGAGCCCCCTCTATACTCTGCTACCCACAGAGCCGCCTCTATACTCTGCTACCCACAGAGCCGCCTCTATACTCTGCTACCCACAGAGCCGCCTCTATACTCTGCTACCCACAGAGCCGCCTCTATACTCTGCTACCCACAGAGCCGACTCTATACTCTGCTACCCACAGAGCCGCCTCTATACTCTGCTACCCACAGAGCCGCTTCTATACTCTGCTACCCACAGAGCCGCCTCTATACTCTGCTACCCACAGAGCCGCCTCTATACTCTGCTACCCACAGAGCCGCCTCTATACTCTGCTACCCACAGAGCCACCTCTAAACTCTGCTACCCACAGAGCCGCCTCTATAATCTGCTACCCACAGAGCCGCCTCTATACTCTGCTACCCACAGAGCCGCCTCTATACTCTGCTACCCACAGAGCCGCCTCTATACTCTGTTACCCACAGAGCCGCCTCTATACTCTGCTACCCACAGAGCCGCCCTATACTCTGCTACCCACTGACCCGCCTGTATACACACAATTAATTTCACCGCGCTCCTGATGCAATTGCATCGGGTCTTTTTACTAGTAATGATAATAATAATGGGAGCACGGTCTATTAACCCCTTTTCCTTCTACACAAACTCCTGGATTTGCATTACATGGGAGACTGCTGCATACCGTGTATCATAAATATCATAGATACCATACATGATATTAGTGGTTGTGACTTCTCACAACCCACCCAGGTGAGCCTGTGTTTGTATTCATATATAGTTTAACTATACAGATAAACACTATTGTTGCGCCTGTCTTCTTTTCCAGCAAGTTTGTCGGTTTTAGAATGGTGTCACTTTTGTTTATATTCTGTCACTCAAAGTCACATCAAATGTGATGTGGTCCCTAAAGGAAATGGTTTTGTAAATTTTGTCGGAAAAATTAAAAATTACGGATAAGCATTCAACTCTTCTAACTTCCTAAAAAAATGTTTCAAAAATTGTACTGATGTAAAGTAAATATGTGGGAAATGTTATTTATTAACTATTTATGTGACATTAATATCCGGTTTAACAATATAAAAATGAAAAGTTTGAAAATTGCAAAAATTTATTACGTTTTTCCAAATTTCCATAGTTTTCACAAATAAACACAATATATTGTCCTATATTTACCACTAACATGAAGTTCAATATGTCATAATAAAACAATCTCAGAATCACTGGGATTCATTGAAGTGTTCCAGAGTTATAACCTCATAAATTGACTCCGGTCAGAATTGACAAAATTGGCCTGGTCATGGTGAAAACAGGCTGGGTTGCGTACGCATGCAGTGTTTCCCTGTCCACTCTGCTTAAGCGGACGCTAATCAGCATGATGTGTGGCTGGTTACCATGATCAACATCGGGTAACCAGGGACAGGTTATCTGACCCTGTCCTAAGGGCAATATCAATAGTGATCAATTTACTTCCTAGCATATTTTTGAAGTGGGGTGGAAACTGGAGAACATGGAAGAAACGCACATAAAGACAGGGAGGATTTGCAAACGCTCTTGGTCAGATTTAATCTCGGGATGACTTCAGCCGACAGTTATCTTGTTTATGGCCAGCCTTCACTTTAGGCTCTGTTTCAGCTGTACATAATTTTGCTATACATTTTTAAAATAATGCATTTGTTACTATAAAATATAATTTAATTGTTGTAATAACATCGTCAAACAAGAGAATATACGGCTACATGCAGTTCTTGGAACACAGGTGAAATTGCCTGGTATCTTCATATTAGGCTGGCTCCACATTGCGGGTCAGATCCGATCCGAGGCTGTCAGTATGAACTGACAGCCCCGGATCGGATCTTCACACAGAACCGGAGGGCTAATATGCCCTCCGGTCCGGTGTGCACCCGCACGCATCTGCCGCCACTGATGAATCAGGACCGGCTCCATAGGCTCCCATGCTAGGGAGCGCCAGATTGCCCCGGATCCAGGAGGATCCGGGCGAATCCGGGGCAATCCGGAAATTGCCAATTAGAGGAGATATTCTCCTTTCGGACACAAAAACACTGCAAGCAGTGTTTTTGTGTCCGTGAGAGAATACTGAATTCTCCCGGATTGTCCCGGACAGATAGAAACCGGATGGCAGAGAGCTGCCATCCGGCTTCTATCCGGCCCCATAGGCTACTATGGGGCCAAAAACCGGTCTGTGGCTGTCCGATTTACATGGACAGCCTCGGATCGGATCCAACCCGCAGTGTGAAGCCAGCCTCAAGCTAGTTTTTGTTTTCACTCCAATGCATCTCTTTCCCTTCCTCCTTGTTTTTCTTTCACTTGTGGCACATTGTGATAATTAAAAACAGATTGAAAACCTTTTCCAATGGATTTCACATTAAAATTCAAAGCAGGTTTAAAGACGTTTTGTTTAACTTATGCACTCAATCTCTCTATGGTCTGCTGAAGTGTAATAAGATAATAAAGAGAGATCCTTATATTGGTAATTTTATCTACTGTCTATAGCTCTAAATTCTGGGGGATCACTTCCACCAGATCATTATTTCCTAAAGATACAATATAGTTTGGACAAAGCCTCCATAAACATTATTTCATCCGAAAGCCATCGGACAAGCACTCCTGTGTTCTCCAAGGGTGCTTTCACACTGCGATTTTTGAGGATCCATGGCTGTCCGTTGTAAAACGGACAGCCACGGATCTGATTTGGCCCCCATGTTATCCTAGGGGCACAGTTCGGATCGGATTTGGCCTAATTGCCATCCAATTTTTGTCAGATCCGATTTGTGTCCGATTTTTTGCTGTGCCCAAAATCGGAGACAGTGTAAGGATGCTGAAATGTATTTCTAATATTAAGTTCAACACTGTTAATATAAATGATCTTTAGTAACTCAGTTCGGCCACTGGAGGTCATAAGTGGACACGAGTAGAAAGATCTGGAACCAGGAAGTAATTTTTAGTCAGTCTCCTGAGGTAAATTGACTGAGACAGATGCCTGTGGAGATCCTACACAGAAAAGAAGACGTATCGGCTGTTCTGAGGGGCTCATGGATCTATAGAAGGACGCCCCTTGCTTGAACAGTATTACAATTATTCAAGGGCTTGATCTACACCGTGGACTGAAAGATAAGCCGTGTTCTGTGAGTACATAAGATTGACCGGTCAATACATAGGGTTAGTCAAACAGGGTGAGTTAGTCAGAAACTACAAAGGACTATTTTGTGTGTACTCATGACGAGAGACCGACCAGGCTTGATCAATACAAGATATTAAATATTGGGACTTGCATGAGTGTGAGATGCAAAGAGACGCCGAACATGGATGACACTGTAGAACTGAGAGAATTATCACCATCCCTGTTATACTGGGCTGTACCCAGTGTGAGGAAGCTCTTATATACCTCAGTGGCTGATTGTTAGGGTAAAATGACATACACCCTGTAAACTCTTTGTACATTACCAAGTTAAAGAGTTTTCACCTCATGCAGGAGGCAAAACTGCATTTGCTGTAAATAGGTTGTGGGATAGATTTATATAAGGGAATCAGGGATCCCGAAATATTTTGTACATAGCGTGAGAGGGGGTTGTAAGATTATATCCTGAGGGGAACATGTGCCGTGGCTGCAGTAAGAGCCTGGGTAGGCCCTGTACGGAGTAAGGGTGGGGTTGGTTTAGTCTGGGATAGTTGTGCTCCCTCTCTGCAAAACAGGTACGTGAGTTCCCTCAGGCTGCATAAATTGTACCCTGTGATCGGGTTGTTGGGGCCCATATCGTTTTTGCAAAGTTTGAATTTGTTATCTTTTTGAAACCGTTAAAGAGAGTTAATTTATCACTATTTTTGGAGTCCGTGTCATTCATAGCAGCACCCTATCGCACACACACAAACAACTGGCATCTCGGTCATTAACAACTGCTTCGATTTTGGGCACAGCGGACCAAATCAGACCGAATCGGATCTGACCCGATCCTCAGCCTTTAACATGGGGGCCTATGGAGCATGGGTCCAAGAAAACACGGAATTGTTTCTCGGACCTGATGTTAGTGTACTGAGCATGCTCAGTACACTAAAACTGCTCTGTACCATCTAATTTCACTTCCGCAATGTATATACATACATTGTGGAAGTGAAATTAAGCGAAAGCAAGGGTTAAAAAAAAAAAAACTCTATTCTTACCTTTCCTGAGATCCCCCGATGTGCGGCATCTCCGGTGGCTACAGGACCTGGCATTATGTCACAACCCGATCAGTTGATCTGGTCATATGACCGGTTACCACGGTAACTGGTCATGTGACCGTTGACTCTGATCAGGATGACCCGCCCAGCCAGGTCCCCGCTTTTACTTAAATTTCACTTCAGCAATGTATGGCTATACATTGCAGAAGTGAAAGTGCCCCGCACAGCTCTTTCTGTGTCCGGACCCGTGAAAATCACAGACCCAGACACAGAAATAGGTCACCTCCTATGGTGTCCATTCCTGTCCATGGGGTCCTGCAAGAAGTAGGATCCCACGGACAGGAAAAATAACGCTATGTGAAACCAGCCTAAGAGAAAGTCGTCAACGGACATCTCTGCTTATGAGAACAAAGTGATCAACAGTCCGAAATCAACCATGCCTAATCTGCATCTCCATGACAATCAATAGACCCCCTCCCCCATACAGATTAGATTATCATCTGAACCCGTGCATATTGGCAGCTGCAGCCAACATTAGTCTGTGTCTGGCGGCTTTAGAGTAGTTCATTCCTGATGGTATTAAATTCTTTGACTGGAGACTCCAGCATGAAACAAGCAATTTCCCAATTTCCTACAAATTAAACCACCAGTAAGGCAAGTGTCACACATAGAAATCCGTTTTTGAGAGGCTTTCCCAAGCCAAATCTGTTTTTTTAAGGTGCCAATAGTGTATCCTGAGCTCCTGGCCGTTTTTTGGACTTAGTAATTTTTTAACCAAAAACGGATATCCATTAACGGATGGTGCCTATAGGTGCCATGCGTTAACAGATAGCTCTCCCATAGGGCCCCAAGTTAAAAAAAAAAGGTCAGTTTTTTCCAGCATCCAAAAACATTGCTAGCAACATTTTTTTGTGCCCAGGAAAACTGGATGGCCGTTTTTGAATAACGCAGGTGCACCTAAGTGCACCATGCGTTAACGGATACGTTTTTTGGACTTTGAAAACAAAAGATTTTTTTTTCATTAAAAACGGTTCAGAAGCATAAACGGCTGTGTGACCCTTGCCTAACATGCCTATCAGGTTCTAAAACGGATTGTCCAGTATTAGGACAACCCCTTCCCATGCCACATGTTTCCCCCAATTGAAATAAAAAATCATCTATACTCACCTCCCATGCCTGTACTATTCCAGCAGTGTCAGTGGTGCAAAGCTTGCATGATGTTACAAGCTCACATGAGCCCCAGGAACACGAACCCTGAAACCGCTTGAACGACACAGGCACCAGAGGTGAGTATGGGATTTTTTATTTTAATTGGAATAAATATGTGTAATGAGAAGAGGATGATCTAGAAGTGGACAGCCCCTTCAATGCAATTGTGACCTGAATCGATACTACCTATAAAGAAAAGAGGGTATGTAGCCAACAAATAGCCTAGATCAATCTCTACTACCTATTGATCTTCTTGTGTATATGTATATATCTGTGTAACCACATCACAACTCCATATAGAGTATAATTCCTTTCTACTGTTTTCCTCACTTTAGCCTTCCAGTGTCAATCTGTTGAAAAGAAAAATGTGAAATTATCACTGAAACCATACAATTGTCTTTGGTATATTTAAGCTATTTCCACCATCCCCTCCTAATACTTGACCTGTATTTTGAAGAGGGCACACACCAATCACAACTGCATCAACAAAACTGACACAGTTTGACCAGCAATATTCCGCTCTCATCATTCTTTTTCCAGTGCCCAAGTAGGTCAGAAGGCTGTTGTATATGTATTTCCAATTTCTAATCACCCAAAAGTGGTGAGACTGTCTGGAATGACAACAGGGAAGAGATTTCTGTTCAGTGAATATAATGTGCAGTTGTCGCTCAGTACTGTGAAAATAATAAGCCTCAGTTTACTATATAACGGAAAGCGGATAATGGTGGAGATGGACTCATTTGTTAAAGAGGTCCAAATCCAATCGATTTATATAGCACATGTAGTGCTACAAATTGCTAAGATACTCAGTGTTAACAGTACCCTCCCCACCACAATACAGCAAAGCTCCCTGATATCAGCACTTCAGAACTGAACTTTAGCCCAGAGTAATTCTAACATTCAGAGGATTACATCTTGTATATTACTTTGAATATTCACAAACAGCTGTAGAATTTTTTTTGTCAAATACGCTCCTAGTATGGAAGTCCTTGTTATATGTGGTTCTTTTTATTTTATTTCTATCTTCTGATATAGTATTACACTTTTCACCGGTAATACAATACTTTTTGTAGCTATATTATTTAGTAATGAAATGTTTAATAATTGAAGGGATTGCACAAAAATTGACAGAAGCAAGGGAGATAGGTAAAACATACCATAATTACCGTATGTATATTTACCCACTCTGACCCTGTGACCCCCACTTAGACCTTTCCATTGCTCTTTGGTGGGATAGGAAGTGACGACATCTTGTTCTTTGATCATCTGAGTCCAAACTACAGCAGTGATAGGCATAAACAGTGTGTCATTGGAGGCACATCAGGTAAAGTACCATTCCAGACACCTCGTCACAGTTTAATTACTGTAGGGAAACTAGGAACATCAGATAACATATTGAAAACAATTAGATTTTTCAGCAATTATGCTATAGAATAAAAAGGGTTTAAAAAATGTAATGTTTGGCAATTATTTAACTTTGCTCAAATGAGTATTTTGCTCTTTAAAGTATAGCTATCTAAATCTGCATTTTGTGGTTTATTTCCATTTAATGCCCTGTAAAACTCCATCTTTTGATAAACGTCTAGACCAGTGTAATACTAAGGAAATCCTGAAAACATGACCTGTTGGGTTGTGAGGACTGGAGTTTGGGAAACACTGGTCTAGACCTATACTTATGGCTTCTGAACTGAAGATCTTTTTTAAATCTTGAGCAAGGAACAAATTACCGTATATAACCGAGTATAAGCTGAGTTTTTCAGCACAAAAATTGTGCTGAAAAGTGCCCCCCTCGGCTTATACTCGAGTCAGTGGTACTGGCTGAGTGTGGGGGGGCGGTGTCGGTTCAGGCTCAAGCAGGACTTACCCCACACCACAGAGCACAAAGACAGAGGAGGCCTCATAACTTTCTATGGTGGAAGTCCCAAGTTGCACCAGGGACCTGGTTGTTACTCTGGACTGTACCTGATACCCTGTCACCAGTAAAAGGTACCGAAACAACAATCCCTGTGTGTCTGTGTACCTGTCTAACCGCCGCAATTCACCGCCTTGTCTGCAAAGGCGCAACTACTACTCCCCTCATCCATCCCCGCTGCCCTGAGGTAAAGCTCCACCTGTGGGGAGCTGTACCACACTCTGCTGCACCCACGATCACCTCAGCGGCCGGCTGCAGCGCTGGTATACCCGTTACCAGGTACCATTGGTGGCGTCACGTTAACAATCCCCTTATTCCCCCACCGTTCCCCGCCATTGAGGGTCCAGGGCACGTGACCGGGGATCAACCAGCCATGATTCCCCATCAAAGTCGCCATCAGCCCCGGTACCCAAGTACCGCATACCCTGTCGACCGCCTCACAGACAATGCGCAGCACGTGAAGATGAAATGCAGCAGGGGGATGAGATGGAGCGAGGGATCAGGTGCAACGGGGGGACAGAATGAGAGGAGACTTTATAAATCATTCTCATTGAACTTCCAACCCCCTGTAATATATATATATATAAATATACAAGCTGGGTGCCCGATGCAGATGCATCAGGATTCTAGAAGAGCGAGTCTCTGACTCGCAATGGCCACTTCGCGGCCAATGCTTCGCGCTGCTAAGGCGACTTGCCATGCCCGCTGCGCGGGCATAGCGAGTCGCCTTAGAACTGCTCGCAATGGCCGCTGCGCGGCCAATGCTTCGGTCGTATCCACATGACGACACTGACTCGCAGCGAGAGCGGTCTCAAAAGGGGCAAAAAACCCATTCGTGATTATATAATAGATATAGAATCCAAAAACCAGGCAGCACTCTAATGGTGAATGAAAAAGGACACATTTACTGCAGCCCCTTGTGGCACAACGTTTCAACCCAACAGCGTCTTTTTCAAGCAGAGTGTTCAATACAAAAAGTGCAGTTTATATGCTGTATTACACAATTATGCAATATGGTACAAATGTTCAATATTAACAGTAAAAGATATATATAAAATCTCCATTTCCACATCATAGTACTCTCATTATAAAGTGTCTTGTATAGTGCTGTAAGTGCAGGTACTGTTATTCGTACATACTGTATATACAGTCCATAGGCTCTTAATTAGTGATTACATTATTAAAATATTCACCTGTGGTCCTTAAAATCGCATCTGGGGACGTATGGAATCTGTCATTGCACCACTCACCGGCATCTTCCGCATTCTCATGCGCATGTCCGAACTTCCAGGTTCCATTGCACACGCCCAGGCGTCGCATCATACCCAACATCAGTATATGCGGTCAGGTAACTTACTGACGCTGACGCCGCCATTTTGGCATCTGGCAGATCACTATAATCTGCCCAAAACTGCTCAATTGTGCTCTCAACAAAATTTATTCTACAGAAGTGATACTATTGGGGGTAAAGGGCCTGAACATTCATTGGAGGAATAATAGTCACCCAGAGTTAACCCCAGTGATACCCATAGGGTACACTGAGGTCATCAGTGGTTATTCGTTGAAAACCACTGACGAAAGATCACCGGTCCCAACCCCCACCCACATCCACTAGGGACCAACTGCCTCCACTCCACAACACACAATCATACCAGGTCCATATAACCCCATATTAGAGCAGTAAATACGAAAAAACAGAGGTGTATGGAAAAGGAGCCCAATTTTATTTTGCATTTATAACAAAAATTAGGTAAGTTAGAGATCAAATGCTGCCACCAAAGTCAGCACTCTGTTCATGGAAGGGATTCAACCACACGTTCCTCCTGCGTAAACAAACAACACAAAAAAATTAAAATCATAGTGCAAACATCATGTTATGCGCAATATTGCAAATAAACTGACTCCACTATATATACTGTACATATTGATTATAGACTCAAAGACATATCGTATACATCACTCAATCACTCAATAAAGAGCATATATACAGTCATGTGAAAAAGTTTGGGCACCCCTCTTAATCTTACTCTTTTTTTTGTTTAAAATTGTTTTTTTGCAACAGCTATTTCAATGTGATATATGTAATAACTGATGGACACAGTAATATTTCAGGTTTGAAATGAGGTTTATTGTACTAACCAAAAATGTGAAATATGCATTATTTCAAAATTTGACAGTTGCAAAAGTATGGGCACCTCAACAGAAAAGTGACATTAATATTTAATTACCATACAAACTATGAAATTAAATTCACTTCATACGTATGCAAAATTAAATCAAGGATCTTGTGAGATTCATATGACATAATTTCAAATATTGAGAAAACATCTAGATTGACATACTGCGATTTACGTTCAGAAATGGAAAATACTGTATGAATTTTAAAATCCACATTTAGACTGTTAGGTCTCAAAGTATTTAACATGTAGATCCACCTTAATTCTTTTTTCTTGACAAGGGCTTCTCTGTTACCTCCTCTTCTCAATGGGGGCACATGATCTATGATCCTAAATTTGATCTCCGTAACTTTATACCCCTACTCCACACAATGTTTTGATACCGGAAGATACATATGTTTTTTCCGGATCAAGTATTTGTGCTGACTAAATCTCGTCTTGAAGTCACATGTCGTCTCGCCCTCATAGTAGAGACGACACGGACATTCAAGGAGGTAAATGATGTAATCTGACTCACAAGTGAGAAAAAAATTAATATTGTATAGTCTTATTATCTACTAAGCAAGACACTTTTTTCATAGATGTACAATTAGTGCAATTTAAAGGGATCCTGTCACCTCCAGAACGCCTCCTAAGCTACCAAAACATGTCCATGCAGCATATTATCACTAATCTCACACTCCTTTTGTCTCCTAAAAGCATCCTGTGAAAGTGCATAAAAACGTTTTAATACTCACTCATTAGTGAATATAATTAGCAAGGGCTATAGTCTTGAGCCCTTAGGGCGTGTTGTTTTGCAGGCTCCAGGATCCACCCTCTCTCTGTCTGTGTGCTCTGCTTGTGCAGGCTGTGCCCTCCCCCTCTCTATTACTCACAGAATGCAAATCAGTAGTCCTGCCTTCAGCTCTACATCACAGCAGCACAGACAGAGAGATGGTGGATCATTTGGGGCGTGAAAATGAGCACCTAGGGAGGGCTTAGAGTCTCACAGGGGACGCCCTGTGAGACTTATTTACGGACAAGAAGTCTCAGATTTGTAAGTGTACATTGTTGATTATTCCAATGTTACAGAGCACTTTTTTTTATAGAAAAGGAGCACTAATACTGATATGTTAGGGTGCAGGGACAGGTATTAATAGAGTTGGGGATGATTTGGAGGGGTCAGGTTCCATTTAAGCATGAAAAGCAGCCTTTTCTATTAACCCCTGTTAGGGAAACCTGTTTACTCTTACTCAAGGGACCAGGGTTAGAACGTACCACCTTGTCCTTCAAGTTTCTAGCACGATGATAGGAAAAGAGAGGGGGTTCGGCAAATCCTTCAATCTCTGACAGACCATTAGAGAGAGTTGTCCAATGATATTTAATGATTTTAGCAATATAACTACTCTCCTGACAAAATTTAGATACAAATGGGATTCTCTTAGTCCCTGTTCTTAATTTAGGAGTAAACAAATCATTCCGTTTCACCTCACTCAACTTCTTTTTTGCTCAATCAGTATTCTATTCGGGTATCCTCTGCTTTTAAATTTTTCAGTCATCTCATCTAAAGTGGTTCCCAAGTGTTCCCCATCACTCTCTACTCTTTTTGCCCTTAAAAATTGTCCATAGGGAATAGCATCAATCGTTGCCAGTGGATCTTGACTAGAATATAACAATACGTTATTTCTGTCAGTTTTTTTTAACATGTATACTAGTGGTCAGAGTGTTATTCCTTTTCTCCACCATAAGATTCAAGAATTGTATTTTTGTAGGTGAGTAAGTGAGGGTAAATTTAAATGTAGGATTAATGCCATTGAGAAAATCCAAAAACTCTTTCAATTCTACCTCAGTGTTGGTCCAAATGAGGAAGATGTCGTCTATGTAACGCCACCACCCCTTTACATATGTGAAGTGGTGGGAAACAGAGACAACATCCTCCTCTAGGACCCCCATGGCAATATTAGCATAAGCAGGGGCCATATTGGCCCCATTGCTGTTCCACTACGTTGCTCATAAAAGCTATTGCCAAAGAGGAAGTAATTTCTTCTTAAAGGGAACCTGTCAGACTGTTTATACTCCTCCAGTTATCACTGTCTGTAGGTGCAGCTTTATAATACTATTCTAATCATCCCTGTCTGAGCTCATAGTGTAATGTAAAAGGTGAAAAAAAGCATTTATACACTTACATTTCCTTATGTAATGAGTCAGTCAGTCCCCAACTTGGGGGACGGGGACTGTTAGGCAGGTTAATAGTTAACATTTCAGCCTTGTGCTAGAACATGTTGGGAGACCTGATGTGATGTCACAACCTTGTGACTACAATAGGCGGAGCTATATTCTCATAGAACATATGTTTGCTGGCTTAGCTCCGCCCACTATGGTCACATGATCGTTACATCACACAGGTCCTTTAGCCATCCATGTTAAAAGTGAGTTAACTATTATCCTGCCAGACAGTCTCCCTCCTCCAAGGTGGGGACTGAAATGTAAGTGTATAAATGCTTTTTTTCTCCTT
This sequence comes from Allobates femoralis, assembly GCA_033576535.1. NCBI lineage: Eukaryota > Metazoa > Chordata > Amphibia > Anura > Aromobatidae > Allobates > Allobates femoralis. The sequence goes on from JARQOC010000002.1 coordinate 499,257,866, forward strand.
TCACATTACACTATGAGCTCCGACAGAGATGATTAGAATAGTATTATAAAGCTGCAGCTACAGACAGTGATAGCTGGGGTGGCATAAACCACCTGACAGGTTCCCTTTAACACCAAGTTTAGGAGGTCAATAATCAAGTTCTTAGCACCACTAGAGTAGTCCAATTTCTCTAATTCTTTCTTCACACAGTTGATGACATATTCATGTTCTATTGATGTGTGCAAACTGACTACGTCAAAAGAAGCCAAAAACCAATCATTTTCCAATTGTAGATCAGATATTATTTTAATCAGAAAATCTGTCATATCCTTTACATAAGACCCACATCCAACAGCAATAGGGTTCAAATTCCTATCCAGGAACACTCCTATGTGGCTCAGGACAGAATTTGTGCCTGCCACAATAGGGCGTACTGGAGGACTCTCCAATGACTTATGAATTTTGGCCAGAGTATATATAATAGGGGTGATAGGAAAACCCACAATCAAAAAATCAAAAATATTTTGATCTATTAGTTTCATACTCAATGCCGCCTCCAACATGCCCCTTTACTCCTGTTGGATAGCAAATTTGGGATCCATTGATAATTTTTTATAGACTTCTGTGTCCAATACTTGTCCTGTTACCTCCTGTATGTATATATCCCTGTCCATGACGACGACTGCGCCACCCTTGTCCGTACTCTTTATGACAATGCCGTCATCATGGACAAAATCCCTTAAAGCTTTCGCCTCCTCACATGTCAAATTTGTTTTTTTAAATTCACTCTTAGCATTTCCCTTCAATTTCTCAATGTCCCTATTCACACCCTCCATAAAGGCCATGATATGGCTCGAAAAGTTAGGTGGAATAAAGTTACTCTTTTTAGGTAAATTCAGATCATTAAAATTAGACTCACTCTGACCACAAGTTTGTCTATTCTCACTCTTGTGGAACCACTCTGATAATTTAATCCATCTAAAAAAACGGTTAAAGGGAACCTGTCACCAGGTTTTTGCAACCTAATCTGAGAATAGCATAATATAGGACCCGAGATCCTGATTCCAGTGATGTGTCACTTACTGGGCTGCTCAGTGTAGTTTTCATAAAATCACTGTTTAAACAGCTGGAGATTATCATTAGCAGTCCTCTTGGCCTGCTGCCGAGAGGACTAGTATATTCACAGACTGCTAAATCTGCAACAGAGAAAACAGTAATTTTATCAAAATGACAGCAAGCAGCTCAGTAAGTGACACATCACTGGAATCAGGGTCTCTGTCTCTACATTATGCTGCTCTCAGATGGGATGGCAAAAACCAGGTGACAGGTTCCCTTTAAGATCTATCATTAATTCAAACCAGACCACATGTGAATCTGGACTAAAATGTAACCCCTTATTAAGAATACTTTTTCCAGGATCAGTGAGTACTTTGTGTGAGATGTTTACTATTAATTCTCCTTGTTTCTCGTCTTAATATTATTCACAGAATTCATGATATCTATAGGCTCCCCACATGCACATTTATGACTTTTCTTTCTCCAATTATTGCCACTGTCCTGCTGCCAGTTATAAATATTGCCTTGTTCATAGTCTTCCATATCATGAGTCCATTTTTTTCTCTTCGTTTCCTCTAATTCTCCTCGCAATTTGGAAACATGGGAAGACACATTCTCAGAAAAAAATTTCCAATCTGTCTCTGATAAAATGTTCTTAAGTTTTGCTTCTGATTCCACCACAGAATCCTTCATTTTCGCCATTTCTAGTAAATACTCTATATTCAGGAGGATAGTGTCAAATGTGTATTTATTTGAAATCTTTCAAAATTTATACAAAATTCTGATGAGTTCATCATTAAATTGGGGCAAACATTAGAACTTAATCCCCTCGGGATAACTTTAGCCTTATAATATTCCCCCAATGTCAATAGATGTTATTCAATTGTAACAATTCTCTGGAATGAATTGGAGATTGTACCCGTAGAAGCACAACTGACGGTGCGAAACGGCCGTAGTATAGGCTGCTCCCCCGTCCTCCCTCCCGCACCCTCCACTTTGTAAGACCCCCCCAAGAAGAAAAAATAAAGGCTGCAAAATGAATCCTGTGTGCGGCTCCTACTTGATATTGGAACTGGAAGTGACGTTGTGCTGCTTACAGGAGGCCAAGCACCAGGATTACAGCGTGTGCAGCAAGGAGGAGAGAAGTTCTGACTCCAGGGGGCCCCCAGGAACACTGGTATCAGCGTAACCGCGGCAGGAGGTGCTGGCTCCTTCAACAAACTGTGATTGTTATCATAGACATAAGGTTACCATAGAGCGTCAGTCACACTAGCACGTGTAACGCATACTATTAGATTATGCAGGCGGCCCTGCACCATGTACATGCATAGCACAAATGATAGACGCCCCCCAGAGGGCTCGGCCGCACACTGCAAAAGCTAAAAAAGTGCAAGAAACACTAATGATGATTATGTGAGGTGGTAGTGGATATTTTGGGCAAAATACATAAGCTCGTAACCCACTGTCAAGGGCTAAAACATACATATGGTTGAGGTTTTTCTGAATTTTTTGTCCTCTAGTGTTTATTCTGTTAGAACAGACATACGGTTTGCACTCGTAAGTGTGAGGGCCCTTGAAAGTGGGTTACGAGCTTACGTATTTTGGCCAAAATATCTTCTAACAGCTCACATCATCATCTATAGTGTTTTTTGCACTTTTTTATTTTTGCAGTGTGCGGCTCAGCCCTCTGGGGGGTGTCTGTCATTTGTGTGATGCATGTACTTCGCCTAATCTAATAGTAAGGGCGTGACCAAAAGGCTGCATACTGACACTATGCGTTACACGTGCTAGTGTGACTGACGCCCTATGGTTGTGTCTATAAATACCACCAATCACCTCCCCCATAGCATGGCTGGTCACAGGTGACACAACCACCACCAATGCGTTGGCTGGTTGCAGAAGATTGTGCACCGGTATTAAGACACCTGAGTTGCCTCTCAGTGGAGCTTACAGCCTTCTGCTAAGTGCAATAAATGTTTTTCATGGCTTTCTTTTTGGTGAGTTTTTGCTCACTGAACAACACTACATTTTAGCTGAATAGGCATCTGAGAACGCACAGCCATCTGAAATAGTCACTGGTGTTGGCGGGACCACACCACCTCTGGGCCCTGGTGCAGCTCCACCAGCTGCGTTAGCAATAGGTCTGCCACTGGCCTCTACATGCCTGTATAAACTACTGACAATGTCTGGGAATGTTCCTGATGAGACTGAGAATGTGACTTGGGTGGATTTCCTCCCAGAACAAGATCAGTGAATTAGTGAGCTTCTAGAAAGTGTACGGTTTGAGTGTACGTTTAATTCCCTGGTAATAGTGCCATGTTCCTGAGACAGTGCTGGACTACCTGTGTAATTTGAAAGAGCTGCAGGAATAAACCATACCAATAGTGATGAGGACATTAACAAATTGCAAATGTAGAACAGAATTAGGAAGGATAAGCAGAGAGATATTGAACCCACAAAACAAGCTGATTCCTCTTCAGATGAGTACTGAACGACCTGTCATTCAGTGTGCCTAGGCTGCCATTGTTCTATCGTGCAGAGTAATTGCATTTTAAGTGTTCACTTTAATTTTTTGATCACTTTATTTATTGTTCTACGTTACCTGTGTACCTTTAATTTAGATCATTATATAGTCAGGACCCTTATTGCTGTACATGAAGATTGATTAAACAAAATACATTTTGTGAAAGGGTTAAAACATTTTTGCAGAAGTCATTGGTAATTAGACCTCACGCAGTGCAATTAATCACTATACAGCTCATACGGGTAACGTGTTGATTCATATGTTTTAGAACCCAACGTGAAAAAGTCAAGAACACGGAGATTGGTCGGTTTTCATAAATTAAAAGGAGGTCACCAAACTTTTAATAGGAAGCAAGATTATTCTCATTGAACTTTCAACCCCCTGTCCTTCACAGTGAACATTTGGCAAAAACACGTGCCAAAAATATGCACGCAGAAGGTTATATTGGCTCAGAACATGTCACAGGCGCTTTTCAGGAAGGCAGACAGTTGAAAGGTAAAGGCTAACCATGCAGGATAATGAATATTGCAAATACTAATCCTGACAGGAAACCAGCACAGTAGGGTGCCCAGGCTCTGCAGTGCCAATCAGACCCTCATCCCTAAATAGCTGTAATTTGTATACAATAAAATGGATTGCTCGCTTGCCCTGCTTTTATCCTAAACACACACAGGCTAGCCTCACACATTTACATGTGCACATAATGCAAAACAATATCAGGCACTTACAAAAATTCGGTTTAACCCTTAACGTGTAATTTTAAGCAGTATTACTATTGAGAAGGAGGAAAAAAATATTTGCTATTTACCGCATGCACTATATTTATGGTAGTATTAGGTTAACATCTGAGCATTGTGTTTGTACTTGTAAAATGGACAACCAGTGAGGAGCAGGTAAAACACTGGAGATCATACAGTAAAAATGTATTAGTTTTTACTGGTAGAATTGCATTAATACACATATTATAATGATACATATTAATAATATTAATAATCATTTTATTTCTGCAGCCCCACCATATTCCACAGCACTTTACAATTATGCAGGGACATGTAAAGACAATACACACAATACAAAGTTACACATAGTTCAATAGTTACAGGAGGAATGAGGGCCCTACTAACAAATGTAAAACAATCTATTAAAATAGGCTGCATGATCCAGTGAACAACCAGTATTTGTCTAATTGCAGTTATCATCTGTTATTGGGTGCATGGAGGATGTGAACACAGATGAATAGTACGGACTAGATTCTGTGTAAAATTTTGAAAAAGGGAACAGAAGAGAGTTAAGGCCCCGTTACACTTAGCAACATTCCAGCGATCCCGATAACGATACGACCTGGCAGCGATCGCTGGAATGTCGCTAAGTGGTCGCTGGTGAGATGCCTCACAGGCAGATCTACTCACCGATGCGGAGACCTCTGATGGTCGTTGGGATCTGTCACTGTCAAGGACGTAGCATGGAGATCGTTGGTCATTTTCCCTGTCACACACACACAGATGCATCATGCCCAGCGGGAGACCGATGATGAAAAAATGGTCCAGGCTATTCCGTAACAATCAGTGCTCTCACAGCAGGGGGCCGCTCGCTGCTACGTGTCACCCGCAGCGATATGGCTGGCGAGGTCGCCGCAATGTCACAAAACCTGTGACGTTGCGGCGTTATAGTTAACTATATCGCTACATGTAACGGGGCCTTAGGGCTAGTGAATTAATGCAATAAGCCTGTCTAAAGACATGTGTTTTTAAAGCATGCATAAAAACGAGGAACAGAGGGGTCACTGTCTCTGGATCCAAGGATCACTAGCACCATGTCACAAGGTAAAATATCGCTATTTTAGCTTTGATTTGGGATTGACGGGTGTTGTGAGTAGACCGTATCACACCCATATGATGTGGATGCCTAACTATGCCCCATTTAGGGCTTTGTATAGAGGTCTATGTGTTTACAAGTGATCAGACTAGTGACCCTTTCCTATTAGTAGTTATCTCATTAGTGCTCCTAGTGGTTCGCCACTCCTTTTTGTCTTTCTCACATGGGTGATTTACTCTGTATAGTTTATATTATATTTCAATCCTTAACAAAATATTTAAGCATTGGATCAATTTGGTGATGTCTTTTTTCTAACACATTGGGGGATAAATCTTGCCTTTGTAGGTTTATATGTATTTTGATTCCAACCCTGACCAAGAGAGGATCAGATTTGTAGGTTATATATGCATAGAAACATGTGGGCTAGGTATTATTTGGATAGTCTGGGGTAGTACATTCCAAAAAACTGGCGCAGTATGAGAAAAGTCTTAAGACATATATAACAACATGGGGAACATATACAGTAGGGAACATGATTATTTGATACCCTGCCAATTTTACTAATTTTTCCCCCTATAAAGAATAGAGAGGTCTGTCATTTTTATTGTAGGTACACTTCAACTGTGAGAGAGAAAATAAAAAAAAAATCCAGAAAATCACATTGTATGATTTCTACATAATTAATTAGCATTTTATTGCATGAAATAAGTATTTGATACAATAGAAAACAAAACTTAGTATTTGCAACATAAACCTTTGCTAGCTATTACATAGGTCTCACGTTTCCAGTAGTTCATTAACAAATTTGCACACACTGCAGCAGGTGATTTGGCCCACTCCTCAATACAGATCTTCTCCAAATCTTTCAGGTTTCAGGGCTGTTGCTGGGCAACATTGAATTTCAACTCCCTCCAAAGATTTTCTCTTGGGTTAAGGTCTTGAGATTGGTTTGGCTACTCCAGGACCTTGAAATGCTTCTTACTGAGCCACTCCTTAGTTGCTCTGGCTGTGTGTTTCAGGTTATTGTCATGCTAGAAGACCTAGCCATGACCCATCTTCAAAGCTCTTACTGAGTGAATGAGGTTGATGGCCAAAATCGTGCAATACATGACCATATCCATCCTCCCTTCAATACCATGCAGTCGTCCTGTCCCCTTTGCAGAAAAGTACCCCCAGCGCGCGCTGTCTAGATACCCGGTGTTTATCATGGTTGCCAGCGTCCTCCCGCTTACAGGCTGCGCTAAGCGGGAAGATGCTGGTAACCATGATAACCACTAGGTAACTAAGCAGCGTGCGCTGCCTAGATGCCCGTTGTTTATCATGGTTACCAGCGTCTTCCCACTTAGCGCAGTCTGCAAGTGGGAGGACGCTGGTAACCATGATAAACATCGGGTAACTAAGCAGCACGCGTTGCCTAGATACCCGCTGTTTATCATGGTTACCAGTGATGTGGAGGTGGCTCCCTGGTCCCTGGTCACTGAGGAGATACACCTGTTTGACAGCTTCCCAGCAACCACACAGCAATGTTTCAGCGATCCTGGTTGTTGTTGGGATCGCTAGAACATCGCTGTGTGTAACGGCACCCTAATGCAGCTGCAAATACAGTGGTTTCTTGTTTGAAACAATGGGACAAGGTGGTCCAGTATGTGTGCAGGAGTTGTTCTGTTGCTGTCTATCTGGGAAATAGCTTCCGAAGTACAGATGGTTGTATCTCTGGTGGTGTAAGGTATCTGTAGATCATATATTCCTCTAAATCAAAGCAAAGGGATGCTGCCTTCCCAATACCAAAAATCTGGATCATTCAGAAAGTCATTGGTGAACTTCAAACAGGCCTAGACATGTGCTGACATTAGCAGGGTACCTTGGGAGCACTGCAGGATTTTAATACATGATGGCGTAGTGTGTTAATAACAGTAATCTTTGAGACTGTGGTCCCACCTCTCTTCAGGTCATTCACAAGGCTCTCCCTGTAGTTCTAGGCTGATTTCTGACCTTTCTCAGAAATATCATAAACCCACGAGGCAGGATCTTGCATGGAGACCCAAACCAAGGAAGATAGTCATCTTGTATTTCATTTATTTTCAAATAATTGCGCCAACAGTTCTTGCATTCTCACCAAGCTGCTTGCATATGGTCTTGTAGCCCATCTTAGCATTGTGCAGGCCTACATCTTTGTCCGGTTGACCATAGACAGCTATTTGGTCCTAGCCAGGGCCGCCGTTATGGCCTTACTGGCCTTACTGAATAAGGGGCCCGCCATATTTTGGAGCGGGCATGGCAATTTAAACAGGCGCAGGGGGTTAACGGACATGCTGGCCATTTGGAGCGGGTCCCGATCTCCTCTAGGCCCTGCCCCCTCTTGTTTTGTTGCACAGGCGGTGGGCTCCCCCCCCTCCTGTGAGGAATCATCTCTGCTGCCGTTGGGCCCCGCCCCCTGACTTTCCTCCTTAGGGTCGGCGTCACCACGTTAGCAACTGGGGCCCGGCCGGCAAATGCAGGAGGGATGTCGGAGCGGCGGCAGTGTCCCAGGATTTATTGAATACTGCTGGGACGTTCCCGTTGCATTGATCCCCCACATGCACTGCTGGCACTTCCGGGATCAGTGAGTGAGCTCAGCTTGGATATCAGAGCAGCTGAGCTCCTCCTGACCTGGAAGCGCTGATGCTGCAGAGGTGATGGCTGCGTGTGGACCCTCTGGGAGCAGGAGCAGGACAAAAGATAAGTGCCAATGAGCCAAAGAGAGCCAGGAGGGTGGGAACAGGGGCCACATAAAAGGGGCCACAAGAGGGAAAAAGCAGGGTGAATGGGGGGCCACAAGAGGGGAGCAACAGGGAGAATGGGGGGCCACAAGAGGGGAGAAACAGGGAGAATGGGGGAGCTACAAGAGGGGAGAAGCACAGAGAATGGGGAGCACAAGAGGGGAGAAGCAGGGTGAATGGTGGTCCACAGGAGGGGAGAAGCAGGGTAAATGGGGGGGCACAAGTCTGAGTCCCTTCCTGTAAGTCCTCCATCCATATCTAGTCCGTATATCCCTGGCTGAGTGTGCATGGGTGTGTATGTGTGTGTACCTGGTTGAATGTGCAAGTGTGTGTGTGCTTGGCTGAGTGTGCATGTGTGTGCCTGGCTGGATGTTCGTGTGTGTACCTGGCTGGGTGTGCATGTGTGTGTGTGCCTGGCTGAGTGTGCATGTGTGTGTGTGCCTGGCTGGGTGTGCATGTGTGTGTGTGCCTGGCTGAGTGTGCATGTGTGTGTGTCTGGCTAAGTGTGCATGTGTGTGTGTGCCTGGCTGAGTGTGCATGTGTGTGTGTGTGTGCCTGGCTGAGTGTGCATGTGTGTGCCTGGCTGAGTGTGCATGTGTGTATGTGTGTGCCTGGCTGAGTGTGCATGTGTCTGTGTGCCTGGCTGGGTGTGCGTGTGTGTGCCTGGATGGGTGTGCATGTGTTTGCCTGGCTAAGTGTACATGTGTGTGTGTGCCTGGCTGAGTGTGCATGTGTGTGTGGGCCTGGCTGAGTGTGCATGTGTGTGTGTGTGTGCCTGACTGGGTGTGCATGTGTGTGTGAGTAACTGGCTGGGTGTGCATGTGTGTGTGTCTGGCTGGGTGTGCGTGTTTGTGCTTGGCTGGGTGTGCGTACCTGGCTGAGTGTGCATGTGTGTGTGTACCTGGCTGGGTGTGCATGTGTGTGTGCCTGGCTTGGTGTGTATATGTGTGCCTGGCTGGGTGTCCGTGCGTTTTCCTGGCTCTGTCTGTCTCTCGCTCTGTCTGTCTCTCACTCTGTCTGTCTCTGTCTCTCGATCTGTCTGTCTCTGGCTCTTGCTCGCTCTCTGGCTCTCATTTGCTCTGTCTGGCTCTCGCTCACTCTCTGGCTCTCACTCGCTCTCTGACTCTGGCTCTGTCTGTCTCTCTGGCTCTCTGTCTCTATCTCTACACAGCACTATACTCTATATACAGGTCCACACTGGATGCTGTATGTGTGTATCTATATACTGTACGTATATAGAGTGGACCTGTATATACAGTAGAGTGCTGTCTGTGTATGCAAGATATACAGCCGGCAGTCTCTGCAAACGGCCAGCAGTCTCTGTGTATTCGTCCTGCACAGTCTCCAATGGGTATACATCCCGCAGCAGTCACTAATGTGCATACAACCCGCAGCAGTCTTTAATGTGCATACGTCTCCCGGCAGTCTCCAATGTGCATTTGTCCTGCTGCCATCTCCATTGTGCATTTGTCCTGCAGCCATCTCCATTGTGCATTTGGCTTGCAGCCATCTCCATTGTGTATACGGGCAACATCAGTCTCTGTTGTGTATTTTCTATTGTGTGTATAGCCCGCAGCCATCTCCATTGTCTCCATTGTCTATATGGCCAGCAGCCATCTCCATTGTCTATATTGCCTCCAGCCATCTCTATTGTGTATACAGCTAGCAGCTGTCTTTATTGTGTATACAGCTATTGTGTATTCAGCCTACAGGAGTCTTAAGTGTGTGTAATATATAATAGAGAGAGATAGTGTGTAAAAAAAAAAAAGGAAAAACAGCACAAAAACATAGAAAAATAGTGAACTTTATTGCCCAATGGCATGGCCACACATTGGGCAATAAAGTCCACTTTTTTCTTTTCTTTTTTTTTTTTGTGCTGTTTTTCCTTTTCTTACTTTATTGTAAGGAACCATCTGGATTGCTGGTTAGGAAAGCTTTGCACATAAATTGAGGTAATGTTTGGTCCTGTTCCAATTTTTCACTATAAATATAATGTATGTTTGGGTGTAGGCGAAGCATGGGTGTAGGCGGAGCATGAGTGGAGGCGGAGTCTCAGGGGGGCCCCAAAATTTTGGTCTTGGCCATGGTGGAGAGGTTGGAGTGTAATTGATTGCATGTATAGAAAGGTGTCTTTTTCACAGGTAACGAGTTCAAATAGGTAATACAGGTAATAAATGCAGAGTAGGAGAGCTTCTTAAAGATTACATTACAATTCAGGGAGTGCCGCAGTTTTCTCTTATTTAGATTATGGAGTCATAACTGCTGCCAAGGCACCCCTCACCCACTAGCCTTAAGTGATTGTGTGGCGCCCCACTACGTAGGTGCCACAAAAAGGGGTACTGCACCCAGAAAAGCGGTGTAGTACTCCACTGCAGTTGGGACTATGGTCACTAGATGGAACCCTAGAGCACCCCGACCTCTGGTCTCCTCTTCGGCCCCATCTATGGCCATCTTTCCTGCACAGCATCAGTAAAGTTGGTGGAGCCACGTCCGGGGGGGGAAGGGAGAATGGGTTTGTGACGACGACAAGAGCTGGCAGACAAGCAGCATGAGGAGAGGGGAGAGAAGTGAGCAGCCACGGGAGCACCCCTCCTCCCCCTATAATGTCACCATCAGCTCAGCAGTCGGGAGTAGGGGAGGGGGAGATAAGGGGGCTGACAGGAGGCCTCCTGTGTGTACAGACATCCTCTGATGATTCCACCTACAGGCCTCCCTCACTGGGTACACGATGCTGATGATGATGAAGAAGAGGAAGAGAGTGAGTAAATATGTGTGTCTGTGATACAGATATCATGTATGAGTGTGATGTGTGTGTCATGTGCTCCTGGGTGTGTGTCATGTATCTAAGGTGCTGTGCCTGGGTGTATGTGTTATGCATGTAAGACGGTTCTCCTAGCTGTATGTTATGTATCTAAGGGCACTTTCACACTGGCGTTTTTATAAAAACGCAGCAGATCCAGACAAAAAAACGCATCTGCCGCATTTTCCACCTAATGGCCGCACTTGCTGCGGAGTTGCGGCAAGTCCCATGCATTGTCTATGGGGCTCACGATAAGTGTGCTGCTGACTGCGTTTTTATTCATGGCCGCAACTGCCGGAACCGCACCTGCTGCACACTTACCACGAGCCCCATAGACAATGCATGTGGCTTCCGCAATCCTGCCGCAAGTGCGGCCGTTAGGCAGAAAATGCGGCAGATGCGTTTTTTTGTCTGGATCTGCTGCATTTTCATAAAAACGCCAGTGTGAAAGCACCCTTAGATGGTGTTTCTCGGTGTATGTGTCATGGATTTGATGTGCCCCTGGGTGTATGTATCATGTATTTATGTGATGTACACCTGGGTGTATCTGTAATGTATGTAAGATGATGCTCCTGGGTGTATGTGTCATGTATGTAAGACAGTGCTCCTGGTTGTATGTGTCATGTATGTATGATGGTATGCCTGGGTGTATGTGTGTCATGTATGTATGATGGTGCACCTGAGTTTGTATGTGATGTATGTATGTTGGTGTGGCAGGGTGTGGGTACACCTGTGGGATGTATAATGTATATATGAGAACACACCTGAGTTTGTGTGTGATGTATTTACAATGGTGCGCCTGGGTGTCTGTGCTCTGGCCAGGAGTCTGGTAACTTGTGACTGTCGTTCACAGCTCTGACACTGGAGAATCCTTACAATATACAGTGTCTGTGATGCAAGGATTCATAAATCTGTAGCCAAATGAAGTGACTGCAAATTTGTCATTTTAGATCGGATCAGAATCATAACGATTGCGGTCACAGGGATCACTGATGCGACTGGGCCTGGGGGGACTGAGTCCCGCCGACCCCAATGCCTGCTTCAGCTGAATCTACGTCCTTGCCGAGGATGCAGACCCAGCTAAAATGCATCACATATACTAGGATGGGAACCATGTAAACCAGGATGAGGATACATATTTCCGAAAGTGGTTAATATATACCAGGAGGAGAACCTTATATATTAGGGGTTCTTATGTACCAGGATGGGGGATCAAATATAGCCAGGATGGGGGATAATATATTACCAGGATGGGGGATCATATATTCCAGGATGGGAGACATATACATACCAGGAAGGGGACAGATATACCAGGAGGAGGACCATGTATACCAGGATGGGGGACCATATCAGGAATGGGATCATATATACCAGGATGAGGGACATATATATGTGTTTATGATGGCACTGACATCCTTGTGTTTGGGGAAGGGGGGGCACAGTTTTGAATTTTGCCTCAGGCAGCAGAGAGGCTAGGTTCACCCCTAGATGCGGATGACCCCAACGCAATTGCTTGGGGAGCTATTGCCCACTACCCCAGGGAAAGACAGGCTGCCGCCGCTCCCTCCAGCCGACATCTTGGTGGGTGAGCAGAAGAAAGTGAACGGGAATGAAGGCTTCCCAAACTTGTTTAGAAACAGCACTGGACAGCAGTGGTGCATTAGGCCAGAGCACGTCAGAGCACCAAAGACAGATACTACAGTACAGGTTAAACTTTCACTTGTGCGGAGTGTGTGGAAACAGGTACAGGGAGAGAGAGGAAACAGGAGGGACAGAGACTGCGCAAAGTGGGGTGACAGGCACAGAGAGGGGAGAGACTGCGCACATGGGGGAGAGACATGCACAGGGAGGGGCATTGCCAAGCTGTGACTCGCCTCTATTGTCCAGACTTCCAGAAAATGGCCATGGAGGCGGAGCATGCGCAGATCGAGATCCACGACCATTTTCTGGAAGCTTATGAAACCTGCCTCCAGAGCTCTGCTCACCCCCTCAATGGGTGGGGGCCCCACGAGAGATCATACGTCCCTGTGGCTCCTGCAGAGCTCAGCTTACCCCGTCTATGTGCCCCTAGCCCTCTGCAGTGCTGTATATGCCTTCAGTGTCTCCTGTATGTTGTGTAGATATAGCAGTCTCCTATGTAATGTATTTGATTTACAAATCTTACTGTTACAGAGTCGACTGCGCTCCAGACCAACACAAGCCTGGAAGATCAGATATCACCGAACATCACAGGACACCGAGAAGCAGCTGCAGCCAGCAAATTAGGTGAGTTAATTGATTAAATGTAGCCGGGTAACTTTCATGGTCATGTGTGGCCCCTGAATGACGGTAGAAACTTCCAAATTTTCCCCCTCGGGAGGAAAAAGGCTCCCCACCCCTGTACAAGGTAATAAATAACAGCACCAGTATTATTCTGCATCATGTGGCATTATATTGTTTACATCCCTCAGCTTACATAAAGAACAATGTATAGAAAAATAGTGGGCGATGAAACTATGGAAAGTTCGAAGGGTGGAGGCGGAGCTTGGGTGGAGGCAGAGATTGGGTGGAGTCTCAGGGGGGCCCCAAAATTTTGCCAGTAAGGGGCCCCAAAATTCCTAGTGGCAGCCCTGTTCACAACACTGGGAACAGAAAAGAAGGAAAAGAAAGGAACATAAAGGAGGGTTCCGTCTACAGCTAGAAACCCCAACTGCAGCATCCAGAGCATTTGCCATAATACCACCAATAACTATTGAAAGACTGTATTGCTGAATGAAAGTTTTTCAAGTAAAGTTACCCGGTGAAGTGAAGCTCCGACTCTGCTGCATCCTTTGCTATATAAAGTGTTTGCCTTACAGCATCACTGCCCCAGTGGCCCAGTCCCGCCTGCGGGGACTAATCCTTCTAGGCCGCAATACCACCGACCACCGGAGGACTGTGGCGGCGCTGCTGAGCACCACCAGATTCAGCAGGTGGCGTCACAAAGACAACCTTGTAAATAATCCCCTGTAAATACATTCCCTATTGAGCTGACCACCAGGGCCACGGTCTCAGGATGGCCACCCGTGACTTCCCTGACTGAAACAGCCTGAGAGCCGAGTACCCCGGGCCCTGGGTCGCGTCAATTGCATTCTTCTTTATCTGGTTCGTACTCGCCTATTCAAAAGGAGGTTTTTAAACCCAGAAAGAGGCATTGATATAATGCTATTCTATACTCTTTTACATTCAGATTTGCATGTCTTAATTTTTCAGAGGGCAACTGTCTTTTTGTTACGATGCACCTGTTCACATTACATGCCGCCAGGGAGTGCTGCAGATTTTTGCCAATTGATCAGGTTTTGCTGCCATAAAGAATGCAGCAAAAATGCCCTCTGTGAACATAGCCATATTTTCTATATATGCAATATTTACAGTGCCAAATGTTATTTTTGGAAAATGCACTTTTCCCCAGATATTGCAAAAGAGAAAGTCATTAGTTAACTCAAAATTGATAACAGTCACCATTGCCAATGTGCACCTGATTGCATATCTCACAGCACATCCTCTGCTTCTCTGCTTTCTCTTTTCTTCAACTCCTATGAAATACACATTGATCTAAATGTCAAACATTGAAGGATATAGCAACCATGCCGGTATGCTAAAAAAAAAATGATCTTTTGACAAAGATAACCTGCCAACTTCTACTGAAATGGTGATTGGTCTTGATGGATTTTTTTTGTTTTTTTTTGTCATTTGATAAAACTACACATACAGTGAAGGAAATAATTATTTGATCCCTTGCTGATTTTGTAAGTTTGTCCACTGACAAAGGCAAGAACAGTCTATATTTTTAAAGGTAGGTTAATTTTAACAGTGAGAGATAGAATACCAAAAATAAAATCTAGAAAATCTCATTGTTTAAAATATATAAATGTATTTGCATTTTGCAGAGAAAATAATTATTTGATCCCCTACCAACTATTAGGAGTTCTGGCTCCTATAGACCATTTAGGCTACTTTCACATTACGATTTTTTCCCTGTCCGTGGGATCCTACTTTTTGTAGGATCCCACGGACAGGAAAGGAAAGCATCAGAGGTGACCTCCAGATGTTTTTTCTGTGTCCGGGTCTGTGATTATCACGGATCCGGACACAGCAGGGCACTTTCACTTCTGCAATGTATAATATACATTGCAGAAGTGAAATATACGAAAAAGTTAAAAATAAAAAAATCATTATGCTCACCTGCGGTCACCACGGTAACTGCAGTCATGTGACCAGAAGATGCTCTCTGACATCATCATAGGTCCTGTAAGCACAGGGACCTTGCTGGGAGGCAGCGCTGGTGAGCATAGTGATTTTTTTATTTTTAACTCTTTCTTTTACTTAATTACACTTCTGCAATGTATATTATACATTGCAGAAGTATAATTAGAAGGGTTGGAGCAATTTTAGTGTACTGAGCATGCTCAGTACACTAAAATCGGGTCCGAGGAGACATCAGATGTTTCCTCGGACCCTGCTCCATAGGGCCCCATGTTAATGGAATCGGATCGGATTTGGCATAATTGCCATCCGATCTGTCAGATCCGATTCTATCCGGTTTTTGATTTGGATGCAAAAATCGGAGCAGTCTCCGATTTTTGCACCGGGAAGAAATTGGACAAAATCGGATCGGACGGGATTCGGATGGCAATTAGTGCACATCCGAATCGGTCCGATCCCCATAGGATTACATGGGGGCAAATTCGGATCTGATGCTGTCCGATTTCTATCGGACAGCATCGGATTTCACAAAATCGTAGTGTGAAAGCAGCCTTAGACGCTCCTAATCAACTTGTTCCAGCATTAAAGACAGCTGTCTTAAATTGTCACCTGTATAAAAGACTCCTGTGCACACAATCAGTCAGACTAACCTCTACAACATGGTCAATTTCAAAGAGCTTTCTAAAGGCCGGGTTACACATACTGATGTTCCAAGGATCCGACCGGACTGGGATCGCTGGAACATCAGTATGTGATCGATGGTGAAATGCCAGATAGGCAGATCTCACCAGCGATCACCCAGCAATGCGCCGACACCCGACGGTCACTAGGTTCGGTCAGGGTGTCGGGCGCACACTAGGTGTCGCTGGTCATTGCCCCTGTCACACATGCCAGCAATCGAATAATGGTCCT
Organism: Allobates femoralis; assembly: GCA_033576535.1. Taxonomy (NCBI): domain Eukaryota; kingdom Metazoa; phylum Chordata; class Amphibia; order Anura; family Aromobatidae; genus Allobates; species Allobates femoralis. The sequence goes on from JARQOC010000002.1 coordinate 499,273,935, forward strand.
GGCCATTCCGCAGCGATCAGCGATCAGCATGCTCATCAGTGGTCGTTGCGGCATGTCACACGCAGTGACATCGCTACCGAGGTCGCTGCAACTTCACCAAACCTGTGACGTTTGTAGCGACATCGTTAGCAATGTCGCTACGTGTAACCCGGCCTTAAGGCCAGGGTCAGCCTTCTGGCTGACGAATCCATTGTAAACTTAGAATTCTGCAGCCTGCGCACATAGCGTTAATGTGGTGTAACGCTGTGCTTAGGCTGCCTATACATCCCTATGGTTACCGGACTCCCAGCGCAGACACAGAAGGACCGGATATGCACTATTCCTGAGCACACAGGGAAATTCTGCAAACCGCATTTCCTGTGCACTCAGAAATAGCGCATATCCAGGACTTCTGTGTCAAGCGGCCGCTGCGCTGGGAGACCAGTAACTATAGGGATGTATAGGCAGCCTGAGCACAGCATTACAGCACGTTAACGCTTCTAAGTTTTAGATGGATTCGTCAGCCAAAAGGCTGATGCTAGTCTGATCCTAGCCTAAGGATGTCAGGGAAAAAATCTTACACCTACACAAAATAAAAATTCGGTTGCGCCACACTGTTTGCTAAAGGCAGAGTCTCCGTTATATTAATTCCTCACTCACCTTGTCTGGTTGTGCCGTATCTGCACAACCAGATAGTAGGCTCAGTGGTGAGGAAGGGATCCGAGACCTTTGCTCGCCGGTTCCTGGTTTCAGAATGAGCGCCCAGCTCCAGCTCGCTTCTCCGGGTCCCGTGATCAATCACGTGTCTATTGTGTCAGCCAGGTCCTTGTGTACAAAGCTGCTCTCTTCCACCACACTCCCCATAGGGAGGATAAGGTAAGGAAGGTGGATCCACTTGAGGAAGATGCATTAGCGTTGAAACATGTTGTGGCGAGGACTCACATTTGTCAATATTCAATAAAGACCTAAAGGTAATACTAATCAGTGCAGTGTCCTTGTATAGCGCTCATAATTTAAATACCACCATTTCTGCATTGTTCCTTACACCTACACAAGGCTGGAATGGGCTACAAAGCCAGACACTGGGTGAGAAGGAGACAACTGTGCAATAATAAGAAAATGGAAGAAATACAAAATAAGTGTCAATCAACATTGACCAGGGGCTCCATGCAAAATCTCACCTCATGGGGTATCCAGGATCATGAGGAAGATGAGAGATCAACCTAAAACTACATGGGGAACTTGGTAATGATCTCAAGGCATATAGGACCACGGTCACCAAGAAAACCATTGGTAACACATTATGCCTTAAAGGGACATTGTCAGGTCATTTTTCAGTATGATACTAATATTACCCTTTAATAGTGCCTGGGCAGACCTTTTAAAAACATGTAAAAAAATTATTGTACCCTTTGTAGTTTCCTTATTATAAGCATTTTCAGACCCTGCAGGGAGCTGCTATATTAATCCTGTCTATTATAAGCACAGACAATTAGTCCATCTGTGTTTAAGTGTTCATTTATTAGGCACGCCTCCTCAGCAACTCCCTCCTCCCTTTGCTCTCAGTGCAGTGTCAGGTTTCAGTTTCCATTAGGAGCTTCTGTTCTGTTGGGGACATGGAGAGAGCTATTGCAGGTCTGCCTTATCTGATCTAGATAAGGTGTCTACTCCATTTGTTCCTGTAAGCAGATATCCTGCTGTGCTGTGACAGTTTCTGTGTTTTATTTGAACTCTTGCTTGGCTGCATACAGGAGCAGAGGGGAGGATACACCCCCCCACTGATGTCCTGTGCAGTGTTGAGAATATGTGACATAAATATTCATCCTATGGGGAGTGGACAGCAGAGAACTAAGTGAGTGACAGATGGTATGAATCTCGTTATTTGAAGTTTACAGAGAATAGGAGGGAAATATAGATAAAAGAAATACTTCAAGAGAGAAAGCTTAAAAAAACGAATTAGAAAATGATAGCAGTTATACATGGATCCTACAGTGCCCGCAAAGTCCCACTGCTCAAGAAGGCACATGTGCAGGCCCATATGTAGTCTGCCAATGAACACCTTGGTGATTCTAAGGGTACCGTCACACCTGGCGATGTCGGTGGCAATTTTATAGGCGGCGCTGGGGTGTGGCCTATCGCCGCCGACATCGCCGATGCGTCGCCTAATGAGAATGGGCGAGGGAGACGCATTTGAGTAGTCACCTGGTTTCACAGCAGCGCTCTGAAGCCAGGCGAGCACTCTGTATACACATCTCCCCGTGTAAACGGAGGATGGCAATCTCGCAGGCGATGGGAGCCATAGGCTCCGATGTTACGGCATCGCCGCTGGGGTTTTTAGATACCCCAGTGGTGACACGGGGAGCCAAAAACGTGCGCGCTCCCGCCCGTCGCTGCCAACATCTCTGGCGACGTCACCTGGTGTGATGGGCCCCTAAGAGTAATTGAGGGAAGGTGCTGTGGTCAGATGAGAAGCTTTCTGCCATTCTGCATTTGCTAAACTCATTGTAATCTCTACATGTCAAATCTTCCTGTGTTTGCTGCAATGACCTCCATTGCAATATCAGCCTGACTCACAGAGGCTAATGGTAATATTCCATCTCTGCATTTATTGTAAACTCTCCTATGTCATCTGTATGCATTATATTTTCTTTACTCACCAGTATATGACTATTTCCCACATTGTAAATGTTATCTTGATGGAGGTGTGAGAGTCTGGAGCCAGTTTTTGCCTAATGTCTGATCTGTGGCCTTTCATCATCTACCTCTCCAGCCTCAGACTGCTCTGGCGGGTAACCGGGTAAAACTCATGGGAGGCCCTCAGGTCTAGAGGCCCCGCCCACCAAGCCCCGCCTCTCACTACCCCCTGCTGTGGCTCGCTTGTGCACTCACAGCCGTGTGCCAGGCGGCTACCGCCGTAGAAGCAGCGCCAGCCAGAGAGAGGAGAAAGAACAGTAATATTTCACAGGCTGGCTGCTGCTGCCTGTAGCACAGCCTATGTGAGCCGGTGTCGCCACCGGTGGCTGGTGGCTGCTTGCTTGCAGTCGGTGCCGCCTGTGCCCGCTGGCGCCTGTCACTGCCAGGCGCCGGTGCGTGCTGCAGCTGCCGGCCCGGTGCGGCGTGCGCAATCTGAGTGGTGCCGCAGCTCCCTGCCTGCCGCCGCTCGCCGAACCAGCGGTCAGATGACTCATGCTGCACAGCAGCCGCCTTCCTCAGTGCAGGGACCCAGGCCCGCCCACCCTCTGCTCAGCCTGAGTGTGTGTAGTAGTGATACGGATCCTGTGGCCCCGGGCGGTGCCGGTGCTAGAGGGGCCCCTGATTGGAGGAGATCATGTCGGATAGCATGGTGAAGGTGGTCGTCACCATCAGGGTTTGGCCTATGAACCGAAGAGGTAACCAGTTTATGGTGTCAGGCCAGGAGAGCCTCACACTCTGGAAACTAACCTGTGCAGTGTCGGGGACCTGCTCTGTGCAGGGGGGCTGTTAATCGGTGGGAAAAGACAACAAATTTGTGGAAGTTTATTGGGGGTTTCCCTTAGTGATAGTGACTGATATGGTGGCAGACATGAGCTCCTCAGATACTGGTCTGTGCCAGCAAGTGATGTCCAGTGTCATAGTTTGTGCCCAATGATGTTTGTGGACACTTTGGTAATTATAGCCATGTGGTGCCAACCACCGTCACGATGCCACCCACATTGTGGGCCCATTATCACTACTGTGGGTGTGAGACTTTCACATGACTAAAGGCCCCGTCACACGGGGAAACATCGCCAGCGGGGATTTGCGGGAGTGCACGTCACTCCCGACCTCGCCGGCGAGGTGTCACACGCAGCAATGTTGCCGTCAACCTCGGTGGCAAGTTGCTGTGGCTATCGCTTGCTGGGTTGCCAGCAACCCAACGAGTGATAACCCACAATGTTACAAATAGGCAGCATCGCCTGCAACGTTTCTGTTGCCGCGTCAGACAGGGCGATTTAGCCAGATTGCCAAACCAACATCGCCAGGTTTCCCAACATGTTATCGCCGTGATATCGCCCTGCTATACGCGACAACTGAGGTGTGATGTTGCCGCAACTTAGCCACGCTCTTCAGTTAAGATAAGATAAGATAAACTTTATTGATCCCGGAGGAAATTACAGTATGCCGGCGATGTTGCCTACGATATTGCCCTGTGTGATGGGGCCTTTAGAATGTGGAATGAATGCAAACCTTTCCATCAGGTGAGGAAATCTCTGCAGCTTAGTACAGGTGACATGGAGATCGCACTGTTACATTGTAACGGCACCACTGATGGCACAGGACTCCACCATGGCACACTGGGTTTTCGGTCTCGACTGCAATTCTATTTATTTTAACAACCAAATTGCAGTTCTAGTTTAGTATATGCCAAAAATTACGGAAAAAAATGAGTGGGGGAGGGGCTTAGTGGGGCGGAACATGGGTGGAGCGGAGCATGGGTGGAGTCTCAGGGGGGCCCCAAAATTTTGCCAGTAAGGGGCCCCAAAATTCCTAGTGGCCGCCCTGGGTGCGACGGTGCGATTGCACACACAACACAGCCGCCTGCAGACAGTCTGCACCCATCCCTAAGTGACTGACAGTCTGTCAGTCACTTAGGGACGGGTGCTGCAGCGGTGGGGAACGTCCGGCCGTGAAGACGTTCTTTCCGGCTTGAGACCGCAGTGCTCGGCCTGCAGCTGCATTGTGTGGCTGCTGGCCCTTTAAGCCAGCGCACATGCTATAAAGAAGCAGAGCACTGTCTGCTCATATAGGGACTTCCTCACACAGGCAAGTGCCGGAGCAGCAAGGAAGTGATCTGTGGGCGGCGACAGCACATGAAGTCCTGCGTCCTACAGATGAAGAGGATCAGGCAGAGTTGCAGCAATCAGTGTGGAAGCAGATTAGGATTGTGTGCCCCCCAGTAGCAGCAGCAATCAGTGTGCCCCCGTAGCAGCAGCAACATATGCTCCCCCATAGCAGCAGTAGTGTGCCCCCAGTAGCAGCAGCAATCAGTGTGCCCCCTCAGCTGCAGCAATATGTCACCCTCCAGTTGCAGCAATATGTGTCCCCAGCAGCAACAATATGTGTGCCCCCCAGCTGCAGCTGCAACAATCAGTGTGCCCCCCCAGCTGCAGCAATGTGTCCCCCCAGCTGCAGCAATGTGTGCCCCACAGCAGCAACAATATGTGTCCCCCCCGAGAAGCAGCAATATGTCCCCCCCATTAGCAATATGTGTCCCCCAGCAGCAGCAATATGCGTGTATATGTGCCCCCCAGCAGCAGCAATATGTGTGCCCCCCCAGCAGCAGCAAAATGTGTGCCCCCCAGCAGCAGCAATATGTGTGCTCCCCCAACAGCAGCAGCAATATGTGTGCTCCCCCAACAGCAGCAGCAAAATGTGTGCCCCCCAGCAGCAATATGTGTACCCCCCCAACAGCATAAGCAATATGTGTGACCCTCAGCAGCATCAGCAATATGTGCCCCCCAGCAGCAGCAATCTGTGTGCCCCCAGCAGCAATATGTGTGTGCCCCCCAACAGTAACAGTGTGACTGTGCTCCCCCAGCAGTAGCAGTATGTCTGTGACCCCCCATAGCAGCAGCGTGTGTTTGCCCCCCATAGCCTGGTGCCAGAGACCGGGAGTCACAGAGGAAGAAGCTGCCTGGTGCCAGAGACTGGGAGCCGCAGAGGTAGAAGCTGCCTGGTGCCGGTTACCTGGTGCCAGAGACTAGGAGCAACAGAGGAAGAAGCTGCCTGGTGCCGGAGACCGGGAGCCAAAGAGGAAGAAACTGCTGGGTACCTGATGCCGGAGACCGGGAGCCGCAGAGGAAAAAGCTGTCGGCTGCCTGGTGCCAGAGACCAGGAGCCGCAAAGGAAGAAGCTGCTGGGTACCTGGTGCCAGAGACCGGGAGCTGCAGAGGAAGAAGCTGCCGGGTACCTGGTGTCGGAGACCAGGAGCTGCAGAGGAAGAGGCTGCCAGGTGCCGGGTTCCTGGTGCCAGCGAGCGGGAGACTGGGAGCCGCAGAGGAAGAAGCTGCCTGGTGCTGGCGAGTGGGAGACCAAGAGTCACAGAGGAAGAAGCAGCCTGGTGCCAGAGACCGGGAGCCGCAGAGGAAGAAGCTGCCTGGTGTCGGGATAAGGAACGTGGAGTCAGGTAAGGCTGTTACAGCCGAAGATAGTAGCCTGGGGGGGACAGAGTGGGATAGATGAATGGATAGATGGATCGAGTGACCTGGAAGAAGGGGCAGAATGGGCTGGATGTGTGGTGGGCATTATGGAAAAGGGGAGAGAACGTGATGGACGGATAGGGGGCGGCATAGAAAAGGGGGGAGAACGCGATGGATGAATGGATAGGGGCGGCATAGAAAGGGGGGAGTAGCTGGATGGATGGATGGGGGCCGACATGGAAAAAGGGGGGGAAAATGGATGGATGGGGGAGAAGGTACATGGATGGAGGGGGGATGAGGAGAAGGTACATGGATGGTTTGGTGGATGGGGGAGAAGGTACATGGATGGATGGGGGAGAAGCTACATGGAGCATGGGGGGGAGAAGCTACATGAAATGTGGGGGAGAAGCTACATGGAACATGGGAGAGGGGAGAAGCTACATGGATGAGGGATGGGGAGAAGCCGCGTGAAACAAGGGAGGGAAGAGGCTGCGTGGTGCATAGGAGGGGAGAGGCTGCATGGAACATGGGAGGTGAGAGGCTGCGTATAACCTGGAAGGGGGATGGTGGGGAAGGATGAGCTGCATGAGACATATTGGGTGAGGATAAGCAACATGTGATTCAGGGGAATGGGGGTGAGAATGAGCTGTATGCAACATATGGATGTAAGATGAGCTGCATGGGACATATCGCGGGTGAACAGTATGGGACATGTGGGAAAAGGATGAGCAGTATGGAACATGTGGAAGGAGTATGAACAGTATGGGACATGTAATCTGCATACACATTTATATAGGGAACATACTGTTCTGGTGATGTAGTGACAGTGGTTCTGATTATATATTATTGTATTGCTGATGGTTCTGGTTATGTACTGACAGGGGTTATAGTAATGTATTATTGTATTGATAGGTTTTCTGGTGATGTATTGATGTTTTTGGTGATGTATTACTGTATTGACAATGGTTCTGGTTATGTACTGACAGTGGTTCTGGTGAGGTATTATTGTATTGACAGTGGTTCTAGTGATATGTAATTGTATTGACAGTGGTTCTGGTGATGTAGTCATGTGGATGCTGTCATCTTTAAAGGGAACCTGACCCCTAAAAATCACCCCCCATCCTATTAATACCTGTCCCTGCACCATCATTATGCTATTCTACCTATTGTGACGACCATCCGCTGTCAGGCCGAGCTGCTGGTAGGCAGCACCCCGAGAAACCCCGAGACCCTTAACCCCTATACAGGGATCTGGAATTACAGCGGAGCCCAGGGGGTAGCTGCCTATATGAGCAACAGAGCCGGGGAGGTCGCCAGGGAAAAATCAAGACCCAAAAAACGAAGTCAGACGTCCGAGTCAAAACCGAGAGGGCAGCGAAGGTACAAAATCGTCAGGCAGTAGCAGAGTCAAAAATCCAGGCAAAGGTAAAGGGCAAAACCAAGAGGGCAGCTGAGGTACAAAATCAATAGGCAGAGGCAGAGTCAGAAATCCAGGCAAGGTCAGACACGAAACTAAACACACACTATCACTGGGGAACCAAAACTATATCTGGCGGCCTGCAAGCCAGGCTCCAATGTACTTGAAGGGCACGGCTACCTCCCATAGGCTGGAGCCCACAGCCTGATGATCTCATCCGGACCGCCCCTAGACCCAGGCCAGATGGTGATGCATGACTGGCTCCGCCCACCCCACCTCTGACAGCAGAACGAAGGCTGCGCCTAACAGACAGCTCTGCAGGGCCCGCTCCTCGGCTACCAACACCACCCAAAGGAGAAACATGGCGGCGCTCCGCGACAGAGGCAGACATCGCAGGAGCAGGTCCATATGAGGACAAGGCCCTCCTATCACTGGCGCCATCAGCCGAAGGAAACCGGCTCCTCCCAGTGGCCGAGGCAGGAACACCAGCCACCGAGTCCAATAGCGATTTGACACCTATCCCTTTGTGTAAAAATTGTGTAGTTTGAAACTTTCAAAAAGTGATTTTGATACCTCTTACCTCTACAACTACGGCTTCTTGTCTCCTGAGAAGTCATACAGGGCGTTCCCTGTGACTTCTTTTTGCCGCCTTTAGTGCTTGTATTCACGCCCCAATGGGCGTGATAAACCATTTGATCCTACTCGCCCTCCTCCATGGGCGGATCAGCCGATATGACGCTAATCGCGTCATTTCAGGCGCTGCTGACGTCGATACACCCTTTCGGTGTATCGACAGACCTCAAGCTGCGCATTGCGCATGCGTGAGGTATACTTTACGGCAGCTCATGATGAGCTGCGGTAAAGTACACCTCATGCATTCGCAATACTTACATCATTACCAGCCGCTGCATTTTAAAGGCCTTTCCCACGAACAAGGTTAATTTAAAGTTCATCTTAATAATAAGTAGACCCTGTAATGATAATAATTTCCACAATTGGATGTGTTTAAAAGAAAATGTTCCTGGGCTGAGATAAACTTATATATGTGTCCCTACTGTGTACTGTGTAATGGATGTGTCTGACCGTACAGGGATTCTCTTGACACAGGAACATCATTTTTAAACACCTCAAATTATGGAAATTATTATTCCAAAATCTATTGATTAAAATGAACTTTAAAATGTATTTTGTTCATGGGAAAACCCCTTTAATAATTGGGATATAAGTCCCACATTCTTCTGATGATACGGTTTCCACAGGTCGGATTCCACCAATAAATAAGTGATCACCTATTGAACCTGTGGATCACTGATAACTTGTTTTCACCAAAGAATCTCTTTAATATAAAGTACAATAATTGAACATCGCAGTTCTGCTGAGCGCAGAGTGATGTGCAGGAGCCGCCAATATAATGGGTATAACAGCTACCAGGTATTTACATATAGCTGAAGGGTGGGCCCCTGAAATCAATTTCCCTGGTGGGCCCCAGACACCCCAGTCCGACCCTGTACCTCTCCCCTGCTGTTCTGAATAGTTGTTAATTACCTGAAGCCGTGTGACTTCCCACAATCCCCTTCACCTGATTCTGCAGTGTTTTCTATAAATTTAGTTCATTTCTAAGGGGTACACGTGTGGGGAGTCAGACACGTGTGGCATCTCGTGCAAAGTGGCATTGAATGCTAAGTGGCTTGCAGTTACTTCATGTCAGTTAATTAGGGCAGAAGTCAGGTCTCCTTCCCTCTACTTTAGTGATCTCCCATACTCTCTTCACCTTACTGAATAATATCAGCCCACCATGCTCCAGGGTGTTGCATCAGAAACAAAGTCACAATTACAACTATTTCCCTTTCCTCTTTGTACCGCTGCTCCTGTCGGGTGATATCTCTCCAAATCCTGGTCTACCCTCCACCATCTACATCCTCTCTCCCACCACACATAGAATCTCCACTAACCTTATAAACAGTACCTGCACACCTTCACCTCCCTCTTTGAATTGTGCTCTCTGGAATCCACGGTCTATATGCAATAAGCTTTCATTTATTCATAACTATATCCTCACTAACTCCTTTAATCTTCTGGCCCTCACAGAAACCTGGGTCCACGACTCAGACACTGCTTCCCTTGCTGCTATTTGTCATGGCGGCTTACATTTCTCTCATTCCCCAAGGTCTGGGAACAGACTTGGTGGTGGAGTTGGCTTACTCCTGTCTCCACAATGTACTTTCCATGTCTTCCCCCCAGCTCCATCACTCTCATTCCCCTCTTTTGAGGTCCACACCATTAGGCTCTTCCATCCCCTTCCCCTCAGAGTAGCAGTGGTATACCACCCCCCGGGTCACCCACCCAGTTCCTCGACCATTTCTCTGCATGGCTGCCGCATTTCATGTCCTCAGAATTACCAACCCTTATTCTGGGAGGCTTTAACATTCTCATAAACACCCCCATCTCCCCATCTGCATCCCAGCTCCTATCTCTAACCACATCTCTTGGCCTCTCTCAGCTCTCAACCTCGGAGACACACAAGGATAGTAACAAGCTTGACCTGATCGTTGTCCGGCCCTGCTCAACCTCCTCCATAGATAATTTAACTCTTCCCCTCTCTTACCAGAACATTCTCACCTTCACGCTCATAAACCCTCACCCACCCCCGCACATTCCTACCTATCACACATTCAGAAATCTACAGGCCATTAACCCTCATACACTCACAGATTCTCTACACTCATCACTGTCCCCAATCTCCTCATTCTCCTGTCCCGATCAGGCAGTAAGTCACTTAAATTACTCTGTCAGAAGCTCCCTGGACCAAGTAGCGCCCCTCACCCTCAGAACCTCTAAACACAGAGTAAAACAGCCCTGACTCACATCACAAACCCGATTCCTCCAGCAATACTCTAGGAGTGCTGAACGTCTATGGAGGAAAGCCCACACTCCAGAAAACTTCATTAACTATAAATTTATGCTGAGAACTTACAACTCTGCCCTTCACCTTGCCAAACAAACCTACTTCACCACCCTGATCTCCTCACTGTCTAACAACCCAAAAAAACTCTTTGACACCTTTCACTCTCTCCTAAGTCCTAAAGCGCAGGCCTCTATCACTGACCTCTGTGCTGATAATCTGGCTTCTTACTTCACAGAGAAAATAGAAAATATCCATCAGGAAATTAGCTCCCGACCTCAAATTGCTATTACCCCTACCTCTCCCCACATTTCCTCCGGCTCACTCTCCACATTCGACCCAGTCACAGAAGAAGAAGTCTCCAGGCTCCTCTCTTCCTCTTGTCCCACCACATGAACTGCTGACCCCATCCCTTCACACCTACTCCAGTCTCTCTCTCCGGTGGTCACCACTCACCTAACCAAAATCTTCAACCTCTCCCTCTCTTCTGTCATCTTCCCCTCCTTCTTCAAACACTCAATCATTGCACAATTATTAAAGAAAACGTCTCTCGACCCATCCTGCACAAACAACTACAGACCAGTCTCCAATCTCCTCGGGCGCCTGGTTTACTCCCGCCTCACTCATTACCTCTCCACTCACTCTCTTCTAGACCCATTACAGTCTGGCTTCCGCCCCCTACATTCTACAGAAACTGCTCTCACCAAAGTGACCAACGACCTTCTGACAGCAAAACGTAATGGTGACCACTCTCTGCTTATTCTTCTTGATCTCTCTGCAGCCAGTGACACTGTTTACCACCATCTCCTACTCTCCATGCTGCACTCTATTGGCATCAAGGACACGGCTCTCTCCTGGTTCTCTTCCTATCTTTCTGTCCGCTCTTTCAGTGTATCATTTGCTGGCTCCACTTCCTCTCCTCTTCCTCTCACTATTGTTGTCCCTCAGGGTTCAGTCCTTGGACCTCCTCTCTTCTCTCTCTACACAGCCCCGATCGGACATATCATCAGCAGATTTGGCTTTCAGTACCATCTTTATGCTGATGACACACAACTATACACTTCAGCCCCTGACCTTACTCCCTCTCTAATAAAGAACACAAATGACTGTCTAATTGGAGTTTCCAATATCATGTCTGCTCTCTATCTGAAACTCAACCTTTCCAAAACTGAACTTCTTCTGCTCCCGCCCTCCACTAACCTTCCTAAATCTGACATCTCTCTCTCAGTGTGCCGCACCACAATAACGCCTAGTCAGCAGACTCGCTGTCTGGGTGTTATGTTTGACTCTGATCTTTCCTTCACCCCATATGTACAATCTCTCGCCCACTCTTGCCGCTTGCACCTGAAGAGCATCTCTAGAATTCACCCCTTTCTCACCATGGAAACAACAAAAACCCTCACTGTGGTCCTGATTCACTCCCGCCTTGACTATTATAATTCTCTTTTAATTGGCCTCCCCCACACTAGACTCTCCCCTCTCCAGTCCATCCTTAATGCAGCAGCCAGGATCACCTATCTGGCCAATCATTACTCAGATGCCTCCGCTCTGTGCCAGTCATTGCACTGGCTGCCTATACACTATAGGATCCATTTCAAACTGCTTGTTCTCACCCACAAAGCTCTTCACAGTGCAGCACCCACCTACATCTCCTCCATCATCTCTGTCTACCACCTAACCCGTTCTCTTCACTCTGGAAGTGACTTTAGACTCACTTTCGCATTAATCCGAACCTCCCACTGCCGGCTCCAAGACTTCCCTCGAGCTGCACCAATTCTCTGGAATGCTATACCCCAAGAAATTACGTGTATCCACAACTTCAGACGATCCTTAAAAACACATCTTTTTAGGGCGGCCTATCATGATCCCTAGTCAAAGTCATCTAGGCATAGCCTATCCACTCCACCAGTCTCAAGTGGATCACAAATAATGGGTTGTGGCCACTTATACTGCTACTAACTGTTTCCTATCTCCTCAAGTCGACTATACCATCATTGTAAATAAGCACCTGTACTTTGTCACCCCCACCTCATTGTTAGATTGTAAACTCTTATGAGCAGGGCTGTCATTTTTTGCTCTAATTATTGTATTATATTATGCTTTGTATTGTATTGTTTTTGGTATTGTATTGTATTTTCTATGCGTGTTTTCACATCTATGAGGTCCCTGCGCTCCCCCTGAGGAAGCTGCGCCCTGGCAGCGATACGCGTTAGCTGATGGTCAAGACCTTTGTTATCATCCATATGTGACCACCCCTAGGGACCACTGTGTTTGGGACTACTAAACGACTCATAGCATTACTACTTGGATGATTTGCGGAATCTTGGTTAAACTTATAATATGTGAAATTTTCTCTATAATTGTCTGTGCCTCTGCAGACTTCACTTGCGTGAGATATTGGGATCTGTCTAACTTATAAACATTGTTTATTCCAGCTGCTGAGGCCAGTATTTAATCATATTTAACACACCCAGCACTACCAATCATTCTGTGGCCCTATGATTTGTGCTTCATAATAGGTCCCTTGACATAGATGTGGTTACCCATAACACTGTCCACCCTATATTGGGCTAACAAGCGTAATTTATGTAAAATATTGTGGTGAAGGAGCACTAGTACTTCTCGTACCTGCTCTCATCCCCCACCCTCGGGTCTCTCCCTACAACTCAATCATGTATTTTGTCTAAGGCTACCTTCACATTACGATTTTGAAGGGAGCCGATGCTGTCCGATAAATTCGGACAGCATCGGCTCCCTTCTGATGCCTGGAATCGGATGCCAAATAGGCATCCGATTCCGGCATAAAATCGTAGCCTCCGGGGTGAAAAAACAAACAAAAAAAAACCTTATGCTCACCTCCCCACGAGCCCCCGCCATCTCCAGCCGTCTTCATGAAGGCTACCGGTGGCTCCCGCAGGCTCCCAGTGGCTGCACAGGTCTTCCTCTGCTGTTCAGGACCTGCGGTGATGTCACAGTCACGTGACCGCGGGTTCACCATGGTAACCCGCGGTCACATGACTGTGACATCACCGCAGGTCCTGTACAGCAGAGGGAGACCTCTGCAGCCACCGGGAGCCTGCGGGAGCCACCGGGAACCTTCATGAAGACGGCTGGAGACGGCGGGGGCTCGTGGGGAGGTGAGCATAAGTTTTTTTTTGTTTTTTTTAACCCTTGTGCTCCCAGTAGGAGCAGTTTTACTGTACTGAGCATGCTCAGTACAGTAAAATCGGGTCCAAGGAGACATCAGATGTTTCCTCGGACCCTTCTCCATAGGGCCCCATTTATAGGGATCGGGTCAGATCGGATGTACACTAAATGCCATCCGATTTGGTCCGATCCGATTCTGTCAGATTTTATTTTCGGTGCAAAAATCGGAGCAGGCCCCGATTTTTGCACCGATAATAAAATCGGACAGAATCGGATCGGACAAAATCAGATGGCATTTAGTGCACATCCGATTTGGTCCGATGCCCATAGGGCTGCATGGGGCCAAATTCGGATCCGATGCTGTTCGATTTTGATCGGACAGCATCGGATCTGAAAAATCCGTAATGTGAAACCAGCCTAACCTGTTGTGATCACCGATATTGTGTCATATCCTGTTCATATTTTGTCAGCATTGTATTCTGTACATATGTTCAGCGTTGTGTTCTGCAGTGGCACCCTATGGTTTTAAATGCTTTTAATCTTGTTTGGTCTATTGCACTAATAAAGTTATAATTCTAACTATTCTACTACTCGTGTGTGTTGCTCCCTCAATGTTCCATGTCATCTCTCCGCCATGCCAATAAAAATAATCACATGAACAATGAAGCCAACACTTACAGATCATATAGTGTACAGCATGTGCCAATTAATTACATAGAACCATAGTACAGGTATGTGTAAGGCTATAATGCAACTCAGCCTACATGTAACATGCAAAACCAAACATCAAGGTCTATTGCACAATTCTCTCTTATATTGTAAGAAATACTACCATTAATGCAAGTTGGGAAGTGCCCCGCCCCTTCCTTACTAAGCCAGACACAAAAGTGCCATTTCTGCCCTTGCCCATATTGGACTCTGGCCCTGCTGCATCCTGCATCTGAGAGGTATGTTAACATTAGATCAGGTTTTAAATACATTAATTTTAGGGACTGTTCTGATAAGGGTTACCTTGGTGTTGGTAGAACAGCTTCCGTACATTTTTTTGCAAAAAACGTATCAACTAAGTACCCTGTTATTGACACTGTTTTGCACTTGCTTTATACTTTTACCTATATAGCAGAGTATTTTTAGATGTTTTTTATACTGTCTTTTTTGTGGTATAGATTCTCGGTGGTGTAAACATGGTTCTGCAGACCTGTACACATTGTGCTCTGGCTCAGCTGTTAGTATTCATTAATTATGCCAATATTACAAAGCTGAGTTAAGCTGAGGTAGTTTGCTCTCCTCACCAGTTACTGTGGTTACTCCAGCTTCTCACATTCTCTGTCTGTTCACAGGACACACACTTTGACCTGTCACTTTACAATATCTTACCTCACAAATTATTAAGGAAAGTTAAAGAAACTTCCAACTTCTTCATTCTCACTGCCTTTGGACATAATAGACCTCTGGTGAAGGTCCATGACCAGTGATCACTCACACGTACCTCTAGTGGATGCAGGTGAAATATATGCTGTTATGATTTTATAGTGTGTTTTTTTGAGAATTTATCTCCATACATGCATGTGATGGCTCACCAAGTCTTGCTATATACTTGTTGTTATTAAAAGTGTTTATTGTTTGTTATGCATATAAAAATTTCAGCTCAAACCCGGTTTGGTTATAACACTGGCGGACGAGTGTAATTCACCAAGGGGGGGTGTGGCGCCCCTATGGGAAGGTGCCACAGGGAGGTACTGCACCCCAAACAGAAGGTGTACTGCCTCCGTAGCCATGGACACAGGGTTTCATACAGAGTCTGTCATAAGCACCCATACCCTAGGCCACCTTAGCATAGGGACCGTATATTCAGTAGGTCCAGGGGGTGGAGCCTAGAGTAGAGCGGGAGATTTGAGTGACAGTTGAGCTGGTTTTAGTCAGACAGTGCTGGGAAGGCAGCAAGAGAGGATGTGCCTGACAGCGTTCATGACAGGAGGACACCTCCTTGGGGAGGGGTGACCCAGAAACGGAGGGGATAATCCTGGACCGGTTGGAGCCAACTAGGGAGTCTGGGGTCAACACCGGCATACCGGAGCCGAGGCAGTCATAGGTCTATCCCTGACTGTGAACCAACAAGCTGTGGGACCGACAGAAGGGAGCCATAGAGCCACAGACTGTACCTCTTCCTCAGTTCCAAAAAGGTCCAGGACATATTAGGGAAAGGACCGAATTCCGGTGGCAGGAGGATTTGCTCGTTGTCGCTCCCGTCTGTACCGGTAAGGAACCGACCGTACCTAATAGTAACAGACCAGGGGACTAGCGAAGGAGCTCTTCAGAGTGCTGAATGAGAGTAAAGAGGAACACAGATCCGGAAAGTTGTGAAAGGGAACCACCGACCGACTTTGCTAAGTTACCTCAAATCTGTGGCTACGTCCCCGTAAACTAGACTGCACTGTGTACCTGTTTTTCATCTGGAGACAGTAAAAGACCTTCTTGAGCTGATCTGATGTCTGTCCTCATTTGCTCTGCTGCCCGAAGGGCTCCTACAACTCCGAAAAGGTGAGGACTACTACTCCCCTCATCTACCCCCGCTGCACTGAGGTAAAGCTCCACCTGTGGGGAGCTGTACTACTCTGAGCTGCACCTCCATCATCTCAGCGCCCGGCCGCAGCGCTGGTATCCACGTTACCAGGTACCACAGGTGGTGTCACGTTACTGTTTCCACCATTCATCATCATCATCCTCCCCCCCCATCATCCCTGCCACTTAGGGGCCAGGGCACGGAATCGGGAACCGACCAGCCGTGATCCCCCATCGAAGTGACCATCTGTCCCCGTTTCCGAGTACCACCCTACCCTGTCGACCGACTCAATTACATGTGACCAATATTGGTTTGGACTTTATTGGTGCTATGTGCCTTTTTTCCCATATGATCTTCACAATGGCGGATGAAGACAGAAGAGTGCCCCTGTGTAAGAACAAAATATGGGACCCCTGCAGCCCAAGAGCTCATCATAATTCACAATTCCTCCTGCTCTGGAGCTAAGAATGGGACCCCTTAGCTCTTTGGCCCCCTGCGTGGCTGCACAGGTTGCAGCAATGGTATGTCTGTGTCGGGTCTCCACACGTACAGCTAAGTTTAAATGTGTCGATAGGGAAAATACTGACAGATTTTTAATTGATTTTCATATGACTCAATAGAGCAGCTTGCTGTTCTGTTAGTCTGTATTAAAAAAACTGTAGGAAATCTGTCAGATAGCAGGCCATTTTGCAAGGACGGATATATTTGTTAAACAGGCATTCTGCTAAGAGAAGAAAACTGTGCTGCCAGTCAATGCCTAATGGTTGGCACCATTTTAAATAGCAGAATTAGCTGCCGCTGTGTTTACAAAAGAAACACTCAATAACTATTCCAAAGAGAATACAGCTATTGGAACACATTCAACCTCGCTCTTGTCTATCACAGCTCTAATCTACACTACCTACACATCTAATGCACTAGAAAGCTGTCAGAGCTTTAATATAGCACTAATAAATAAATCAAATTACCAAAAACAATATTGTAAAAGTGATTAATATTATCATCATCTGGATAATGTTGACATCAGACAAGTGCAACCAGAATATTTACTCCTAAACATGCCTGTACCAAAACCAGCCCAAAGCATGAGTGGGTGTGAGCACCCTATGTGTTTTCAGTATGGGATATTAGAAACTTTATCCCTTTTCAAGGGTTAGTGAATTTTAATATTTCCTCCTTCATTGATTTTGTTCTTTCAAAAGTCGGGATTTTATTTACCATTGATGGGATTATATGGGACATTTGTTTAGAGGACAGGGCTAAGCACTTAATTGAGGTAGACGCTAACTACCTGCTTGTGCTGCCCTTGACTGTGCTTGTTGGTGAGTCTCCTGCGGTCTGCCAACGTCATGTTGATTAATTGCATTAGGCTCAGACTCATCAATAAGACATCATCAGTGATGCCCTGACGAAAGAGCAGAGTGGAAGAAAAAGAATTTCTTTATTGATGTGACGAAACAGTAAGCAGTATCGCCAGCAGGAGCGCTCTGTGACTACTCTGAGACAATTGGCTCAGGGCGATAAATTCTTACCCCTTTAAGCAAGAAAATTCTTGGATAACCCCCTTATAATAGCAGTATGAGGAATTGTTTGTTTTAGTTGGAAGTTTTGCATACACTATTGATTTTACTTTAAATTTTACTGAATATCAGGAAAAATATTCCTAAGAGGGTGAAATGGGGAAAATGCAATTCTGCCATAGTTTGGTGTTCATTATGAAATAAAAATGATCTGGTGATATGAATTTCCAGGACATACTATCAGACCTGGCTCCCAAAAAGGCCCATAGAGATGCTTCCCATGCCTCCTGAGGAAACAGAGTGGAGACAGGTTTAGCAGTGGTTTTTTAGCTGTGAGGCTAGGGATATTCTAGTCTGTGCAGGAAGCAGCAGGGGAAGGGGGCGGCTACAGTGTGGTAAACTTTATTTCTCCCTGTACCAGTGCTTGAGTTAATACGTGAGTTGATAACAATATGTTAACCAAAGCAAAGCTGTGGAGACGGTACGTCCAACCACCAACTCCGACTCCGACTCCTGAATTTCCAGGACTCCGACTCCAACTCCTTCATATATGGCTCATGACTAAGTGATACATTTTTTGTAGTACAATGTGAACATCAGGCTTTCATCATTATTATAATACAATAATCAAAATATTTACATAGAACATAATAATTTATAATAATAATATTGAGAACATTCTGCATTGAATTACTGTACCCAATGAATTATATATTTTAGAAGTCGAAGTCGGTCCATTTTCCACCGACTCCAACTCCGCCAAAATGGGCTCTGACTCCACGACTTCGACTAAGACTCCACAGACCTGACCCAAAGTAATATCAATATAAAATACAGCTAATGAAAATAGGAGATATCTGCTGCAACACTAACACTAAATGTGTACAATTCATGAGTGTAATGAGCGGCCGAGCTGCACAGCTAATATAAGAAACATGATATAATGTATTATGGCAAACTCTGCCCTAGAATATATTGCAAATTGGAAGACTTAGCTTCAGCAGTGGCCACTGCGGAGTGCCCGGTGACCAACGACAAGGTGCTTCCATCTCACCGGGTCCTACCACTATGACTAGCAGAGTTGTGCAATGTGACTGGGTTTATATACCCTTATTTTTAATTGAGAAAGGAAAAGTGTGTGCTGGACTCCAACAAGATGGAGAACCAAGCGGGCCTCCGGGCGGGGAAGGGGGAGGGGGGAGGGAGCTCAGTCAAAATGAATACATAATTAATAGTATGGATGACTGGCATGTAACCTCTAAGTGCAGGTGCAAGCATAAAAAATACATACTAATGAAAATAGGAGATATCTGCTGTGACACTAACACTAAATGTGTACAATTCATGAGTGTAATGAGCGGCCGAGCTGCACAGCTAATATAAGAAACATTAGCAAGGCGTTTGCTGGCATGGAGTGGTGGTATTTGTGGGAGGTGATGAGGACTATGGGATTCGGGGAGCAGTTCATCAGTTGGGTACAACTTCTGTATGCGTCCCTTAGTGCCAAAGTGCAGGTGAATGGCCGCTTATCTGAAGATTTCTCCCTTGCTGTTCGCCATTGCAGTAGAACCATTGGCAGCAACAATTCGGGGAAATGGTGATATAAAAGGATATCTATATGGGCATCACATGGAGAAGGTGGCCTTATATGCGGACGATGTGTTGCTGTTCCTGGGGGATCCACGGGGGTCTTTGAGGACCGCCATGGACATTATTAAAAGATTTGGGAATATAACAGGACTCTGAATTAATTGGAATAAATCAGTGTTGCTCACCTTGGATGTTGAGGATTCCCTGGCACTGGAGCCTGCGGTCCCTCTGAGGGTGGTTACCGAGTTTAAATATTTGAGCATTGTGGTTTTGGCTAGATTGGAGGACTATGAGCAGCTCAATTTGTCTCCTCTTTTCAGTAGGTTCCAGCAAAATATTTGGGCCTGGAAGAAGCTGTTCCTGTCAGTGGTAGATAGAGTCAATTTGATCAAAATGGTACTCATCTCTCAACTCCTCTACATACTATATAATGCTCCGGTCTAGCTTGCACAAAACAAATTTTATAGGGTTAATTCTCTGTTTTGGGATCTGACATGAAGGTGTGGCCGGGCACACATTAAATTGGAACACTTCCAGAGAGCTAAAGATGAGGGAGGCTTAGCGGTTCCAAACCCATGGGTTTATTTAGTTGCATCCTAGTGTCAGCAAACCACAGTGGCAGGGAAGCTTATAGAGTTAATGCTGGGTAAGAGACCGTTGCTAACTAGTCTTGAAGCTGGTAGGTTCCAAGTAAACCCTAGGAGGTTTCTGAAGGTGGTCATGTTGAAAAAAGTCTGGCGGCACAGTAAAACAATGTAGAGCTATAAGGGAGTTCACGCGTTACACATAATTTTGGTATGACCCCCAGGCTGGTCGAGTTGTTGCGTCTATGGGGTTGGGCCAGAGGACACGTGTAGGCATTTGGTTCATGTCTGAGCTGCTGGATGGCAGCATATTTAAGACTTTTGAAGGAATTAGGAAGGAATTTCTTTTGAGCCAGTCTTTGTTTTTCCAGTATTTGCAGCTGAGACACGCTATTAGTAAACAACTTAAGGTATCGCAGATGGTCTTGCAACCGGATAGCTTGTTGAATCTCATTAGGTCGCAGAGGGGTACAAAGGGGTTCATCACATATAGAGGACTACTTGAAACACTTTTACAGAGAAATCCAATGAAGTGCAGAGAGAAGTAGGAGACTGAACTAGGTCCAATTTCTGATTTTCAATGGGAGAATATATTTCAGTTCATTACCAGGGTATCTATGAGCAAGGCCAGAATAGTGTCACAGTTACACTTAGTTTATAGGGTATATAGGACCCCTGTTTGGATGATGAGAGCGGGATTAAGAGAGGACTCGAGGTGCTCACGTTGTTCTGACGAAAGTGCAGATTTACTACATATGATGTGATCATGTTCTCACCTGCAGGCCTTTTAGGTACAAATCCTTGCTATAATACAAATGGTGATGTGGGTGACTATTCCGTGCAACCCATTGACCTGTGTGCTGGTGTGCGTAGATGAAATAGTTGCAGATGACTGGGGGAGGTTGGGTATCGCCAGACTTCTATATGTCGCCAGGAAGCTTATTGCTACGCATTGGTTGAATGACAAACCACCAGTCAAGCAAAAATTTGTTAATAGAATAAATTTTATTATTGTTATGGAAAAGAATATATATACTAAATGAGGTTAACATACGCAATTTGAAAATGTGCGGGGTGGATGAATAGACTGGAATGATCAGCTCAGTGAAGGAAGGGGAATGAATGAAGGAATATTATACTAAATATAAGAAATAAAAACATGTTTGTTAAGTACCCTGTGTTATTTATAAAAACTTGCTTTTTTCCCATTTATTTAAAGTAGGGTATGTTTTTCATTTGTTTTTTTTAGGTTTTGTCTAACATCCAATAATAACTGATTTATGTATGTCTGCCTATACCTCTTGTATTACCACCTGTATTTGCATATTTGACTATCATATCTGGCAGGGGTCTAACAGCCTATCAGGGTTGTGAGTAAAAGCCCAGTTAGACACACAGATAATTGTGCAATAATTGTGCAAAGATTGTTTGCAGATCTCTGTTTGCAGTGAAATCATGGACACATTGTTTCATTTGTACACGGCCACAAAATGGAACAATGTGTCCATGATTTCACTGCAACCAGAGATCTGCGAACAATCTCTGCACAATTATCTGTGTGTGTAATTGGGCCTTAAGTGTTTGTGCCACACCAGAGGTTGTGTGGATAATTCTCTCTCCCTTCATGTACCTACATGTGCTCATGTTGATAGGGTGTGTCTGTGTAAAACTGTGCCAAGTTGACCTTATGTTTCCCCAGGGGGTACAGAACGTCGTGTGTTGGCACAAATGACCTCAACATATTAGAAAATCAGGGTGGAGCTGCAAAGTGTGGTTTGTCACTCCAGCATTACTGATGTACCTAAAAAACCTGTGTGCGTTACAACAGTGACTATGAATGTATATATTATATATATATATATAATATGTCACGCTTCCAGGGGAAGGCGCCTTAGCGTCACTGGGGAGGAGTGCACCTAGTGCACCACTGATTGGTCACATGTGTGAGCCCGGTGGTCAGCTGACAGGAAGGGAACCCGGCGACGGCTCCGAGACACAGTACGCCTGGACGCCGGATGCCGGGTCGGCAGAGGAGCAGAGGATGCCGACCCGGGAGAGATGAGCTGGGGAGCAGTGCCAGGGGGCCTAACAGTACCCCCTCCCTCACGCCCCCTCCTCCGAAGGCGCGCTAAGAACCTCGCCAGAATGAGTGGCGCATCAATGTTCTCCCGTGGCTCCCAGGTCCTCTCCTCAGGACCGAAGCTAACCCAGTCAATCAAGATGAGGGTCTTGCCTCCACTCTTCTTCACGGCAAGGATGTCCCTGACCTCATAGACATTCTCGGAGCTGAGAGGCCGTGGCACGGTGCCGGAGGATGGATTGAACCGATTAAGCACCACCGGTTTCAACAACGAGACATTAAAGGAATTGGGGATGCGAAGTGAGGCAGGCAGTCTCAACTTGTAGGCAACGTTGTTGATGCGTCCAAGGACTTCGAAAGGACCGATATAACGCGGCCCTAAGTTGAAGGACGGCACCTTCAGCCTGACGTATCTGGAAGAAAGCCACACTTTATCACCTGGGAGATAAGACGGTGCATCTAAGCTTCTCTTATCGCCATGTCTCTTCATCCTGCCGGACGCTAGTGTAAGGGCGTCTCTGGTGTCACTCCAGATCTTGGTAAAGTCCATGGACAATGCATCGGCCGTCGGGTTGCTGGATGCTGAGGAGAACGGAAGAGGTAAACCAGTAAACCAGGATGTTGCCCGAATACCACGACAAAGGGAGATTTAGCTGACGACTCACTAGAGTGATTGTTGTAAGCGAATTCCGCCCAAGGAAGGAGACTGGTCCAGTTATCGTGATGAGCATTGTCGAAGTGCCAGAGGTAGGTAGTGAGGACTTGGTTAATGTGCTCCACCTGCCCATTGGACTGCGGATGATAAGCCGAGGAGAAGTCCAACGTGATGTCCATATGCTTGCACAGCGCCCTCCAGAACCGGGAAGTGAACTGAACTCCCCTATCACACAAGATATGACGAGGAAATCCGTGGATATGTTCAATGAATATCTTGGCTAACTCAGGAGCGGATGGTAGATCGGCAAAGGAACAAAGTGAGCCATTTTAGAGACGCGATCCACGACTACCCATATGACCGTACAGCCGGAGGAGCAGGGTAGATCTGTAATGAAATCCATAGCTGTGTGTTGCCAAGGAGTCAATGGGACTGGGAGAGGCAGTAGACGTCCAGCTGGAAACTCTCTGGACACCTTATTTCTAGCACAGTATGGACATGAAGCAATGAAGTCGTGGATGTCTTGACAGATAGAAGGCCCCCAATACTGATAAGAGATCAAAGAGATAGATTTCTTAACTCCTGTGTGACCAACAATTCTCGACGAGAGTCCCCATGCCAGGACCGCCCTCTTCTGATCCTGTGCTACGAAGGTCTTCCCCAGCGGAAGCCCAACTACACGTAAGGGAGCCAAGGTGATTATCTTGGTAGGATCGACGATATGGAAGGTCTCCTCTTCAACATCCGACTGCTGGAAGGACCTTGACAGAGCATTAGCCTTGACATTTTTACTGCCAGGCCAGAAGTGCAGTTCAAAGTTGAAACAGGCAAAGAACAGGGACCACCAGAACTGCCGGGGGTTGAGCCTCTCGGCAGACTGGAGATAAGCCAGGTTCTTGTGGTCTTTGAAGATAATGAACAGATGAACGACACCCTCGAGGAGTTGTCGCCACTCCTCCAATGCCAATTTGATGGCCAGCAATTCACGATCCCCAATAGAGTAGTTGCTCTCCGATGTGGTAAATGCTTTGGAGAAAAGCCTGCAGGTGACAAACCGACCTGAAGAGGATTTCTGGGAGAGGGCAGACCCTGCTCCAATGGAGGAGGCGTCTACCTCTACAATGAACTGTCTGTGTACCTCTGGTCAGTGCAAGGCAGGATCCTCAGAGAAGGAGCGCTTTAAGGTAAAAAAGGCATTCTAGGCCTCTGGGGTCCAGTCGCAGGCTTTTGCTCCCTTACACATGAGAGCCGTGATGGGCTTGATCAAAGACGAGAAATGGGGAATGAATTGCCTGTAATAATTTGCAAAACGCTGAATAGTCTTAGTCTCCACAGGACGGGGCCACTTCAGCACGGCAGAGAGCTTCTCAGGATCCATCCGTAATCCGGAGTCAGAGATGTATCCGAGAAAGGGCAAAGAGGTCTGCTCAAAGACACATTTCTCCATCTTGGCATACAATTGATTCCTCCTCAGTCGCAGGAGGACTTGCCGTACGTGCCGTCTATGAGAGGACAAATCTGGGGAGAAGATGAGGATATCGTCCAGATATACCACCACACACGTGTACAACAGATCGCGAAAGATGTCACTGACAAACTCCTGAAACACTGTGGGAGCGTTACACAACCCATACGGCATGACCAAATACTCATAATGGCCATCCCTGGTGTTGAAAGCCGTCTTCCATTCGTCTCCGACACATATGCGAACCAGGTTGTATGCTCATCGGAGGTCTAATTTCGTGAAGATGCGAGCCCCTTTGAGCCTGTCAAAGATCTCTGGAATCGGCGGCAAGGGGGAATTGTTCTTGACGGTGATGGCATTCAAGCCTCTGTAATCTATGCAGGGTCAAAGGGTGCCCTCCTTCTTCTTCACAAAGAAAAACCTAGCGCCAGCAGGGGACGTGTATTTTCGAATGAAGCCCCTAGCCAAGCTGTTCGTGATGTCCTCAGACATGGCTTGTGACTCGGCTGGAGACAACGGGTAGATTCGTCCCTTGGGTGCAGTAGCACCAGGAACCAAATCAATAGGGCATTCATACGGCCGATGAACTGGGAGGACCTCTTCCTCCGTTTTGTTGAAGACATCCACGTACTGCCAATAGGCAGTTGGTAAACCAGTTAGAACAGAAGCCGGTTGCAGGGAACCGGTTGGCAGAACAGACTTCAGGCATCTCTCATGGCAGAGAGGACCCCACCGCAGCACGTCCCCTGAGCACCAGTCCAGGACAGGTTCATGAACCTGAAGCCAGGGAAGCCTGAGGAGCAGGGCATGGGAGAGACCAGGCATGACGTAGAAGGCAATCTTTTCACGGTGTAGAGACCCAATCTGCACCTCCACCTCTTCTGTCACTTTGGTGACGATCTCCTGCAGTGGTCTGCCATCCACAAATTCAATCACGTGAGGCGTCACCGGAGGTATTACAGAGATTCCAAGTCGAGTCACCGCCTCTTGCCCAATGAAATTTATTGCTGCCCCAGAATCCACGTAGGCTAGGTCAGAAAAGTGTCTCTGCGGACGTATCACCTGCACGGGCAGGGTGAGGGGTTGAGAGGCATCGCTCTTGCCTAGGATGGTCTCTCTTACGTGACCTAGGCAGAGGACTTCTCCTGGTCTTCCAGAACAATATCGGCACCGGACGGATCTCCTCTCCCTGGCAGTTTCACGGGAGCACTCTTGGAAACGCAAGTTGATGCGAGTGGCTAGTGAGATCAAGTCCTCCAGCTCGTCTGGGATATCCCGACCCGCGAGTTCGTCCTTTATCCTGCCGGACAGGCCACGCCAGAAAGCTCCGGTCAAAGCTTCATTATGCCATCTCAGCTCGGAGGAGAGGATGCGAAAACGAATGGCGTATAGCCCAACGGTGAGCGTCCATTGACGAAGGGTGAAGAGTGACTCTGTAGCAGATGCGACCCGACCGGGTTCATCGAAGACCCTCCAGAATGTCTCCAGAAAGGTTCACAAGTGGGAGACCGCTAAGTGATCACGCTCCCATAGTGGGTCAACCCACGCCAGAGCCTCGCCCTCCAGGTGAGACACCACAAAAGTCACCTTGGCCCGATCGGTGGGATACTGCTGTGGCAGTAGTTCAAAGTGTAAGCAACACTGGATGAGGAAGCCACTGCACATCTTGGGGTCTCCGCTGTATCTAGGTGGTCTCCCGAGGCGAGGTGGAGGGTTAGGGACGCCACCCGGGGACTGGTGATAGGATGCGGCCTGAGCCGAGGCCGTTGTTGCAGACTGCACGGTGTCCAGTTGATCGTCCACGGAGGATATGTACGACAGCCTGCAAGACTGTATATCTCATTGCTGTAGGCTCACAGGCTGGGTGGCGGATGCCGGGTCGGAGGTTTGTAGGGAGGTTAACCGGTTATCCATGGATTGAAGACAAGCCGCTATACGGCTCTGACTCTCCCGAATATAAGCCAGCTCCTTTTGCGCTGAGAACGAGGTACCAGTGGGGTCCATGGCCTGATTATTCTGTCACGCTTCCGGGGGAAGGCGCCCTACAGTCACAGGGGAGGAGTGCACCTAGTGCACCGCTGATTGGTCACATGAATACGACCATTGTAATGTGCTCATGTGTGAGCCCAGTGGTCAGCTGACAGGAAGGAAACCCGGCGACGGCTCCGAGACACAGTACACCTGGACGCCGGATGCCCGGTCGGCAGAGGAGCAGAGGATGCCGATCTGGGAGAGGTGAGCTGGGAAGCGGTGCCAGGGGACCTACTAATATATACATATACTCCTGTTGTATTAATCAAGTGCCGTCTTTAAATTTAACTGTCCATACTCCCTGTCTGTATAACAACTCTGCCCTGTTAGTTCGAGTATAGCCCTGTACCTATCCAAATTCTATATTAAATATTTTTCACTTTTGCATATATCTGGACTTGTAGTAACATTTTTTTGCTTGGTTCTTATTGGTACTACAGAGACTTGTCCCTTGGGATACATAGTCCTTACATTAGTCACAAACATAGATTACGTATTTGTAAAATGTAAATTCCCTACGTGGTGGAATCCCATACATCTATGATGTGGGAGATAGGTGTGTGGTATCTATTCATATATACTAATAAAGATAAGGAAAGTATACAGTGGTAGACAGAAACCCAATATGAGCAAACTTAAAGCATGTGCACAATGGAAAAAGTAAAATAGTAAATTCAAGTAAAGGAAATGTTCTACCAAGCAAAGTGAAACCAATCAGTACATATATGGAAAGGCTCATCTCTCTATGTAAGAGCTTTAGCAGAATAGTCCTTTTAAACCCTCTGACAAGATCTTGGGCCAAATCACAGCATAGGCCAACAATAATCTCATTTATGTCAGTAATGTTGGGTATAAAGAAAGGAAATCTCCATTCCTTAAAAAAGTTACAGTGTGGATCTTGTGACTCTTGTTGAAGGTACTACATTATGTAACAACTGATCATTTAGGAAAAATTATCTGGAATGATCTAATAGGTGGACATCATTTGGCTTTAGTATTTATAGCGTGAGCATCGTTTTAATTTTTATTTCATAAGTTAATAATACATATGAAAATTAGCAATTTTGTAATATACAGTATCTTATCAGATACATTTGCTTCTTTGTTCTCCTGGACTGATCTTTCATTCTCAAATCCAGGGTAAAATCTGTATTCAGTGAATGCAGATTTTGATATTACCAAGATAGGAGATGCCAGTTGTTTTTCACATCATTGTATGCAGAATGAAGGGGGGAGGGGGGAAGGAGCTGCTCTGCCTCTAGCGCCTCCCTCTGCATGTAGCTCCTCCCCCTGCATGTAGCTCCTCCCTCTGTCTCTAGTCCTTCCTTCTGCCTGTAGCTCCTCCCTCCTCCATTAGAATCTTGTCAGCACCAACTGCCATCTCCTATCTCAGTAAGGGGAAAGACTTCACTGAACACAGATTTTTCCTGGGAGTTGAGAATTTTGAGAATGAAAGATCAGTCCAGGAGGAGAAAGAATCAAATTTGTCAGATAAGATATATTACAAAGTTGGTTATTTTCATGTGTGATATTGATTTATGAAAGAAAAAATAAAACGCTTATTACGCTTTAAACAATGGATGCCTTAAACCCTTGTACACTGCTTTATATAGAGGCTTCAGCAGATATTTGTCACAGGTTTTTTTAAGGTTGATGGGAATAAGATGAAGGGCGAGACAAAGTAATAGCAAAATATTGCAGAATTCTATAGCCACATGAAAGAGAATTTATGAATACACAGGAGAAAAGTAAAATGATTAATTGGATCAGCTATAGATTAATGTACTTATAATATCTGACTACACCATGATCATTTTAAGTGTAGATTTCAATAACGTTCTTGGCTCCTCGCAATCTATTAGTGGCACCATGCTACAAACTGCATAATCTCATCAAGCATAGGAAAGGGCACATAGATATATCCTCTTTCTCTCTGCAAGGTTCCTTTTCATCTGGGCCAGTGGGAAGCCTTCTGACATTTTCCCAGGGAAGTCCCATCATAACTCAGAGAAGTTCTATCAAAAGGATTGGGAAAGAGAACTTGTTAGTTGGATTCATGTTCTTTCTATGCCATGAGAGTCTTTTATATACAATATAGTAAAAAAAAAAAGTGACTCATTAATAAATCATTCAAAGTGAACCTGTCACCTGTTTGGGAGTAGATTCTAGTGTACAACCATTGAGAGCCCAGCTGGCAAAAAACACAGTGAATATGTATGTTACACAGCAGTGTAAATGGAAATACCAAAAGTAACATGGAAAATTCAACTAGGAAAATTCATGAATAGTGAATCATAATTGTATTATAATTTCAGAAGGTGTATACCATATTCCTAGTTCCTTTATTTGTTTACTGTAATTTATATCTACTTTGTGTGTAACTCCCTCTCATATATAGCACCATGGAATCAATGGTTCTATCTAAGAAAATATTAATAATAATTACTATTATTATTATTATATATTTTTAACATATGTACTAAGACCAAACAATCGATGCAAGTCCCAAAAATGTCCCAGCAGAAATGTAAGTTGAAGTTTGGGGGCCCCAATGCAAAATCTCCAATAGGGCACAACACTATCATATATAGTTAATAGTGTTGGTCTTCTCATTTTAGCTAAGGGAATATTTTGGGGATTTCTACCATTCAATTCCCAGGTGCGACTGCAACCCGTGCACTTGTTACAGTTGTTGTCCCTCTCTATTTTGCACTACACTGAAATTCTATTAAAAAATTAAATTTTTTTGTTCAATAAGACTGTAGGAAGCATAATCTATGATAGCCCAACAACCCTAATGGTGGGTTTACACGCTAGGATATCCTGAATGATATCCTTGAAACGTCACAGATTTGTGATTGTTGAAAAGATATCATTGGGGCATCGTTGCGTGTAAATGAACCATATAGGATGAAAAGATCGTTGGATCGTTCATCCTAGATTTGAGATCCTGACCTCAAATCTATTGTTCGTCGTCCAATTAACGCTGCTTCAGGATGCATCATCGTTCAGTGTGACAGCTTTATGAACAATTGAGGTAACAGATGAAAGCGGCACTCGTGGATCTTTTGTTCCATAAGCTGTTTAATGATCCAGTTTAGGATACATCCATCGGGGAGGGT
The DNA here is from genome assembly GCA_033576535.1 of Allobates femoralis. Classification (NCBI taxonomy): domain Eukaryota; kingdom Metazoa; phylum Chordata; class Amphibia; order Anura; family Aromobatidae; genus Allobates; species Allobates femoralis. The sequence continues at coordinate 499,303,148 of JARQOC010000002.1, forward strand.
GTGCAGGGAGGGAGTGTGCAAGCAACGGTGACCGTTTCGAGGATGATACCTCTTCTACGGGCTCTCAAAGAAGAGGTATCATCCTCGAAACGGTCACCGTTGCTTGCACACTCCCTCCCTGCACACCCTCCCCGATGGATGTATCCTAAACTGGATCATTAAACAGCATATGGAACAAAAGATCCACGAGTGCCGCTTTCATCTGTTACCTCAATCCACATGCTTATATCTATAAGCTGAGCACCGGGATTCCAACCACCATCATCCAGACAAAGGAAAAGACACCAGCAGCTACTACAGGTCAGTGCCCTTTCAATCTACTCCATGGTAGCTTTATGAACAATATCGTTCAAAAATCTCCTATTCCTGCCACTTTATTGCATCGTTCACTCCTTCATCTCCTATTTAACTGGTGTGCTACGGCATAGGATATCGTAAACGATATCCTTGTGTGTGACAGCTCACTAACGATGTTGGAACGATCACTGTCACATGATCGTTCCAAGGTTATCGTTTATGATATCCTAGCGTGTAAACCCACCATTATAGTGATCTAATGGCTGATAGCCATGTGGCAACAATTAATAATGATTTGCACAAATATTATAGTGACACAGAGCGCATCTTCCCAACATTCCCTTGCCCTGCATGCTCTGGATTTTCTTGTTAGTTACCCAACTACAAAAGTTTGCTTTAAGAACCCCAAAATCACAGCAGGTTCTCATATTATACTGCTGAATTTACCATGTGTTCATGCTTTATAAAACAACAGCCAAAATAACTACCGGTATATTTTTTAGTGTCAATGCCATAACTCCAGATAATAACCAAACGAACGGGCATATTTTATATTATTGCAAACATAATAAAGTGCATTTAAAAAAGAATTCCAATGGAAGAAAGGCTTCATTAATATGTTTATTCAGACATAAAATTTCCTAAATAGGAAGGATTCATAAGGAAGTGCGAAAACTCGACCATAAACATATGAGAAAAGACATAACATAGTCAGAGAAAGTCTATTGGAAACCAGCAAGTGACAGCATGACATAAGCAATATTTCTGAACACCCTACCAATAATCCCCTGCAACAACTATGTGTCAGTGTCTATTGCTGGCACTGAGTCCTATGTAGAGTGTAAAGTATTAGAAATGACAGCTATATAAAATGTGACAAGTTTGTATGTTTATCTCATTTTGCTGCATTATTCTTAAATGTTAAGTATAAAAATGTAATGCATGAACATATTTATGAGACATAATAAGTGCATTGTTAATTAAAGGCTCCTGATCATATATGTTAGGATAATTACAATTCACAATCTTAAATTGCATGGATAAAATGTCATGATTTGCTAAAATACAGTAGGTCATAGTGGCCTATGGGAGCAGTCCATTGACAGTATACAGACCTTAATAAACTTCATGTGTACTTTGCTGGCATGGCTTCAGGGCACTGTCTGAATTTTTCACAGCCCTGCAGATTAATGTTGATTATTATTTCTCCTAAAAGGGCTCATTCCTGTAGTAACATATTATTTAAAGTGGTAATATGAAGATAGACGTTTATGTCATATCTCTACCTACACAGTGGCAAATCGTGGCACATACTGTCCATTTGCTTTGCCAGCATACATTGAGTGCAGTGCTATATTAGTCATAAAGCAATGCAGGACTCATATTGTCATTAACACTCACAAAGAATTTCTTGATAAAAAGCTTCTACAGTCCAAAGATCATTCAACATTTAAAGAGAATCTGTCAGGAGGATTTAGCCTTTTGTAGAAATGGTGTTGCCATAAGGGCACTGTTATACTGATAAAACTGATCCCTTTGGTAAAGGAATCCGATCTCTGGTTCTTGTTTAACCATCCTCTAAAGTTTTCTTCTAATGACAGCTCTGTGCATCGAGGTGGGACAGGATCTACTACTGGTACTCCACCTCTCTACTTGCCTTCTGTGTGTCTACAACAGGTCACTGATTATTCACCAACCTGGCTCCTTTTTTAAATTTTGCAAAGCTGCCATTGGAGTGGGTGACTTGTGACTCCTTGGCTGGCCTTCTGGACTAAAACAAAATGGAGCCAAAGGTGGCGCATGTGCAGATCGTGATCTTGGCTTAAAGCTGTCTTCAAGGTGAAATCTCGATCTGCTCATGCAGCACTTCAGGCACCATTTTATTGAAGACCAGTCATGGAACATTGTGTATTCTCTGCCCACACCGATGACGGTGGTGGTGCACAATTTCCAAAACACTGAATATTCTTGACCTGTCATAGACACACAGAAGGCAAGTGGTAGGGCAGAGGACCCAAAGAAGGGCTTTAAATTAGAAGCAAAAATGCTAGACAAGAAATTGGCGTTAAAGGATGCTAGATGCAGGACAGGATTCTCTGAAGGAAGTTAAGAAAAGGAGAGCAACAAAGCACAAACTAAAATATTTTTACAAAAACACACAAAGCATGGGAAACAAACAAGGAAAACTAGAAGGAAAATTATGATATCACTGGCATCACATAAACCTGGTGGGGTGACAAGCATGATTGGAAATACAGATAGAAGGATACAACTTATTAAAAATAAAAGAGAACTAACAAATGAGAAGGAAGAGTTGCATTGCATGTTAAAAAAAGAACACATCTCCTCAGAAATTGAAGTTTCAGAGAATGAGAATCTATGAAAAGATATTTGATTAAGAATTCATGCAGAAAACAATGGGGACAACATTATAATAAGCATTTATTATAGAGATTTTTTTCACACCAAATGGCAACATTCTCAAAAACCAGACATTCATTGGGAAACCCTCACAGGTCAAAGTAAAGGCTCCATCCAATTTTTATCCTCCCTTGCAGACAAATTAATCTCCAAGCTGGTAGAAAAAATACAAGGGGAACTGGGAACAGCCATCTTAGACCTAGTCTTAAAGGTGTTGCTCAAGCTTTTTGTAGAATTTCTATGTGTATCTAGGCTGCAAATGTTGCCAGTTAGTAATATACTTTCTGTTAATATTTTGCACTGTGACCCAGATATCGCCTATTTACGTCTGCCAGAGAACGACCAGTCGACGTGTTTGTGTTGGAGCCTGCATATAAATGCAGAACTGGTCGTTTATGCCCAGACTCCTCCAAACATGCCCCCTCCCTTAATCTCAGTATACCCAGCCACCCCCAGACTCCAAGAGGCCCAACCCAACCCCTAATATGACTACCCACCCCCATTGCATAAAGCGGTCCTCTCCTCCACTAACACAGTGTGCCAAATCCGCAGCTGTGTGAAGGAGATTCAGCACACTGTCAGTGGAGGAGGGGACAGCTGAATGCAAAGCAATATAGTGTATGCGCTCACCTAGTCCACTTTGGCCATGCTGTCAGTGGAGCCTCGGACCGTAGTCGCTGACTCTCTGTGCATAGACAGGACCGGCTTTACTGCACAAACATTGGTCCTGTCTAAGCCACAACTGCTGGCTCTCTCGCCACTGCTCGATACTTGATTGAACATCAGCGTGCTCGGGCACAATCGGCACTTGGCTAAGTATCAAGGGTGCTCAGATGTGTCATTCATGAGTGATACAAATGGAGTCCGTGGAGCCTCGTTTAAGAGTCTCAAACACGGGACTAGTCAGATATACTTCCAGGGAAGCACCTGGCCCTGGGGTGGATTCCTTGCGGAGACCACCATAACCACCATATTAAGTGGCCCTTTCAGTCACTATCCCGCTCAGTTATGATCTTAAGGATATGACACGGGAATTACCAAAGCCAGGTATCCATCCACAGACAGCTGTTTCGGGCTATTTGCCCCTCATCAGTGTGGAGTAGGATTCTGGCTAGGTGGGAGCAATGCCTGGTAAACCAACATCTTTTACCGGATCAGGTACCTATATGTACCATCAGGTACTGGATCAGGTTCCCATAGGGTCCCATGTTAAAAAACTGATCAGGTTTTGCTAAAAGGCCAAAAAATGTTGCAGACCCTATTAAAACCTGACATCTCAAAAACTGGATCCAGTAGACAGATTGCACTTTGGCAAACAATTGTTAACATTGGAGTCTATGGGTCAGGTACCTAATCAGGTTTTCAGGATGAAAAACTGGATCCAGTAACTGGTTTGCAAACGCAAGTGTGATCCTAGCCTTACTGACTGGAATAGAATTTCAGGCCATATGCAGAGGCCCTTCATAAGAATACATTAGGTGTCATTTGCCTGTTACTGAATTCAGCACATTTTATTACCACATACCGCTCAGTAAGGCTAGGGTCACACATCCGCTTTTTTTTTTTTTTAAAACCTGATCCGGTTTTGAGCTTTTAAAAAGCTCAAAACCGGAGCTTGAAACGCTCCTCATAGGAGCCTATTATAAAAACCGGATTGCTTTACAAGCAATTGGGTTACCGCCTCTGGCTCTGCAGCCTGCGTGAAAACATCATGCAGACTGCAGTTTTCGGAGCGGTTCTGTACCCCGCATTGCAATAACCGGATTGCTCAGGATGTGTAATCCTGAGCAATCCGGCTCCCGTATACTTTGCTTATCCTGGCTGCCTCTGGGATAAGTAAAGTGCTTAAACTGTTAACAAAGCTGTAATGTTAATATTAATTTTGGCCATCATGTCTCTAGGGGGTGCCCACCCCCCCTACAGAAATGCTACCCTCTCAGGTGGGCATGTCAGGGGTTAATTCCTCATGTACAGTAAGGCCGAGTCCTGTCGGCTCTGTACAACTTTTATCAATGAACCCGACGGCTCCCCTGACAGTTGCGCTTACTATACCTATTGTAGGTATAGTATGTGCTCTGTCCAAGGTCCTGAAAGCTTATATAGTAAGATCTATGGGCAGCGCTGCACCATACACCTAAGCCTTCAGGACCTCGGACAGCGCACATACTATACCTACAATAGGTATAGTATGTGCAGCTGTCAAGGGAGCCGCCGGGTTCATTGATGAAAGTTGTTGTACAGAGCCGACAGGACTCTGCAATACTGTACATGAGGAATTAACTCCTGACATGCCCACCTGAGTGGGTAGCATGTCTTTAGGGAGGGTGGGCACCCCCTAGAGACATGATGGCCAAAATTAATATTAACAATACAGCTTTTTTAACAGTTTAAGCACTTTGCTTATCCCAGCTGCCGCTGGGATAAGCAAAGTATGCGGGAATCGTATTACTCAGGATTACACATCCTGAGCAATCCGGTTACCGCAATGCGGTTCCCTCCACACATTTTTCATTAAAAATGTGTGGGACCGCAATTGCGTTCACCGCATCAGGATCTGGATGCTATGAACGCAATTCAAGTTTTAAGTGTGACCCTAGCCTAAGACACGCGAATGGAATGCCAGTAATAAATTGGGGCCTATGGCTAGGGTCACATTTCCGTTTTGACCCTAGCCTACAACAATCCGGTTTTAACTTAGAACTTTTTCCAGCACCGCATAGCGTTACCACTATGCGGTGCTGGAAAACGCAGTTACCCTATGTTTACCTTAACTACCTGTCACACAGGCAGCTGCTTGGAGTGCGCTTTACGCTGTCTGCAACGTTTCCTGTGCGGCGCTGTAAAGCGCACTCCAAGCAGCTGCCTGTGTGACAGGTAGTTAAGGTAAACATAGGGTAACTAGGGACTGCGTTTTCCAGCACCGCATAGCGGTAATGCTATGCGGTGCTGGAAAAAGTTCTGGAAAAAGTTCTAAGTTAAAACCTGATTGTTGTAGGCTAGGGTCAAAACGGAAATGTGACCCTAGCCTATGTCACTATGATAAGTTGCATAGAATTCATGGTCTGTTAAGGCCCAGTTACACACACAGATAATTGTGCAGAGATTGTTCGCAGATCTCTGGTTGCAGTGAAATCATGGACACATTGTTCCATTTGTACACAGCCACAAAATGGAACAATGTGTCCATGTTTTCACTCCAACCAGCAAATTGCCAGTGAAATTGCATGCAATATTGGGTTGTGTAACGGTACCCTAAGGCTAGAGTCACACTTGTGTTTGCAAACCAGTTACTGGATCCAGTTTTTCATCCTGAAAACCTGATCAGGTACCTGACCCATAGACTACAATGTTAATAATTGTTTGCCAAAGTGCAATCTGTCTACTGGATCCAGTTTTTGAGACGTCAGGTTTTAATAGGGTCTGCAACATTTTTTGGCATTTTAGCAAAACCTGATGAGTTTTTTAACATGGGACCCTATGGGAACCTGATCCAGTACCTGATGGTACATATAGGTACGATCAGGTACCTGATCCGGTAAAAATGCCTCCAAACAGACAAGGGGAAAAACTGGATCCAGTAATGCATCCAGTTACTGGGATGCGGGCTCCCAAGTGTGACCCTAGCCTAAGGCTAAGTTCAGACAAGCGCATATTGCATGTCGAAAATTTCAGGACGTATTCTGCATCCTTTTGCCATATGCGTGTCACTTTGTTGATGCGTATTTCACACATTTTTACATGCGGATTTTCATTCCATGCTGTGAATATGAACAAAATATACACCACATATGCACTGTGTGAACACATGTGTATTTGATGCGCATTTTAAAGATTAAAATGGGTTCTATGGAAAATACGCCCATCAAACAATTGACATGGTGCTTATTTTTCTGCATCTGTAATACGCAACCAAAACGCTTCTCAAAACTATGCATCAATGAAACAGCACTCTCAAAATCTCACAGACTTTAATGGCTAATAATATGCAATGCGTTTTGGATGCATATTATGCGCATAAAAAACGCAGTAAATACGCCCTCATCTGAAAATAGTCTAAGGTTTATGTACAGTACAGAGTCTACCTTAAAATAAATGCCATATGTAAAGTCCAGACAGATGAAAATAGTCAATTAACTTTAGTGAAAAAAATATAAAATATGCAATGTGATTAGTTTACGAAGCAAATGACCATTTCTGGTCCTATATTGTGGTGCATTTTTGAATACTGAATAGATCTCCTGCCGACATTCAGACTAATATCCAGTCAGTCATCTGCATCAACGTTGACAAAAAAATCCTTCTCCTACTGTTTGACAAAAGAATTTGCATCATTGGAGTCAGAACGAAGAACTGATCTCTAAACACAAGATATTATGCTTTGATTAGCATTCCATAAGCATATTGTTTTCATTTGATTGTTTTGTTTTTATTAAATATGCTTGATCCGCAAGAAGTAATATAAAGAATCTAAAATATTATTGGTAAAATTCTTGACTTTTAGAAATGTTTATAAGTGTTTTGCACACTTTAAAACCAAATATATGAAGCGTAAGTATGCAAAAAGATTATTTTAAAGTATTCAAACTACTAGGCATCAGGAGATTAAGCTATATCTACCATAACTGAGTAAAGATACAAACCATATAATTAGTAGACACACCTGCGAGATGCCTCATACAGGTAAAAAGTAAAATCTGCTCAACTCTTTTCCTACATCTGGAAGAAACAGAATAATGACTCTGATATAAGTACATTTATAGACCCATTCTCATAGTGCACAACAATAAAACTACTTATGAATATTGTTATTATTACTATTATTATGCATTTTTTTACGACGTACTTACATGCTAAGTTTGACTCATGGTGGCCAACTGAGTAGTGTTTCCAGAAGATACGAAGAAAGGGAATATTAAGCACCTCAGTCCGGAGTATTGATAAAATAAAATCTTCACTTTATTGGAAATCCATTTAAATCCAGATTTCACAAATCCAGAAACACCACATGGTTCCTTCTAATACATTTCTGGCAAAAACACCCTTAGGCCAGGTTCACACATACAAATCCGTTTTTTAAGCACTTAGAAAAATGGATCAGTTTTTCTAAGGGTGCCAATAGTGTCCCCTGAGGTCCTGGACGTTTTTGGCAAATTTTGAGACTTAGTAATTTTTTCATGAAAAACGCAGATACGTTAATGCAGGTATATATTATTATATATTAGTATTATTATTATTATTATTATTATTATTATTATTATATATGTGCCATGCATTTCCCATAGGGCCCCATTTTTTAAAAAATGCATGCGTTTTTATGCAGCACCCCAAAAACGCTGCTAGCTGCATTTTTGGGGTGGTTTCAAAAAACGCATGCGTTTTTTTAAATGGGGCTTTTTGAAAGCACCCCAAAAGTGCAGCTAGCAGTGTTTTTGGGGTGCTGCATAAAAACGCATGCGTTTTTTAAAAAGCGCACACACATGCATTAACTCATATGCTTTTTGGACTTAGAAAATAAAATGTCCAAAATGTTCCCAAAAACGGATTTAAGGCAAAAATTGATGGTATGTGTGAACCTGGCCTTAGGCTGGGGTCACACATACCAATCCGCATTTTTAAGCACTTAGAAAAACTCATCCGATTTTTTAAGGGTGCCAATTGTGTCCCCTGAGATCCTGGACATTTTTTGGACTTAGGTTAGGGTCACATTTCCGTTTTGACCCTAGCCTGCCGGATTCCGGTTTTAACTTAGAACTTTTTCCAGCACCGCATAGCGTTACCGCAGCAGGGATAAGCAAAGTATACGGTAACCGCATTGCTCAGGATTGCACATCCTGAGCAATGCGGTTACCGCATTGCGGGGCACAGAACCGCCCCGAAAACTGCAGCCTGCATGATTTATCACACAGGCTGCAGAGCCAGATGCGGTAACCGTAATGCATGTAATGCAATCTGGTTGTTATAATGGGCTCCTATGAGGAGCGTTTCCTCATGCGGTTTTGAGCTTTTTGAAAGCTCAAAACTGGATCAGGATTTGAAATAAAAAACGCAAATGTGACCCTAGCCTAAGGAGGAGGTGAGCATGTTGTCTTTTCCTTTTCTATGAGTAGTTTTTGTAGTAGCCTAGGGTCACACTTGAGCAAAAATGGCATTTTCCAAAAACGGAATCAGGTTTTGAAAATGGAAAAAAAACTGAATGCCAAGTGTGACGCAAACTGCATTTCCTGTGCGCTCTGCAAAAGCACATATCCGGGGATAGTAAGTGGAGCCGGCGGCGACTCTTAGCTTCAGGTTGCCATAGGGATCAATACACAGGGGGCACATAGCGTTACATGCCAGTAACGCTATGCGCTCTAGCTCAGAATCTATAAGTTTTCAATGGATCCTGCAGGCTAGGGGCAGATGCAAGTCTGACTCTAGCCTAAATAATATTTGGATAGGCTGGATCGATTTTACCAGCTCTCTGCTCTAGCTTGCAAAAAGGATCCTGAGCAAAAGATAATTGTGTTTTTCCAGCTAGACTCATAAAATGCTCATTTTATTATTAGAATTAGGCTAGGTGCAACTACTTTCGGTGCTGCTCATTATCTAGATATTAACAGCAGAGGGGCCCAACAGACGCTATCACAGAGAATGGGCATCTACTCACACAGATATGCAGCATAGCTGAACATGTTCCCTGTGGATTATGTCAGAGGGAGGGGTTTTGTTGTTAATTAAAAATGGGAAACAGGATTGTCTTGTATTTTATTTCTTAATTTTTTTGTGTCGTTTTTTTTTTATTGCTTACACTATGAATTTCAATCTTAGTGCCCGCAGCCAACAAATAGCTATTTTAACCCCTTTATTACCCAGTGTGCCAATGCAACCAGGGCCACTGGAAAAGTCAGGGTACAGTGCCAGAAAATGACATTTCTATGAATGTAGCATTTTCTGGGGCTGCTGCGGGCTACAGTTCACAGCAGGAAGGCCCCAAAAAGCATGGGCGACCCTGCACTGAGGATTCCAACCCCCAGCTGCCTAGTTGTACCTTTCTTGAAGGCAAAAATACAGCAAAGCCTCATGTCTTTTTTTTTAATTATTTCATGAAATTCATGAAATAATTAAAAAAAAGGGCTTCCCTTTATTTTTGGTTTCCAGCCAGGTAAAAATAGGCAGCTGGGGGTAGGGATCTGCCTGAACTTGCCTGCTGTACCTGGATGGCATGCAAAAATACGGTGAAGCACCACATCATTTTATTAAAAATTATTTCAAGGAATAATTTTATAAAAAGGGCTCAACTTTATTGCGGTTTTGGTGCTTTTTTTGGGCCAAGAGATGCAAATGAACACATTGAACACAATGCATGCAGTTTTGTGCCAAAATTGCACCTAAAGAGCATGAAATCCGCGGCAAAAACCACATCATGGTTTTGATGTGCCAATTCTCTGTGACAGCATCTGTGATTGGCTGTTGGGTCCCTCTGCAAAGTATATGCAGGAAGTTAAGAAGCGACCCCGGAAGTACAAGCGAGTGGACGCCAATAAATATAATGCTGTTAAATAACTATCTTCTTTCTTTTACAGCCTCCTAGCCCCCATCCCATAGCTTTACATTCCGAGTTCAGGGTTCGGACTCAAGTTCGAGCCACTTTCGAACCTGAACCCGAACTTTAGAAAACGTTTGGGCGAGTTCGTTGAACTCGAACATCGGCGGGTTCACCCATCACTATTTCAGAGGTAAATAGAATTGAAGATACTGTATTAGTTCCCACACTGTATTGGTAGAGGACACCTGATGTCACTGCTGTTACAAAGAGCCTGCAAAGATGTACGCTATGACAAGCACTTCATAATGATGAAGATACATGAGACTTTTATTGCAGATGAAGAGGTTAGTGTGAGGGTACAATATTTGGGGGACAATATGCAGAGGGTGGAAAAGTATGAGAGACGGCATTTATAGAAATGGGACAGCATGAAGGAAAAGTACACCGAAGTGCAAAGTATGAAACAGTGCAAATTATGGGAGTCAGAGTGTGAGGGCGCAGTGTGAGTTGTATGTGAGGGGCATTCAGGATTGGAACATTGTGAGGAGAATGTAATGGGGACAGTATGAAAGAACAATGCAGCTGATTTAGTTCACATGTGTGGTAGTTTTAGTTTATAAAAGGGGATGGTGTGGCAGTTTTAGTTGTTAAGGGGGTATGGTGTGGCAGTTGAGGTTCATGAGGGTGGACATTATGTTGGCAATATTTTATAGGATAGCACAGTGTGGAGGCAATGAATCATAAAAGGGATACTGTGGGGGACATATTTTGTGCAGGGAGCACATTGAGAGCAATTATCTATTCATGTATATATAATTAGTAAATATTTTTATTCAGGGGCACAATAATGACAATGTTATTATTAAGAGCATTATGTCGAGATATCCTGAAGGAAGCCAGAGAAGAGGTCTATGGTGCAAAGCTGTATATTTGAACAGTTATGACTTTTGGGGCAGACGGAGATGAAAGGGATAAAAATGACTCTAATCAGAAAGGACCAATAAAAGAACCTGGGTATAAAAGTTTATTTGTGATACTTCATTTATTTAGTACATTGGTTACTGTATGCTCCCCAGTATGGATATGGCTGATAGCAATATCTCCCAATATCGTCTTAGCATTGTTAAGGACATACTGAGAATTGTAAGTTCATGCTGTATAAATGTATGTGAAGAGGGCTGACATGACATTGCAACTGATCCCTATACTAAGCTTTGTGAAGTATTCATGTACTGATGGTTGTTATGGTACTGTATTCATGTACTGATGGATGGTGGTTCTGGTGATGCATTTATGTATTGATGATGGCTCTGATACTGTATACATGAACTGATGATACCTCTGATACAATATAAATATACTGTGAGTAGTTCTGTTGTTGTAGCCATGTACTGACATTGGTTCTGGTGCTGTATTCATATATTGATATCTCATATATGGACTGATGATGATTCTGGTGCTTTATTCATATATTGATGCTGTTTCTGATGTGGCATACTTGGACTAAAGGTGGCTTTAGTGCAGTCTTAATGAATAGATTGTAGCTCTAGTGCTGTATTCGTGTACTTATGGTTGTTATGGTGCAGTATACATGCCTTGATTATTATGCTGCTGTATTCATGTGCTGATGATGGTTTTAGTGCTGTATTCATGTACTGATTGTGGTTCTAGTGATGTACTCATGTACTAATGGCGTTTTTGGTACTGTATTTATGTACTGATAACGATTCAAGTGATCTATTCTTGTTCTGATTGTGGTTTTGGTGCTGTATCCTGATGGTGTTTCTTTTGCTATATTAATGTACTAATGTTGGTTCTGTATTCCTGTTGGAATGGACGTTCTGGTGCTGTACTCATGCACTGAAGTTGGATCTATATATTGAAGGTAGTTCTGATGTTGCATTTATGAACTGATAGTGGCTCTCATGCTGTCTAACTGTACAGTTGGTGGTTGTGGTGCTGTATTGATGTACTAACAGTGGTTATGGCGTTGTATTAATATATTGATATCTCAAATATGACTCTCATCCTGTATTTATGTATTTATGATAGTTTTAGTTTTGTGTTCATGTACTGACGGTGGTTTAGTGTTGCATTCATATCACATTGGTGATTTTGGTGCTGCATTCATGTACTGATAGTAACTCTGGTGTTGTATTCATGTATAGAGGATGTTTTAGGTACTATAGTCATGTACTGATGATGATTCTGGTGCCGTATTCATGTGCTTATGGTGGTCTTGCTGATATATTCATGTACTTATTGTGCTGGTTCTGTATTCATGTACTGATGATGGTTGACATAGTATATTCATGTACTGATGATGGTTCAATTAGAATATTCATGTACTGATGTCAGTTCTGGTGCTATTCATGTACTGATGGAACCAGTAACATTTTGTCTCTCAAGTTTAAGCTTACTGTAATTTGTTCTATATACAAAAATGCTATGGTATTGCAGTTCAAACAATCACAGGTTCAAGTTCCCAGCATAGATGAGCAAACTTTCCCTAAACGTGTTTGCCAATTTCAAATCCAGCATGAACATTGCAGATTTTGTTCATGATTGGAAACCCAAGCAATTTAGCAAAAATTCACCGAACACGATTTTGTTCGGGAAAAAAGTTAAAAATTTAAAATGGCCCTAAAACTTTCCCTGATTGTTTGGGGCCAAAATGCTTTTTTTCAAAACATTTTTTGGGAGAGCAAACCTTTCTTATTGCAGAGGGTCAGCAGCATGCAAGGTTCTTCTACAGGTATGTGATTACAATTCAAATACAAATAGCATATGGCCATGATATGCTTCACATACATGGTCTTATAGGTCTGTTCACACTCATGAAACACCATACTACGGATATTGCTTCTTGAAAATGTGCAATCACTTTATTCATTTCATTTCATACACTTACAATACAGATTTTTGTCATGTGCACAATCGTGTTATATATGTAGAAGTTATATTGAACTTGTCCTTACATTGATGCCCGCTAGCCTTATTTAGCATTCTAGATGAATTGGTGACCTGAATAAACGTATCTGTTTTCATCATTATTTCTCCTACAAATGTCAGGCTTCAATGATCACTCCACCGAACCTCAAGCACATCAGTAATATTCTGTAACCGATTGTTTGTGTCTGATTTCTAGCACTTGAAGAGGCGGACCCCTAGGCAAAGCAGAGGCACTGCACCATCTTAGCAGTGCAGTGCAATAGAACGCAACTACACTTTGCTACAGTTTACTAACGTGTGTCTGCAATACACAGTTTGCCTATGGATCCCCCACAAGATATGCCTGTTCTGGAGGTCTTCTTCCTCACCACCCCAGGGACAGAGGATGCTTCAACAGCATCAGAACCAAGCAGCCTGCACAGTGCAACATGGAAACATATGTGACCTGGAGCTCTTCCACTGCTCCACACACATTGGGCCTCATACGCAATGAGGTCCGGTACTAGCGCTGGGCTCCGATGCCAGAGGAGAACCTGAGCATCTCACAGTCAGGAAGTGATCAATTCCCCATGCCATCCAGGAGCACCAGATGTCAGACACCAAAGGATCTTGCAGCATGCTTGGCTGTATTACACCTGCAGCCTGTGCCGCAGATACTGGATCAGCAATTCCACCAGACCAGGAGCATGATGAGGAAGCCAAGGAGGATGAGGAAGAGGAGATTGAAGAGGCAGAAGGTCCTGTTTCCCAGCTGTGTGTATCACCCCCACCAGTTTGGGAGACTGCCAGGTGGGGACCCCTATCCCCTCCAAGCAACTATCCGATACGACATGAAACACCCCATCCTGTCTCCTTTGTTGCAGAGATTTGGCTTGTGGATAACATCACCCAAGAGTGGTTGCATGGACCTAAGGCCAATTACTTACACGACCAATGTACCGAAAGCAATGTGGGGGCATTCTTCCGGGATAGGGGGTGTAGCTTCCTAGACAAGGTACCAGGCAATGGTGCTACGTCAATTGGTCCACCCTGCTTGACAAACTCCTCAAAAGGCTCCGCACAATCTTTGTTCAGGAGGTCACCATCATGAAGTTGATGGGCAGCAAGGGGTGGTTTGTGGTTGACCTAAGTCAGGTTGCCACCACTGACGACTTTGGAAAGTGGCAGCAGTGGGCCAACTGAGAGAGAATGTGAGATTAAGTGGAGGCTAGGCCTCTGTAAGTTAGCCATCCAGCTGCACCCAAATCCACAGGGCCTGTCGGTGTTTCCCAAGTTATTCTTATCTCTCCTAAAGGGGGTGGTCATAACCTAATTCCCACATTTTCTTCTATAGCAGTGACTATGATGGAGTGTGGTGGGGGACAGCTGGTAGCATAGAATGCCCCTGAAGGAGTAGCATATGCAACTCCCTGAGATCATCTGGCAGCAGAGAACCATAAGCAACAGCGCCCTTCATCCAGGGCACTGCTGAGAATGCTAGAAGAGATTATTTGTGCCAAGTACAGTGAATTTTCCCCAAAAAAGGCATGTTATTGGGTTGCTGACCTGTCCCCTAGTTGGCATTTTGTTCAAAGAAGGACTTTTTTGAGGGTTTTTTTTAGTTCTTTGAACAGTAAGGCTTGTTATTTTGTTAATTTTATTTTTCCCGTCCCAAGTTTAGCGCCGTTTGCGCTTCCCCCTTCTAGATAAGTGGGCATGTATACAGCCTTTGAGCTACAACTCAAAGCCCTCCTTTTGTGCTTCACTGTTTCTGCAAACATGTTCTTTGATACTGCCCTACAGAGACTGGTGAACTAGACACAGGCCTCTGGCTTGACAGGTCTGTGGTATGGAAATGCAAGACATTACACACACTCAAGTAGAACAGGGCTACCCAAGTACAGTCCCCAAGGGCTGCAAACAGTGCATGTCTCAAGGATTTACCTAGCATTGCACATGGTGATGAAATTAGCACCTGTGCAATGCTAAGGATATCCTAAAGACGTGCACTGTTTTCAGACCTTCAGGACTGCAGTTCGCCACCCCTGCCCTAGAAGATTCTGTGCAAGTAGCCAGAGGACAAGAGGAATCCTTAAGCCTATTGATCACAACTGCGGCTCTCCCAGGACCCTCTTAGTCCCTGTGCCCATGATACGTTGTTTAATTCTTTTTTTACGCAGATTTTGAGAATCTGTATCAAAATCTGCATGTGTATCCTGAGACCAGCAAAGTCTATGACAGGTCAGAAGTGCTGTGCCCACGTTGCTTTTTTTTTTCCTTGTACACGTGGTACAGATTTATTTTTTCTGCCACAAAATCTGCACCAAATCTGCAAAGAAAAAAAACACGTTGACAAAGCACTTCAAAACTCTCATAGACTTTGCTGGCTTCAAGAAAAACATGTAGATTTTGATGCAGATTCTCAAAATCTGCTTCAAAAGAAGCATCAAAGAACACAGCATGGAAACAGCGCCTTACAACAATATGGTAGGGTCATGTTCTCCAAAAACATCCTCAATATACTGTTATAGTAGGTACACAGGCACTGGTGAGAGTCTGACAAGCGGGACCGTCACAAATATTACTGCAGTTCAGACTCAAGGGGTCACACAGGTGCTATCCCGCAAAATTTGAACTGCACTGCACTCCTTGATGTCACCGCTCCTCACATGCACTGTCTCAAGATACCAGCGAGATATATCTGCTACGACTCGCATGATATCGCGTCTCTCACAAGACATTTAGTGTTGCATGTGCTGACACCACTGAAGTTATCTCAAGTGACACAGTGGATTTCCTTGCTGCGTGATACCTGCTGTGTAACATGAGGCAAACTCAGGGAAGTCATGAGGATGTCTGAGGTTCATGAGTAGTCCTGGAAGCATTAGGACAGTGGCACTGAAGCTTGCTAAGTAATAGTTTAGGGAGATAATGTCTGTGCCAAAACAGTGGGGCTCCACTGTAAAATGGTTTGAGCTGTGTTTGGCAGCTTTTGGGCCCCTTTGAATGTGTTTTCCTTGACTTTGCCTCCCATTGATTTGTATGGTGTTTAGAAATTCGGCGAACTGTTCATCAATCTATTCAGTGAACATATGCTGGTTAGGCGAACCAAACCGAATCTGAACTTCAAAAGGTTCGCTTATCTCTAGTCCCCAGTAAACGTTCTGTAAACTTGTATAGTTAAGAGAAAAAAAATTTAAAAATCCATAATTGACTTTTTTTGTCACCTCTCCTTTCTAAAGATATATCAATACAAAGAAATCAAAATGTCAAATCCACCCCAAATTGGTATCAATAAAAATTACAGCTCACCACTAGAAATGAGCGAACCTTTTGAAGTTCGGGTACAGTTCAGCTCACCAAATTGACATATGTTTGGCTAATAGATTGGCATACAGTTCTCTGAACTTCTACATCCCCTTGAAATCAATGAGAGGCAAAATTAAGTGCATAGAAAAGACTTTAAATGGAGCCCCAAAACTGCCAAAACAACTCAAATTAGAGGCAGATACCAGGAAAAGTGCCATCTATTCCCCAAAGTTAACATTTTTATCATGGTGCATTATGGATGCATGGACAAGGCCTTGCCCAGTATTTCAATTGATCAGGAACAGGGAGATGAGTGACAGGTGTAGGGCTGGTGCTCAAAGAGCCGTGCTAAATTCAGCAAACACACAACAAGAACAGACCCCAAGATCCCAAGAACAGTCTCCACTCCCCATATTTAAAAAAATGAGGGCCAGATAACATAAAAGTTGCATCAATTGACTCAGAATAAAAATTGTATAATAGCGCAGCCTTCATGCATGGCACAAGGTCTGGAGCAGAGCTTGGCCTAGCATTTCAAGATTAATCATTGACTAATAACAGGAAAATGAGTGACACATGTAGAGATCGTGCTCAGAGAGCACTGCTAACGCTGAAGGCACACTGTCGTGCATCAAACACGGAGCGTTGTGATGCTGTCCACGGTCCTGAAGCAAACTTCAGGATCGTTGTCAGCATTTACTGGCATATTCAATGTACACGGCTGTCAAAGCCGCAGAGTATGAATGTGCCGCTTTCCGGTACAGTAATCAATCATCTTGCAGCGCTGTGTCAGCAGTGTAAGATAATTAATAAGCACCCAGCTGCCTGGCACCTCTTTCAAATTGTCGGGGTTAAACTGAATATGTAGCATCTGTGCGGTATATCAGCACAGATGCTGCATTTGCGGTAATTAACTCGGTGACTCAAGGGTTAATGTGTATTTTATATGGTGGCAACATGTCTCCAGGAAGTGTCCACACCCCCTAGAGACAGGCTGCTTTAATGCATTGGTAGTTCAGGGGTTAATAGCTATATTTCTGTAAAGCCGCTTATTGTCGGCTTTTCACATTCATTCATGAAATCCGGCGGCTGCTGTCAGTGAGCGCGCCGTATGTTACGCAATTAGCATAAGCACAGTGCTGGGCAGCGTCCTAAATAAGGAGCTGTCCCAGGCACTTACACTAAATGCGTACTGAAGCCGCCGCTCTTCATGGTGCTGAAGGCTTAATCATCAGCACCATGGGCTGCGCACCAGAGTTTCAATGTTTGCAGCCCATGGTGCTGATGCTTAAGCCTTCAGCACCATGGGGAGCGGTGGCTTCAGTACGCAATTAGCGTAAGTGCCTGGGACAGCTCCTTATTTAAGATGCTGCCCAGCGTCCAGAAACTCACAAGTTCAATGAATGCAAGAATTGTGAAGGTGATATCAAAGAAGGGTTCCTATGTTAACATGTAACTTGGCCTGTTAGGATGTTTTGGAGTTAAATAACTTTTTATTTAAGTAAATGTGACCTCCTAATGCTGCAAATTCAACAAATGAGCATTTTCAGTTCTTTCAAACATATCAAATGTTTAGAAACTCTACTGTGGCTAATAATTTGGAACAGTGTATTCAGAGTTTTTTTTTAATTTTAAAGATTATACTGTTATCATTGGGAAGTTTCATCAATAAAATTCAATGTACGGTATACTCTAACGAGTGATGACCTTTATTACACTGACTGTCATTTGCACCGACTATTTAGGAAAATCAGAGAAAAAAAACATTTGCATAATAATTTGGAACATGGTGTAGCGATGCTAATGATGACATCATCAACACTAACCATTTTAGTAGGCATTTCAAAACTGGGCAGAAGGGTGCAGAGGTCCTTGATCTGTGCCCACTCTGCAAGTATCATTTTCCCTACATTCAGCTCTCTTTGAGTCACTCTATGCATCATGACATACTGCACCAGGGCTTGTCAATGCTGTCACAGTCACTGCAACATGTGCAGAGTGGAATTTCACCAAGTCGGCACATCGCTTATCAAATGGTTATTCGGTTGTTCACAAGACCTCTGTAGCGATGCTAGTCGATGAGCTGCAAATGATAATGGCAGAAGTGAGCATGCATCGACCGTGGCTTGTGGAGCCCCTCATCAAGGCCGAGATACTGGCGTAGCAACTACTGGATAACCACGTTGAGGACGTGAGCCATGCAAGGCATTAGTGTAAATGTGCCCCAAATTACAGCCGCCACCAGATTCGTTGTAGCACATGGCCTTCCCTGGCTCCAGGTTTAGTGGAGGTAGCCATTTCGTCAAACTCAGCCTGCATAGCAAGTCATTTTCATTTCAACACTGCCTGATGCTGGTGAGCCCTGGCAGCACAGTAAATAGGTGGAGGGGAATCTCTCTGGACTGTTGGAACATTAGTGCAGAGATTAAGGGTCCAGCTGGAAGTCCTTGAGGAGGTGGAGGATGCAGAAGCAGTAGATGACACAGTACATACAAAGGTTCTTATGGATTTCAGTACTTGGGGATTAGCATCTTCCCCGCCTGGCCCCGCAGCCACCATAATCACTCAGTACCCAGAGGTAACTCCCGTGGCCATGTTTGCTCTTCCAGGTGTAAGTTTTGATATGCACCCAGTCACACACAGAGTTTCTCAAGGAACGGGTTATGTTGTCTGCGACGTGCTGTTGTAGCACAGCTATTTTAGAGAAGTAATGGCGATACTGGGGGGCCACAATGGCCATCAGCTTTCAGAAACTGTATGTATCTATCAGTTGGAAAGGCAGGATTTCCGTGGCCAACAAATTGGAGATGGTGAAGTTCAAGCTCTTTGATTTTGGATGTGTAGGAGGAAATAATCTTTTATGTGACCACAATTGCGGTACCGAGGGTTGGCTGCTGTGCTGAGAGTATGGAATAGATTGTACCCGCCAAACTGCTGCATTGTGAGGGAGGTGCAGGCAGAGATGTTTTGGTGGGTTGACAAATAACTGGTGTGCTCAGTCTCTGAGATCGGTCAAAACCAGAAGGTGTGTCTGTTTCACAAATATTTGTCTATCACGTGTTTGAGGCTAAACACAGACTTTTTAAGGGAAACTGGAGGATTTGGTAATCACTGGTATGAAGTCTGTCTGGATCTAAAATGGTATAACATGAAACGGTACTGTTATGCATGTTGTGTTTTAATTTGCACCTTTGTATCAAGGCATTGACGTGAGTGGATCCTCCCTACTTAGCAAGGGGATCTGACATCACATGCCAAGCACAGGACCCTTTGAAGCGGTGATCCCGCGAAACAGCATGCTGTCGTTCTCTGCCTCCACACTCCCTCTCCCTGTACGAATGTCAATTCTGATGGATTGAATAAAATCGGATAGTCTCATCAACCGGTTAGTGCCGCTTCTTATTATTCTGCAACCACCACGGATGGTTATATTGTAATGTTGCACCATTTAAATTTTTGCCTCTAACTGTAGGAAAGCTAGAATCATCTATAAATATTTGGTGGATGTGGTAAAATACTGCTGTGAATGAATCTCACTAAAATAGGTCTGTTCCTCTGTTTGTTGTGTGTAAATATAAATAGAACGCAACACAGTGCTCAACCCTTACACAACATATGACATGAATGTACATCATTTGTCATGTCCATGCCTTTGATGCAGGTTCGCAAGCCAAGCCCCCTTCATTCTCTACACATGATGGCTGATTTAATCAGCCAATATGTGCCTCTAACAGCTGAGGGTGGATTGGAGATATGCCCACAGATATTACCCAGTTAAATCCCACTGACAATCTATGACAGCGGGATTTAACATGTGTCGATGGATTGTCACTTCTACTGGTGATCATAGGAAGATGATCAGGATGATTGTAGCTTCAAGGCCACTAAGTGGATTATTAAAAACTATTAAAAAAATTTTTAAAAAAAAAGTGAAAAAAGTACAAAAGTTCCAATCACCCCACCATTTGACCCATTGAAAATAACAAAAAAAAAAACATATTTGGTAAAGTTGAGTTCAGAAATGTCTGATATATTAAACTGTAAAAGAAATTAATCAAATTAGTAAACAGTGTAACAAAAAAAATTCAAAATACCATAATTATGGGTTTTTGGGAGCTGTAACACTATAATAAAATGCAATAAGAGGTGATACAATAATTTTATCTACACAAAAATGGCTTTAGTAAAAATATTAGCTCTAGGCGCAAAAAAAATAAGCCCTAACACAGCCCCAAATTGTGAAAAATAGAAATGTTATGGGTTTTGAAAAAACTTACCAAAAGATTAGTATTTTTCTCTTACAAATTTCAGAATTTTTTTAAACACTGTAAAGTTATACATGTTTGGTATCTGCGTACTCCTACTGCCCTGCTTGAATCATATTGGTCAGTTTTTACCATATAGTAAACTTGGTAAATAAAACCCCCAAAAAAAACAATTGTGAAATTGCACATTTTTTGCAATTTCAACGCTCTTTAAACTTTGTTTCTTGTTTGCCAGTACACTATATGGTAAAATGAATAACGCCCTTCAAAATTAGAACTTGCTCTGCAGAAAACAAGTGGTTTTTCTAATATGACAAATATGATGGCTATATTGACAGAAAACTACAAAAGTTATGGCCCTTGGATGAAGGGAAGAAAGAAGCAAAACCGAAAAACAAAAAACTTGGCCATAGTGTGAAGGGGCTAAAATGTTACAAGATTGCTGCCATTTTGATGGGAAAAATAGTACTTTATTTATCTAATCTAAAATGAAGGAATCTGCAATGGAGGACTCTTCACAGATGTGAAAATAGCTTAAGGAGAAAATAATAATTTGGAAGATGTAATTATATTAAATTGCTCAACATTTACTTTTTGTTGAGCTCTGCAAACACAATCAAGAGTATGTGAATGATATAGTCTTAGTATCATAAACTATATTGCTATAAAGATTATTAATCCAGATCAATATCTGGATGCAATCGTTCAGATAATATTTGGAGAAAGATGCACCCAGTAGTCTAATAAAAGCACATGAACAATGTAAGCATCTGGCCAAAGATATAAATGTAGGAGA
Organism: Allobates femoralis; assembly: GCA_033576535.1. Lineage (NCBI taxonomy): Eukaryota > Metazoa > Chordata > Amphibia > Anura > Aromobatidae > Allobates > Allobates femoralis. Next base: position 499,324,692 of record JARQOC010000002.1, read on the forward strand.
TCTAGGAGTTTAGAGTTTTTCTTGTGCATATTGACAGCCCCGTCCATATTATTTGTTATGGCATATGAATGGCATGAGATGTTATATAATATACCAATACTAAGTAGCAAGTATTTGTGAAATGTATAGAAAACAATACATTATTTTCTGAATATTTTAAAAATACAGTTGAAACCAGAAGTCTACATAAACTATATAAAAAACCACATATGCATGTATTTCTCCCAATCTGATGTGAAATCAGAATAAACCTTTCTTATTTTAGGAAAGTTAGGATTACCATAATCATTTATATTTTTAAAATTCCTGAATAATGAGATAGAGAGAATATTTTAAGGCATTTTTATTACTTTCTGCAAAGTCACAAGTTTACATTCACTAAGATTACTATTCCTTTAAACAATTTGGGACAGCCCATATGATGATGTCATGTGTTTGGAAGCTTCTGATAGGTTTATTGGCAACATTAGAGACACCTTTGGATGCATACTATTGCACACCTGAAACACAATGCTTCTTTGTGTAGCATTATAGGAAAGTCTAAAGAAATCAGCTAATATATCAGGAAGAGATTTGTGGACTTGCACTAATCTGGTTATTCCTTGGGTGCCATTTCCTGATACATGAAGGTGCCTCGTTCATCTGTACAAGCAATTATATCAAGCAGTCTACTGATCACCCATCATATCGCTCAGGAAGGAGAGGGGTTCTGTGTCCTATGAATGAACATGCTTTGGTCTGATATGTGCATACCAACCCAATAACAAAAGCAAAAGACCTTGTGAAGTGAAACTAGTACTGTATCAATATGGTCTGGAAGGCCACTCTACCAGGAAGAATACATTATGGCAAAAGAAACATAAATGGCCAGATTAATTTTTGCAAATGCACACAGGAACAAAGACCTACATTTTTTGAGACATGTCCTATAGTCTAGCAAAACTAAATGTAATTGTTTGGCCATAATGACCATTGCTACATTTGAAGGAAAAAGGGAGAAGCTTGGAAGCCTAAGAACACCATCCCAACAGTGAAACACGGGGGCAACAGCATCATGTTGTGGGGTTGTTTTGCTGCAGGAGTTACTGGTACACTTCACAAAAAAAGTTAGCGTCATAAATAAACAAGATTATATGGCAATACTGAAGCAACATCTCAAGACATCAACCAGGATGTTAAAGCTTAGGCGGAAATAGGCCTTCCAAATGTACAATGACCAGAAGCATACTGCCAAATTGGTTACAAATTAGCATAAGGATAGCAAAGTCAATATTTTGGAGTGAACACCACAAAGCCCTGATCTCAATCCTATTGAAAATTTATGGGCAAAGCTGCTGAAAAGGCAGGTGTGAGCAAGGTGACCTACAAACATGGCTCAATTACACCAGTTCTGTCAATGAGGAATGGCCCAAGTTCTTACAAAGTATTGTAAGAAGCTTGTGAAAGGATATCCAAAACGTTAGACCCAAGTCATACAGTTTAAGGACAACGGTACCAAATACTAATAAAATGTATGTAAACTTGTGACTAGATAAGTGTGAAGAGATCATTAGAGAAAGTAAGTGGGAAGGAACTACATAAGCATGCATGTGAGGGGACAAAATGAGAGAGGAAACATGAGAGAACAGTATAGGAAGGAATAGTGTGGGAAGTTGGTATGAGGAGGTAAGTGTTAGGGACTGTTTAGAGTGGAAGTGTGAGAGGACAGTATGAAAGGAAAACGTGAGGGGATGGTCGAGCCCCAGGCCCTGGGGTACTCGGGTATCAGGCTCAGAGGGGTTCGCGGGGATGTCACGGGTGGCGGTGCCTGAGCCCGTGGCCTGGGTGACACTTCAATAGAGGGCCACCTGTAGTACCTGATGATGGCCACAGTCCTCTGGAGGGCGATGGTATTGCGGCAAGAATGGCAAAGCTGCATACAGGTGGAGCTGATCCTCCAGGGCAGTGTTGCTGTAAGCAAGAAGGTTGAATTTGTTGACACAAAGACACGGAGGCAAAGTCACTCTCCCAGCATCCACTTGAAGTTGGGGAAGATTACACCACTTTTACGAGTGCAATAACCCAGTGTGATGCCTGACCATCGGAGGCGCCACAGTATGAGGGGAGTACTAGAAGGGGACAGCATGAGGAGGAGCCATGACAGGACAGTATGGGAAGAATGTGAGGTGACAGTCTTAAGAGAATATCTTGAAGGGTCGTATGAGGTAGATATGTGAGAGGACAGCATTGGGGAAAGTGAGAAAATAGCATGGGGCAAAGAGTGAGAAGAAATTTTGGGGAGGAAACTGGACAGCGCAGGGGGATAAAAGTTTGAGAAGACACTGTGGGCGTGAAAAGAGTAAATTAACTGTTTGAGGGGGATGTGTGAGAAAACAGTATTTAGGAATACAGTATAGAGATTGGGCAGTATAGGGGAAACACAGTTTAAGAGAACAATGTGAAGAGGAGACCTAGTAGGGAAAGGGGCAGCTTGGTGTCTGACAATTAAAATAAGAATAGGAATTGAGCGGTTGTTGGGGCGCTCAGTCCTGATGAAGGCGGACGACAGTGGCGTAACTTCAGGCCCAGGGGCCCCGATGCGAAAGCTCCAACGGGGCCCCCAATTATTGGAAATCTTTAATAGTATTAGGCTTTTTCTAAAGGCCAAAGAGACTTTTGGGGCCCCCTAGGCTGCAGGGCCCGGGTGCGATCGCAACCCCTGCACCTACTGTAGTTACGCCCCTGGCGGAGGACCTGCATTGTGAGAACCTGTGAACATAACATAAAGGAAGGATTTCTTGTAAAACTGTCACCTGCCTTCTCTTCAGAGCGCCCCAACAACTGCTGAATCCCTCTTTTCCTTTCTGCACTTACGCCCTTGGGGCGAGCAGTGGGTGCAGCACAGATTGGAAGTAGCAGGGACAACTTCTAAACAACAGGACCTGCCGGTGCTGGAGACCTGTGGTGACATCACGCCTGTATGATCATTCACGTGACCAGCCATCTATCTGAATCCCGGAAGCTTGGATTCAGCGCAGTTTGCACGTGAAGCACCAGAAGCAAAGCCACTGGGTTATGTCAGGCGCATAACCCCCTCAGGTGAGTACCCATCACCTGAAAAATCCTCCGCTTAACAACCAGGGTTTCACTAGGAGCACCCCTTCAGTTTCTTCCTTTTTTGTCTACATGACAATTAAAATAGGGACATGATGATGGCTATAGCTAATAATGGCAGACAGTGGCAATAGGGTGACAATTAGTGATAAGCAAGTACTAAAATGTTTAAGAGCTCGATGCTCAAATTGAGCAGGTCAGACGTTCGCATGTTCTCAACTCAAGTACCAAATATAATGTAAGACAATGGGAAACTAAAGCATTTTTCCGGAAGTCCCTAATAGGAGGGTTAGGTGGCAGGAAAATTTTTGAAATGGATGGAAACAGCGCTCAAATGGAATGAGAACAGCATGGGGCAGACACCAGGATGTATCCGACTCCCAGATTGTTCCTAAGAACAATGTTATCGGAATATTAAGCTGGGAGCACACATTGTTTATGTATTTCCTTTTTATGGCATTTTTTTGTGCAAATTTGTCACAAAACCTGAAGAGAATCCTGATGTCAACAAGGTCAATGAGAAACCAAAGTGTCAAGCACATGTTGCTTATTTATGATTATATGACTTGCAGATTTCGTGCACAAAATAATGTGCAGCATATTAATTCTTTGGGTATGTGCACACGTTGACTATTTGGTTGAAGAAATACCTGCAACATTTGTGGAGACACAGGGGTCAGTGGGTGCTCTCATCCGCTGGCCCGGCCACCTTTATAAAATTTATAAAGTCCACAAGGACCAGTCCTCATCCCAACTGAACACCCAGACTTCTTAACCGTGGGCAAAACACTACTCAGTCAGGGTGAGGGAACCACACAATGATAAGGTATTACTGGATCCCCAACAGTCAAAGGTATATAACACATAACCAAGCAAAACGCAAAATGTAACAGGCAACAGTTTCTCACCCTTCTGCTGGCTCATCAGGGCTCCCAGAACCACTTACTCCAATCCAGCAGCACCCCACTTTCAGCGGGCACCCACTGAGAAAGGAAAGCAAGGCAAGCGTAGGAAGCTAACCGAGCATAGCAAATCTGTAACCAGGTGACCAAACTGTCCCAACATGAGCATCTTTAAGGTAATTTATGTTAAATTAGCAATACACAAACTTTGGACAATGTGAGACTCCAAAGAGTCTGACAGTAAACAAAAAATAGCAAAAATGAGATAACGAGCAAAAGGTCAATACGTCTGGCAACATTAAGAACATTAACCCCTGACATGCACTGAAAAAAAAGCTGTGTCTTCACACCACTTATGCATCTCTTGGCAGGAAAATGTGTTTTTTTTAGTGTTTTTAGACACCAATGGTAATATCGTTTTCATTGATGTTCAAAATCACTAGAAACACGCAGATGAAAAACGCATACAAAAATGTTGTTTGCTCTGCGTTTTCCTGCCAAGAGATAAGGACATGGTGCAGAAATATCTGTAACCAAATACTCAACGTGTGTACATTGCAGTGGTTGTCCTTTGGTAGTCGGTTTCCAGTCATCACTATTTTTCACAGTGTGCCATCCCCGCCTTACACCAGCAAGTGTCCCATAACATCACCTGTGCCCTGACCAATACAGTCACTGGGAAGCTCCACCTAATGAAGACTGGGTGAACCTTGTGGAGGTCAGGAGCGAGTTGGACTCTGGGACAGGTAGGAAGGTACTCCATCTGTGAGCCCATTTCTGTAAGTAGGTATGGCAGTACTGCAGCAGTGCTTTGCAAGTGCCAGGTCACCCATATGTGCAATATGACTACACACTGGAACAGCACATTACACGTTCTAGCAAGGCTTTATGAGCAGCAAAATGTAGTAGTTGTAGAAAGTCATAAGGAGGCTCTCGCTCCAAAGTTTGAGAGGGTACACAGGCGACCCTTGCTCCAAATGTAATAAGGGTAAGCAGATGCAGCCCTCACTCATAATTTTAGACAGTTATCATGTGACCCGCGCTCTTAATATAGGGTCATTCCATGTCAAGTGAACCAATGATTATTACCTCTATATTTTTAATTCTTTTGAGATTTTGTTATTTGATAATAGCATGTCAGACAATGCAAAATGTGAAGAGAAAAATTTTTTAAAAAATTTATTTTTTTTTTAAATGATTTTCAAAGTTCGGAAAAAGTGTGAATTTCGCTGTTGCCTGCCTTTACGTTTCTCCTCATAACTAAGGCTAGGAATAAGATAGAGAGACAAAATAAACACCATTCTACTCAGAACAATACAGGCTTTCACCAGATATGTCACAAGAGGATCTTTGTTAATATTTTACCCATGTGATCGCAAGCGCAAAACTTTAAAACGTATTTCCGAAAAATCGGCGCGCTTTAAATATTTCAAAAACTGCCCATGTGTCTGCTTTGCTCTTAGCCACATCTGTACCAAATTTCAAGTTGGGATCGCAATGGGATCATATTTTAACATATTTTACTATTAATAGCGTCAATGGGTCATTCCATATCAAGTGATCTAAATATGAATATTTTTTTTTACCTGACGTCTTTAGATTTTTTTTTTTTTTTCCTTTATGAAGTACTACTTTAGTTAATTACAAATTAAAAGTTTGGAATTTTTTTTCTTCATCAGTTAATTTTTTACAGATTTTTAAAGTTTAAAAAAAGGGTGAATTTTGGCCTGGTACGACTTTAAATTTTTTATCTCGGGCTAGAAATAAGATAGAGAAACAAAATAAACACCATTCTACTCAGAACTGTCCAGGCTTTCACCAGATATGTCACAAGAGTATATTTGTTAATTTTAATTTTTTACCTATGCGAATGCAAACGCAACATTTTGAAACGCATTTCCGAAAAAAACATTTTAATAAAAATTTTCCAAAACTGCCCATGTGTCTTTTATGCTCTTAGCCACATCTGTACCAAATTTCAAGTTGGGATCGTGATGGGATCATATTTTAAAATATTTAACTATGGTTAATCTCATTTTTATTAAATTTTGAAAAAACATATGAAAGACATACATTCAATCTTTTAACAAAATCTTGAGACATATAAAATATACAAAAAGAGAATTCACAAAGTTATTAGTAACTTTAAGATAAGCTGCAAATTTACTTTTGCGCTTATCTCTGGTGCAATATATACTACAATCTAAATATAATTCCAAACACTCAAGTATACAACCTTTCTCAGGGTTTTGAGATGTTCTGATGTCAAGGGGACAAGCAGCCCCAGCAGAATGATTTTTATTACTTGGCCCCTTCTAAACAGGTTGACCACGTAAGTGGGTCATTACCCGTTGAGGCCTAGTTGGAATAGTCTATCGACTGGTGTACCGGAAAAGAAGGCCGAAATATTAATGATCTACTCACAGCTCAGAGTTTTCGATACCTGTCTAATGTTCACTAGAATTCTGAAGGTATAGGCGTAGAAAGGAAATACCTAGACTGAATGTATCAGATGGGAAGAAAAGAGAGATAGAAAAGAAGAGAGAGAGAGAAGAGAAACAAAAACCATTAGAAAAAGTTATACTGGGAAAGAAAAGCCACGTAAGAAAAAAAGAAAAAAAGGAGGGGGGGGGACGGGTGAGGTATGGGAAGGAGAAAGGGTACTCATCCCACTGGCTCCCCATCAGCCAGAGGTCGAGCCATATTATCTGTGCTGGAAAAGATACTCCTAAATTCTGCAGAGTCGTGAAAAAGAATCCATTCAACCCAAATCCCTAAGAATTTGTTCCGAGATCCCGACGCATCAGCTGCGAGCTCCTCCATTCGATATGTGTCCATCAATTCTTTGAACCAATCAAGTAGAGATGGAGCCCGGCTTGATTTCCAGAACCTCGGGATCACAGCACGAGCAGCCGAGATGCAAAAGCGGAGAATATCCCTCTTCTGTAGCCCAATAGGACCTGGAAAAATGGATAACATTGCCGATTCTGGGCAGCATTCGGCTTGTTTACCTGTTATCCGGGCGTATGCATTGAAAACCTCAGACCAGAACCGCCGGATTTCCCCACAACTCCACCAAATGTGTATCATTGTACCCTTCTCTTCCCCACAGCGCCGGCAGGTATCAGGGGTTCCAGGGAACATGTTCCGGAGTGTCGTCGGGCACAAGTACCATCTAGTGAGCAGCTTATAGCTTCTTTCTTGTGCAGAACAAGCGCTAGCTAGTGAGTGAGTAAATATAAAGCATTTCTGCCAATTAGCTTCTGAAATGCTACACCCCAATTCCCTCTCCCAAGCACGTTGGAAGTAAAGGGTGCCCTGCTCTCTCATGGACCCTAAGGCCTGGTATAGAAATGATATTTTGCGCCTCGGTGGAGCCTCCAGTTGGAATAACCTCTCCAATACGTTGGGCGTCAATCTTACCCTGCAAGAGTGGTCAGCTGAATATAATTATGCTCTGTATTGGAGAAATTCGAATCACTTAAGAGGTCTCGTAGGTTCTTTGAGTTGTAGCTCTGCCATCGGGGGCAAACCACCACTGGACAGAGTCTGTCCTACTCGGGTGTCATCCACAATCCGCCAACATAAAAATCTCTGCCTGTCAAATCTGGGTGGGAAAGATGGGTTGGAAAAAAGGGGAGTCAAAGGGCTAAGTCTGTCGTTTAAGCGGAGGGTTTTCGTCACTAGGTGCCATACCTTCAAGGTTTCTGGTCATGTCTGTCAAAGGTACTAGGTCTGTGGAGTCTTTAGGGGAAATCCAAAGCAGGTGTTTCAGCGGAATCCCCAAACCCTCTTGCTCCACCCCTACCCATTTCTTGGAGGACGCATGATAATGCCAATCTAGAGCTCTCACAAGAGAGGAAGCCTCAAAGTACGCTCGTATGTTGGGTAGTCCAACCCCTCCTCTGGTCTCGGGCAAGGATAGGATATTCATTCGCAATCTGGACCTCTTGCCCCCCCAGACAAATCTAAGGATCATAGATTGCATTTTGGAGAGGAAACCTCTATCCAATAGAACAGGAACTGTCTGAAAAGTATATAAGAGTCGGGGCAAGACATCCATCTTGACTACGTTTATTCTCCCGAACCAGGATAGCTTTAATTGTCTATAGGAGGTAAATGCCGATTCCGCGTTAGTCAAAAGGGGTTGATAATTTAAATTGAATATTTGTTTAAGATCTTTTGGTATAAGGACTCCCAAGTACTTAATGGCTTCTACTTTCCATTTAAATGGGAACTGTTTTAGATAGATGAGAAACCAATTCTCCAGGCAAAGAAATATTGAGTGCCTCGGTTTTTGAGCAATTCACTTTAAAGTTGCTCAATTGTCCGAACCGTTCAAACTCCATTAAGACCGAAGGGATGGAGACCAGGGGCTGGGAGATGTAAAGTAGCAGGTCATCTGCAAATAAGGCTAATTTGTGATGACTCTGTCCCAGCTTGACCCCATGGACGCATTCATTGGACCTAAGTGCAAAATATTTAACTATTATAGTGTCAATTCAAAAGTCACCAAGAACACAATCAGTCATTTTTTCACAATTGCCCGTCAATAGTTTGAATTTGATATAAAGAAACATAGTCTTGTAACATCTCAAATGAAAGCTATTACCGTTCTGAGTAAAATGATGCCTCTCCCACTTCATTATCTTATTTCTAGCCTGAGATAAAAAAATTTAAAGTCGTACCAGGCCAAAATTCACCCTTTTTTTAAACTTTAAAAATCTGTAAAAAATTAACTGATGAAGAAAAAAATTCCAAACTTTTAATTTGTAATTAACTAAAGTAGTACTTGATAAAGGAAAAAAAAAAAAAATCTAAAGACGTCAGGTAAAAAAAATATTCATATTTAGATCACTTGATATGGAATGACCCATTGACGCTCTTACTAGTAAAATATGTTAAAATATGATCCCATTGCGATCCCAACTTGAAATTTGGTACAGATGTGGCTAAGAGCATAGCAGACACATGGGCAGTTTTTGAAATATTTAAAGCGCGCCGATTTTTCGGAAATGCGTTTTAAAGTTTTGCGCTTGCGATCACATGGGTAAAATATTAACAAATATCCTCTTGTGACATATCTGATGAAAGCCTGGACAGTTCTGAGTAGATTGGTGTTTATTTTGTTTCTCTATCTTATTTCTAGCCCGAGATATGATAGAAAATGTAAAGCCATACCAGGCCAAAATTCGCACTTTTTTAAAACTTTAAAAATCTGTAAAAAATTAACAGATAAAGAAAAAAATTCAAAACTTTTTTTTTGTAATTAGATAAAGTTGTTCTTCAGATAGAAATTTTTTTTAAAAATCTGAGGATCGTCAGGGAAAAAAAATATTCATTTTTGGATCACTTGACATGGAATGACCCTGTATCCATGGTGTGTATGATTTCTTTCAGAACATGTATGAGGCCAACAATTCTCTTACATATATAGATGTACACCCCCAAGGTTAAATGTTTTTCAGCCCTTGCACTTAGTGCATAGGCTATACCAGTCTAGGAGTGACATTACCTAATCATTTTAATGGAATGTGTATGAGGCCCTCCTTTATGTCTAATACAGGGTGTATCAGACTCCAATTTCCTTCTCATTTTTGGTAGTTCTTGCATTGTCTGCTCATGTTTTATGAATGTCAGAGTCCTTCCTTCATTAATTAAAGAGAATGCGCCTGACCATGTCTCACAAACCACATGCCCAGAAAGGGATTTTGGGTCGCAATGAAGTGCTCAGTGTCAGAAAGCTGGGTTTGCGTCCAAGGTCATGGGTCTTTCAGCTGAACAATGACCCCAAACCTACTTAAAAAATCACCCAGAACTGAATCGAAAGAAAATGCTGGAGAGTTCTGAAGTGGTAGCAATAAGTCCAGATCTAAAACCCATTAAACATCTGTGCAGAGATCTTAAAATTGCTATTGGGAGCAGGCATCCTTCCAATATGAGGGACCTACCGTCCTAATAGCACAAGTCCACACACCCGGTCAGGACCCCTAACATCATGTAACGTGCCAGGGTGTAAGAAACAGCTACCTCGGCCATGGCTACCACCCTGTAACACTTTACAGTTACAGTAACTAATTTCACATCCATGTAAAATTATTGCAGAAATTTACACATTCACTCTAGGAAAGCTATTCAGATGTTAATATATAGACACATGTGCAAATTATAAAAAAAAAAAACGTCAATAAATCCTCATCATTTGTGTAATGGAATTATAATATTATAAATATACAGTTTGTTATCATTTTATCTGCAGAACAACACTTAGTAGCTCTGTATCAGGAAAATTATGTGCACACTCTGCCATCTAGTGCTCTCACCATCAGCCTTCAGAAATTCTATGTGTTTCCTTTATGAGATGCCCTTGAAGAATGCTGACCTAGACTGCTGTATTTTTGTGTGCATTTTAGGACCTTACACTGCATTGTCAGTGACAATGCATTGTACTTAGTAATGATGATGGCAGTGATAATGAATATCCTCTTCCATCGCAAGGTAAGCTATAGATCTCTGCAACCTACATAACACACTATATAAACATCTATAAAAATGTTTGACGGTGACACAAAAACATGGGTAAAAAAATGGGTATTACAAGTGTTGTTCCATTTCAAAATCAATGTTTTTACATGTTATCATCCAAAGATTTATATTACATCGAGATGATATTAGAGATGAGCGATGTTCGATTCGAAATGTTCACCAATCTCAAATGCGAGCTATTTTGCGCGGTGTTCAAGTTATTCGACGAATGCGAACAAGTAAAATTCGGCAGTTCGAGGTTATGTTCGATAACGCTTCGATCACCAAAAGCTTAACCCTAACCCTAATACTGTGAATGAATGTTAATATCCAATTTGAGTGTATAGTTTGCGGGGGGGGGTCAGAGTTTAGATCAGTGCTGCAGAAATAATGGCGATCTCCATTTTTTTTTTCTCCTAACTGCATATACAGTGGGGTGGTGCAGGCTGGCAGCCAATCATACACACACACAGCAGAGTGCATTTTTTGCACACAAGCAAGGGCATGTGTCATTGGCTGTGTATGTCACATGGTCTTGCCCTATAAGACTCGGCCATTTTCCCCATCACCACCATTTCCTCAGTGCCGCAGTTGTGTGTCAGTCAGGCACCGCTACTGCTGCTGTGGGCGCTATAAAGTGTTAGATAGATAGTGAGCGAATCTCAAGTTAGATAGACAGATAGGTTTAGGGAAAAGGGACTAGTTAGAATCTCAAGACAAAAAGGGGGGAGGGGGTGGGAGCGCATGTGAAGAAAGTTTTTGAAGTGGATTTAGGCCCAGGGCTGTGTAGCCACTCACCAGAGGTGGTTGTGCAACCCTGCACAACTGCGGTCTTACGCCTGTGAATCCACCTCCGCCTGGAGGTATAGTGGAGGCACCGAAAGTTGCTCCGGGAGCTCCAGCTCCTGTCGCGATCAATGACCGGAATGATGTCACCACAGGTCCTACAACGGTGACCGTGTTGTATTGCTAGGTCATGGAGCTCAGGATCTAGGATTAATGGTATCTCTTGTCCAGAGCTGCTCTTGCCAGGTGTGCACAAGTGCAAGAAGCTAAGAGTAAAAAAATCCCTGGTCTGTGGAGCGCTAGGGCTAGAGATAAATGGCACTAGGGTTATTTTAGAAAAGGTTTCTTTATTAACCTCTTACAGGCCACTACGCGTTTCTGCAGCAGAGCGCTGCCTTCATCAGGTGATGCAAGCTTGCATCACCTGATGAAGGCAGCGCTCTGCTGCAGAAACGCGTAGTGGCCTGTAAGAGGTTAATAAAGAAACCTTTTCTAAAATAACCCTAGTGCCATTTATCTCTAGCCCTAGCGCTCCACAGACCAGGGATTTTTTTACTCTAGTTAGAATCTCAGACCTTTTGATGGCTACTTCAGACAAGTAGGGAGTAGGGATTAGTTCTAAATATGAGAGATACTTCATAAAAGTAGGGACTAGTTATAATATCAACCCTTTAATGGCTAGGTTAGAGCAGTTCCTATTAGTTATTGCCAGGCAGGTGTGTGCCAGTGCTGTGCAAGTGTTTTTCACAGTATCTGGCCAAACCTAGCTCAGGCATTCCTTTAGGGCAGGTAGTGTAGCACTGCTGTAAAGAAAGCTACACCGCCTGTCTTTAGTAGCCAATTTTTTACTGCAGCTAGTCCAGGCAATTTTTTTGGGGTGGTAGCAGTGTCTGGTAGTCAGTGGTGTAGCACTGCTGTGAAGAAAGCTACACCACCTGTCTTTAGTAGCCATTTTTTACTGCAGCTAGTCCAGGCAATTTTTTGGGGTGGTAGCAGTGTCTGGTAGCCAGCGATGTAGCCCAGCTGTAAAGTAAGCTACACCACCTGTCTATCCACTAGCCAATTTTTTACTGCAGCTAGTCCAGGCAATTTTTCCGGACTAGTAGCAGTGTCTGGTAGACAGTGGTGTAGCCCACTTGTGAACCAAGCTACACCGCCTGCCTAGTTCAGACTAATTTTTAACTGCACCTAGCCCAGGTAATAGTTTAGGCCTAGTAGCATTGTCATGTGGACAGTGGTGTGTAGCCCACTTGTGAAACACACTACACCGCCTGTCTAGTTCAAACTAATTTTTAACTGCACCTAGCCCAGGTAATAGTTTGGCCCTAGTAGAACTATTTGGCCAGTCAGCTCTGCTCGATTTCCATCCAAATTTTTTTGCCAACAACTGCAGAGTTGCCAATTTGTTTACATACAAAATGAGTGGCAAAAGGCCTGCTGTTGGTGGAAAGGGAAATAGGCGTGGTGGAAAGGGAAAAGAGTTTGTGTCCGTGGGGTAGGTGGTAAACCAACAGTAACATCTACTGAAGGAAGACCATCTTCCAGCCAAAGTAAGATGTCTACTTTTTTCTGTGGACAATCTGATATGATCCCTTCCTTACAGACACGAGTCACACGACGATCGCTACCAATTATAGATGAGGCACAAAAAGAGCAGGTGCTTGAATGGATAGCAAACGCTTCATCAAGTGGTCTCTCCTCCACCTCAACTTCAACATCACAAATACACCAGTCCTCAGAGGTGCCACCCCAATCGCACTTGCTTCCTCACAGCTCCCAAGTCTCCAGCCACCCATCTGAGTATGGGGTAAGACAGATGGTTGAGTATGCAGAGCTGTTCACTCATACCATAGCTTGGGAATCAGAGGTCTGCTCCAAAGCTTCTGTGAGTCCAGACAAGGAAATGACCTGCACTGACGCCCAGAAGCTTTGTGAGTCGGATCCAGGCCCAGGTGAAGAAGATTCTGAGCAAGCATAATGTAGAGCCTCATTCCCAAACTGAAAGTCCTTTTGGTGGAGACAATGAGGAAGATGCTGATTAAACTGAGATACCTGATTGGAATGACATTTTGACTTTTCGGTCAGGGCAGGAAGAGGTTGGCTCTGAGGACGACGGCTGTGAGAGCACACAGGGTGATGATAAGGTTGGAGATCCCACTTACTGTCAACCCACAGTCAGCCAGTCGATGAGGGGCAGCAGAAGAGGTGAAGGAGGATGCTAGTGATGACGAGGTTAGGTTGCGCCTTCCTGGACAGAGACGGAGTACTGGAATCACGTCAGCAACTGCATCCTCAACCACAACTCTGCTTCTGAGCAGAAGCCGTGATGGCTCTTCTTCAGGTCACATAGGCTCTAAGCCTTGCCTAGCCTGGGCCTTTTTTGAGATCACAAAGGATGAGTCAACTCAGGATGACACAGGGGTAGAAAAGTCCTTGCGGATCCATGACTTGTTCATCTTGATGAATATTAGTCTGTCTACATTGTCACTGGACACAGCCGTGTGCGCTTATCTGTCAGCACACCCCCAGCAGCGCTGAAGACACGTTCAGAGAGAACGCTGGCTGCGGGGCATGACAAGATCTCCAAGGCGTGAGTGGTGAGCTAAGGCCATTTTTCCAGATTGGAAGCCCAAAATGAGCAAGGTTCCAGTTCCACAGTCATGGCATCGATGTTCACTTGGAGATACTCCTGTACCATCCTCTCTAGGCGTTGACTATGTATCAGACTGCTTGTCTCCTCTGGCCTTGCAAAGGATGGTCTAAAAAATTGGTGAAACAATTCCACAAAATTGCTGTTACCACCAGGTACGGTGTTACTGGTACGGTTTGAGTGATGACTCGACAGTCCCACAGTTGGCAAGTTAGAACTGTGAGATTCACTATGTGCACCACTGGTGTTTTGTGGAACAGCAGATCTAAGATTCTGTAACAGCTTCTGCTGATACTCCTGCATGCGTGATTCCCTTTCTAATGCAGGAATTATTTCGCCAAATTTACTCTTGTACCGGGGATCTAAGAGCGTGGAAACCCAGTAGTCTGCATTACTTCGAATTCTGAAAATCCAACAGTCATGTTGCAGGTAGTGCCGCAAGAAGGCACTCATGTGTCTTGCGCATCCAGGAGGCCCAAGTCCTTGTTCTGTTGGTGGCGGCGACGTAAGAATCATGCATTCTTCCTCTGCCCTCTCCCCCCAACCTCGCACAACAGAAATGTGATCAAGGTCTCCCTCATCTGATGAGTCTTCCATGCCCATCGCCAGTTTGTCCTCCATTTGTTCCTCGGCTCCTGCACCTCCCTCAACAGTTTGGCTGCTACCATGCTCCCTCGTTAATCCCTCTCCCCCACCCTCCCATTCCTGCCGCCTTGGTGCTGCTGAGCTAACCATCTGGACCTTGGAGATCTTGTTATCCCTTCCGCATACAACTCCTCCTGTACTTCCTCCCCCTCCTCTTGTCCCACCACCCGACTCTGAATACTGTTTAAAGTGTGTTGCCGCATGTAAATGACCGGAATAGTCATGCTGATAATGGCATCGTTAGCACTAATCATCTTCGTCGCCATTTCAAAACTGTACAGAAAAATGCATAGGTCCTTGATCTGAGACCACTCCAGCAGCGTGACTTGCCCCACCTCTGGATCTCGTTGGCCCAGGTTAAACGGTAGATGGTGGTTGGCCCGGCCCACTAGGCCACAATGTAGCACAGTGAGCTTCCCACTGCGACTTTTGCTTCACATCCATGGACGATTCATGCATGAGGTAGTCAAACTATTGATTTTTTGGCCTCTACTTAGATTTGGCTGACAAATCTTACAGATAACATGGAAAGACTAAAGGCCTGTGGATTTTTGAATGTGCTGCATGAAAGTCACTTCACCAACCATTTTAAGCTTGCAACTCTGGGGCAATTTATGCCACTTAAGTGGTGTCTATGCCCAAATTTTTGGAAAAAATGGAGACTCTTGTTGGAGTGCTGTGTTTGACATGATTTTAGAAGGGCATGACATGCCTATATCTGTGTCTCCTCCTTTTTACTCTTACAGCTCTTTTCTTTTCACATTTTTATATGTACTTGTTACTTTTCCATGTGTTTGTTGTGTCTTCTGAGTAGTTTGTCACCTTTTGGACACCTTAGAAGGTGTTTTCTATTTGTTTTTTACGTGTTTGCATGTGTTTGTGTTTGCCTGCCATTGTTTTCAATGGTATTCGCCGGAGTTCGACGAACATTCGACGAACATATACCCAATTCGCCGCATCGAATTCGAACACTAGGGTCGCGGCTCATCTCTAGATGATATACTTTCAGTGTCATAATTAAGTAAATCCTAAATCTTATTCTCTAATGGTGCCGTTACACAGCACGATCTGGCCACCGATGTCGGAAGCGATGCGCGGGTGCCCGCTCGCTTCCGACATCGCTGGCCAGCTGTCACACAGCATCGCTGCGGCCGGCGATGCCACAGCGATGTGGGCGGTGACATCGCTCGCTGGGCTGGGCTCAGCCCAGCGAGCGATCCGCAGCAACGCTGCGGTATAGGCTGGATCGCCGCTGACATCGCTCTGGCAATGTCACACGGCGCGATCCAGCCTTATCACAGGTCGCCGGTTGACAGGTTTACGGTTCTTCCCGTAAACCTGACAACCCGCGACCAGCGATAAAACGCGGTCGCGCCGCTCGTTTACACAGCGCGACGTCGCTAGCGACATCGCTGATACGTCACTTTTTCGGCGATGTCGCTAGCAACGTCGCCAGGTGTGACAGCACCATAAGGGAACCTGACAGTTGATACATGCTGCCTGATCCACGGGCACCTGGCTGTATAATTTCAGCCAAAAATGTTTAACTTTTAAATACTGCTGCGTCTCAAAGAAAAATATCACTTAATAGCAAGTGGGAACCAAACCGTCCAGGAGACCAGTTGGACAAGTGGGTCCTTGGCAGCTTCTCCCTACCCGTGCCCCTGAAGTGACAGGGTTCTCCCTAAAAGGGTTTAAGGAGAAACATAAGCTAAATTTCAGAGTTAGTATGCAGGAACTAGTAGAAAAGCATGGATAAATCTACATAGCTGTAGATAAAAAACTAGAAACCTTAAAAGGTGAGTGACCAGCTCTGACATTATATCTCTTTATATTTGGGTAAGACCTTATTTCACTTGCTTATCCACAGAATTACATATGTATTTCAGAGTTAAACATATATGGCTGAAATCATGCAGCCAGTATTTGATACATGCTGCCTGTAGATCAGCTGTCAGGTTCCCTTTAATATCATGAGTCAAATTCTTAAAACTGTTGTGCCATCACTCCAATACTCCCTGCTGGTTTCTGTTTATTTCGATGCAGCTGTGCCATAAATTCATGTGACCAATGCAGCCAGTTACAAATCTCAGTAGGGTATGGCAGAACACTGCTGAGGCTAATTGGCTGCAACAGCCATTAGATATTATCAGCTGCAGGGAAGAAATCAGAGACTACCATAAAGCCCTGGAGCAGTGGGGATTAAATATATATATTTTTTTATTTATTTTAATGCATTCCCAGCCATTAACCCTTTCATGACATATGACGTTCTGGTACATCATATATCATGTCCGTTGCTTTCATGCAGACTTACATGCTAAACCTGCATCTTTCTTGGCACATATCAGCTGACCTGATCAGCTGATATGTGCCTCTAACATCCGCGGTTGTATTGGAGATGCACCACCAACTTTTAACCAGTTAAATCCCACTGTCAATCTCTGACTGCAGATTATAACACATGCCAGCAGGGATTGCACCATTTTTTGACACCATTGGTGCCCCTGTGAAATCATTGCATGCATTGTTATGCCAGCCAGTAGTCAGCTGATGAACCTTGTGTCTGTGATGACAATCTTCCTCTGAACGCTGGTTGCAAGTCGACATTCATAGCAGACTATGATTTCTACTATACAGAGTAGTGCTAATGCACTGCTATATATAGCACAAGTGATCAAATGATCACAGCTTCAAGTCCGCTAAAAGACTAGTAAATACAATAAAATGTGAAAAAAAAGTTTTAAAAAAATTCAAAAACACAAAAGTTCAAATCACCCTCTTTTTGCCCCTTTGAAAAGAAAACAATTAAAAATAAGTAAAAAAAAAAAAAGTACATATTTGGTATTGTCAGGTTCAGAAATGTCCAATCTCTCAAAATATAAAATAAATTAATCTGATCAGTAAACAACATAATTAAAAAGAAAACCGCCAGAATTAGATTTGTTAGGCCACTGAAACATCGCAATAAAGTACAATAAGAGGCAATCAAAATATTGTACATACCCAAAAATAGCATTTTTAAAAACCTCAGATCAGGGTGGAAAAAATAAGCTACTAGATAGCCATATATGCCAAAATTGAGAATGTAACGGTCTTGGAAAATGGCAACAAGAGCGTCTATTTTTTTTAATTTTGAAGAAACTTCTGAATTATTTTTCATCAATTAAATAAAATTTTAAAACACTACACATTTGGTATCTGCGTATTCATACTTTCCTGGAGAATCACAATGCCAGGCCAGTTATACCATATAGTAAACATGCAATTTTATTCCACTTGATTTTTTTTCTATTTTCCAGTCCACTATTTACCATTATGAATTATTGAAAAGTACAGCTCATCCCGAAAATGGCAAGCCATCATATGGATATATTGATGGAAAGGTAAAAAAGTTATGGCTCTTTGAAGAAGGGGAGGAAAACAAGTAAAGTGGAAAAATGGCCCAGAGTTAAGGGATTAAAAATCTTTGGTTTGTCATATTTGGAACTTAGCTCTGTCTTGCTCTCTTGAATATTGGAAGAGGTCAATAGTAGTTGCTCATCAAATGGCCTTTGCAAAGACCAGTGGGTGTCTTGAAGATGGACGTCATGGCCTTTTACAAATTCATTACATTCTGGTTCACCAACCATTGATGAACATAAATGTAATATGCAGATTAATTCAAAGATAATAACCAATATGATCCCACCTCCTGTCGCTGCTCTTACAAGAACTTTGCTTTTGCTGCACCCCAAATTGAATTTTTTTTATCTGAATAAATTATCAATTCAGAGCACATAAAGATTGCACTACTACATGGATTAAAAAATAAATGTTATTCCAACAAATTGTCAGGACTTCCAAGCATTAACATCCAATTTTATTACTGAGAAGATATATAATTTTTATAAATGGTAAATAGCACAGCATGGCTATGAAAAGTAGAAAGTGCTACACTACAGCCCTGTAATTCCTTCATCCTCTTTATTAGAGTCACTGACTTGGTCAATTATCATTTCCCTGTGGTTTGTACTGATATGCTGATATTATCATCCATCTTTATTGTCAATTTACTGCATTGTCTTATCTCAAATACACTAATTATTAATCATAGCACATTGTGCTTTCAGGAAGAGATAGTTTCACTGTCATTATTAGCCTGGCTTTCTACAATGCTGTGTTTTTTATTACATAAACATTTTAATAGAAATCAGAATAAATATATATTTTTTTATTATTAATATTTTCGTTCAAAAAAGGCTGTGGTCACACATAGAAATCCGTTTTTGGAAGTGATTTTCATCACCAATCCGTTTTTTTCTGGGTGCTTTTTGAGCCTCCTGCACTCCTGAACGTTTTTGGAATTTTCATTAAAAAAAACGCATGCGCGAACGCATGTGCAAACGCAAGTGCGCGTTTGCATGCGTTCGCGCATGCGTTTCCCATAGGGCCCCATGTTAAAAAAAACGCATGAAAACGCATGCGTTTTTTAACTGATGCCAAAAACGTTGCATGCAATGTTTTTGACTCAAAAACGGACAGGGCAATGTTTGGAGCTCCATAGAAAAACGGACAGGGTGTTTATTACACCCAATCCGTTTTTCTGTCAGTTTTTGGACTTAGAAAAAAAAAATGAGAAAACTGAAGCCAAAAACGGACTGAGGGCTTATGTGGAACCCCAGCCAAAGCCTGTTTTAAGAGGCATTAGGGTAGATGTTGCTATATATTGACCTTTCTGTCTGACAGCATACGCATTAGTGTTCTTATTATCTTTTGTCAACATAGGACTTTTGCTTTGTTGTTCAGCTTCTTTATCCAAATATTCATATAATATATATCATATGATAGTATGAATGTTATTGGTGATAAAATGATATTTCAGAATCTGGACAGAAGCATGGACCCACTGTGGTATTATGCTATATTGTAGAACAGTTACATGCTAGTGCTGAGAGCAATCCAAAAGCAGAATGAACCAACAATCTGTCACGCTTCCAGGGGAAGGTGCCCTAGAGTGGACCCACTGGACCAACCCCTATACAGGGATTGTCAGGGGTAAGCCCAGGGGGTCTAAATACCACAGCTGCTAGTACCAGGGGGGCAGCTCGTAAGGTTAGCCTAAGCTACGGCACAGCTAAGGATTCCGGGTAACGGTACAAGGCTAGGAGAGCAGGAATGTTGCTACTAGGGAAGAGCACAGCTAGGGTTCCAGGTAACAGGGTACAAGGCAGGGAGAGCAGGAATGGCTCTACCGGGGGAGAGTACAAGGAAGGCCTGATCAACAGTCAGCAAAGCAGAAGCAAGCTAACTTAATAATCAGGCACCTCCCATCAGTGAAGGTGGCCTGATATACCAGAGGAAGAGCAGCTATTGGTCAAGGGGACTGTCAGGTTGGGCCGTGCCGGCCCCTAGAGTCACAGGAGAGGAGTGCACCTAGTGCACCGCTGATTGGTCTCATGAATACGACCATTGTAATATGCTCATGTGTGAGCCCGTTGGTCAGCTGACAGGAAGGGACCCGGCGACGGCTCCGAGATACAGTACACCTGGACGCCGGATGCCTGGTCGGCAGAGGAGCAGAGGATGCTGACCTGGGAGAGGTGAGCTGGGAAGCGGTGCCAGGGGACCTAACAGTACCCCCTCCCTCATGCCTCCTCTTCCGAAGGCGCGCTAAGAACATTGCCAGAATGCATGGCACATCAATGTTCTCCCACGGCTCCCAGGTCCTCTCCTCAGGACCGAAGCCAACCCAGTCAATCAAGAAGAGGGTCTTGCCTCTACTCTTCATGGCAAGGATGTCCCTGACCTCTTAGACATTCTCGGAGCTGAGAGGCCATGGCACGGTGCCGGAGGATGGATGGAAATGATTAAGCACCACCGGTTTCAACAACGAGACATGAAAGGAATTGGGGATGCGAAGTGAGGCAGGCAGTCTCAACTTGTAGGCAACGTTGTTGATGCGTCCAAGGACTTCAAAAGGACCGATATAATACGGCCATAACTTGTAGGATGGCACCTTCAGCCTGACGTATCTGGAAGAAAGCCACACTTTATCGCCCTGGAGATAAGACGGTGCATCTAAGTGTCTCTTATTGGCATGTCTCTTCATCCTGCCGGAGGCT
Source organism: Allobates femoralis (assembly GCA_033576535.1). Taxonomy (NCBI): domain Eukaryota; kingdom Metazoa; phylum Chordata; class Amphibia; order Anura; family Aromobatidae; genus Allobates; species Allobates femoralis. The sequence goes on from JARQOC010000002.1 coordinate 499,345,397, forward strand.
TGTGTAAGGGCGTCTCTGGTCTCATTCCAGATCTTGGTAAAGTTCACGGACAATGCATCCACTGCCAGGTTGCCGGACGCTGAGGAGAACGGAAGAGGTAGACCAGGATATTGCCCGTTTACCACGACAAAGGGAAATTTAGCTGACGACTCACTAGAGTGATTATTGTAAGCTAATTCCGCCCAAGGAAGGAGACTGGTCCAGTTATCGCGATGAGCATTGGCGAAGTGCCAGAGATAGGTGGTGAGGACTTGGTTAATGTGCTCCACCTGCCAGTTGGACTGCGGATGATAAACTGAGGAGATGTGCAATGTGATGTTCATATGCTTGCACAGCGCCCTCCAGAACCGGGAAGTGAACTGAACTCCCCTATCGGACACAATATGACGAGGAAATCCATGGAGCCGGAAGATCTGTTCGATGAATATCTTGGCTAACCCAGGAGCGGATGGTAGACCAGGCAAAGGAACGAAATGAGCCATTTTAGAGAAGCGATCCACGACTACCCACTACCCATATGACCGTACAGCCGGAGGAGCAGGGTAGATCCGTAATGAAATCCATAGGTATGTGTTGCTAAGGAGCCGATGGGATCGGGAGAGGCAGTAGACGCCCAGCTGGTAACTCTCTGGTCACCTTGTTTCTAGCACAGGACGGACATGAAGCAACAAAATCATGGACGTCTTGACGGATAGTAGGCCACCAATAGTGACGAGATCAAAGAGAGAGACTTCTTAACTCCTACGTGACCAGCAATTCTCAACGAGTGTCCCCATGCCAGGACGCCCTCTTCTGATCCTGTGCTATGAAGGTCTTCCCCAGCGGAAGTCCAACTACACGTAAGGGAGCCACGATGATTATCTTGGTAGGATCGACGATATGGAAGGTCTCCTCTTCAACATCCGACTGCTGGAAGGACCTTGACAGAGCATCAGCCTTGACGTTTTTACTGCCAGGCCGGAAGTGCAGTTCAAAGTTGAAACGGGCAAAGAACAGGGACCACCGGTACTGCCGGGGGTTGAGCCTCTGGGCGGACTGGAGATAAGCCAGGTTCTTGTGATCTGTGTAAATAATGAATGGATGAATGGCACCCTCGAGGAGGTGTCGCTACTCCTCCAGTGCCAATTTGATGGCCAGCAATTCACGATCCCCAATAGAGTAGTTGTGCTTTGCTGAGGTGAATGCTTTGGAGTAAAACCCGCAGGTGACTAACCAACCTGAAGAGCATTTCTGGGATAGGACAGCCCCTGCTCCTATGGAGGAGGCGTCTACCTCTACAATGTACTGTCTATTTACCTCTGTTCGGTGCAAGGCAGGAGCCTCAGAGAAGGAGCGCTTTAAGGTGGAAAAGGCGTTCTCGGCCTCTTGGGTCCAGTCGCAGACTTTTGCTCCCTTACAGATGAGAGCCGTGATGGGCTTGATCAAGGACGAGAAATGGAGAATGAATTGCCTAAAATAATTTGCAAAACCAAGGAACCACTGAATAGCCTTAGTCCCCACAGGATGGGGCCACTTCAGCACGGCAGAGAGCTTCTCAGGATCCATCCGTAATCTGGAGTTAGAGATGATGTATCCGAGAAAGGGCAAAGAGGTCTGCTCAAAGACACATTTCTCCATCTTGGCACACAAACGATTCCTCCTCAGTCGCAGGAGGACTTGGTGCACGTCCCGTCTATGAGAGGACAAATCCAGGGGGGAAGATGAGAATATCGTCCAGATATACCACCACACATGCGTACAACAGACCACGAAAGATATCATTGACGAACTCCTGAAACACTGCGGGAGCGTTACACAACCTGTACGGCATGACCAAATACTCATAATGGCTGTCCCTGGTGTTGAAAGCCGTCTTCCATTCGTCTCCGGCACATATGCGAACCAGGTTGTATGCTCCTCGGTGGTCTCATTTCGTGAATATGCGAGCCCCTTTGAGCCTGTCAAAGAGCTCTGGAATCAGCGGCAGGGGGCATTTGTTCTTGACGGTGATGGCATTCAAGCCTCTGTAATCGATGCAGGGTCGAAGGGTGCCCTCATTCTTCTTCACAAAGAAAAACCCAGCGCCAGCAGGGGACATGGATTTTCGAATGAAGCCCCTAGCCAAGCTGTCCGTGATGTACTCAGACATGGCTTGTGACTCAGCTGGAGACAATGGGTAGATTCGTCCCTTGGGTGGAGTAGCACCAGGAACCAGATCAATAGGGCAATCATACGGCCGATGAGGCGGGAGAACCTCTGCCTCCGTCTTGTTGAAGACATCCGCGTACTGCCAATAGGCAGTTGGTAAACCAGGAAGAACAGAAGCCGGTTGCGGGAACCGGGTGGCAGAACAGACTTCAGACATCTCTCATGGCAGAGAGGACCCCACCGCAGCAAGTTCGCTGAGCGCCAGTCCAGGACATGTTCATGAACCCTAAGCCAGGGAAGCCCAAGGAGCAGGGCATGGGAGAGACCAGGCATGACGTAGAAGGCAATCATTTCACGGTGTAGAGCTCCGATCTGCACCCCCACCTCCTTTGTCACTTTGGTGATGATCTCCTGCAGCGGTCTGCCATCCACTGATGCAATCACGCGAGGCGTCACCAGAGGAATTACAGAGATTCCAAGTCGAGTCACCACCTCTTGCTGAATGAAATTTCCTGCTGCCCCAGAATCCACGTAGGCTAGCTCAGAAAAGGGTCTCTGCGGACGTATCACCTGCACGGGCAGGGTGAGGGGTTGAGAGGCGTCGCTCTCGCCTAGGACGGTCTCTCTTACGTGACCTAGGCGGAGGACTTCTCCTGGTCTTTCAGAACAATATCGGCAGCGGATGGATCTCCTTTCCCTGGTGGTTTCACAGGAGCGCTCTTGGAAACGCAAGTCGATGCGAGTGGCTAGTGAGATCAAGTCCTCCAGCTCCTCTGGGATATCCCGACATGCGAGTTCGTCCTTTATACTGCCGGACAGACCACGCCAGAAAGCTCCGGTCAACGCCTCGTTATTCCATCTCACCTCGGAGGAGAGGATGCAAAAATGAATGGAGTATAGCCCAACAGTGAGCGTCTCTTGACTGAGGTTGAAGAGTAACTCCATAGCAGATGCGACCCGACCGGGTTCATCGAAGACCCTCTGGAAGGTCTCCAGAAAGGTCGACAAGTGGGAGACCGCTGGGTCATCACGCTCCCATAGAGGGTTAACCCACGCCAGAGCCTTACCCTCCAGGTGGGACACCACGAAAGCCACCTTGGCCCGATTGGTGGGGTACTGCTGTTGCAGTAGTTCAAAGTGTAAGCGACACTGGTTGAGGAAGCCGTGGTACATCTTGGGGTCTCCGCTGTATCTAGGTGATCTCCTGAGGTGAGGCGGAGGCTTCGGGATGCCACCCGGGGACCGGTCATAGGATGTGGCATGAACCAAGGCCGTTGTTGCAGACTGCTTGGAGTCCAGATGATAGTCCACGGAGGATACGTACGACAGCCTGCAAGACTGCATGTCTCGTTATGCTGGCTGCTCCTGCTGTAGGCTTGCAGGTTGGGTGGCGGATGCCGGATAGGAGGTTTTCAGGAAGGCTAACAGTGTATCCAGGGACTGAAGACAAGCCGCGGCTCCGACTCTCCCGAATATAAGCCAGCTCCTTTTGCACTGAGAACGAGGTACCAGCGGGGTCCATGGCCTGATTATTCTGTCACGCTTCCGGGGGAAGGCGCTCTAGAGTGGACCCACTGGGCCGTGGTACCGAACTCCCCTGGGTGAGCTGGTCACCAGGGATTTTCAAGGGCAAGCCCAGGGGGTCCAAATACCACAGCTGCTAGCACCAGAGGGGCAGCTCGTAAGGTTAGCCTATGCTACGGCACAGCTAAGGATTCCGGGTAACGGTACAAGGCTAGGAGAGCAGGAATGGTGCTACCGGGGAAGAGCACAGCTAGGGTTCCAGATAACAGGCTACAAGGCAGGGAGAGCAGGAATGGCTTTACCAGGGGAGAGTACAAGGAAGGCCTGACCAACAGTCAGCAAGGCAGAAGCAAACTAACTTAATAATCAGGCACCTCTCATCAGTGGAGGTGGCCTGATATACCAGAGGAAGAGCAGCTATTGGTCAAGGGAAGTGTCAGGTTGGGCCGTGGAGGCCCCTAGAGTCTCAGGGGAAGAGTGCACCTAGTGCGCCGCTGATTGGTCCCATGAATATGACCATTGTAATGTGCTCATGTGTGAGCCCGTTGGTCAGCTGACAGGAAGTGACCCTGGCGACAGCTCCAAGACACAGTACACCTGGACGCCGGATGCCCGGTCGGAAGAGGAGCAGAGGATGCCGACCCGGGAGAGGTGAGCTGGGGAGCAGTGCCAAAGGACCTAACACAATCCAATGTTTACTGAGCAGAATCTGTAGAAATAATGAGCATACTTTTAATTCCTATGGATATTTTCAGGTTTGTAGACAAAATAATTACTTTACCAGAGAGCAAAGAAACCATCTAAAGATACCCATAGGCATTAGAGTAAAGATGAATAAAATTTCCATTTTTGATCCTAATGAACGATCTGTTGGCTTGACTGAAGACTGACCAACAAAGGCTCATAATCATTGAAATCACCTGATGAGCATGATAGATTTTTGTTCAGCCCATGATCTGCACTGTCTGCACATTAGACAAAATAATTGAACATTGCCTAATGTAGTCTGAAATGTATTTGGGTCCATGAACGATATTTTGTCAGCTCATCTTTATCTAAGGGTGCTTTCACATCAGTTGTTTGTAGCAATTGCGGCAGATCAGGCAAACTTGAACTTTTGAACTCAATTTGCTTGATCTTCCGGAAGCCGGGACACTTGAGACAGGATTGTGGCAAAACTGTGTTCTGCCTAATGCATTTCCTATAGGACTTGTGGACATGTGTGGCACTTGCAGTTTTGCCGCGATCTGGCAAATGCAGCACTTAACAGTTTAATTGACTGAGCTTTTGCCATCCTGGCTATACTTCAACCCATTAGAATGATAGTCTTCTGTTTTCTTCCACGTCTCTCTGGTTTTGCTTTCAATTTTGAAGCATTGGAGATCATTTTAGCTGAACAGTCTATCTTTGTCTGCATTTCTTTATAATGTTTCCCCTCTCACTGAACTTTTTAATCAAAGTACACTGTTCTTCCGAACAGTGTCTCAAACGACCCATATTTCTCAGGTTTTCAAGGAGAAATGCATGTACAACATGTGCTCACTTCACTCCTAATTAAGGGTTGCCTGATTCACACCTGTTTCTTCACAGAATGATTGACCTCACTAATTGAACTCCACACTGCTATTATTTTGAACACACTCCCTTTCAATTAATTCCTCAAATACGCATGTGGCACCCTGTGTCAGTCAGTCTGCAGTCTGCAGTGAAGACAACAGTTAGTACTGAAGTTAGTTCCAGAGAGACAGCAAAGAAGGTACTGGAAGGAGCTGGTTGCTGGAACCAAGCCAGGCCAAGAACCAGGAAGACTGACCCAGCTGTGCAGCGCCCTAGAGAGAGGAATGCAGGCCAGTGGGAGAACTAGGAGAACAGAAGAAGGGAACTTAGCTGTGATCCCTTTAGCTCACCCAGACACCGGAGTCCGAAGCTGCTATTAATTTAGTGGTAGCAGAGAAATCTCAGACAGATCTGGAGGATTTAGTACTAGGGATGGGCGAATCTACTCGCTAGGACTCGTTACTCGGCGAGTAGTAAGGGACTCGCAGGACTCGGTACTCTGCGAGTTTCCCAGTGATTACTCGCACGAGTCCAATGCAAATCAATATCAATCCTAGTTTTGTCAGAAACGCTGACAAAACTAGGATTGTCATTGTTTGCATTAGACACGTGCGAGTAATCACTGGCTACTGTGCCAGTGATAGCAGGGAAACTCGCAAAGTAACTGCTGTTTCTTTGCGAGCCGAGTCCAGCTGTCTTCTCTGTGCAGCTCCAGGGTCCTAGAGCCCGCCTGCTCACAGACATGATGTAGCAGTGCTGAGATTGTTCTCAGTCTGCTCATTCCCTGTGCATAGACATCTATATTTATGCACAGGGATGAGCAGAGAGGACATCGCGTTTTGGACTACGTCGGACGGAAGAGGATTTTTTTAATTAAAGATGGAGTCCCTAATGGCTTTTTTTTTATTTCAAATAAAAATTTTTCTCTGTGTTTTTTTAACCCTTTATTGGAGATTCTTAGTGGCTGGGTCAAACGTGGCCTGACATTAAGAATCTCGGGCTTAATACCAGCTTGTATAACAAAGCTGGTATTAACCCCTTTATTACCCAGCGTGCTACCGCCACCAGGGCCGCTGGAAGAGCGGGGTTCAGCGCCAGAGGATGGCGCTTCAATGAACGCGCCATCTTCTGGGGCGGCTGCGGGCTGCAATTTGCAGTGGGGGGGTGCCCAGAAAGCTTGGGCATCGGTGCGCTGCGGATTCCAGCCCCCAGCTGCTTAGCTGTACCTGGCTAGACATAGAAATTGCGCGGAGCCCCACGCATTTTTTTTAAATGATTTCATGAATTTCAGAGTCAGAGTCTCAGAGTCTCAGAGTCAGAATCTCAGAATTTCATGAAATAATTTTAAAAAAATGCGTGGGGCTCCGCGCAATTTCTATGTCTAGCCAGGTACAGCTAAGCAGCTGGGGGCTGGAATCCGCAGCGCAGGGATGCCCAAGCTTTCTGGGCACCCCCCGCTGCAAATTGCAGCCCGCAGCCGCCCCAGAAGATGGCGCGTTCATTGAAGCGCCATCCTCTGGCGCTGAACCCCGCTCTTCCAGCGGCCCTGGTAGCGGTGGCACGCCGGGTAATAAAGGGGTTAGGGCCAGCTTTGTATTATCAGCTGGCCCTAAGCCCGAAATTTATGGCGGTCACGCCAATATTAGACATGACCGCCATGAATTTCTATTAAATTGTTTTAAAAAAACACAACACAAAGAAAATTTTTTATTAGAAATAAAAAAAAAAGCCATTAGGGACTCCATCTTTAATTAAAAAAATCCTCTTCCGTCCGACGCAGTCCAAAACGCGATGTCCTCTCTGCTACATCCCCTGTGCATAAATATAGATGTATATGCACAGGGAATGAGCAGACTGAGAACAATCTCAGCTCTGCTACATCATCTCTGTGCACAGACATTCATGTCTGTACACAGGGAATGAGCAGACTGAGAACAATCTCAGCACTGCTACATCAGGCAGCAGGCAGGCTCTAGGACCCTGGAGCTGGGGCAGCCAGAACACAGAGAAGACAGGATCTTATCTGTGCGAGTCAGCGATTACTTACAAAGTAAACGAGCAATGCAAATAAATGACAAAACTAGGATTGCTTCAGGCTGAAGCTTCCTAGACACATCTGCGATTTGTAAATCTCACACTACTCGCTATTACTCGCTTCCCCATTCATTAACATTGGACTCGCTAGACTCGCAACGAGTAGCGAGTCCTGGGCTCGGACTCGCTAGAGTCAAGCGATTCCGAGTAATTTAGGATTCGCCCATCACTATTTAGTACCCCTGGAGCTCAGGAAAACCTATACCCCAAGCCTGACCAAGCATAGGACCAGTGACCCAAGCAGAAGATAGGGATCACCCACAGAAAGGTCTTCACTGTCGATTGTGGAGTAGCATCCTGAGAGAGGAAGAGAAAGAGCGGCAGGTTCAGCTCCAGGCAGAACTTACTCCAATTACCGCACACACTAATAGAGGAGGCCTCACAACTCTCCAAAGTGGACATCCCAAACTGCACTGATAACCTGGTTACCCTCCTGGACCGTGCCTGTTCCCGAACATCAGTAAAAAGGTAGCGAAACAGAGACTATTGTGTGTGTGTGCCTGTTTCACCGCTGCCGCCTGCAGCGTTTACAGCAGAATCGCTACTACTACTCCCCTCATCCACCCCGCTGTCCTGAGGTAAAGCTCCACCTGTGGGGAGCTGTACTACCAAAGCTGAATTTCCACCACCTCAGCGGCTGACCGCAGCGCTGGTAACCTTATTACCACTTAGTACAGGTGGTGTCATGTTGCAATTCCCCCATCATCATCACCCCCACCCGTCATTGAGGGTCCAGGGCACAGAGCCGGGAACCAACCAGCCGTGATCCCCACTCAAGTAAGGCTGGGGTCACAGTTGCCATGAGTTTTTTTTAGTGATTTAACAAAACTCATGCGTTTTTTCATGTCAGCATGAGTTTTTTAAGGTGTGTGATGGCTCCCTGCGTTTTTGGCTGCGTTTTTAAATCTGCACCCAAAAATAGTGCATGTACTATTTTTTGGTGCGTTTTGAAAAACGCATGCGTTTTTGTAGAAAACGCATGCGTTTTTATAACATGGGCCCCTATGGAAAACGCATGCAAAAACGCATGTACAATTAGTACCATTTAGTACCATTCAAAAACGCATGCGTTTTCCATAGGAGCCCATGTTAAAAAAACGCATGCGTTTCATTCCGTACACCAGTGGCATTTGTAGATAGGTGCTGGCAGAGCATGTGCCCAGGGCGCAGCAGGCAGGGGGGCATCATCAGGTCTCCTGCTGCAACGCCCAAGGTCTCTACTCAGCACCTCCATTTACCACCACCACCCACAGTGGGAACTGGCTATTCTATGACCTGCTTTCAAACTGACAGTGGAAGAAGAGAATCTGCAGGGTGCCAACTCCCTGCAGTCAGCTGTGCAAGCTTCTATCCAGGGCCAGCAATAGCACCCGGGCAAGTGTTGGGGCCCTCAACATCTGGGAGGGCCCACTCACCACCAGGGACTGGCAGCCCTGATAGCGAGGGGCCCAGCTGGGACTGGCAGCCCTGAAAGGGAGAGATCCATCACAGGACACCCAGCCAGCAGCGCTCCCAGTCCACGTGGCTAATTTGCATGCGATGCAGATTAGCCAAGTGCTGGCTCCAAGAGCAGTGGAGCTTCCTCCTTTGTCGACTGCAGCACTGATGAGTCATCACTCTGCAACCTCATCACACTGCTGCTCCACAGCCCCAGGAGCCTACTGATGTGAGGATGGGGACAGCATCTGCGGAGTACACAGCCCCAGCGAGATGAAGGAAGGTGAATATAATCGTTTTGGTTTTTTTTACTGTGTGCTGGAGGCTGCTGCTGTGTTTGTCTGGACTCTGCTGCTGAGGTATATGGTGGCTGTGCTGGGTGTATATGGAGGCTGCTTCTGGAATATATTTAGGATGCCGGGGTATATGGAGGCTGCTGCTGGGTGTATTTGGAGGCTGCTGCTTGGGTACATGGAGGCTACTGCTGGGTGTACATGGAGGCTGTGCTGGGGTATATGGAGGCTGCTGCTGGCGTATATGGAGGCTCCTGCTGGGGTATGTGGAGGCTGCTGCTGGTGTATATGGAGGCTGCTGCTGGTTTATATGGAGGCTATGCTCAGCTTTATAGAGGCTGTGCTGGGTGTTTATGGAAGAAGTGTTAGGCTATATGGGGACCATGCTGGTGCATATGGAAGTTGGAAACTGTGCTAGGCTATATGAGGGCTGTGCTGGTGTATATGGAAGCTGTGCTGGGGTATATGGAGGCTGTGTTGGGGCATATGGAGGCTGTGCTAGGTTATATATATTATTAGGATATTGTGCTGTTATATACATATATATATATATATATATATATATATATACTGCCAGGCTGTATGTATAATATAGAGGCTGTGGGCTTTGTATGTATAGTAAGGAGGCTGTGGGATGTATATACTATTTGGAGTCTGTGCTGGGCTGCATATATTATTTGAATATTTGGAGGATGTGGCAACCCGGCAGCAGCCTCCAAATATCATATATACTCCGACACAGCCTCCATAGTACATATATATATATATATATATATAATTCAAAAAACTGCACAGCACTCAGCAGACCAGTGTGAACTGGTGCAAGCATAGGACGCAGAGATTAAACAACTAAGTAAAAGTCCATGCAGCACACAGCTACCACCAATGATGCACAGTGCTAACAAGCCATATGTGTATATATATATATACTATGGAGGCTGTGTCGGAGTATATATGATATTTGGAGGCTGCTGCTGGGTTGCCACATCCTCCAAATATCCAAATAATATATGCAGCCCAGCACAGCCTCCAAATATTATACATACAAAGCCCACAGCCTCTATATTATATATACAGCCTGGCAGTCTCCATATTATATATATAGTTCAGCAGTTTCCATATTATATCTACAGCCCTTCACAGCTTCTATATTATATATACAGCCCACCCAGGAGCCTGTATATTATATATACAGCCCACCCAGGAGCCTGTATATTATATATACACAGCCTTCAGTTTCTATATTGTATTCATGAATCGTGGTATGTATTAAAGGGGCCCACTGACACTGTTTCGCCCAGGGCCCACAAAAACCTGGAGCTGGCCCTGCTTCTATCAGACATGTGCACAAATGAAGCCCTTATTCCTGACACTTAGGTCAGAGAGACATCAGCAGTATGATCAGATAAGCTGATCACACTGCTGACGTCACTTGACAGTGCCGTAGAGACGGCAGAAGGCTGGTGTAAAGCACTCTATACAGAAGCTCAAGACACTGAAGATCAGTGTAATTAAGCGAAGGGGGAGAGGGGGTGTATAAGGAGCAAACAGGGGGAGGGTGTGGGGAGTGTTAGAGGAGCAAATGGGGGAGAAGGTGGGAAGTGTAAGAGGAGCAAATAGGGGGAAAGGGTGGGTAGTGTAAGAGGAGCAAACAGAAGGAGAGGCATGGGTAGTGTAACAGTAGCAAACAGGGGGAGGGGGAAGAGTGTAAGAGGAGCAAATCAGGGAGAGTGTAGGGGTGTATGAGGACCAAATGTGGGGGTAGTGTGTTGTGTGTAGGAGGAAAAAACAGGGGGAGAGGGTGGGGGATGTAAGAGGAGCAAACGGGGGGACAAGGTGGGGTGTATGAGGACAAACGGTGAGAAGGTGGGGGTGCATGAGGAGCAAGCGGGGAGAAGGTGGGAGTGTATGTTAAGCATATGGGGAGAAGGTTGGGGTGTATGAGGAGCAAATGGGGAGAGTGTGGGGGTGTATGAGGAGCAAACCGTGGAAAATGTGGGTGTATATGAGAAACAAATGGGGGGAGATGGTAGGGGTGTATGAGGAGCAAAAGGTGGAGAAGGTGGGGGTGTATGAGGAGCATGGGGAGAGGGTGGGAGAGTGTATGTGGAGACAGCATGAGGAGCAAGTAGAGGAGTGTATGTGGAGACAGCATGGCAAGCAAACGGGGGATTTGAGGACACAAAAGATGAACCAAGGGGGTGATGGGTATGGACACAGCATGTGTAGAAAAGTATGGGAAGCAAGGGGGTAAATATGAGGATTCAGGATAAAGAGTGAGAGAAAGATGGCTGCGGAACAGAATGTTGAGTGAGGGGGGATGGGTGTGGAGTAATATGTGGTGTGAGATGAGGAGGTAATACGGGTTTAAATAGTGTCAGTGGAGAAAACCGAGCACCACTCAGCAAACCCCTTATTTGAAACCTTCTCAGGCTCCTCGCTTAAGTCCTTCAAGAATCAGCTTGGTAACTGTGTTGCACGTCCTAAGATCCACAATGCAGTTTTACAAAAGTTAGGAGGGACGGCACTCACCAGTCTTCCAAGTACAGATTTTATTAAAGTCGTGGGTTACAGCGGTGCAGAGAGGGGGAGCAGAGTTACCGGACCGGTACCTCTGCTCCCCCTCCCTGCACCACTGCAACCCACAACTTTAATAAAATCTTCACTTGGAAGACTGGTGAGCACCGTCCCTCCTTAGTTTGGTTATATGGGTGTGGATACAGTATAAGGAGTGAGGGGGATAGCTGCGGCACAGTATGTGGAATGAGGGGGAATCAGTGTGGACACAGTATAAGGAGTGGGGGGATGGCTGCTGCACAGTATGTGGAGTGGGGGACCTATATGGGTGTGGATACAGTATAAGGAGTGATGGGATGGCTGCTGCTGTCCTATCGACCTGTAATAGTGCCAGACAGGCACAAAATGGCCCATTGTCCTTCGTCCTCCACCGCCCTCCCTGCTGTTTGTTAAACTGGCACCGGAATAAAGATGACTGGTTGCACATTAAGGGTAAGTGCCCTTTTTTCTGATGAATTTCCATTTGCTGAAATACTGAACTATGTGAGACACCCTGTGCATTCGCATATTGCCTGTCTGAGCCGCTCTAAAGAGGTCCGTGATCTGCAGTGGTACCCAGCATTTTTCTATATGATGGACTGCATTTATTTTTATACCTCAGCCATTATTGGTGGTATGGTGGCTAAGTGGTTAGCATTGCTGCTTTGCAGTGCTGGGGTCCTGGGTTCAAATCCCATCTAGGACAACATCTACTACAAGGAGTTTGCATGTTCTCCCCATGTTTGTGTGGGCTTCCTCCCCACACACCAAAGACATACTGGTAAGATCTTTAGATTGTGAGCACAAATGGGGACACTCAGGGCTGGTTTCAGCACCAGGGCCCTGGCCAGACAAGGGACACCACTCATGCTGTGTGGGATGCACCACACTGTATTGATGTTCTGCTGCTGCCACCCTACTCACTGCCCATCACCCTCCCCCTGGGGGCCTGCATTGTTCCTCCTCCTATATGCATTCCACAGTGGAACATATGCTGCACCACATTTGCATCCTCTATGAGGTGTGGAGCTGGAGCAAATTGGGCAATGGCAGCACACATTGAGAAATCACACAGGGGAGAAGAAAGAGCACAGGGGGAGACACAGCATACAGGAGGGAGAGGCATAGCACACAGGGAGAAGAGGTGACATGGGAGAAACAGCACACAGAGAGAAAATGCACAGGGGAAGAGCACATTTTTTTTCAAGATTTCTTTTAGTGTTTCTTCAAGGCAGAGAGTTGCCATTTGAAATGACTTTATTTTTGTGCCATGTCTGTGATCTGCTTTTTTTCTACAAAATTAAACAACTGAATGGACATCCTCTGAGCCAGGTGATTCCATAATTTTTGCCAGGGGTTGTATGAAAAAAATAATAAAGCAAGCATATAAAGGTATAGGTATATGGTAGATAGATAGATAGATGTCAAATAGCTATATATTGTCTCACCACCCATATGTATTCTAAGCTTCATGTGGCTTGTATTTTAACCAAAAAATAAATAATGAATTAAAAAAAAAAACAAAGTGGGGTCCCCTCCTATTTTTGATAGCCAGCTAGGGTAAAGCAAACAGCTGTAGCCTGCAGACCGCAGCTGGCAACTTTTCCTTGGCATGTGAATCCAAAACAGAGGTCACCTCACACTATTTTTTAAATTATTTATTAATAAATAAATAATATTTAAAAAATGTGGGATCCCCCCATATTGGATAATCAGCCAAGGTGAAGCTGACAGCTTGGTTTGGTTTTCTCAGGGTGGGAAGAGCCATGGTTCTTGGTACTACCCAGCCTAAAAATAGCAGGTCGCAGCCACCCCATAAGAACCGCCTCCATCAGATGTGCCCCTCCTGGCGCTTCACCCTGGCTCTTCCCGCTGCCCTGGTACATTGGCAAACAAGGTAATGGTATTTGGTGTTGATGCCAGCTGTGTAATGTCAGCTGGCATCAAGACCAGGTGTTAGTACTGTTGAGGCGTCTATCAGGTACCTGACATCACTAACCCATTCAGTAATAACCAAAAAAAATCTTTTTTTTAAAAAAACACTCCTCAACACATTCCCTCTTTCACCAATTTATTGAAAAAAACCTTGAAAAAAACGAGATCTGCAGCAGACCTGGTATTCCGTCATAGACCACTGAATCTGATGTAGTCCAAAAAGCGAACCTGCTGATAAAGAATTAGTGAACAAATAAAGACAAGACACCCTCATTAATCAATTTATTTCCTAAATCTAGGAAGGTCCAAAGTAATCCCATGAAGGTCCCACGAAATCTTACTCTCCCAATATATGAGGGCACATTCACAGAACACATCCCCATATGCTGGAAGAGTCGCCACTGGCTAACTCCTGGAAGTGTGACAAGTGGTGACCTCACAAAGGTTAGCACTATCACAACGACAGTCTCGGGATACCCGCAATCTCGTGCAATATCACCAGTATTGTGAGATAATAAATGTGATGTGCAGTGACATCAGTGAGATTACTGCTGGTCACACTCATGGGATCAGAAAACAAGTATCACATCCCAGTCAGAGCTTGCTCCTGCGATTTCTGCTTCCATCACTATACACGGCCATATTCATCCTGTAGGTGGTGCTGGTGATAGAGGAGAAGTCCGCACAGGAAATTCTGGACAGCACAAGCTCCGCTCTACCACTAGTGTTATAGTGGCTGGGACCTATAGCACTTCACATTCTGATAGTGTTATTGTGTGGGCAGACTGGTTGAGTTCATTACCTCTTAAGTTCAAAACTAAAAAAAAGTACCCCACCCTACATATACCTTCAGCCTCTTCTTGCTAGCTGACAGAAATAGTTTTTGGTTTCCCTGTTTAAAGTTTTGTATTGCATTTAGTGATTTCCGGTTTCACCTCGGCCTGTTTTTGGGATGATTCTTATTCCTCACTATGTTCTACTTTGTTGCCTTCTTGGTTTTGACCCAGCACCCTGACTACATAATCAAATCCTGATTTTGTCCTTTCCCTAAACTCCTGGATTTGACCCAGCTTAGTGATCATTCTTGTCTCTGGACTGCTACCTTCCATAGGCAGTTAACTCCTGGACCCTGTTGAAAAATCCCTAAATAGGGGTTAAAGGATGTCAGAGTTACTTGGGATTCTGCTTAATGAAGTGGCCTCTGCCAGTAGCCTAGGACAGACATCATATCCCTCTGAAGGACATCACACTGGGTATCCCACGGGTGTGACCCACAATTACCTTACTGACGTCGTCACACTTGCTATCTCACAATACCCGCTATGTCACACGAGATCGCGGGTATCCCGAGACAGCAAGTGTGACGTGCGGTGATGTCAGTGAGGTTAATGCCAGTCAAAATCAAGGGATACTCCCTGAGTGACTCTACGAGTGTGACAGCAGAACCTTTGTGATGTCACCACTCGTCACACTGCCAGGAGTTGGGCAATGTCTGCTCTCCCACCGTGTGGGGGATGCATTCACTGAACATGTCCCCCATATTCTGAGAGAATGAGACTTCAAGGGACCTCCATGGAACTTCGTCAAACCGTCCTGGATTTAGGGAATACATTTTTTAATAAGAGTGTCTCCTGTCATTATTTATTTACTAATTCTCTCTTATGTGTTCACTCTTTTGAAACACTCTTGTGTTCATCTATTCAATGGACAATGGAAAACCTAGACTACTGCAGGATTTTTTTGTAATTTTTTTTATTTTGAGGGCGAGGGAGTTTTCTTGTGTTTTTTTTTTTTTCAATAAATTGGTGAAAGAAAGAATGTATTGGGGAGTTTTTTTTTTCAAATAATTTCATTTGTGGTTATTTCTGTTATTACTGACTGGATTAATAATGTTGAGTATCTGATATACGCCTCAACACTATTAACCCCTGTTTTTGATAACAAGAGACATTACACAGCTGGCATCAACCCCAAATACCATTACCCCTCCTCTGCACCAGGGCAACGGGAAGAGCCGTGGTGAAGCATCAGGAGTGGCATAACTAACTTCTGGGATGGCTGCAGCCTTTTATTTTTAGGCTGGGGAGGGTAAATAACCATGATCCTTCCCACCCTAAGAATAACAGACCACAGCTGTCAGCTTTATCTTGGCTGGTGGTCCAATTTGGGGGACCCGCATTTATTTATTTTTTATTTATTTATATCTTATTAATGAAGAAATCAAAAGCGGCACTCACCGGTGGTGGCTTTCAGCTCCGATTATTTATTCATCCTCAAAGAATGACATGTGCGCGGGGAGAGGGAGTAGGAGGCGGACGACGGCACACTGTTTCACAGTATTATTGCTTCCACGGGTCCTGTACACACATGTCATTTCTTGAGGATGAATAATGAACATAAAAATTGTCAGGACGGGCTGAAAAAGTGGTGCAGTGTTTTGATGCCCAGCAACACTCTCTTTTCATTGATATACAGTGCCTACAAGTAGTATTCAACCCCCTGCAGATTTAGCTGGTTGACACATGCGGAATTAACTTGGCATTGTGACATTTGGACTGTAGATCAGCCTGGAAGTGGGAAATGCACTGCAGCCAAAAAGATTTTTTAATTTTTTTTTTTTTTTTTTTTTTTTTACAGCGTTAAAAGTTAATTCAGAGGGTCATTTATTATTCAACCCCTCAAACCACCAGCATTCTGTTTGGTCCCCCTAAAGTATTAAGAAGTAGTTTAGGCACAAAGAACAATGAGCTTCACATGTGTGGATTAATTATCTCTTTTGCCAGCCTTTTCTGACTATTTAAGACCCTCCCCAAACTCGTGAACAGCACTCATACATGGTCAACATGGACAAAGTAGCATTCCAAGGCCATCAGAGACAAGATCGTGGAGGGTCACAAGGCTGGCAAGGGGTACAAAACCCTTTCCAAGGAGTTGGGCCTACCTGTCTCCACTGTTGGGAGCATCATCCGGAAGTGGAAGGCTTATGGAACTACTGTTAGCCTTCCACGGCCTGGAAAGCCTTTGAAAGTTTCCTCCCGTGCCGAGGCCAGGCTTGTCCGAAGAGTCAAGGCTAACCCAAGGACAACAAGGAAGGAGCTCCGGGAAGATCTCATGGCAGTGGGGACATTGGTTTCAGTCAATACCATAAGTAACGTACTCCACCGCAATAGTCTCCGTTCCAGACGAGCCCGTAAGGTACCTTTACTTTCAAAGCGTCATGTCAAGGCTCGTCTACAGTTTGCTCATGATCACTTGGAGGGCTCTGAGACAGACTGGTTCAAGGTTCTATGGTCTGATGAGACCAAGATCGAGATCTTTGGTGCCAACCACACACATGACGTTTGGAGACTGGATGGCACTGCATACGACCCCAAGAATACTATCCCTACAGTCAAGCATGGTGGTGGCAGCATCATGCTGTGGGGCTGTTTCTCCGCCAAGGGGCCTGGCCATCTGGTCCGCATCCATGGGAAGATGGATAGCACGGCCTACCTGGAGATTTTGGCCAAGAACCTCCGCTCCTCCATCAAGGATCTTAAGATGGGTCGTAATTTCATCTTCCAACAAGACAACGACCCAAAGCACACAGCCAAGAAAACCAAGGCCTGGTTCAAGAGGGAAAAAATCAAGGTTTTGGAGTGGCCTAGTCAGTCTCCTGACCTTAACCCAATTGAAAATTTGTGGAAGGAGCTCAAGATTAAAGTCCACATGAGACACCCAAAGAACCTAGATAACTTGGAGAAGATCTGCATGGAGGAGTGGGCCAAGATAACTCCAGAGACCTGTGCCGGCCTGATCAGGTCTTATAAAAGACGATTATTAGCTGTAATTGCAAACAAGGGTTATTCCACAAAATATTAAACCTAGGGGTTGAATAATAATTGACCCACACTTTTATGTTTAAAATTTATTAAAATTCAACTGAGCAACATAACTTTTTGGTTTGTAAGATTTATGCTTCTGTTAATAAATCCTACTCTCGTTTGCAGTTTGAAGGCTCTAACTTATTTGCATCTTATCAAACCACCTAAATCTGCAGGGGGTTGAATACTACTTGTAGGCACTGTACATTATTTATAAATAATTTTAAAAAGCATGTATGGGGTGACCTCTATTTATGATTCCCAGCCAAGGTAAAGCTGCCAGGCTGCAGCTGTCTTGTTTACCTTAGCTAGCTATCAAAAAATAGGGGGCCATGTCATTTTTTATAATCAATTATTTATTTAGTGGCTAAATACAAAGGTAAACATCCTTTCATGCTACATGAAAGGCACTAAAGGATGTAGGAAGGTAGGACATTATATAGCTGCTGCACCTTTGTCTATCTTCCCTATCCTATCTATTTATCTATTCTATCTATTCTTTCTAAGTGCAAAAAATAGAAGCAGCACTCTACAAATAAACAAACATAATTGGGACATTTTTAGCCCAGTGTGGCAACTTTTCAGTGGCTTGAGAAAGGTGGGTCACCACTAAAACATTGCCACACTGGACTAATAAAGTCCCAATTATTTTTGTGTATGTTTGGAGTGCTGCTTCTATTTTATGTACTTCCTGTGTTTGTGTAAGATTCTATCAGGTACTCCAGCTTCCTCCTACACTTCAAATACATACTGATAGGGAATTTAGATTGTGAACCCTGATGGGGACAGTGTTGCTGATATATGTAAAGTGCTGTGGAATTATTGGCACTATATAAGTGAAAAATAATATTATGACATTGGGCCTTTCTGTCTGTGTCTGCAATTAAAGATGAATGCAATTTTCTTTATTCAAATTATAGCAATGTTCCCATATAAACAGTACACGTAATGCACGATGAGCAGGCAGAGATGATCAAGGTAGAGTGCCCTGCGCCAGGCAACACGTTTCAGAAAATAGAGTCCTGGGCTTGATAAAGGACTCTATTGTCCGAAACGCGTCGCCTGGCATAGGGCTCTCTGCCTTAATCATCTTTGCCTGCTCATCATGCATTACACGTACTGTGTTATATGGGAACATTGCTATAATTTGAATAAAGAAAATTGCATTCATCCTAGAAGCTGGACCTCCTTCATCTTTATTGCATCACGCCCAGGTGGTACCAGGACACAAGTTTGGGTACACCAAACTCATTGTGGTGAGCTGATAACCTCTCCTAACTTCTCCAGTGACTCTAGTGCATGATTTTAGTAATCACTCCAACTGGAAGACAAGTACAAGAAAGTCAACACCAGCCAGCTTGAGAATGGAGTGGAGTATGGCCCAAAATGTCACCTATCTACCTATGTATAGCTTGAAATAAAAAGAACTAATAAGATCCCACATTGGAGTAGTGTTTTCAAATTGTTTTCCACTGGATAACCAGTATAATATTACACTTGGCTTAAGATGTTTGGCATTGGCTTCTGTAACATTAGTTAAATGTCAAGAAATAGGAATAAAGTAGCTGTGTGAAATCACTGTTTTTAGTTTAAAGCCTTTATTCCTTCTGTATAAATGTTCCATCATGTAAAATGTCTTTAGTAGCTTAGCAGAGTTAAATGCCTCACTTTAAAAAAATAGTCTAAAAAAACACCATAACAATTATCATTGAGGAGATGCTTCTAACAGCCTTTATTAGGATCTAATCAGAAGCTCAAGGCATGCTGCAGTCGTGTCAAAATTGCCATGATTAGGCCTGAGCTGTCTGTGAAGCCGTTTCTACAAAGTCACAATTTAGCAAGGCCTATAAGAAGTCCTTGTACATCAATATTTCTCAACTGTTAGACTTTGTAATGAGCTATGTAATCAGGCTGAGAAAGACAGAGTGGAAATGTTTGTGGAGGGAAAACATTATTGTAGGTTTCAGATGATTGGTTGTTCCTCTAAATTTCATTTCAATTTGCTTCAAAGTTCGGAAGAAAACATTTATATTTTGTAAATACTATCAAAATTGACCTGGCTGTTTTGAAGCATTTGGTAGTGATTATATGAGCTCTGTGTCACTCAATTTTATGAGTGTTAATGTTTTACATAAGTAGATAGGTATTTCACTTGATGCATGTATTTTGTCCTTGTTCAACTAGAAGCCTATAGCGTAAATCCATAAGGAAGGCAAAATATGTCACTTCATTTTATAGAGGACCTGTCACCCCCCTGCTGCATTGCAAACTAAATGCAGCTCTGAATGCAGCATGTCTGCTGCATTCGAGAAGGGGCCCCCCATGTTTCTAGCCCCCCTGTAAGCTTTAAAAAAAGACATTGGAAAACTTACAGTTAAGTAGTCTAAAGGGTGGAATCTTATTAAGAGGTCTTCACTGCTAGCACAGTCCTCCAGCCTTCTCCTCCTCCTCCTATTTTACATTTTAACTGTTCCTGAAAGCTCCCCCTCCCAGAACCCCTCAAAACCCCCAGTAGAATGTCATCCACATAGAGTGCCACCCTCTCCTCCATCCTGCCGTATCTGAACCCAGCTATCTCCCTATCACTCCTCAATTTTGCAGCTAGTGGTTCTATAACGAGCGCAAATAGAAGTAGGGAGAGGGGGCACCCCTGCCTAGTACCCCTCTGCAGACCTATCGGCCCAAATAGTGCCTCATTAATCCGAACTCTAGCAATCGGCTGGGCGTACAGCAGACGTATCCATGGGCCAATCCATGTCAAGTGAACCAATGATTATTACCTCTATATTTTTAATTCTTTTGAGATTTTGTTATTTGGTAATAGCATGTCAGACAATGCAAAATTTGAAGAGAAATATTTAAAAAAAAATTTTTTTTTTAAATGATCTTCAAAGTTCGAAAAAAGTGCGAATTTCGGAGTTGCCTGCCTTTACATTTCTCCTCATAACTCGGGCTACAAATAAGATAGAGAGACAAAATAAACACTGTTCTACTCAGAATTGTACAGGCTTTCACCAGATATGTCACAAGAGGATCTTTGTTAATATTTTACCCATGCGATCACAAACGCAAAATTTTAAAATGCATTTACAAAACATCAGCATCATTTAAATATTTCAAAAACTGCCCATATGTCTGCTGTGCTCTTAGCCACATCTGTACCAAATTTCAAGTTGGGATTACGATGGGATCATATTTTAAAATATTTTACTATTAATAGCGTCAATGGGTCATTCTATATCAAGTGATCTAAATATGAATATTTTTTTTAACCTGACGTCTTTAGATTTTTTTTTATTTTTTTTTCTATTTGAAGTACTACTTTAGTTAATTACAAATTAAAAGTTTTGAATTTTTTTCTTAATCAGTTAATTTTTTACAGATATTTAAAGTTTTAAAAAAGTGCGAATTTTGGCCTAGTATGGCTTTACATTTTTTTATCTCTAAGATAATGAAGCGGCAGAGGCACCATTTTACTCAGAACGGTAACAGCTTTCATTTGATATGTCACAAGACTATATTTTTTATATTTTGTTTGAGAAAAATCAAATTAAAAATTTTGATGCGCAATTGTGAAATAAATGTTAGTTTGAAAATTGTGAAAAAATGCCTGTTACTTGTGTTCTTGGTTATATTTGAGTAGAGATTCAACTTGGGACCTGTCAAATTTATATATTTTTTATTTTATGGTTGTATGAGTTATTACAACTTATTGAATTTTTATTCAATAAGTTGTAATAACTCATACAACCATAAAATAAAAAATATATAAATTTGACAGGTCCCAAGTTGAATCTCTGCACAAATATACATTTACATGCAACAAAAAAGAAATACAAAAAACAAATCCCATAAGTGCCAGGATAAATCCATCTTAATCATCAGAACACAACGCTCAGCACTTTCAACCTGAATGCATTCAACAAACCAAAATAAAAAAGGTGATCATATCCTCAAGTTTGATTAAACAAGATTAAAAGAACCAAAAATGTTAACCCCTATTTATACATGTAAATTTGTTTTCTATTATATCACTAAACATGTCATTTATGAAGTGTTTAATAAGAATAGTACAGTAGTTAAATCATCATTCTATAAAACATGAACTAATCAAACAATTAATAGTACGTTTTTTAAAGTGGCTTTTATCATCAATTTGTCCCTTCTAGTGGGTGAAATGTAATCTTGTCCATAAGCGCTTACTAGCAATCGCCATTTCCTTTTGTGTCACAGTATGTACGGCCTGTCACTGTGTTCGGCTTCACCTTAGTTATTATCTGACTTTTGTGCACTTTTAAAATGTCTGGCTTTCTTGGATACACAAATGATGGCGCTGGACCAGAAGGATGCAATGAAGTCAATTCTACTTGTTCATTTTCACAGTCTTTGGAGAGTACAGTAGCCATCCACCAGCGCCAACCATATTAACAGGTCACATAGCCAGTTATGTCATCCATTGCCAATCTTGTGCCACCTTCTACCACTCCATGGACTTCACTGTCTTTACTGAATGAAAACATCCTTGTTTTTATTGCTGAGTCCCTTTGTTGGGTTCTGCTTCCTGTAACCGATGTTTTAACAAACTCTCCTCCTGGTTTGTACAATATTCAATACAATATTGTTCATTCTCAGGCTGAGCCCTAACAAAGCTTTCTCCTATATGTCCTCTCCTGCTTCTAAGCTGTAACATATCAAAATAATACAGTAATGGCTAAAAATCATGGATTATTTGGTGAATATAGACCCCACACTTTTAGACCACAGGCTGAACATATCTGAATTCAAGATTTTCGAGTTGACAATATAATAGTTAAATATTTTAAAATATGATCCCATCTCGATCCCAACTTGAAATTTGGTACAGATGAGGCTAAGAGCATAGCAGACACATGGGCAGTTTTGGAAAATCTTAAATTATGCCGATTTTTCGGAAGTGTGTTTTAAAATTTTGAGTTTACGATCGCATGGGTAAAAAATTAACAAAGATACTCTTGTTTCATATCTGGCGAAAGCCTTGACCATTCTGAGTAGAATGGTGTTTATTTTGTTTCTCTATCTTATTTCTAGCCCGAGATATGATAGAAAATGTAAAGCCATACCAGGCCAAAATTCACACTTTTTTAAACTTTTAAAAATCTGTAAAAAATTAACTGATAAAGAAAAAAATTCCAAACTTTTTATTAGTAATTAACTAAAGTTGTACTTCATATAGAACACTTCATAAATGACATATTTAGTGATATAAAAGAAAACAAATTTACATGTATAAATAGGGGTTAACATTTTTGGTTCTTTTAATCTTGTTTAATCAAACTTAAGGATATGATCACCTTTTTTCTTTTGGTTTGTTCAATGCATTCAGGTTGAACATGCTGAGCGTTGTGTTCTGATGATTAAGATATATTTATCCTGGCACTTATGGGATTTGTGTTCTGTGTTTCTTTTTTGTTGCATATAAATGTTTTATTCAATAAGTTGTAATAACGCATACAACCATAAAATAAAAAATATATGAATTTGACAGGTCCCAAGTTGAATCTCTGCACAAATATATAACCAAGAACACAAGTAACACAGGCATTTTTTCACAATTTTCACACTAACATTTATTTCACAATTGCACATCAAAATTTTGAATTTGATTTTTTCCAAACAAAATATAAAAAAATATAGTCTTGTGACATATCAAATGAAAGCTGTTACCGTTCTGAGTAAAATGATGCCTCTCCCGCTTCATTATCTTATTTCTAGCCCGAGATAAAAAAAAATGTAAGGCCATACCAGGCCAAAATTCGCACTTTTTTAAACTTTAAATATCTGTAAAAAATTAACTGATTAAGAAAAAAATTAAAAACTTTTAATTTGTAATTAACTGAAGTAGTACTTCAAATAGAAAAAAAATGTAAAAAATCTAAAGACGTAAGGTAAAAAAAAATATTCATATTTAGATCACTTGATATGGAATGACCCATTGACGCTATTAATAGTAAAATATTTTAAAATATTATCCCATGGCGATCCCAACTTGAAATTTGGTATAGATGTGGCTAAGAGAACAGCAGACATATGGGCAGTTTTTGAAATATTTAAATGATGCCGATTTTTCGTAAATGCGTTTTAAAATTTTGCGTTTGCGATCGCATGGGTAAATTATTATCAAAGATACTCTTGTGACATATCCAGTGAAAGCCTGTACAGTTCTGAGTACAACGGTGTTTATTTTGTCTTTCTATCTTATGTCTAGCCCGAGATATGATAGAAAATGTGAAGTCATACCAGGCCAAAATTCGCACTTTTTTAAAACTTTAAAAATCTATAAAAAATTAACTGATGAAGAAAAAAATTCAAAACTTTTTTTTTGTAATTAACTAAAGTTGTACTTCATATAGACAAAAAATAAAAAAAATCTGAAGACGTCAGGGAAAAAAAATATTCATTTTTGGATCACTTGACATGGAATGACCCCCATGAGAGAAAGACAGGGCCGAAACCCAGGGACTCCAGAACCCCCCACAGAAACTGCCAACTTATACACAATCAAAAGCCTTATGAGCATCCAATGAGGCTATAAGTGTCCTGCCCGCATTATCAGTCGGCAATTGCATGTTAAGGAATAGTCTCCTTAGGTTCACCGCAGTGGACCTACTAGGCATGAAACCTGATTGATCAGGGTGTATCAAAGTGTTGACAACACCCGTCAATCTGCTAGCCAGGGCTTTAGCCAGTATCTTGACGTCTGCGGACAGTAAAGAAATAGGTCTATAGGAGTCCGGCAGTCCCGGGTCCCTACCCTCCTTAGGTAGAACAACAATTGTCGCCTCTCTCATGGACGTCAGCAACACTCCCTCCTCCCTTGCATGTTCTAACACTTCCTGCAGCTTTGGCAACAATACTTCCTCCAAGTGCTTATATAATTCCACCGGTAGCCCGTCTGCCCCCGGCGCCTTGTCATTGGCCACAGATGCCAAAGCAATGCTCAATTCTTCATTCGGGGCCTCCAGACTGGACCTATCCGCTTCTGATAACCTAGGCAACCTCAGGTCTGCTAAATACGCCCTAATAGCATCTATGTCGGCCTCCGCCCCAGAGGAATATAACCTCCCATAAAATTCTAGAAAAATGTCCCCAATATCAGCAGAGTCCGTAGTCTTAGACCCATCAGATCTATACATCGAGTAAACAAAGGGATTCTTCCTCTGTCCCGAAGCCACCAGTGACAGCAGATGCCCAACTTTCTCTCCCTCCTCATAGAAGGCCATACATCTGAATTCATTTCTCTTAAGCGCCTTGTCAAGTTGGAACCCATCCAGCTCCGCCTGAGCAGTCCGCAGTCTAGTCGCTGCTCCTCCCCCGCCCCTCGCTATCAGAGCCTCCTCAGCCTGTCTCACCGCCTCCAATTTCTCTCCTTACGCCCGCCTTGTTGTAGTTTTGCGTAAATTAATTTCTTTAATTAACAGTCCTCTTAAATACACCTTCATAGCATCCCAGACTAGTGACGGACTAGCCGTCTGATCATTAAACACAAAAAATTCTGTAACATCCTTTTGTATCTGAGCCATATTAATGGACTGTAGCCATATCGGGTGTAGCTTCCAGCTCATCCAACCCCCGCATCACCTCCCCAGAGCATACAAGGACACATATGGGTTTATGATCAGAGATGGCCCTGGGGAGATAATCAGCAGTCAACACCAATTCGTCCATACGACCATTCCCCAGTGCCATGTCTATACGTGAGAGCGTATTGTAAGCGGCAGAGTAATAGGAGAAGCATCTGACACTGGGGTTCCTCTCCCTCCAGACGTCTCTTAACCCTAATTCTTGAAGAAATATCCCAAAGGGGGTCACATGCCCATGAGTCCTGGGTAGATTGTTCTTAAACTTATCCCAGTAGTCGTCCTGGACATTATTCAGGTCCCCCACTAGCAGTATTGATATCTCACCCAAGTGTCCCATCCACTCCATAACTTCTTTAATCTTCCCACTCGAGTAAGGCGGAGGAATGTACATAGCCACTATGGCCATTAATTGTCCCTGTACCCTGCACACCACTATAACATATTGCCCCTCTGTATCCACACAAGTTTCCACCGCCTCAAATTTGGTGGTCCTAGGGACTAGTATTGATACCCCTCTCGAGTAGGAAGAGTACGTGGAGTGGTAGGACTCCTGAATCCATCTCTTCTGCATGAGATCCAGCTTTTCCTTCACAATATGTGTCTCCATTAAACATACAACCATTGGTTTCTGGTCTAGAATGTATTGGAATATAGCCGCCCTCTTAGTGACATCAGATAGCCCCCTCACGTTCCAACCAAGCACTTTAATGGCAGCCATCAATGGTCCCAAAGTACCCATGCAATCTGTATTTTTATAGACGTTCCCCGCCGTCTAGACTTCTTATCTCCCCCTCCACCAATCCCCCCCCAACTTCCCCCTCCCCCCTAGTACATACACCACCTCCAGGCAACGCGGGTCTCCAGATCCTAGCAGGTACCGTCTTCCACCTCATCCTTCCCAACAACGGTATATTATCGCTCTCCTCCCGCCTAAATGAACACCACTTAAGCCATTATCAAGGCATCAGCCCATTAATACTCACAAAGCATATATCGCACATTTCCCCCCCTCCGAATATCCTCCTCCACCCACCAGACATTTCTCATCAAGAGGACACAGCGTAATACATTATGCCCCACATATTGCATAGAAAACAAAAATAAAAACGAAAAAGAAAAATAAATGGGGCATACCGTGTCCCCAGAGCTCTAGAAAAAATGAGCAAGCTCTAGAAGAGCCATGAGCAGATGGCCGTCCTGAGAAAGCAACCGCTCACAAGTGTCCAAAAAAAAAGAAAAAATAATAAAATTAGAATAAAAAACCATAACAAGAACAGTCCACCTATAGGTCCTGGTAATCGGCAGTTCCTCCCAGTCCTCCCAAGTATGGAATGACCGCAAACGATCCAGTATCAATCAAGCCTCGGACATCTCAGCCATCACCTGCTCTGATCCGTTTGGCATTAGAGTCCAGCCATTGAGACGCCTCCTCTGGCGAAACAAAAAATTGCACCTTCCCCAATGCGGCCACTCTCAATCTGGCGGGAAAAAACATGGAGTATTGCACTCCCAACTCCCGCTTTCTCTTTTTAACGCCAGTGAATTGCCTCCGCTGCTTTTGTACAGTCGGCGAGTAGTCCGGGTACACCGCTATCTCCTGGCCATTATATGTCATGTCCTCCGCATCTCGTGCCTTCCTCAGAATAATGTCCTGGTCCCTAAAGTTCAAGATCCGGGCCAGGATCGTACATGCCTCCGACCCCGGTGGCCGAGGCTGCATCAGGACCCTATGGGCCCTCTCCACTGCATGGACTTTAGTTAGGTATGTTTCTCAAATCTTGTCTTTCAACCACTGTTCAATAAAGGCAGTGGGGTCCCTTCCCTCCACCTTCTCAGGGAACCCCACCAGCCGGAGATTATTCCCCCGTGATCTATTTTCTAAATCGTCATTTTTGGCCAGCACTTCAGCTAACAGCTTAGCATGTTTGTTGTCAGACTGCTGAAGCTGCTGTATTTTGTCCTCTGTGGCTCCAACCCTCTCCTCCACCTCAGATACCCGCATGTCGGATTTCTTTAGAGCCACATTAATGCTGGCAATTTCTCCCTGCATTCCCTTCACACTGGCTGCCACAGTATTCAGAGTCATTTTCATGGAGGAGACTAGTGAAAAGAGGTCTTTCAAGGTAGGTTCCTTTGGGATCTCCGGCCCCTGCTGCTGTACATCCATCCCCTCCTCCCTCGGTGCAGCCTCACTCCTCACCTCCGTGTCTCCCTCAGATCCATTGCCATCTTCCTCCGCCTGGCCTTCTCCTTCCTCCTCACCCACCTCCGCTCCATCGCTGGTGTGTGCATATTTTTGCAGCTTCATAGCTGCCATCATACCTCTCTTTCATGCCGCATTCTCCCGCTCTGCATCCAGGCGCGCGGCGGTGCCATCTTGTGAGCTACCCCCTCCACCAGCTCCCACCTCTTGCTGCCTGCGGCGGGTCATGATCACGCTCCCGAGCCTCCGGTAATGATCCTCGACTTCGGGTCTGTGTGTCCAGCCTGTCAGAGTATAAATACAAAAAGGGGGAGACAAGAGGCGCAATAGTGCCCTATCACTAGTGACACACTGAGTATATCAATAGGTGTACACTCACCTGGTCCAGTTGTATGACCCACAACTGGTTTATAAGCCTTCGGTTTAAAGCTGCTGCAGGACCTCCACCAGCCACTCGTACGTGGAAAAACGCTCATATATAGGGAAGATGGTGTGTCACGGTCCGCGCTGCTGTCTCATCCCAAGGGATGGATGTCTCCAAGAAGTCACAAGGAAGGCAATGGTTCCAAAGCAAAGATCTCCTTTATTCACCAACGCGTTTCGGCACCTATCCTGGCACCTTCATCAGGGTACAGCCTGTCAGAGGGCTTGTGAGATGGATATTTAGGGCTGATGCAGGATAAAATCACTGTGTTCGGCGGGAGCTCTCCGCTGCACGTCCTCTCACATCCCCTGCTAGGCCACACACCCCCTTTAGACTACTTAACTAAGTTTTCTAATGTCTTTTTTAAAGCTTACAGGGGGGCTAGAGACATGGGGGACCCCTTCCCTGAATGCAGCAGACATGCTGCATTCAGTGCTGTATTTAGTTTGCAATGCTGCAGGGGACTGACAGGTCCTCTTTAAGGAAATGAAGACAACTGTGCACCAGCAGAGCATACAACCTTGACTATGGGCATGATTTATTATTTTCAGGGAGGTGGATTAAGGCTATGTTCACACTGTGGGTATTTGATCATTTTTTATTGTGCGTTTTTCTCTCTTTTAGCTGAAAATCTTGATCAGCTTTTCAAAGAAAAACATGCATTATCAGTTTGGGGTCCATTTTTTATCCGTTTTGACTGCATTTTTTCTGGTGTGTTTTTTTAGCCCATAGACAATGCTTTCAATGGGAAAAGCAGATCAGAAAAGTGCACTCATAATTGACATGCTCCTTCTTTTTCAGAATCACTTTTCAAGGGAAAAAAATGCACCAGGTCATGAAAGCACAGATTGAACAGCAAAACTTGAAAACCCATTGACTTTGCTGGGACTCCGTTTAAGTGATCCATTCACTGCAAAAACGGATCAAAAAAGGATCAAAAACGCAGAGTGTGAACAGGGCCTAAGTCACTTTTATTTTCTTTTTTGTCTCGCAGTATTAGTTGATTTTTTTTATGTAAAATTCCTCAAAATAGTGCACATGTTCCATGAATTCTGTGCAACATATGAAATGCTTTCTTGACTTTAAAGCATAACTGACATTTTAATTTTTATTTAATAGATCAAAAGTACACATGAAAACAAGCAACTTTGCCAGAATTGATCAGCCATTATCAAAATTCTCGATTTTGAGGTTAAATCTGTTTTCAATGAAGATCTTCCTATAACTGAGTTATTACTGATGAGATTCTGTACAAAGCAGAGGAGTTAGGGAAAGAGAGAAGAGCTAAAGGCAGAGGGAGGAACTAGAGGAAGAGGGAGGAGCTAAAGGCAGAGGGAGGAGATAGAGGCAGAGTGAGGTGCTTGAGGCAGAGGGAGGATCTAGAGACAGAGCCCCACTCCTCTCCCTCTTCTATCTACATAGAATCTCATCAGTAACAACTGTCATCTCCAGTCGCAGTAATGGGAAAGTCTTTACTGTCCAAGAGTTGAAGAAGAAAGTGAAATCCATTAAAAATCCATACTTATACTCAAACAATTATAATCATCAGATCCTGGGAGGAAGCAGGGTTAGGCTAGGGTCAAACTACCATTTTTAGCAGATGTCACTGACAGCCACACATCACGCTGAATAGCTGCCATTTTCCTCAGCGCACAGGGAAACACTGCATGCAGCGTTGAGCGGCCCGCTGTGCTAAATAATGCATATGCGCTGATGAAAAAATGACTACGTTTTTAGCGGATGTCAGTGACATCTGCTAAAAACAGTAGTCTTACCCCAGCCGTAGAAGGACTTCACTTCTTCACTGAATACAGATTTGACCTCAGAATTGAGAATTTTGATAATAACAGATCAGTTCTGGAAGAGAAAGAAGCTAATTTGTCTTATAAGATATAATACAAAGTTGCCAATTTTGATGTGTGATATTGATTTATGAAAGAATAACTAAGACAGTCACGATTTAACCTTTCTTGTGACTTTTTAGCACAAAACGTTTTTTTTTTTTTTTTTTTAACCATATTTTTATTGGGTTTTAAACATTTCACATGTAAGAAATATTAGGATAAGCATATCCAACATTGATTTACACGTATCAAATAACTGAAACTGAAATTAACAGTAATTATCTAGTTGCAAATCCGTCTCAAAACTTTCCAAAAACCCTTCCCCTCCCAAACCGGAAATTCTCTCTTATTTCTATCGTGTCTTGTATTCTTAAGATAGCTTAAATATGCTATATATATATCAGTTCAACATTCAGTTTAGTCTTTCAAACATCACACCTCAGTCTACCAAGTGTCCCACTTAGCTCCCCCTCTGCGTACCAGACCGTCGAACGAAAGGGTAGCATAAAATTGGTTATGTCACCATCTGTGAATTCCTTTTCAATAAATATTTGCCATTTGAAGAAAAATTTCTTGGTTAATTTATTCGGACTGCGTAACGCATCCATCGATTCGAGTGTCAAAGTGTGGCGCATCATCGATTTGACCTGGTTCAGGTCTGGGGGTTTGTCATTGAGCCAGTGTTGGAGAAGGAGTCTTTTAGCAAGTATCGCAATGTAATGCCATAGGACATGTGGCTGCCTATGGGCTCCAGTATCCGTCTGGTAGTGGAAGAGCCAGCGCAACGGGTCTAGACCCTCCATATCCCCACACAGCTCCTTTGCCCAAGCAACCACCTTCCTCCAGTACTCTTTTGACTCAGGGCATGACCAGAGACCATGTTCCAGGTCCGTCATCTCAGTTCTACATTTTGGGCAGTGAATCCATCTCCCTGATTGGTTTGGGAGGGGGGAACATTAAAGCCCTGGATAGCACCATGCATAATCCTGAATTGGGAATCCCTCCATCTCTCATTACTAATGTATCGTCTCATAAGTCCCCACCCCTCTAAAATTTTCTGGGTGAGTTCAGGGTCTTTGATGTGCTTTCGCCACTTGTTGAAGAACCCTCTCCTCCTTTGCGGGCGTAGGACTTGTTGTATTTTGGCATATAACGAAGTGATTGATACCTCACCTTCGTTAATGTTTAGTATTTCGGACCATAAGTTGTTATCGACCTCTCCCGAGAGGTCCCGCAGGTGTGAAAGGAGATGGTGATCCAACTGACGGTATTGTATCGCCTGAAATTGGGGTAAATTAAAAGTAGTGAGCACCTCTTTCTCTGTCATCCACCTTCGCTCCTCAAAATTTATAAGGTCTTCTAGTGTATTGACCCCCTTTTCTTTCCAGTTTCTAAATAGGGCGTTTTCACGCCCCAATTCAAAAGCCGGGCATCTCCACGGATTAAGGCGTCTGGAGATTTTTCATGCCAGTTTAAGTTTTTTCCTGACCTCTCTCCACGTTATGATGGCATCTCTATATATTACTGTATTTTTCAAGGTAGTCGGAAGGCAGGACAACGGAGAATGCAATAAAGCGGTCAAGTCCCACGGTTTAGCCCATTCTCCCTCCAATTCTAAGTCTGAAAACTTGCTTGTTCCCTTAATCCAGTCTAATACATTACGTAGGTTGCATGCTAAATTATATCCCCTAACATCAGGAAGTTGCAGTCCCCCTTCCTGTTTGGGTTGTATTAATGTCCTAAAGGCTATTCTAGCTCTCTTTCCTCTCCATAAAAATTTTGTGAACGCTTTGTTAATTCTTATAATATCCGTATGTTTCATTAACATAGGAATGGTTTGGAGAGGGTAAAGTAGTTTTGAAAAGCTCATCATTTTAAGTAGATGGCAGCGTCCTAACAGAGACAATGGCAGCCCTTCCCATCTTCCCAATTCCTGTTCTATCTTTGTAATGATCGGAAAAAAGTTAAGTTTATATGTCAGCCCACTGGATCTAGCTAAGTTTATCCCCAGATATTTAAGACTATGTTTCGCTACAGGTAATCCGCAAAAGTGGTCCCCCTTTCGTGCTCCTTCTTCTTGGTTAATAAAGAGGACTTCACATTTGCCTTTATTTAAAGCGAAACCTGAATATCTACCCCATTTCTCTATGTCTGACAATAGATCTGGAAGGTTTCTTTCTGGGTTCTGAACATATAAGATGATATCGTCAGCGAAAAGTGAAAGCTTAATTTCAGCATTCCCTACCTTAAAACCCTCGTAGGTGTTATGACGTTCCAGATAAAGTGCCAGAGGTTCTATAGCCAGATTAAATAATAGGGGCGATAATGGACAGCCCTGTCTCGTTCCCTTTTGGAGGGCAAAGGAATCTGACAGAAAGCCAGGCGTACTAATACAAGCTTTGGGGTTACTGTATAATGCATTAATATATTGTCTAAAGGGGCCTCGTATACCTACGGAGTCAAGCACTTTACCCAGCCATGACCATCTGACATTGTCGAATGCTTTTTCAGCGTCGAGAGTGATCATGGCTGGGTTACCACCGTTAATCTTTGTTTTCTTTCCCATGACATCCATCATCAACATTGCTTTTCTAATATTCGTAGTGGTTGACCTCCCCTTAACAAAACCCGCCTGATGTGTGGGTATCAGTTTGGGTAGGATCACCGCCAGTCTGTCAGCCAGAATTTTGGAGAGGAGCTTCAGCACAAAACGTTTTTTAAAATATTGTAAAATTCGAGCAAAAAAAATTCAGCCATACATAAAATCAATCTAGGTAGGGTCTGAAGTACTTTTGGCCAAAATTTTGCCTCTTAAAAAGTCGTAACTTTAACCAAAAACATCTGGAAGGCACAAACCCACACGGGTGAACATAAAAAATAGGCGAATACATACATATAAAATAGACCTATAAAAAAGTGAAAATTACCAACCATTTTTATTTTTGTATTCATTCTGAACTTTAAAAAGTAAACTTTCTAAATCGCCAACAGCCAACTGGACCATAGGTTCTCGACATGCCTTGCAACACAAAGTCACTTCCCAGCACTGTACATAATATTTCTCTCCCAAAGGTCTCATTCAGATGTCTTTTTTTCTTGGACATGTGCTGTATTTTTCACAGATACCCCTCATATCTACAATAGTGAATGGGGGCTTTTCACAAGTCTGTGATTTTTGTGGACTAACTAGACAACGCAAAATCACAGAGACATGTCTGATATTGATCCGAGTGTTGAATCCAAATCAGCAATGCGATCAGTCGGTGAACAACTCAGACATCACTCAGATGTTATCCAAGAGCGGTTTGATTTTCACAGACTTAGGCTGGCTTCACACTTGCGGACCCCTCCGCAGCGTCCTGCAGAGGGGATCCGCAAGCTGAGCGCAGCCAGCGCAAGCCCCTATGTTTATAATGGGAGAGTATGGTGCTGCGCTTGACTGCACATGACTGAGCGCTCTCACTCACTGCAATATGTGATTTGTACGCAGATCACACACTCTCATCTGCACCAGGAACGTGACATGTCGCGTCCCTGGTGCAGACGAGAGTGTGTGATTTGTGCGCAGGCATCTGCCTGCATACAAATCACATATTGCAGTGAATGGGAGCGCACGGTCTTGTGCAGTCAAGCGCAGCACCATACGCTCCCATTATAAACATAGGGGCTTGTGCTGGCTGTGCTCAGCTTGCGGATCCCCTCCGCAGGACGCTGCGGAGGGATCCACAAGTGTGAAGCCACCCTTAAATAAGAAAAGATAAAGAAAATTTTTTTCATATCATTTTCACATATGAGAAAAACTGCTGAAACTTGAACTAAACTTGGACCAAACTGATGAAACTCTGATGAAACTCAGTCAGTTTTTCTCATCATGTGAATGAGACCATACAGTAAGATCTCACCAGATAGCGCAGGATCTCAAGGAGAGAAGGATGAGAGCGCGCTGGGAGAGTGACTAAATCAACTGAGGACTAGTAGGAGAAGTAGTAGGAGCAAGCTCTCTATGGATGCTATTATATGCAGTAAATGGATGACATATAGGATCAACATGCTGTAGCAAAGTCAACTCTGCACTACTGTTCTCATATATCATCCATCATCAGTAGTGTTCAAAATAATAGCAGTCAATATGACTAACCAAATTATTCACTGTTTTTGGTATAAAGTATATTACCACATGACAAACAATTTACCAGTTGGTGCAGTAGACTCTTAGGCTGGCTTCACACTGCAGTTTTTCACTGATCAGTGTCCATCAGTGTTTGGGAGCCAAAACCAGGAGTGTCTCCAAAACTCAGAACAGGTGTCAATCTTTCAATTATAGTTTTTCTCTGCAAGTTCCTCACTTGGTTCCTCTCCTGGTTTTGGCACCCAAACACTGATGGACACTGATCAGTGAAAAACTGCAGTGTGAAGCCAGCCTTAGAAAACCAACAGACTCAGCATTCATGATTTACATGTTTTTGCGTCTGTGTATTTGAATAATTAATTGAAAGGGGCTGTGTTCAAAATAATAGCAGTGTGGAGCTCAATTAGTGAGGTAAATCATTCTGTGAAGAAACAGGTGTGAATCAGGTGTCCCTTATTTAAGGGTGATGCCAATACATAATGTACATGCATTTGTCCTTGAAAACCTGAAAAATATGGGTCGTTCAAGATATTGTTCAGAAAAACAGCGCACTTTGATTAAAAAGTTGATTGGAGAGGTTAAAAGTTATAAAAAAAGAGGTGACAAAATGATCTGGTTTAGCCAATGATCAGCTCCAGGATGATCAAAGACAGTCTCAAGTTACCTGTGAGTACTCTGACAGTTACAAGACACCTGTGTGAAGCTAATTTATCAGCAAGAAGTCCCCACAAAGTCCCACTGGTAAAAAAAAAATACATGTAGTCAAGCAGATATAATTTGCCAAAGAACACATCAACTGGGCTAAAGAAAAATGGAGAAACATTTTGAAGACTGATGAAAGTAACATTTTTTGGGGGGTCCAAGGGCCGCAGACAGTTCATCAGACGACCACCATACTCTGAATTCAAGTCACAGTACACTCTGCAGACAGTGCAGCATGGTGATGCAAGCATCATGATGTGGGTATTTTTTTCTTACTATGGTGCCTGGTCTATATACTACATACCAGGGATCATGGACCAGTTTGCAGATATCAAAATACCTGAAGAGTTCATGTTGCATTACGCTGAAGAGGAAATGCCCTTGAAATGGGTGTTTCAACAATACACCAAGCAATTTAACAAACGACACCAGTAATGAGCAAAATCTTGGTTCCAGCCTAACAAAATTGAAGATAAAGAGTGGCCAACCCCATCCCCGGACCTTAATCCAATAGAATACTTGAGGAGAGACATCAAAAATGCCATATCTGAGTCAAAGCCAACAAATGCAAATAAATTGTGGGATGTAGTCAAAGCATCCTGGACTGGAATAACAGTTGATAGGTGCCAGAAGTTGGTTGATTCTATGCAACATAGATGTGAAGCAGCTTTAGAAAAAAACTGTGGTTATACAATTAAATATTAAGTTAGCGATTTACATGAATGCTACATTCTAAAAGAAAGTACATATTTTGAGACAAATGCAGACACTGCAGTTTTTTTGAACAGACCATTGTTCATTTGTTGTTATTTTCTGCAAAGGAGTTACAAATTATATACATTTCTCTTTTATGTTTTGATTTAAAAAACAGCGCAATGTTCCCAATGCATGGAAATAAAAAGGATCACAAAGATTCAGGGCTTAACTCATGTTTTTGTAAACACTGCTATTATTTTGGACACAATTTACATACCAGCTACATCTGTTGCTGGATGAGATTAGCAATAATGAACCAGCTAGAGAGTGCATTGTCAGAGTACTCTGCATGCAGAGAGTCCACAGTGACCAGACGTTTACCTACTCTGTGAATAGCTGACCAAAGTTTACCCAAGAAAATCCCTTTAATGAAGCCAAACTTCTATCCTCTGGATGCCTAATTCATTAACAACAAAGAGATAATAGTGAGAAATCAATATTTTTAATATATAATAGAAAGTATCAATATATTATAGTCTTTTTAAAAAAAGAAAATCTACAAATCATTATCTTTGCCTTGGAAATACCGAGTTAAAACAGACTCGTTTCAGCTATGCTCTACTCCAGGTAGGAAATTGTTAATAACACGACATCTGGAAAAAATGAATTCCATGGTTCACGTAAAAAAATATGGATTTATACAACTATAGGGGGCATGAATGTAAAATTATGCAATGACTGGAGTTTACTTTGGTAAATCTGGGACACATTGGAGGTTTATAAAAATAATATGTTGGCACAATACAACACTATTTCTGCAAATGTAGACAGAAAGAAAAACCTTTAGGAATAGAGGATAATGTAAAGATAGGTAATTAGAGCACCGGTAATGTACAGTATTCAATAGACTTGTATAAAAGCACAGCATACGTCTCTCAGACACCGCTGTTTGCGCATTGTATTCTGTACTAGTTCTGAGCACAGAGCTGTCTCCTCTGAATATGGCCCACATGTTGATGCAAGTCTACACAGGAGCTGGGAAGTCATTATTACACCATTTTGACAGCCACATAACTCTTTTTCAGATGGATACATCTCCTAATTTATGAGCTCAGATTTTAAAAAATTGAGCTATTTCCGCATGAACACTGCATTCCTTCTGAGAAAAGGGAAGTGTCTCTGTGTCACCTGCCATGCCATGATTCATTATGTCCTTTTGTCATCTGTTCCCTCCCCACACTGTATATCATGCAGGAAACTGATGGATGGACAACTGTGCAAAGGGAGTTGTTTTCTGCTTCCAATCATCACAAATACTATTTGGAGTCTTACATGATGAAAAAAATCTGTAAAATTAATTTTGCTTAATTAAAATGTAATGCATTCGTAATTACACTAGCCTGGAAGAAAGTATTGCCATTATAATTGATGAGCAATTCTGAAAGCTAAATATGATGAATACGACATTACCATCACAAATACAATCATGTACATATCAGAGTATAAAATGAAGGGCTGTAATGTAATAGAAAAATATAAAGAAATACATAGTGATTGTGTCATGCACAAAGTAAACACCATAAAAGATCATTACTATGCTTGATCTTAAGCAAAGCCACAGTGCAGAGCCTTGAGAAAGTATTCATACCCCATGAACGTTTACGTATTTTTTTACGTTACACCCAGAAACTTAAATGTATTTCATTGGGATTTTATGTGATATACCAAAACAAAGTAGCAAGCATTTGTGAAGTGGAAAGGATGTGATAGGCGGACCCGACCAGACTTTTTTAAAAGTCTGAGTTCAGGGCCGAACATGACTCAAACTTGAGTCTGAACACACAAATCAGGCTGTAATGTAATAGGATGGGCGTTGTAAAAATAAATAAGATGGTAATTACACTGCATCATTATAATTACTGGTGTCTGGGCGTCCTCCTGTTTTTACTTCTGGGACCACTCCTTAACTTCCTGGATATTCACTGCGTAGGGGCCCAACAGCCATTCACAGGCAGAGAGTGGACATCTCTGATTGGCTGTTGGAGTAACCTGAAAACAGCCCATACATTTTAGCATCACTCATGCAGAGTAGATGCTAGAATGTATAGCAGGGGTCTCAAACTCACGGCCTCATGGGCCGCACACAGTCCAGGTTTTCAGGATTTCCATAGCATTTGACAGTTGGTAATCATATGACCAACTGTCTAATTCCAAGGAAATCCTGAAAACCTGCACTGTGTGCGGGGCCTTGAGGCTTGGAGTTTGAGACCCCTGATGTATTGGTTGTTTTCGAGTTATTCCAACAGCCAATCACAGACGCCCATTCCCTTTGACAGCATCTGTGATTGGCTGTTGCATGCCTCACCCATTGACTGACGTTATAGTAGCGCAAAAATAAATAACTAAAGTAAAATTAATAAAGCTTCGCTGTATTTTTGATTCTCTGCGCAGATAAAGCAGACAGCTATGGGCTGCCATCCTGAGCTGCCTCGCTTTACCTTGGCTGGCAATCAAAACACAGAGAAAGCCCATTATTTTTTAAAATTATTTAAATAAATCATTTAAAAAAATGTGTGGGCTTCTCCCTATTTTGGATTGCCAGCCAAGGTAAAACCCAGGCAGCTTGGGGCTGGTATTCTCAGTGTGATGCAGCCCATAGTTATTGCGCCCCCAGGCTAAAGAATAGTAGCTTTCATCCACCCCAGATATTGGCACATTCATTAGAAGCTCTAAATCCTGGTGCTTTATCCGGCCCTTCCTGATGCCCTGGTGCAGTAGCATCAAGTTGATAGAAGGGGTTAATTACAGCTGATGATTGACAACTTGTCATTAAGCCCAGATTGATAATGTTTCATGCATCTATGAGACCCACCCATTATCAATACTGTGTGGAAATAGTTGAAAACACAGACACAGAATATAATCCTTTATTTGAAATAAATCAGACAACCATCATTTTCTAATTTATTATTTCCCCACACATACCCCTCCGATGATAATCCACAACTCCGATGATAATCCACAACAATAGTCCAGTGATGCTCACTTGCCTCTGCTACATCCAGATTTTGCAGAAAGGGAACAAAAGCAACCTCTCCCTGCAGACTTTGCGATCACACTGACTGCTGCAAGGAGCGGTGACATCACTCACTGAGTCACTGAGACCCTGCAGCAATGAACTCAGATGACCCAGCTGCCAAAAGCAGGGTCATGCGAGTTCACTGCCGCTGGGAGTTCTTAATGACTCAGTGAGTGACGTTACCATTCCCCGCGGCAGTGAACTCAGGTGACCCCGACAGTCAATCATGGACATTGCCACAGATAGTGAGCATTTGTGATTGGCTTTTGGAGCAAGTTCAGTAACCTGGAAGTAGCCCATACATTCTAGCATCTACCAATGTATGGGTTGTTTCCAGGGTACTCCTGTGAATAATCAGGAAGTTAATGAGTGGCCCTGGAAGGTCAAGTGTGCGGACCTGGCTGATGTTTAATCAATATTCTTTTCTTTTTACAGCCCTTCCAGCCAGTCCCAAACTCAGACTTTAAAAAAAGTCCAAGAACCCTGGCACACAAAACAATGAGATGGACGTTTGATGCAAAAAAGATTTGTTTTATTAAACCTTACAATCGTTTCAGTCCGATCAGGGCTTTCATCAGGGATTTGGATCTACAATCATGATAATGCAAAAAGTTACACAATGACACGTGCTAATGTGGAGCCCACTAGGACGGGGTACTCGTGTACCGGACCGGGTTACTGCTGGGGATATCACGGCAGTCTTAGTCCGGACCGTGTCCTGGGTTCCGCAAGTAATGGGGGGAATATTTACAGGGGAGTTTGTTGTGACGCCACCCACGGGTTGTGGTCAGGGTGACCACCGCTGCTGCAGAACCTCCGGGGAAGATGTTTGGCAGCTGGAGATGTAACGGCTCTCCGCAGGTAGAGCCTGGTTCCCCGGGGCAGTGATAGTTAAAGTCTATGATGAATGCTATGGAGGTTGCAGGATAGGGATGATAGTGGAGGTGATGGCTACTTGTGAGGGATAGTAGGGCTTGAGTACAAGGATCACACACACTCACGGTTTTGAAGTTTTCCAAGGCTTTACTGCAGATATTCTTTAGCAGAATACTGTCCACAGAGTCTGTACCGGGGCCGGGTTGCTTCTACCCTGACCGGGTCCTCAGCTTCCCACTGCTGCGCTGTGTGAGTGGCCCTGATGCTGCTTTAGCTGAGCTGCTGGCACTGTCTCTCCTCACAGGTACCCCCTTTGCTAGGCAACTTGAGTCTTTCCGTGTGCTTCTGACCCCGCCGTGTTGCTTTGCTGAGGTACAGTGTAGATCTACAACCTCCACTATCCTGGTGTTTTCTGTGTTGCGTTTTTCAGTCACAGATTCGGATCCGGTATCCGGTCTGTGTGCTCCTCCAGGGCGAGTTATGAAGTCACTCAGTCTCCCAGATGTGTTCCTCTGTTTCTTGCACTCCTTCCCTCAGACCCTGGCTAGGCCTGGAATCGAGGAGCAGACTGTAGAGAAGCCTGAGGCAGCCTCTTTACACTACAGTCTCTCTTCTTCAGTTCTCCAAGGAACTGAACTAACTACTTCCTCTTGACACCAGAGTAAATAAGGGAGCTGCTTTAGCTCCCTCTTCTGGCCTAGAGGTGCTAGTGCAGTGTCAGGTGTTGTGTGGGGAGTTAACCCTTGTTGTTGTTTCTGTGGCACTTTAACCCCTGGGGTGCCACAGTAACAGAATAAGCAGAATACATGAGCAAACCAAGGTATATACATAAAAGAGAAAAAACATGTATGGATCATACAAACAATTCCGAAAAAAACAGTGCTGCCAATAAATTGTCTGAAGTATAATGCAAGCATATTTATCATACATTTAATAATTTTCTATGAAAATAGGTAGAGAGCCTGCTGAGGGTGCCCAGAAGGGACAGATGGTGCAACAATTTTTGATTTGGAAAGGGGACGTATGGAATTAGAAGTGTCATCTAAAGTGTACGGAAATGACAGTGATCTAGGTGCAGAAGAGTAGTACGATGTTCGGATGACACAGTAGATAGCCTGAGGAAAATTGAGAAAGTCTCATATACCTGATACTTAGTGTAGAACTTGGTAAGGCACAGAATTGCACCGTGTGGTGTGGACCCATGTCTGATGAATGACAATTATAGCAGGAAAGGTTAGTGAGAAGAATATGAGAATGGAAAGAATATAAAATACATAAATGGGAGTAATATTCACCTCAGTCAGGAAAAACCAGTTGCACACATCTACTCCATGGTGGGGTAATGTCTCATATTATATTGCATACACCAAGCGGAGGGAATATGAATTGTGCTCCTAGAATAATAGGGGATAAGGCATTGTGCTAGGTGTACACATGTATGAGACCAATGTGTGATATATACTCTGAGCATATAAGGGTTGAAGAATAGCTGTATATCGTACAGTTAGGGCCAGAAATATTTGGACAGTGACACAAGTTTTGTTATTTTAGCTGTTTACAAAATCATGTTCAGAAATACAATTATATATATAATATGGGCTGAAAGTGCACACTCCCAGCTGCAATATGAGAGTTTCCACATCCAAATCGGAGAAAGGGTTTAGGAATCATAGCTCTGTAATGCATAGCCTCCTCTTTTTCAAGGGACCAAAAGTAATTGGACAATGGACTCTAAGGGCTGCAATTAACTCTGAAGGTGTCTCCCTCGTTAACCTGTAATCAATGAAGTAGTTAAAAGGTCAGGGGTGGATTCCAGGTGTGTGGTTTTGCATTTGGAAGCTGTTGCTGTGACCAGACAACATGCGGTCAAAGGAACTCTCAATTGAGGTGAAGCAGAACATCCTGAGGCTGAAAAAAATGAAAAAATCCATCAGAGAGATAGCAGACATGCTTGGAGTAGCAAAATCAACAGTTGGGTACATTCTGAGAAAAAAGGAATTGACTGGTGAGCTTGGGAACTGTAAAAGGCCTGGGCGTCCACGGATGACAACAGTGGTGGATGATCGCCACATACTTTATTTGGTGAAGAAGAACCCGTTCACAACATCAACTGAAGTCCAGAACACTCTCAGTGAAGTAGGTGTATCTGTCTCTAAGTCAACAGTAAAGAGAAGACTCCATGACAGTAAATACAAAGGGTTCACATCTAGATGCAAACCATTCATCAATTCCAAAAATAGACAGGCCAGAGTTAAATTTGCTGAAAAACACCTCAAGAAGCCAGCTCAGTTCTGGAAAAGTCTTCTATGGACAGATGAGACAAAGATCAACCTGTACCAGAATGATGGGAAGAAAAAAGTTCGGAGAAGAAAGGGAACGGCACATGATCCAAGGCACACCACATCCTCTGTAAAACATGGTGGAGGCAACGTGATGGCATGGGCATGCATGGCTTTCAATGGCACTGGGTCTCTTGTGTTTATTGATGACATAACAGCAGACAAGAGTAGCCGGATGAATTCTGAAGTGTACCGGGATATACTTTCAGCCCAGATTCAGCCAAATGCTGCAAAGTTGATTGGACGGCGCTTCATAGTACAGATGGACAATGACCCCAAGCATACAGCCAAAGCTACCCAGGAGTTCATGAGTGCAAAAAAGTGGAACATTCTGCAATGGCCAAGTCAATCACCAGATCTTAACCCAATTGAGCATGCATTTCACTTGCTCAAATCCAGACTTAAGACGGAAAGACCCACAAACAAGCAAGACCTGAAGGCTGCGGCTGTAAAGGCCTGGCAAAGCATTAAGAAGGAGGAAACCCAGCGTTTGGTGATGTCCATGGGTTCCAGACTTAAGGCAGTGATTGCCTTCAAAGGATTCGCAACAAAATATTGAAAATAAAAATATTTTGTTTGGGTTATGTTTATTTGTCCAATTACTTTTGACCTCCTAAAATGTGGAGTGTTTGTAAAGAAATGTGTACAATGCCTACATTTTCTATCAGATATTTTTGTTCAACCCTTCA
Organism: Allobates femoralis; assembly: GCA_033576535.1. NCBI lineage: Eukaryota > Metazoa > Chordata > Amphibia > Anura > Aromobatidae > Allobates > Allobates femoralis. Next base: position 499,387,383 of record JARQOC010000002.1, read on the forward strand.
AATTAACCGTTACAATCTGCACTTGAATTCTGTTGTAGAGGTTTCATTTCAAATCCAATGTGGTGGCATGCAGAGCCCAACTCGCGAAAATTGTGTCACTGTCCAAATATTTCTGGCCCTAACTGTATATACCAGATATATAGTATTCGGTAAAACACACCCATCAAAACATGGTGTCTGGACCCAGTATACAAAAGGAGCTGCGTGACTTGTTATAAGTTCCCCGCATCTGAATAAATGAATCATGGTGAGTAAAGTAATGTTACACACCTGGAGATATGCAAGGAATCAGACAGACTTTGTATAAGAGAGTATTCTAGGGTGCATATGTTTCAATGCAGTGCTCTTAGGAAGAAGAGAACAACATTTTGTGCCTAATCCAGCATGAGTACTGGAAGGGACTGTGAGTTGGAATATCTGGTTGAGTGAGGTACCCGGGGCCTGGCCGTAGTGTGGAGGTGTGTGTCTCGCTGCCAGATACACTTAAATGCCGTGTCTAAGAGTGAGGATTCTGGGATACTATCTGCTTTCAGTATATGGAATGCAAGGAAGGGACTGCGGCGGAACGCAAGCCGGACATGTGCAATAGAGTGAATGGGACTGAGTAAACAACGGATGTGTTTTAGAGCTGAGACGATGGGACATGCAGAGCCGGCAATTAGAAGGAGATTCAGAGGTGCTATGATGTGCAGAGGCAGTGTGAAGGAGGGAACCAGGAAATTAATGGTTCTGTGGGGAGAAAGAACAATTAATTAGAAGAACTTCAGCATCATAATTGCAGTTTAACAGCTAGAGTAACAACTGGATAATTGAAACCAGGGAAAACAGAGAAAAAAATAGAGAGGAAACCATACTCCGGTACCGAATGCTGAAGAAGACCTATACAAGTTAACATTACAGAACAGTCCAGTGGTAATTTATTATAGCATGGCGACCATACCATGACAAAATTACATAAATAAGGGAGAATGCCCAGTCAAAAATAAGCTATATACAGAAGATTCAAAATTAATTGTCACATCCACTTCTAAGACCAAATGGCTCCAGAGCTTGTAATGTGTGGATCAAATATGCCTCCTTTTGTTGTAGTCTATGTACCATGTTGCCTCCCCATTTGGTTATCGGTAGGTGCTCAATGATCTGATAGCTTAATTGGGAGATGTTTTGTCCGGCTGAAATAAAATGATGCAGAATTATTATTTGCTTGCATCTAATTTTGAGATGTGGTCACGGACAAGCTGCATAGCTTTCCCAACGTATCTGAGACCACAAGGGAACTTAATTAAGTAGATTACAAATGATGTATCACATGTGAAATAGCTGGGGTTGGGGTATAGTTTTGCCTGACCAAGGGTGTGAGAAATGTGTGCCTTGTGAGCATTGGAGACAGTGGAGGCAGGGAAAAGTGCCTTAATACATGAATGTAAGGATGGACTATTGTGGTACTGTTTTTAGTGAACCAATTTCAGCTCTGACCAAACAGCCCTTAGAGTTCTGAGCTCTTTTATGATAAATTAATGGTGGCAAACCAAATTCAGGGACAGTCGGGTATGCCTGTCCCAGTAGCGGTCAGTGTTTGCGTATGGCATTATAAACCAGAGTCTGAAAGTGATGATATGTGTTTACATAGGCAATTCAGGGTTTCTATCTTCGTGGTTGAACCTGTGTGGGGACCGATGGTGCTAGGATTGCCTTAGGATAACCACATTCAAGAAATCTGCCTGTCATTTTATAATGACAGGTGGTTGATACTGTAGGAATCAGATATGATCCTAGCCACCCTAGTCATCTGTGTTTTTGGCAGGGATAGTTTGACATGACTTGGGTGGACACTGATATATAATAACATGTTGTTCTTCTCAGTGGGTTTCCTACAGAGGTCAATAGACGGCCGGGTTAATTGATGAGTACACGTGTATCCAGAAAACTGACCTCCCTCGTGCTATGGTGCATATTGAAGGTGAGGTCAGAAGACGTCGTGTTGAGGTCTGTGAAGAAAGAGTTCAAAGGAGACAGATCACCACGCTAGACAATAAAAATGTCATTGATATAATGATGCCAAGCGATGACATGTTCTTCGTAGAGTGGGTGGACGTATACAAATAATACTTTGAAGTGAGCCATGAAGACGTTAGCGAAGGAGGGTGCTACGTTAGAACCCATTGCAGTCCCCCTACGCTAAGCGTAAAACTGGTTGCCAAACATTAAGAAGTTCTGTTCAAGGACAATTTTGAGGGCTTCTAGGCAGGAGGTCTTTTGGTCAGAAGTAAATGTGCCATGTCTGTCCAGGAACCATGAAATGGATGTGAGACCCTATGTATTTCTCACTGGCCTTGATGAGGCTGCTTAGTGGAGTGAGATGTTCCTGATTCATGAAGAGGTGCACGCCTCTTCATGAATCTGACGTGTCTGACAAGCAGAATTTGCCTCTATGCTCTACACCAGAAATCAAAGTCCAGTCAGATGGAGTTGGGAGAAAATGATGTGGAAATGGCAAAAGTTGTAAAGCCTTAATGAATAGGGTGTTTTTCGGTAGATTCCATCTGGAATTTGTTTATAGTATAGGCACAAAACCACTGCAAAAAATGAACATAATACAAATCAATATCAAATCTATATTGCTGTGCACAAGTTCAGTATTTTGCTACTTCTTTCAACTTCTTTAGGGTTCGGAAACCATAAAGAAATTAAAAAAGTAGCACTAGGTATAGTTTAAAATAAGCCATGGTCACATTAACGTATGGTGTCCAATACAAGAGTTTTGGATGCAATATGCTAATGACACATGGCTCAAACTCTGCTGTGAGCATGAGCCAATTGTGATATGAAATTGTGATCGGATCACACGGTGAGTGACAGGAGCACTCGCACCTGCGCAGTGGAACTGCTGGAGCAGGTGACCAGGCTCCTCCATTGAAGCCAGTGCCGAAGTCTCACGAGACTTCAGCACTTCAAATTCTACTGAGAATCTATGGCAAGACTTTAATATTGCTGTTGACAGATGCTCTCCATCCAATCTCACAGAACTAGAGCTACTGTTAGGTCCAGAAATATTTAGAAAATGATCAAATCATTGTGATTGGGCTCTACATGCCACAATTTTTATTCAAATAAAAGAACTTAGATGCAGTTTAAATTTAGACTTTTGGGTTTAATTAAAGGACTTGAGCAAAAATATCCTGTGAAATGTTTGGAATTATAACTATTTTTCTACAACACCTCCTCATTTCAGGGGCTCAAAAGGAATTAAACAACATAAATAAAATATTCATTTTTAATCATTTGTAGAGAATCCTTTGCAAGCGATGACCTTGAAACATGGGCCATGGACATCATCAAACACTGGGTTTCCTCCTTGCCAGACCTTTGATGCAATTGTTGCTGATTTGTGGGTATTTCTGCCTTAAGTTTTGTCTTCAACATATTAAATGCACGCTCAATGCACGCTCTTGTGATTGACTCGGCTACAGCAGAATGTTCCACCTCTTTCCCTTAATTAAGTCTAAGGTTGCTTTTGCAACACCAGTGACCCACTACCATTGGTGCCCTTGCATGCCCATGCCATCACATGCGTCAACATCATGTTTTACAGAGGATGCGGTGTGCTATGTATGATGAACCGTTTCAAACCTTCTCTATACTTTCTTCTTCCCATCATTCTAGTATAGGTTGAGCTTATTTTCATCTGTACAACGGATGTTTTCCAGAACTGAGCTGGCTTCTTTCTATGTATTTTGGCAAAGTCTAATCTGGCCTTTCTATTTTTAAAGCTGATTAATGGTTTGTACGTTGTGGTGAAACCTTTGTAGTTGCTCTTATCAAGTCCACTCTTTATAGTAGATTTATATAGTGAAACCTACTTCCTGGAGAGTGTTCTTCACTTGGTGGTGTTGTGAAGGGGGCTTTCTTGACAATGGAAAGGATTCTGTGATCATCTGCTACTGTTGTGTTCTGTGGTTGTCCAGGCCTTTTTGAGTTCCCAAGCTCACCTGCGTGCTCTACTTTGCACAGAATGTACCAAACCATTGATTTGGCCACTCCTAATATTTATTCCATCTCTCTGATGGATTTCTTCATTTTTCAGCCTAATGATGGCCTGTTTCTCTTCCATTGAGAGTTGTTTTGACCACATGATGTGGGTTTACAGCAAAAGCTTCCAAATTCAAATGCCACATCTGGAATCAGCCGCAGACCTTTTACTTGTTTAATTAATGATAGCTTAAGGAGGAAATAGCCCATGTACCTTATTAAAAATCTTTTGAGATTATAGCCCAATTACATTTGGCCCCTTGAAATAAAGACGACTACATGTTAAAGAACTGTAATTCCTAAACCCTTCTCCAATTAGGATATGAAAACCCTAAAATGAAAGCTGACAGTCTTCAATTTAAACCTATATTGACTGACTATGTAATAATCTCTTGAATATATTTTAGTGTTACTGCCCAAATAATTCTTAACCTAAGTGTATTTTACAAAGACGAATGGGCAAATATTTCAGCCTCTAGATGTGCAAAGCTGGTAGAGACATAACTCAAAAGACATGCAGTAGTAATTGCAGAGAAAGGTGACCCTACAAAGTATTGAATCAGCAGGGCTAAATATAAATGCAGTTTAAAATATTCAGATTTATATTTTTAAAGTATTTAGAAAAACATGTATTATATCCTGTACACTTGTCAAGTACTTGCTACTTAACGCTGGTATATTATATAAAATTCCATTAAAATACAAAAAATGTTTTGCAGGAATAATGTGAAAAAATGTAGAAATGTTTTTGGGTTGTGAATATTTTTTGAAGGCAGTGTTTATCATATTTATAGAGGTTCTGTATCAAGTTGTTGAAAAACTATTTCTTACTATGTCATGTGAGAGGGGAAATAATCTTCCCCATGAGTTCTTCCCTATCTTTTTGTATCAAAGCTGGGAATAGGTTCTGTGCTTCAGTGGACAAATAAGCTATTGTCCCTCACAAAGGACTTTGTGTTCCCAAGCAATCATGCAGCATCATGTGCGGGCACAGACTCTGTATGGGAATGGAAAGTAATCTAACATATTACCAGAATCTACTGGCTTCATAGACAAAGCAATAGAATAATTTATATCTGGCACTTATAATTTACTGACTAACCCTATAGAACTTCCTGCAGAAATCAGGTAGTGATCGTGATTAAGTAAAGCTCCAGTTTCTTTTAAGGGTATATCAACAAGACATTTTTTTCAATTCCACTCCAAAAATTGTCATAAAAAGCATTCAGAAACTGATCCAAAGAATCTTTATGTAATTCTTACATAACAAAGACGTGCTGTTTATGTGTTCAGGCTTTGAAGATACTGTTTCCCTTCCTAACAAGAAGTGTTTTCCTTTTCAAAATGTCATCAATTTTATCCTAAGGGTATGTTCACACATAACTAATGTAATGCAGACTATGGCCAGAAAACCACAGTGTAAATTACATATCCTGACCATCCTATGTCAGCACAGTATGGGTAAAGCCCTTAATTCCTTGTCAATTATCAATACCAAATAATTAACGAATTGACACCGCCTATGTTCCCCTGCCCTTCCCCTCATATCCATCCTTATGAGTTATTCAGTTCCTAGCCTCATGTTTATACACTTTCTCCTACATACTGGTTTGGTCCTTGCTCCCTGGAGGTGGAAGACCCAGTGGCGATGTGGTCACCGTACAGCTGTCGGACTCTAGGTGGGGAGAGCATCTCTGCAGAGAGGTAAGTGGTGCCATCCATCCACCTGTTTAGCCTTTCCCTGCATCTTCTGGGTCTGGTGCTGCAGTGTGCCAGAGATCCCCATGCCCCTCATGTTCCCCACATCCCCAGCAGTGCCCAGGGCAGTGTCCAGGCTGGTAAAGTTAACATATGACCACTCTGCTGTCCCTAGGCATCCCTAGTGGTAGCCGGTGCAGCCACTTCAGGGTTCAGAAGCTGTGGGACTCCTGCACATGTGCAGTACACGTTTAAGGGAATCCTTGCAGTGAAATCATCTGGGCGGGAAATTTAAACGCTGACACTGCTGTAAGCCCTGGTTCTCCTACCAGGCTGCCGAGCAGCACCACCTGTGCCGAGGTACTGTGGGTTCCTTGTGTGTGATAGACAGGGAATTTCTCATTTTACATGATCCCCTGTCGTGTATCTTGCAAATGTCTTCTATTAAGAAGAAGAGAAAGTCCAGACATATAATGTGCAGCACATTTCAGCAACTACTGCCAGAAGATTACAGCCATGATCTCTGTACTAATTGTACTACAAAAACTGAGTGCAAAAATCCGCACAGAAAATCACACAATGTGCTGTCCAAAAAAAACAGGGTTTTTGGTTTGTACGTTTTTTGCAAAGAAGGTACAGTTAGCTAATTCACCATCGACATGGTAACCCTGATTGAAGCAGTCCCTAGCTGATTGATTTAAAACCTGCTTATGTGTGACATACCTCTAAACAGGATTTAGACAGGACTTCATATGATATGGGCTGTCTGTGAAACTAGCTTTTGTGTGCAAAGCTCATAAGGGAGGGGCGGGGAACCCCCCTCTTCCTGCAGGGCAGGATTAATACAAGGCGCAGACAAATATGAGCCGTGCACACGATGAACGCGTCTGCATAACCGCGCCCATTCACCACCAAAACTGCACTACAAAAACTGAGTGCAAAAATCCGCACAGAAAATCACAGAAAAAAATCCAAATTAGCAGCATGTGCTGTCCAAAAAAAAATGGTTACCATGTAGATGGTGAAGCAGCTTACTGTACCTTCTCTGCAAAAAACGTACAAGCCAAAAACCTTGTTTTTGACAACTTTTCTTTTTTGGGACAGCACATGCTGCTAATTTGGATTTTTTGTTATAACAGAGTTTTTGTGTGATTTTCTGTGCAGATTTTGCACTCAGTTTTTGTAGTTCAGTTTTGGTGGTGTCTGTACTAATTGTGTAGCAGCACAGATAGATCTGGTGGTGTAATCTGAGGCTGCCACCTTCCTGGGCTGGTTTAAGGAGCAGATGGCGACAACATTGCAAGAAGTCAAAGGCTTTGCGTCTAGGGGCCCAGAGGTCCACCATCATGATCAGAAACCTGACATGGCTTCCGGTTCATCCTCACAGTCAGCATCTCATACGAAGTCAAAATTTGCGGACAAGAGAGGTGGTGAGTTGTATCTTCTGACTAAAAAAGCAGTTCCCTCGCTGATTAAGGCAATAAAAAGGGCCTTGAAATCTGATCAACCCTTGGACCATAGATCCAAGAAGCAGAGGATGTTCTACTTTCCCTCATTCAAGGAACGTGCCTTGCCAGGACATCCCTTGCTGTCTGAGTGCCTTCAAGGAGAATGGTCTAAGCCTGAAAAATCTCTCAGTGTGGGAACCCCTCTGAGTTCTGTCTGCAAACTAGATGCTGCACAGTTCCAGGAATTGGATTTACCACCAAAGGTGGGCTTAGTGTTGGCAAAGCTATCCAAAAAATCCTTTTTTTTTCTTCAGAAGATTCGTCAATTCTTAAAGACCCGATGGAAAGGAAGCAAGATATATCCATGAAGAAGGCTTATATGGCGTCAGCAGCAGTAGCAAGAATATCGTTAGCTATGGTTCCAGGGGCTACAGCCCTACAGGTCTGTTTAAGCCGCCTGTCTCAGGATTTGAAACAAGCAGTGTCTCGGAAAGGGATTCTTGATTGGATCCGTCTCCTCACATCAGCAGCTGATTTCCTCTGTGACTCATCGGTACATGCCCCGAAAGGGTTCGCAAAGGCTCTGGCCACTATCAATTCAATAAGAAGAGCACTTTGGATTAAGCAGAAAAGGTGATATGCCATCAAAGATGCATATCGACAGTATCCCCTTTCAGCCATCTGCTTTTTGGACTATAACTGGAGAACATTCTTAAATCTCTTGGTGAGAACCAAGGCACTTCATTCCCACTGCCTAAAAGGTCTTTCCAGTTTTTTTGCAATTGGAAGGGATCATCCCCAAGAATCAGGACCAGACCACAAGGAAGAATTCACTATGTTCCCAGGCCGCAGGCGTCTACATCCAAAGTGAAGAGGTCATAAAGGCAAGCAGATGACCTGAATCTGGCATGAATCTGCTGACCTCTCATGGGATCAACAGAGAGAAATCACGGCTAACACCTTCCAGAGAGAAGAGGTTTCTTGGATGTATGATCAACTCTGAAGACATGATGGTGACATTGACCAGCGAGAGAATCCGAAGTCTTCAAGACAGCATGTCTCATCTAATCTGAGCACCTCACATATCAGTCAGAGTGGCAATGAGTATCTTGGGGAAGCTCTCTTCATCCATAGAAGCAGTTCCATGGGCCAATTTTAGATGCTGCAAGCATACATTCTAGCATCAGGTCAAATCTATCGACCACTAACATCCCTGATTCCCCGGGTCACCAAGCAGGACGTAGGGTGGTGGCTGGTTTCGGCTCATCTGAATCAAGGCAGGTGGCTTACACAACATCGAATGGTCACTCTGATGACAGACGCCTCAGAACAAGCATGAGGTGCTCATATGGGAGAGCTCTGGGTCCAGAGACTCTGGTCAATGTCAGAAGCCAAGATGTCATCCAATCTAAGGGAATTGAGGGCGATAGGCTTTGCCCTTCGGCACTTCCAGAGTCTACTATTTCAGCAGACAGTGGTAGTCAGATCCAACAACCTGGCAGCAGTGTTCAACCTCAACAAGCAAGGTGGGACAAGGAGTCATGCTCTTGCTTCAGAGTGCTGCAAGATATTTGTCTGGGCAGAGAACAATCTTCGCAGTCTGACAATATTTCACATTCCAAGAGTCCTCTACACCATCAGCCGCAATCAAGTTCTACCAGCAGAGCGAGGCCTCAACTTCGTAGTGTTTTATCAAATCCCCAAGATTATGGGGAAAACAGACTTAGATGTGATGGCTACCCATCTCAACACGAAGTGTCTATTTTACCTCCCTTCAGAGTGATGATCATCCTTGGGCTCTGGACGGTCTAGCCCTCTCATGGAAGAGATTCCTTGTGTATGTGTTTCCCCCGGTTCCATTGATCTTTAAGGTACTCTGCAAGATTTGAGATGAGCAAGTGGAGGCAATTGCAATCATTAAATTCTGGCCTCGAAAAAAACGTGTTTCGGCTTGTGTGGCAGCTTTCAAGAGGAACAGTCTTGAAGCTTTCAAACAGACCAGATCTCCTGTCCATCCAGCCAGGTTGCATCTGATGACATGGAGATTGTCAGGGTGAGTCTAATCTCCTCTGGGCTTCCAAATAACATCATTACTACACTTGCAGCCGCTCGAAAACCAGCTACTCTGAAACATATACTCCAGACTATGGAAGATCTACAACTCATGGTGTTCCTCACAAGGTCATGACAGGAGTACGGTGACCTCCATTCTGCAGTTTCTACAAGACGGGTTTGATCAAGGCTTGAAGCTAAACACCTTGAAGACTCAGTTTCGGCGATCAACGCCAACTTGGATGGTACAATGTCTAGATTGATTTTCTTTGATTGATTGATGGTTCTTCAAAGCAGTGAAGAATTTGAGGTCTCCCTTTTTTCCACCAGTTCCTTCCTGAGATCTCTCTCTTCTGCTTAAGGCCCTTCAAGATCCTCTGTTAGAACCAGGACAGTAGGCTTCAATGAAGTACATCGACTGGAAGACCCTATTTCTGGCAGCGATTATGTCAGCGAGTAGAATTGGAGAATTCCAGGCATTATCTTCCAGAGAGTCATATCTCCTCATTGCTTCGGATCATATAGTTTTGAGACTTATGCCAGGGCTCTTACTGAAAGTGGGCTTTGCATCAAACACCCATCAGGAGATTATTCTTCTGATACTTGGTGAGGACCCAGACAATGCCACTGGTCAAGATCTTGCTCTATTGGGTGTAAGAAGGATGGTCCTGATCACTGTCACATTCAGGAAGGGTGAAAATCTGTTCCTCCAGTTTGCAGGTCCGAATCGTTGACAGAAAGTTACCAAAATCACTCTAGCTAGATGGATTTGATCAGTGATCTGCAAGACTTACGTATTAAATCAACTGGAATATCTGTTGTCAGTTAGAGCACATTCCACTCGCGCTACATCCGAATCATGGGCTGAAATGGCTGGAACATATCTGTAGAGCTGCAACATGGTCATCTTCATCAACATTCAAGAAGCATTACCGGCTAGATATCTTGGCCTCTGCACACTCATCCTTTGGTAAAGGGGTGCTTCAACAGGTGTCAAAAACTGATTCCCGACCCTAAATGGGGTATTGCTTGCTAAGTCCCATACTGTGCTGCTGTAGGACGATCTGGAAAGATAAAAATTTACTTACCCGAACATTTCATGTGAAAATCAACAGTCTATTCTTGTTCTTAGAAATGAAGGCTATTCCATGCCAAGAAACTGAAGATTTCCTACAACGGTGTGTACTACTCCCTTCAGAGGAGAGCACAAAAAGGCTCTAACCAGAGTAGAGAGAATTGGGAGGCCCAGCTGCACAACTGAGCATCAAGACAAGTACACTAGAGTCTCTAGTTTGAGAAATCAAATCCTCCCAGCTCCTCAACTGGCAGCTTCATTAAGTAGGACCCACAAAACACCAGTGGCAACGTCTACAGTGAAGACGTGACTCCGGGATGCTGGCCTTCAGGGCAGAGTGGCAAAGAAAAAGCCATATCTGAGACTGGCTAATAAAAGGAAAAGATTAATATGGGTAAAAGAACACAGACATTGAACAAAGGAAGATTGGAAAAAGTGAATATAATATTGATTTATTAGTCAATGTGTTTCAGGGCTCCCTGGCCTCTTCCTTAGGACAAATCAATAAATATTGCCATGTTTCAGGGCATTTTAGGGAGCCCTGAAATGTGAAGACTAATAAGTCAATATTCTATTAACTCTTTGATGTCTCATGGAAAATAGCAATGCAGTATGTAACTCTTCATCTCCCTATTTTAATTTTCTGAGATAATGACATTTGGGTTTTCATTAGCTGTAAGAAATAATCATCAACATTTTTCAGAAATAAACACTTGAAATAAGGCACTCTGTTTGTAATGACTTTAAATAATATGTGCATTTTACTTTATCTATTGAATTACTGAAATAAATTAACTTTTTGATGATATTCTAATTCATTGAGATGCACCTGTATATCAATCAGATTTTTAAATTAATGCCCTAATATGTTCCTCCATTAAGAGACATGCTATGTAAGCCAGGCTATTAACCAATTGTGCTTTTGGATGCAAGATACCTTTTTGGGCTCCTCAGAGCGATGCGCATACTATTGTTATTGGTATAGTATGTGCGCCGCTGTCTGAGGTCCTGAAGCCTTATACAGTAGATCTATGGGCAATATTTGGCTAAAGTAGATATGGTATAAAGTACAGTGCCTTGTGAAACTATTCTGAATATGCAAATCAAGTCTGTGGAGCCTCGGTTAGGAGTCTCAAACACAGGACTAGCCAGATATCCCTCCAGGGAAGGACCCAGCCAAGGGGTGGCTCCTTGCGGAGAACACCATAACCACCATATTAAGTGGCCCTTTCAGTCAATATCCAGCTCTTTTGCAAGATTAGAGATATGACAAGGGAATACCAAGGCCAGGTATCCATCCACAGACAGCTGTTTCGGGGTGTTGCCCCTCATCAGTGTGGAGTAGGATTCTGGCTAGGTGGGAGCAATGCCTAGTAGACCAACATTGCAAACTAGGCATTGCTCCCACCTAGCCAGAATTATTATTAATAACTAATATTGCAAGCCCCACTTTTCAGTTTTTTATTGGTTAAAAAAGTTTAAAATATCCAATAAATTTCGTTCCACTTCACGATTGTGTCCCACTTGTTGATTCTTCACAAAAAAATTAGAATTTACATCAATATGTTTGAAGTTTGAAATGTGGCAAAAGGTTGAAAATTTCAAGAGGGCCAAAAACTTTCACAAGGCACTGTAGGTATGGTATTTTTATTCCTAAATTTTTGTAAGTGTTTTAATTGCTCTAAGAAATTATCTGGTGTATAGACGAACGCTCCCAGTTCCAGAAAGACACAATCCAAATTCTTCTTATTTTCCAAAGAAGTAGTTTATTCCATCAGTAATGTAGTGGAGAACATACAACGTATGTGGGTTTTTTTTATATCTATAAATAAAATGTATATTTCTATTTCTGTATTTAAGTGCATGATAATTAGTAAAAAATAAAAGTTGTATGTTCATAATAAAACAATACAATAAAAAATACAATAGAATACATTAAAATCTATGTCTTCTTAATAAAACAACATCATTATTCCTTTTAAAACCATTTTTCTTTGAGGTACTGCCATCCCAATGCAAGCATGCTCTCATAGATGTAATGGATTATCCAGATGGATTATCTACCTGTATACATCTGATTATCTAAATATGCTGTAAAAATGTCTGAAAGACTTCCCTCGTTTGTCCTCCATATTTAACAAACTAATTCCAAATCTATCTTGTTATTAAAATTTTCTGTAGAGTGGGACCAATTTATCTGTCTTAGTTTATGTATAGTCAGAGAAAGCACTGGAGAAATCTTTCCTTTACAAAACCATCTTAACTGTACAAGCAATTTTGTTGTATATGTAATAACCTGCATCTGCGGGCTACAGTACGTAGGTCGGACCACGCAAAAAGGGAGAGGACGAGGAGAGAGCGGCTGGAGACCAGCGAGCCGACAAGAGGACAGCGCCACAGAACACAAGGAAGAAAGGCGCAGCACAGAACAAGTCACAGAACCAGCGAAGGTCGGAACGCTGGGCCCTGGGGATGCTGGACAGAACTGGTGAGGGAGCAACCATCTCGACCAAGAGACACCTGGAAACCCAAACACAGGCTCATACCCTTCCGCAGAATTCAGGTCTATGGCGAAGGAGGTGGCAAAATACCTAGCCAGCGACATCAACAAGGCCATGAGGAGGTAGTAAGAGAGACCTTGGGAGAGTTCCTGGAGATCTCTGCACAACATGCGAGCAGACTAGACTACCTAGAACAGCATGTGTCAGACTTGGAAGATAAACTGGCCACAATGGAGCATGACCTAACGCAATCGCAGAAACAGTCCAGTTGGATGAGAGACAAAATGGATGACCTAGAAAATAGGTCGAGGAGGAACAACCACAGAATCGTGGGCCTCCCAGAATTGGTATCGCCCCAATAACTAAACGAAATATGCAAGCTAGACTCCCCAAGGCTTTGGGACTCCAAGGCCAATACAAGGTAGAAAGGGCACACAGAGTAGGCCCGCCGAACTGGGGGACACGCGGCGGCCATAGTACCAACAGGCAAGCGAACCCACACTCCCTGAGGCCCAGGCAAGTTATCGCCAAATACCTTGACTTGAAAGATAGGGAGAAAATATTATGCCTGTTTAGGAACAGGAGGCAGCCACTGATGCTCAGAGGTCACAAGGTGGTCCGGGTCACGAGCGGCATCCTGGGCAAACACCGAACACACCGGTGCAACGTCCCCCTACTAGAGAGGAAAGTGCACCCCCACAAGCCGGGGAAACTGACACTCCACAAGAGCAGGATCAGATGACTCCAGGAATGGATCGACAAGACTGACCAGCCAAGCGAAGATTTCCACTGTTGATCCTGATGTCCCGAGCAGGGAGTACTCCACATCCACCCTTCTCCATTGATACCAATATTTACCTATTTTTTTATTTAATTTTTTTTTTTCCTCCTTTTCCTTTTTCTCCCCCATTTTTTTTTTGTTCTTCTCTTAATGGAGCCTACACATCTAAGCTGGATATGGTGACCCGCCACACTGCTCAGCACACATGTCCGTGGGTACTCCAGCAGAAATGTGCCAGGGGAAGGAGAGTGGGAGTGGGGATTACATAGTCAAAGATTCGGGGACCCCCAAAATGGGGGGAGATTGAAAACAAGAGAACATAACCCCAAATGGGATTGCACTATTCACTCGTTCTGTTGTTGTTGCTGTTTTGTTCTTTCCACATGGCCAGCAGCAAAGGAACCACTTTCTCAGAAGGTGAATAGGCGGGAGCGAAGTGCTCGCTTTTCTCCTTTTCTTTTATTTTTTCACTTCTCTCTTTTTCCACGCTGGAAAAAATGAAAGTCGCTACTAATGCAAGGGTTGGGAGGGGGGGAGGGATTGGGACAGGATGTTGGGGTGCTGATACACGTTCAGGGATTTACTATGTATAATGCTGTACATGAAAATACCGCTCCACATCTGAAACTACCACCCAGGGCACCCCATATACCAAAACGGACGAATGGGACCCAGAGTCACCACTTGTGCCACACGATACATGCAATGATCTGACCGCAGGTAGGCCACACCATGGGAAAGATGGTTAAAATAATATCATGGAACGTGAAAGGACTGAGGTCACCTGAAAATGTTACTTAGACACCTCAAGAGACTGAAGGGTGACATAATCCTGCTCCAGTAAACTCATTTGCCCCAGCAGGACATGTTTCGCATGCATAGACTGTGGGTGGGTGGGGTCTGTGTACTCAGGAGCCCAGGGAGACGGGCAAGAGTGATAACCTTAATACACAAATCATTTGTACACAAAGTTCTGTCCAGTCACCATGACGACCAAGGATGACACATACACTTGACTTTGGAGATGCCGGAAGGGACCCTTAGTATACACAATGTGTACGCACCTAACTCAGCACAGGACATTTTCTTCCAAGGCTTACATCAATCCATCATGCTAGATAAAGAACACAACTTAGTAATAGGGGGGTGACATGAACAAGGTAATGTTGGAGTCGGAGGACAGATCAGGGAGGGGAGGAGGAGTACGGCTAGTAGTCTCAAGCACGGGGGATACGATGCTACAGGGGATTGCATCTGATCTTGTAATGAGAGATGCGTGGAGTATGCAACATCGGGTGGAGAGGCAGTTCACACACTTCTCACACCCGCACAAAGCCTGGTCACGCTTTGACCTCTTCCTAGTGCGGGAAGACATACTCCAGAGGGTAGAGGAGACCACAATAGAAGACATGGTAATTTCTGACCACAGAACGATCACTTTAACACTACGAGACACCTTCCCACGGGGTACGGACCTCTTGTGGAGATTCCCCCACTTCCTACAGTGGGACCAGGACTTTGCCAAATTACTAAGGGAATGGTCTACCACGAGACTAATAGGGAAGCGAAGGACAACCCAATGCTGTTCTGGGAGATGGTCAAGGCGGTCCTAAGGGGCAAGATCATCGCCCAAACCAACAAGACGAAGGTGATGACAAACACACAGTATATATGAACAAGTCAATCAGTCAGGCGGACATACACAGACTATCTGACTCGGCCTTCCCCCACAAATGAAACAACTGTGGTTGGTGGCCAAGACAGAATTCGACACCTGGGCAAAAAGAGAGAGCTTTGTGGGAAATCCCTACGAGATGCCGAACTGTACAAATACGGGGACATGGCGGGTCGCCTATTAGCTAACTTAGTGAGGGGCATACGAGGCACGACACTTATAACAGCACTCAAAAGACAAGACCAGACAATTCGGTGACGGCCAACCCCAGAGAAATAAATGACATTCTGGGTAAATACTACGCTACTTTATACAGAGCCAGAACACCAGACAAACAAGCTGGTGAGAGATGGCTACAGAAAGTCACACTCCCGACGGTCACGGAAGAAGGCCTGGGCAGTCTGAATAGAGAAATAACGAAAGAGGAAATAGCAAAGGTAATAGCCGACCTGAACATACATAAAGCACCGGGCCCAGATGGCTATGGGGCCAGTTTGTTTAAGATCCTGAAAGACCAGATACTGCCCCACGTACAAGGGATGTACAAAGGATTCCTATCAGGGCAAGAAATCCCAGACCACATGAACACTGCACATATAAAGCTTCTCCCCAAGGGAGACAAAATGCCAGATGACCCTACCAGCTTCATGCCTATCTCGCTGATAAACCAAGATCTTAAGATCATGGCTAAAATCATGGCAGACCGATTGGCCCTTCTTCTTCCAGACCTGGTAAACTGGGAGCAAGTGGGCTTTGTCAAGGGAAGATCGGTGGTCGGAAACATTCGCAGGGCCATGATGGTCTTGGAAGCAGTTAGGTTGAAGGAGGGAAAACCAAAGGGGACACCAGCCATGATCATGCTAGATGCGGAGAAAGCTTTCGATATCCACATAGCCAGCAAGGAAATTAAATCCAGCTTCTTTGCAGATGATGTCATACTTTATATGGCGGATGTACGCAGGGACCTCCCCGGCCTCCTATCACAGCTGGAGTTTTTCGGGGAACTATTTGGATTTCGCCTAAACAAATCTAAATGCGAGATACTCCCGCTAAAAGACTTAGAAGGAGGGTGGAGAGTGGCGGGGGGTACTCAAGTGAGCTTTTGTGACATCCCTCTAGCAAATAAGGTCATTAAATACCTGGGAGTATATCTAGAGAGAGACACGAGAGACATATACAGACTAAATTACACCCTGTTAATCAACAATATTGTGACATAACTGGAAAGTGCAGAGATTTGCCATTATCCTTGCTGGGGAGGTGCCACTTCATTGGGAGGTGCCACCTCATTAAGATGTGTAGCTTCCCTAGGCTCCTGAACCCACTCCAGACCATCCTTCTCTTACTCCATCACGTCAACATAAATAGGTTAAATAGAGCTTTTACAACTTTCCTCTGTAGGGGTAAGAAACCAAGAATCAGGGGACGCACACTGATACTCACACGGAACGAGGGTGGACTGGGTTACCCAATATAACATAACATAACATAGCATGTCTGAGGCATATCTAAGACTGGCTTAAAGTGATCCTGACCCCAGAAGACAACCCCACATCCCCTTCTTACCTACCCATGCAGCTTATTATCCTGCTGCCATCCATCCCTGTTTCTTCCTAAACCGCGCTGGCATTCTTTATAAATCATTATTTTCTCATATCATTCCTGCAGCTTCCTTGTAATGAGGAAGCCGCAACAGGCGGAGCTGTGTGCCGCTCTCCCCCGCCTTGACGGTAATTATTCACGCCCCCATAGGCGTGGTAAACATCCCAGAGGCAGCTCGTTTCATACTAGGGGCGGTGAAGCCGGTATGACGCGTATTACGTCATACCGGCTTCACCGCCCCTAGTATGAAGCGAGCTGCCTCTGGGATGTTTACCACGCCTATGGGGGCGTGCATAATTACCGTCAAGGCGGGGGAGAGCGGCACACAGCCCCGCCTGTTGCGGCTTCCTCATTACAAGGAAGCTGCAGGAATGATATAAGAAAATAATGATTTATAAAGAACGCCAGCGCGGTTTAGGAAGAAACAGGGATGGATGACAGCAGGATAACAAGCTGCATGGGTAGGTAAGAAGGGGATGTGGGGTTGTCTTCAGGGTGCAGGATCACTTTAAACACACTAGCAAACACTCAGACTACACACTCGTGTTAGAGTGGTGCACCCCATGGGACCCAGTAGCCATTCTACACTCAATGGGAGCAACTGTGGATCCTCGGGTGAAAAACTCAATCATTTTAAAAGACACAAGGGGGCATGGAAGGCACTGCGAATCAAGCTCGGGTTATCCTGGAAGATATCTAAATACCTTAGTCCATGGCGACACCAAGACTTTAGCCAGGGTAGGGACAACACACTCTTTAAAGTCTTGAGAGCAAAGGGCATTAAAACACTACAGGACCTAATGCAGATGGAGGAGAGAAGGTGGTTGACGGCGACAGAGACATTCAGGAAGTGGCGACTTAACCATTCCCATGCTCTACAGTTTGAATAACTGAGGCTACATTTATTCCATCGCTTACATGACTTAAGAAACGAATGCTCAAACCATGGACTGGACACCCTACTAGCTAGGGACGTAACAGACACTAGTGTATCCACCATATACGCCACCCTAAGGCGAGACCTAATCCCCACAGAGCCACGCAGGATTCTCAAAAGATGGGAGGTAAGACTACAGGACGAGGAGATCGAGGGGAAGATACTGGAGGGTTGGAGCAAGGTTCGTAAGAATATCGTGAGCAAAAGGTGGAGGGACACCTATTTCAGAGTGATGCATGGGGCAATTTCAGGGTTCAATATAACACCCAATAAGACCCACCCAGACAGAAAAAAGTCATGCCCAAAATGTGGGGACAAGGGGGTAGACATGTTCTATGGGATATGGGAATGCAGGCTTATCCTCCAATCCTGAAAGGCAGTGAAGAACTGGACACAACACATACTACAATTTTGTGTACCACTAAACTGCTTATTGTGGATATTGCATTACCTGGGGGACCTGAGTCTAGACAAGGCGCAGAGAAAACTACTACACACCATCATGGTACTACACAATCAACTGATACTACGACACTGGCTGACAGCAGCGACACTGATGCTATCCAAACTATTGAGGATCTGAAGGGGGCAATGCTGGTTGAGAAGGTGGAAGCAGAGGGGAACAGGGACATCAAAACAACTAAATTCTTTGCAACATGGAAACCTTTCATAATAGATCACCTTTCTGGAGGCGACATACATCGATTAGTATATCCCTTCAATAACACGACATGGTATAACTCAGAAGACTTACATGGTACGCTTGGCCCACTGAATGTCCCGGGCACAATGAGAAACAACCATGACACATAACTGGTATTGTGGTGGTGGGTTGCTGGGTGGGGTGGCGGAGCCAGCAATCAAGAAATGGAACGGTTATCAGCATTTTTTATAGGGAGAGAGCTGAGAGAAGGGCAGGGGGTGGGTGAAGGGGTCCTGTTCCTTTCTATTTACTCTGCTTTCTTCTTTTCTCTTGTTTTGATCTTCCTCTCTGTTCTTGCTTTTCTCTTCTTCCCATTTCTTTCTTTCTCTTTTTCCTTTTTGTCTTTCTTTTCTCTTGTTGGGGGGTTAAAGTCTTAGGGTACCATTACATGACGCAATACTGCATGCAATTTCACTGGCAATTTGCTGGTTGCAGTGAAATCATGGACACATTGTTCCATTTGTACACGGCAACAAAATAGAACAATGTGTCCATGATTTCACTGCAACCAGCAAATTGCCAGTGAAATTGCATGCAATATTGCGTCGTGTAACGGTACCCTTACTATACGAAGCTCACATACCAACTAAGCACAGACAACGACACATGTGTCACCACATGGAGTACAGACAGGCTTGAGACGCACGTCTCCACAAATGGACAATTTATACTTTACAGGCTTTACATGTGGGGAATACAATCAAAGGAAAAGGAAGGGCGGCACTCACCGGGTAAACGAGAAAGTCTTATTTATTCCAGAGTTCCGGAAACAAACAGGGTGCAGGGAGGGGGCAAGAGGAGCCGCCGGACTACGGCACCGTTTCGCGACGCGTGTCGCTTCTACGGGTCCAGGCACACAGAAGTGAGTGGGTCGCCAGGTTAAATACACGAGCAGGCCCAACCCACCTCTGTCAGCAGGTTCCAATCTTGAACCTGTTAACTTTATTAACACATGTCAAAACACATAGTACATAGTGAAACATACAAACATCCAAAAGACCTGTAAATAAGAACAGAAACTGACAAATACCTATAGCTGCGTCCTTGTGGGGACCCCACATAGGCCCTCCTTGGGACCACCGCTCCAAACTGCCCACCACTAGTCCCGGTAGTATCATAAGCAGACTCGACGCTCAACCCATCACGTCTGGCAGGGGGCGTGGTCACGGCCGGGCAGTAAGCTCACAGCCAATCGCTGCAGCCCTCCAGTAACCCAGATGAGAATAGGCGAGCGAAGAACTGGCTTGATCTCGTTCCCATAGTTACAAACCAGCACAGATGCTGCAATCAGCATGTACTGATACTACAAGTGCCCGAAATCGCGCTTCTTGCTCATGGGAGCCCTAATCATGGCCACATAAAATAGAGGATGAATAAGCTTTCAATAGGAAGTCCTGCTTACCAGTATCAAAGGAAAGCAGTCCATGCCTCATACTACCAGGTAAACAATAAAAAAATTATAATAATAATAATAACAAGTGATAAACAAATACATAAATAGCAGGACCAGTGGGGGCTATATCGGAGCAGCGGACTCATGAAGTGCAAATGGTGGTACCAGAGCATAAGTACTATTAAAAGATTAAACAAATACATCAGAAAGACCCATAATGACAATTAAATATCAGATGGTTAATACGCAGCCTGACAGTTCAGATTAAGAGTAAGCAAAGCATATATAGGTCACACAAACCACAGTCTCCAGCGTCTAATGTGCTTTACCTGGAACAACAAAATATAAAAAACGAAACTGCACCCTGTTTGTTTCCGGAACTCTGGAATAAATAAGACTTTCTCGTTTACCCGGTAAGTGCAGCCCTTCCTTTTCCTTTGTTTGCTGTTGCTGGTGCTTTGGCTGTGCACCCCTGGAGGGAAATCGCCATTCCTGGATGGAAAACTAACCGTGACTTTGGCCCTGCTAAGTGCCCTGACTGACCTGCTTACTATTGTGGGGAATACAATGTTATACAACTGTATGTTATTTGTGAAACTTAATAAAAAGAGTTTATAAAAAAAAAAGTAAACTTTAAAAGTGTAAAAAAATGTAAAATAGTCACTGGATCATCAGTGGAATAAGCCCCTGTACATTGTGTAACCCCTATCCCATTGTAGATTGTAAGCTCTTTTGAGCAGGGTCACCTTTATTTTTTGCTTTATTTATTGTATTGTACTTTTTACATTGATTGTATGCTTATTGTTTTGTATCCAATTATTGTGCTGTATTCTTTCTCTACTGGAATTACTGAATTGTATATTTTTCATTTATGAACCACTGTATTGTAAAGCACTGCGGAACATGTTGGCGAATTATTTATTAAGTCGTGAAATAATTACTACCAACCTTAAGGGAAGGAGTTAATAATTAATAATTGTATTAGTAGTTTTATAAATTTAGCTTTACAATTATAAAAATTATATTATTGTTAACTTTAGTTTACAAACAATCGAGAGTGAAGGGGTTAAAAATGAAACATTCTAATAACAGCAGTTTTGCTTTATTGTTATTGTAAATAGTGTTATACTAATGGTATAATTATATTAAATATAAAATCAAATATTTTCTTCAGTATTATTAATAATCATTGTGATAAAAGGTGTGAACATTTACTTTCCTCTTGTAAAATGTTGTGATTTTGGAAACCCTCAGCCTGTTAGCGGCAGCACGGCTTGCCTCTAGTATAACATAGCAAGAAGCAGGGAGGAGGAGTTCTGCGACACCAACCTTACACCTCTCTCAAGCCTGCAATCAATGTGAAGTGGCAGCTTCAAGGGCAAGCACAAGTCATGCTTTCATCTGCATTGCACTTATCAGATGTTTGAAGACAAGAATTACCACAATGGAACTCAATTAAAATGGCCAACAAAATGCAAGAGATGTGCTCCTGTGTGTTTCCTTCTTATTCCTTTCTCCCATTTTTCCTTTTCTAGAGAGATTCTCATTTTCAACTTTCTCACTTTTCATTTCATATTTGACATAAAAATAAATCAAACTAGACTGTACACGTCAAATCATAAAAAAATTATTTGTATGATACATTACACCTTTAAAGCATCAATAGCGCCTGCAAATGGAATTTTTGTCAGTGTCAAGAAAATGATGTAAATTCATTCTGCCACTGACCTCTATCTCAGATACAAATAGGCTTGATAAGAAGGAAAAAGGTGGGTTTAATTTATCTTTATACTTATGGTAATACATTGCTGAACATATTCCATCCTGTTCACCATCTTCTATAAGTTGGATATAATCCACAGCTATCTATATATCAGAAACATTATCTATCAAATCCATCTACCCATCATTTAATGCCTTAAGGTGCATTTAATTAGCCACATTTTTGTCCATGAATGAAAACCAACATAATATACACAAGTTGATGGCTGTCTTTTAAAGTGTTCCTGTCACTGAGATGAGCAAACCTTATAAAAAGTTGGGTTGAGTTCTGTTTGCATATAGATCTATTTGCGAATAGATCAGCGAACAGTTCGCCAAACTTCCAAACCCTATTCAAATCAGTGGGAGGCAAAATCAAGGGCCTACCGTGTTTCCCCGAAAGTAAGGCCCCCCCGATTGTAAGGCCGCCTAGGGGTAAAGGGGGGGCCTGCTAATGTAAGGCCTCCCCCGATTATAAGGCCTTACAACCGGGGGGCCAATGTAAGGCCCCTAGCGGAGGGGGGGGGGGAGCGGGAGCGGGTCGCACGTCACGTGCGCCCGCTCATTACATATGCACTGCATCCCCCTGTCAATCAGCGACAGGGGGAGCAGTGCATTATACGGTATATATGGGCCCCCTCCTGCTGGCACACTACCCCCCTGTTCTGAGGCCCCCACCGCTGCTGCTGCAGACATCTTACCCTCCAGGGTCTTCTTGCAGCAGCCAGCGCGTCGGTCCTCTGTCCTCGGCTGTCTCCCAGATCATGTGACCGGCCGGTCGCAGTCGCGATGATGTCATGAGCTGCGACGGGTCACATGATCCGGGAGACAGCCGAGGACAGAGGACCGACGCACTGGCTGCTGCAAGAAGACCCTGGAGGGTAAGATGTCTGCAGCAGCAGCAGCGGTGGGGGCCTCAGAACAGGGGGGTAGTGTGCCAGCAGGAGGGGGCCCATATATACCGTATAATGCACTGCTCCCCCTGTCGCTGATTGACAGGGGGATGCAGTGCATATGTAATGAGCGGGCGCACATGACGTGCGACCCGCTCCCGCAGTGTCCCAGCAGGAGGGGGCCTGTAGGCCACACTGCTGGGGCACCCAATGTAAGACCCCCCCCTGAAAGTAAGACCGGGGGCCACTTTCGGCCCCCAAAAAAATGTAAGACAGGGTCTTACTTTCGGGGAAAAACAGTAGAAAACACCCTCAAAGGGGCCCAAAAGCTGCCAAACACAGCTCAAACCGTTTTACAGTGGAACCCCGCTATTTTGACACAGACATGCTTGCTATACTATTATTTACCAAGCTTGAGCACCGCTGTAACTCTGCCTCCGGGTCCACTCATGAACCTCAGACATATTGACTGTTCTCTCCACTTGATTGGTTAAAGTCAGACTTATTACCACCTACCCTCTCTGCTCGCGTCTTTGATTGGTTGCCAGTATGACAGCCAAAAAGATGTCAGATTATGTAAAACTAAATAGATAAGTGTAAAAATGGGCGTACACTTCGTCCCATTTTTGATTGCCAGCCAAGGTAACCAAGGCAACTGGAGGCTGGAATGCTCAGCGTGGTGAGGCCCAAGTGTTCTGGCCCCCCACACTAAAAATTGCAGCTTGCAGCCACCACAGAATTGGAGCCTCCATGAAAGATGCTCTTCCATTTGCTCTTGTGCCAAATGGCTGTATGAGTAATAAGGGGTTAATGTCAGCAGACAGCAAGCCCAGAGGTTAGTAATGTTGAGAGGTTAATCAGATACCCAATATTACTAACCAAGTCAGTAAAGACACAAATAACCACACTAATAAATATTTTATTTGAAAATTTACACCAATGCATTCCTCTTTCACCTTTTTTTAATTAAAATCTCCCATTCCACTCAACCCCTCAAAAAAGGATGTAAAAAAGAATTACAAAAAAATGAAACCCAAATAAATGCTTAAGTAGTGCCAGCATATGATGGGCAAAGATCAGTGGCTGCATCCACTATATGGTAGGACAGCAGACCCTACACAGCTCCCGGCAGTGGGATAAGCGGTGACTTCCTCGAGGTTGTCTCAGGTTACACAGTGGGTATCATGCAGCAGAGAATCCCACTGTGTGACCTGTGATAAACCCAGTGGCATCAGCGCTCCTAACACATGCTATCTCACGAGAGCCACAATATTCCATTAGCAGCAGGTATATCTTGCTAGTATCGTGAGACAGCGTGTGTGAGGAGCGGTGATGTCTGGGAGTGCAGACACTCGAGTCTGAACTACAGTAATGTTTGTGATAGTACAGCTTGTCAAACTGTCACCAGTGCCTGCTCTCACAACACATGGAGATGTTCTCTGTGAATGTGACCCCCCATATGCTTGTAAAATTCTAAAGGTTGAAAGAAACCAGTAGACCCAATAGCTGGGAACACTTCTAACCTAAGTTTAGGTGGTGTTCCCATCTGTTGGGTCTTCCAGCGAGCGTTTTGGCACCAGAAAATTCAGGGAAATTTTTAGTGCCATTTTAAAATTTTCACCTGAACAAAGCCACTTTCATTGATTTTTTTTTGTAAATTGCTCGTGTTTACAATCACAAACCAAATTTGTAATGTTCATGTCAAATTTGAAATTGGTGAACATGTTCGGGAAAAGTTCGCTCATCTCTACCTGTGACCAGTTTTTTTGCATATAAGTTGTGGCCATCTTCTGTAAGGCCTAATATACAGCATTCTGGAATACTGTACATAAGCCCCCAGGCCAATTTGTGTAATGCAAAAAACAGCTTGTATTATACTTACCTGGGGCGCGGTTTGGTCTAATGGGTGTAATAGGTCTCTGTCCACGCGCCTCTTTTCTTTCTTTTTTTCAGCAGGTAACATGTCCTACATCACCCTCACACAGAAGCCATTGTGCTTCTGTGCATGCGTACTTCACTCTATGCCTTGCTGAGGGCAGAGCAAAGTATCATACTACACAGGTGCAAGGAAAGGTCAAAGAACGCCCGTGTAGTGCACATGCACATGTGTTCATTGATCTTTCCCCACGCCTGCGTAGTGTCGAGCCCCAGGCCCTGGGGTACTCGGGTATCAGACTCCGAGGAGTTTGTGGGGATGTCACAGGTGGCGGTGCCTGAGCCCGTGGCCTGGGTGACACTTCAATAGAGGGGTTATGTACAAGGAAAAGAGTTATTGTCACGTGATGCCAACTGTAGTACCTGGTGATGGGTCACCAGCGCCGCCACAGTCCTCCGGAGGGTGATGGTATCGTGGCAAGGATGGCAAAGCTCCCTACAGGTGGAGCTGGGCCTCCGAGGCAGCGTTGCTGTAAGCAGAGATGTCGATGATAAATGGCACAAAGACACGGAGGCAAAGTCACTCTCCCGGGTACTTTACTGTAAACAGTCATCAGCATACAAGTCCACAGTTCAGCAAAAGTTGTTATAGAAACAGGTAGCTCTACGGTTGGCTGCAAGCGAATGCCAGGTGGTATGGTGGTACCTATGGTATGCCTTAGTTGACGAACCCGTGTCCTTTCTTCCCCGCCTAGGTTGAGTCTATACCAAATTACTCCTTGAAGGTAGTCTTGGGGCTCCCCTCCCTCGAAGTGAAGAAGCAGGCAGACCGCTCTGTCTGGCAGGGTGCCAAAGCCGGTGAACAGACCGCAGCAGCCTGTTGACGACTTCAGAGGTGGACTCTGGCCGTATCCTCGGGTCCGGCGTTCCCGTGATGGACTGGGGAATTCCCTGGAGTATGGTCGCTCCATGCTGGGGTTCCCCCTATCTCTCTCGGGCCCAGACTCACGCGTCAGGCACCCTCTTTCAGGATCCCCTCAGGATCCCCTTTCATCTTTCCTCAGGATCAGCCTGGAGCTGTCCTGTTAGACGTCCCGACTCGCTCCATACTCATCCTCGACTCCTTACTAACTCCGACTCACTCCAACTAACTCTTTGAATCACTCTAGAGGTGACTATATCTCCATACCCTGAGTAACCTCCCACCCTACTCTAGTGTGGGATTGCAGGAATGGGTCCCACCCACCAGCCCAGCATCCACCTGCAGTTGGGGAAAATTATACCACTTTTACGAGTGCAATACCCCGGTGTGACGCCTGACTATGTGGGGCGCCACATACCCCCCTGATGAAACATACTCGTCCTCGAGTATAGGCACCTGTTAACCGGGGAGTGAAAAGCATTTTTATATTTTCAACAATATTAATGGGTAAACTATATACATTTAAGCATACTTCAGTTTCTTCCTATCTCTAGGAGGCACATTTTCTTGTAACGTTGCACACACATTTGCAGCAATTGTTATAGACCCCACGGTCCTCGGGTCACCCACTGGCCAAGATCTTACTCTCCGGTTGTTTCTATCTACATAAATTATAATAAACTTTTGAGTCCACCTCGGCCAAAGGGGATCGGTACTAACTGTGCGGGTCCGGCGGTAACATATTACCCCATTTATAAAAGTTTTTTGTTCATTATGCAAAAAACTTTTCTGCACTTTTTTATTCATTTCAGGGTGTAGTTGGGCCCCTAGGGGGCGCCATTCATCTAGTGGTGCAGAAACATTGTGCTGTGCGGCCCATTGCTCAGGCAGCAGAGCTTTTGGGTAGCTTTCAGACATTCTGCACCATATGTATCAGTGTGAATGGTGCCCTATGCAGGCCCATAGTTGCATGGCAATTCGCCTCCCACACACTGTTTGTAGGTTGAGGAGATTTATCAGCCTGCACCTGGGCTTGCTACACAAGTGGGGTCTGATTGCGTCCTGCAAGTGCAGTATTGGTTTTTGTCTATGGCACTGATGGTAAGTCTTTTGATGCTGCTTTTTCTAGTAGTTCGGGATACATATATAGCAGACCAGCCTAAAAGTCCTGGATGCCTTTCATAAGAAACCTGCTCACCTCAGTACAGATCACGGTCCGGGTGTCCACGCCGCAGGTACGATTCAACGTCTCGTCTGGAAAAGAAAATGTCTTCCTGTAGTCCAGGTTCACATATGAATACCCATCCTTCATCTTGGTAAACAGAAACAACAGTTCCTTGGCGGCGCAACTCCAATGGAAGCAGGGGCTGTGCTCTTCGTTCATCTCGAAGTCGTCGGGTAGCCTGTTCTTTCTGGAAACATTCTTCTCTTCTTTTCTGTCTAGCTTGTAGGTCTCGCTGGTTCAGGGATGACTGGTATTCCGGTGGTGGTGAGTTGCTGGTTGCGACTCTTGGAGACGCTCTGGTCTCTGCTGTGCTCACAATGATGGAGGTACCCTGCCGCTGCCATGCAGACCACCATGCGGCCTTTGGGATGCTCTCTCCTGAGGCTCCTTCAACGTCCTCGAACTCCTCGAAGTCTGTCTTGCCTCCCACCTTTTCAGCCTCCACGATCACATCCGGTTCTGCTGGGGACAGTCGCGCTGCCTCTATCCATAGATAGCCGGGGGTACGGGACGGTGGTTCTACAAGGGCTCCGCTCTGGGTCCCTGCGTCCCAGGTCTGGACAGGTGGCGGGACGGGTGGCAAAGAGGCTCGGTATTCCACAACTGCTTGTACTGCTACCGCTGCCTCTCGCGCTTCTCGGCCTTCTCTCATTGTTCTTAGTTCACAGGCCCTCTCCACACTCCACTGCCGGCACACCCATTCCAGGGCTTCCTCCATGTCCTAGCGGGGCCGTCCACAAACGTCTCTCCAGTAGTCGGCAAAACACTAGAGGGGGAAGAGGGACGCTGCTGCCGGGTCTCCTTGTGCGGCTCTGGACTGTTCTTCGACCTCGCGCACGATGTCTCTTCAACAGGGTGCTGCCATGCTGCCGGGTACAAAGGATCCTTGCTCGTTCTATCCTTCTCTTCCGATTTGTATCTTTATCGGCAGCCACTCCCGGAGCACTTCTTCTGGGCCGCCTGACTGATTGATTGAAGGCAATCGGGTCAGTCACACCCAGGCCTGATTACTGCCACACATGTTCTCAATCAACAAACCAAGTAAATAGGACCTGCCTGACAAAAGTGCAGTAGACCAAAATATAAAATAAATTGCAAAAATTCAGAAAAATTTACAATTTTAGAACTTTGAAATTTTATGGCCTTAAAACATATGGTCATATCACACAAAATAGGCAATACATAACATTTATCACATGTCTATTTTACATGAGCATCAATTTTATAAGACTTTTTTGGTGGGGAAGGATGTTAAGAGGGTTAAAAGTTTAGCAGCAATGTCTAATTTTTTTCAATGTATTTACAAATGCTATATTTTTAGGACCACTTCACATTTAAGGTGACTTTGAGGGGCATATATACCAGAAAACCGAAAAATAAGATCCTATCTTCAAATCTGCACCCCTCAAAATATTTATGAACAAATTTAACATGTTTATTAGCCCTTCAGGTGCTTCACAATGTTTAATGAAAACGAGAAAAAAATGAAACATATATTTTCTACAAAAAAATGTAATTTAGCCCCAAATTTCTCATATTCACAAATGTAAAAGTAGAAAATAGATCCCACAGATTGTTCTGTAATTTCGTTTGAGCAGAGGGATACACAATATATGGTCGGAAACTACTATTTTAGAACATAGCTGCGCTTGGAAGGAGCACCAGTTGACTACTTTTACTTGGCAAATATTGGTAGAATAGACTGTGAATGCCATGTCAAATTTTTCTTTGATGGAATATGCAGGTTGAACCCACTAGTACTTCACAGAAATTTATAATATTGGGTCGTGTAACTTAAATATTTAATTTTTTTCAACAAAAAGGTTGATTTAGCCCCAAAATTGTCATTTTTACAAGAGTATAATGAGAATATGGATCCCACAATTTGTTATGCAATTTCTCCTGAGTACAATGATATACCACCATGTGGTTAAAAATTACTGTTTGGGCACATGGCCGGGCTCGGAAGAAAAGGAGCACTTCTTGACGATTGCAGCACAAATTTTGCTGGAATAGACTATGAATGTCATCTTGCATTTGCAATGCCCCAACAAATGACCACATTTTGGAATCTACACCCCTTGAGGAATTCATCTAGCAGTGTTGTGATTATTTTAAAACCATGGAGAATTGTATAACATTGGCCAGAGAAGGAGAAAAATATTGTTTTTCCACTAAAATGTTGTTTTAGCCCTTAGTTTGAATGTTGAAAAGGGCTACTAGAAGAAAGTGGATCAAATAATTTGTTGTATAACTTTTCTCATCTACTTCATATGTGGACAGAAACTACATTTCCACCACATTGCAAAACTCAGAAGGGAAGTGCCATATTTAAGTGAAGATGTTTCAGGGATCGTTTGCAGGAGTCATGTCACATTGGCGGAGGTGCCAAAACAGTAAAGTGACCACATTTTACAAACTGCACCCCTCAAGGAATTGAGCTAGGGTTGGAATGAGGATATTGACACCACAGGTGTTTCACAGAATATAATACCATTGAGAGGTGACGATAAAGTAAATACATTTTTACTACTAAATTTTGCTTTAGCTCCAGATTTTACAGTACCACCAGGGGCAATGGGTAAAAATGGCCCCCTAGATTGTTACACAATTTCTCCTGAATGTTGCAACACCCCAAACGTGGCTGTACAGTATAATTTGACCAAATGGCAGGGCAGTGAAGAGAAGAAGGTTGTTTGATTTCTGGAGCCCAGATTTTCCTTGAATAGTTTGCGGACTCCACTTTCAAAGCCCCCCAAGTGCCAATACAGCAGAACCCCCTCAAGTGACACCATTTTGGAAACTCTGGAAATTCATCTATAGTTGTAATGACCCTTTTAATGCATATGTATTTTCCAGAAACATGCACACAGTGGAGATTGCAGAGCGAAACTGACAAATACGCCATTGTATTGCACAATACTTTGGAGTGCCTGTACATTGTGCCCAGCTTGAGCTTCTGGAGACTTGTTCCCCATAAATTAAGTGGTCTCTCCTCACTACAATAAAGCCAAAAATCTTGATGCCAGCTGAGATTTAGGCACATTGTCGGGCTCAGAAAGAATTTTGCTGGATTTCTTTCGGGGGGGAAGTCATGTCGATTTTTCACAGTTTTTGTGCTACTAGTAATGTTGAAACTATTTATATTAACAGATGATGGACCTGAGGGGAGGAGTTATTTTTGTGGCTTGAATTGAAGCTGTTCTCAGTAGTATTTTGGGGTACATTTTGGACCACTTTTAAGGCTCAGTCACATTCAATCTGTGCTCTACACTGAGCACCTACATTCCATCTAATCTCAAAATTACATAATTCAGACAGAATTCATTAACTATAATGAGGCACACAAAATTACTCAGGACTCCTTCTGGCCCGTGTTCAGTGGTGTCTGTTTTTCTCAGAGGTGTCTAAAACTGTCGTTGACCATGCTTTTATTCACAACTAAAAAGACGGACACCGTTAGAAAATAGGGCATAGTGACCCCACCTACCTCATTCTATGGAATTTTAATTTGGAGGCTTTGTAAGAATCACGTTTTTTTTATTAAATTGATTAAAAAAAGATGATATACAGAGGGTAAAATAAGCATTGAACACGTCACAATTTTCTAACTAAATATATTTCTACAGGTGCAATTGACATAAATTTCTCCCCAGATGTCAGTAACAACCCATCCATCCCACACAGACAAAGAAATCAAACCATAGATGTCCATAAATTTAGTGATGTGTAATAATGATAAATGACACAAGGAAAAAAGTATCAAACATGCTTACTAAAATTTATTTAATACTTTATGAAAATGTCTTTGTTTGTAATGACAGATTTAATAAGCCTCTTGTATGGACAAACTAGTTGTACAGTATACATTGCAGATGTGTGATTCTTCCGCACGCTCTTTAAATCCTGAAGATTCTGTTGACTCCTTCTATGCTTTATTTCCTTCCATAAATGTTCTATTGGATTTAGGTCAGGTGATTAGCTATGCCATTCTAGCAGTTTTATTTTCTTTTTCCGAGCCAAGATTTCTTATCAAGAGTGTCTCAGTACATTCATCCATTCATTCTTCCTTCAATTATAAGAATTTTGCCAGTCCCATATGCTGAAAAATCAGCACTACTCCATGATGTTGCCACCTCCAAACCTCACTGTTGGTATGGTGTTTTTGGGGTGATATGCAGTGCCTTTTGGCCCTCAAATAAGGTGTGTATTATGGCAACCAAAGAGTTCAATTTTTGTCTCATCTGACCAGACTTTATTCTTCCAGTATTTCAGAGACTTATTTAAATGTTTTGAGCAAAGTTTAAACGTACTTGAACATGCTTTTTGTTCAGCAATGGAGTCTTGCATGGCAAACATAGATACAGGCCACGGAGATTGAGTTCATTGCTTATTGTTTTCTTTGGAACAATTGGACCCCTGATTCCAGGTCTTTAAATAGCTGTCCACAGTGGTTCTTTTGCTCTTGGACAACTCTTCTGATAACTCTTTTTACACTTCTGTCTGAAATATTATGGGAAGCATCTGGTCATGGCTAGTTTATGATAAAATTATGTTCTTTCCACTTTCAAATCCAAACAGTGCTCCCTGGAACCATCAGTAGTTTAGAAGTCCTTCTGTAACCAATGCTATCAGTATATTTTGCAACAATAAGGTTGCAAAGGTCTTGAGACAGCTTATTGGTTTTAACAAACATGAGATATTTCTTGAATGGCACCTTGGTAATGAGACACCATATTGTAGGCCATCAGTTGAAGCAAGTAATATTATGTTTCACTAAATGGCAGGATTGCTTTCTAATTACTGATAGATTTCAGCTGGTGTCATGACCTTCCATGGCTTTTTACACCTCTCTTTCGTCATGTGCTCAATACGTTTCCCTGTGTCATTTCTCATTTGTACACAACACTAAATTTATGGACATCTATGGTTTGATTTATTTGCCGGTGTAGATCGGATGGGTTGTTACTGTCATCTGGTGGGAAATACATGTAAATAGCACATTTAGAAATATATTTACATAGAGAAATTTTCACATGTTCAATATTTATTTCACCCACTGTAAGTGCTCTTCATAGAGTGCAGGATAAATGTGAAATGAGCCTTACTGCAATTTGTGGAGGGCAGAATAAACAAATCAACCGCAAATTAATAAATGATTTTATTTATTTGTTACACCAGTCACTGGGCGTTATAAGTGAAAAGACTACTTTTTTCTTGAATACAGTGAAACCAGATTTATATAATTTTTTGTGATTTTGCTACCATCACAAAGTAAAATATGCTTTTTTAGAAAAAAAAATATTTTTGTATCACCATATTGTGAGAGCTATAATTTTTGCCTAACAAAATCATGTGAGGGTTTGTTCTTTGCTGGATTAGTTGAAATTTTTATTGCTACCATTTTTGGGCACATAGTTTTTGATAGATTTCTTTTATGATTTTTGTGAGGCAGAATGATCCAAAAACAGCAATTTGGGAATTTAATTTTTTACACCATTCACCATGTGGTTTATCAGGTAAGAAAGCTTTA
This sequence comes from Allobates femoralis, assembly GCA_033576535.1. Classification (NCBI taxonomy): domain Eukaryota; kingdom Metazoa; phylum Chordata; class Amphibia; order Anura; family Aromobatidae; genus Allobates; species Allobates femoralis. The sequence continues at coordinate 499,419,486 of JARQOC010000002.1, forward strand.
TTCTTTGAGTCAATTTCAGTGATACATTTATATGGTTTTGTTTTGCTGCTTTTATGCTTGCTCAAAGCTGTTAGTGAAAGTCAAAAGTTCAAAACATTGATACCCTTTTGCTTATCAACTTTATGGAAAAGTATCATATTTTTCGGACTCTAAGATGCACTGGACAATAAGAACCTAGGTTATACGGGAGATAAATAGGAAAAATATTGAAACGAAATATTTGGTCATGACGCAGTTAGGGGGGAGGGGACTTGCTGCTGACGCTGTTATGGGGTAATGTCCCCCAATTCTATACTAATATCCTCTATCCTAGGCCCCCTTGTGGTATTAATGTCCTACATCCTAGTGGATATATTCTCCTTGTTGGTATATATGGTCCCTTCATGGAATATATGGTCCCATCCTAGTATATACAGTACAGGTCAAAAGTTTGGACAACCCCTTCACATTCAAAGAGTTTTCTTTATTTTCATGACTATGAAAATTGTAGATTCACACTGAAGGCATCAAAACTATGAGTTAACACATGTGGAATAATATACTTAACAAAAAAGTGTGAAGAAACCTAGAATATAAGACATATTTTCAGTTGTTTCAAAGTAGCCTTTTGCTTTGATTACTACTTTGCACACTCTTGGCATTCTCTTGATGAGCTTCAAGAGGTAGTCACCAGAAATGGTCTTCCAACAGTCTTGAAGCATCCCAGAGATGCTTAGCACTTGTTGGCCCTTTTGCCTTCACTCTGCGATCCAGCTCACCCCAAACCATCTCGATTGGGTTCAGGTCTGGTGACTGTGGAGGCCAGGTCATCTGGCGTAGCACCCTATCACCATCACACCTCCTCCTCCATGCTTCACGGTGGGAACCAGGTATGTAGAGTCCGTCCGTTAACCTTTTCTGCGTCGCACAAAGACACGGTGGTTGGAACCAAAGATCTCAAATTTGGACTCATCAGACCAAAGCACAGATTTCCACCTGTCTAATGTCCATTCCTTGTGTTCTTTAACCCAAACAAGTCTCTTCTGCTTGTTGCCTGTCCTTAGTATTGGTTTCCTAGCAGCTATTTGTCCATGAAGGCCTGCTGCACAAAGTCTCCTCTTAACAGTTGTTGTAGAGCTGTGTCTGCTGCTAAAACTCTGTGTGGCATTGACCTGGTCTCTAATCTGAGCTGCTGTTAACCTGCAATTTCTCAGGCTGGTGACTCGGATGAACTTATCCTCCGCAGCAGAAGTGACTCTTGGTCTTCTTTTCCTGTGGCAGTCCTCATGTGAGTCAGTTTCTTTGTAGTACTTGATTTTTGTTGCAACTGCACTTGGGGACACTTTCAAAGTTTTCCCAATTTTTCGGACTGACTGACCTTCATTTCTTAAAGTAATGATGGCCACTCGTTTTTCTTTACTTAGCTGCTTTTTTTCTTGCAGTAATACAAATTCTAACAGTCTATTCAGTAGGACTATCTGTGTATCCACCAGACTTCTGCACAACACAACTGATGGTCCCAACCCCATTTATAAGGCAAGAAATCCCACTTATTAAACCTGACAGGGCACACCTGTGAAGTAAAAACCATTTCTGGTGACTACCTCTTGAAGTTCATCAAGAGAAGGCCAAGAGTGTGCAAAGCAGTAATCAAAGCAAAAGGTGGCTACTTTGAAGAACCTAGAATAATAGACATATTTTCAGTTGTTTCACACTTTTTTGTTAAGTATATAATTCCACATGTGTTAATTCATAGTTTTGATGCCTTCAGTTTGAATCTGCAATTTTCATAGTCATGAAAATACAGAAAACTCTTTGAATAAGAAGATGTGTCCAAACGTTTTGTCTGTACTTTATATCCATGATCTTGGGCCCATCCTGGTATAAATGGCCCCAACCTGGTATATATGGCCATCATTTTGGTATATATGTCCCCATCTCAGTATATTTGGCCTTCATCCTGGGCTCATTCTGGTATATGTGGCCTCATTCTGGTATATATAGCTTTCAACCTGAGCTCATCCTGGTGCCGAGGTCACTTTAGTACGGCATTCGCGTCTTGCTCATTCACCAGTCATTCCAAATTAGACTATGAACATATGGTACCACTATAAGAATAAATCAGACTGAGATCTGTTTCAAACTTATATTATGTTCATCAAGTAACTACAATGGCAACATCACAGCAACAACCCCTACATTTCCGGATACACTACATTTTATAATTCATGGAATGGGCGTACATAATCAGAGAGCAAGGTGGGATTATGTGAAAAGTCAGGTGGGTTTAAGCTAATGTCTATGAGTATATTGGCTAGTTTAATGAGTCCTTTGTCTTCTTTCTTGTATTCACGCCTCCTGGCCGGGTGTCATCCTCAAGCTGGTAGCTGGTAACATGCAAGGTCATTCCACATTCCATCCTTGATACTCCTTTCAATACAGGCCTCATCCTGGCACCTTATCTGTCTGTTTCCCATTCATCCCACGTCCTTTGTCCAGATGGATCTACACAGCTTCTGCAAAACTCAACTTAAACCATAAAATAGTCAAGAACAGCAAGGGGTTGGGGATACAGAGTAGAAAGCGAGAAATGAAACTCAGAGAGATAAACAAGCAGAGATATATAAAATATATGGAAGAAAATAGACAAGATGGAGGCAGAAAGGAAACCAGTATAGTCAGGAAAGCAGTTGAAGGAAATACTGACAGAAAGAGGGGAAAAACATATAGAGAAACTATGAAAGGGAGAGAGAGAAGAGAACAACTCTTATCTGTTAATATACATATTAATTGATATAGAAAAACTTAATATTTTATCCAGAATATTAGTACTTTGGTTATATTTGTGATATTAACATATAATATGATCTCTAATAGCTACATATTGATAAGGGAATATAATAATTTCCCCCACAATCCCCCCTAAATATTAATTTTTCTATTTACAACTTCTCCTAATGTTTCCCTAGAGAACTCAGGAACCTCTGAGACTGTCCATGTGATGGGAAAAAGGGAAAGGGATTTCTTCATCCAAGCATCTCAGAGACCCTTTCCTTGTGAAAGGTCCCCAGACACCTGAATCCTACTCTAGCCTCACATGGAGTTCTCCCACTGTCCCTTAACTCAAATCCCTCAACTGGGTGTGATAATAGGGGAGATTCTTAGACTGCTTATGGGATTTTCCTTTGGGCATTTCCTCCTCTTTCACCATTCCACAGACCCTGCCCTTTTCAGCTAAAAACATATCAAGGGCCAACCTGTTTTGAAGAGTCATTCTAGTATTGGGACCTAGTTCCTCAACTATACCCTGGAAAGCATCTCAACCATAGTTGACAAACCTTTGCTCACTGTAATATATATAATTAATCCAATCAACGTTCTTATTGATCTGTACCTGTGGAATTAAGGAAGCAAATCCAGCATATACCTGATTTTGGGCCTTAAACTGGTCAGACACCCCCCTTGGCACACCAATAGCATCAATATATACCTGAGGGTCTTCCTCATATCCCATGTGTAACTGATCAAGGCTTCTTTGTTTTCTGGCTATTTTATAAACAGACATTGGGTCCCATGGCAAGATTCTGAACTACATTCCTAATTTAATCAAGGTGCATTGTCCTGTGCAGCCTATAGGTAACCTAGATCGGAGCTTACCATCCCCACACAGCTAGTAAATATCATACATATATCATATATATTAACTGAATAAATTTATACTTACAGAGCTGTTTTCATTACAAAATCCCAGTTTAAAGGTTCCTACTAACGAAAACCTCAGAACATATTAGAAACGGCCTGGGGAATTGTGTATCAGTTATACACTATTAATAACATATAACCTTAAAAATACAAGACTCATTCTCCCTTGAACACTTTATCATATACCACTATCAATATGGAGGGTATACAAAGGGATATGAACTTCTTAAATATCTGCAAATAAGCACAGTTATCCACAAGAGAAAAGAGATACACAACAAAATCATACAAGAACCATATTATATACTCCTGTACTTACTTATTCTAAAAACATTTTAACTAGGGTATGTTTGACATTCTATAATACCTTATATAGGAAAAAGAGATTTACACATATTGGGACAATTTTTATACAGTTTTCTTGGTTTCCTTGTCCGCTCACTATTTGCAATTTCCAAACCCATGGAGCGATTGCCGCTCGAAGCCCGTACCTTTCTGAGTTGTGTTGTGTGCAAGAATAATGCAGGATAGTATACACAGCTTACCTGTACCAGGAGCGAACTAGGAGGTACTCACCTGATCTCACCCGTGACCTATTTTGAGGCGTAAAGTGAGGCCAAGCAGAGACCAGTCTAACCTTTGCTGATGAGAGACATCATGGCCTGCCCTGTCCCCTCTCACGACTCCTAGTTTAACACTGTTAGTAGTTCGGTCAGTCCCTATAAGGCAGTCGACTATAGAGAGGGCTCAGGCCGCCAGACACAATCCGGCTGGGATGGGGCAACCACCCGCCACTACCTTTCCTTCCTTTTGTTGTAGCTTGCCTTCTACCTCCGAGAGGACAGGACACCTGTGGTGATTGTCAGTATGATTATACCATCCTAGACTGATAACATGGTGTCTACCTCACCGTGATATACCAATACTGCATTTAGTAGGCTTACCGTATTGTTAAGGAATTCTTCAACCGGAAATCGCTCCATTCGCTCAGGAAGTGCAAGTCAGAACCAAACATTCTGATAACCTCATGTGAGGATCCTACCATTATCCAGCATAAAATCTCTTTGGTCTATAAACATATCTGCAATAAAAAACTTAAAGAAATTTGTATTAATTTCAGAGATTAGAAAATTCTTATAATATATGGGCGCTGTACATCAGAGCAGACATGTGTAACATCACCTTTAATTCAAAATTCCTGCTACCAGCATTTTCTCCAGAAAGCTCCTTACCCCTCCCATATGGAGAAGGACTACAAGAAATATTCTCACATAGTAAAGAACAAAGACTGCTCTAATAGAAAGAATGTAAGGAGGTGTGGGGGAGTGGTTCACTCCCTTCCATATTTTCAAATCCTTTGGCCTTGATAAACCCACAAGATGTCCACAATCCTGATAAAGGACCTAACTACTTTCTTCTTTCTTGTCTTTCCACCCCCACTTTTTTTTTTTTCTCGACTTTGCGTTACTTTCTAAACTATACTTTCTGTTGCTTTTCTCATCAAACTTGCTAATTTCCATCTCTAACATCTCACACTGACTCAATTGAGTGTCCCCTTGAAATACAATCTATATTCCTGCTTATCGACATACCTTATACATTCTGGATCTATTAACTTAACAATACATTTATCACTTGTAGTTAGATTTTCCTGTCTAATACCACCTCCCCACAGCGTCAATATATATATTATTTCCCCTTGGGCGCTCAGTATATTAATCTTCCCTCTAGATAGCTTAATTTTTTAAAACACACAACAACCATAAATAAGGGAAAGTTTCACCTGCCATAACTACATCTCTAACTAAATTATTCCTGTGCTGCAGGTGGCTATTGACAACATTCACTCATATAAATCAATATAAATCTGATTACTATTATTGTATTCAATATTGGGCATTATTATTAATATCAAACTACCATAAATGTGAAAAATCCATCTTTGCCTTTCAGAATCCCTGGAAAGATGGATAAGATTCCAGTGTGCATATCAGACATCCTGCAAATTCCACCTTCACCCCCCTCTCTTTGGCTCGCTCCCTCCTTGCAATACAGACAGCTTCTACAAGGTCACAGCTGTTTAGATAAGGAATTCAATAGAAGAAAGAAATCCTTCTCTCCCAAATTGAGCTCACAAATTTGATTAACTGTTTCACACTTGTAGCTATATACAACTAACAATTCTAGCCATTATCTGAGACCCCGTGGCTTAATACCTAACTTTTAATTTATTCTTTACCACTTCAAGAGCTTTCCATGACAGGAAAAATAATAAAATATATTGATAGACAGACCGTGAACAGAGTGTAGCGACAGACGGCATGACTTCAATGAAACAGAATAATCTCCATAAGATTATATACACCTCACTCTAATTTACCCTAATCATTCTGGAGCTAGGAACACACCCACACATCCGGGGACCTTGTATCGCCGCCATTATAGGGTGGTGGCTGGAATAGTGTACTCAATAATAATGGCGTGGCGGCCATTTTATACTGTATGAAATTATTGTTAGGAAACAACTTATAATTAAACACAGGTTCTGTATCATCTGTTCCTCCTTCTCCATCTACTCCTCTTCATTCCTCACTTTGCAAGCTTCGTGCTACCCGTGGATGAGCCTGTGCCTGATTTAGCAACCCTCTTTCTTTCAACTTGCCTTTTTCTCTCTGGATAGAATCATTCCACATGGAGGGCTGTAACCTCCCTGACAAAGACAATCCTGCGTGCTTGTATAACTTTTTCACATTCTTAACAGCCTGCTTGCCTTCCCGTGATTCCATCAATATTTTTGCCTCTTCTACATCCTCATCTAACTTGTGGGGGACGGTCTTATTCTGCATAAATAGACGCAACATGACTCAATACTACGTCCCAACTGCAGCTCAGAACGCTGGCAACAGTAAACAACACTGGGTCCCCACCGTCTGGAGTCTCGGATTCCACGTACGGTGATACTTTTACCTAAGGAACACGGAGCCCAAGCGATCACGTGTTCTAGTTTGCTCTTTCCCAAGGGGTGGAACCCAAGTTCCACGTACCTTTCCCTGCGGCTTGAGGAGCTCCAACTCAACTCAACCCAGATCAACTTCAATGAGTATACAGTACTTAGTACTACGTACTCCCAGCTCTACCGAGTGTGCCGCTCAACTGCCGCACACCCTCCCCTTAAATCACGGAGCCCCAACTCCACGTGCTCGAGTGAATACCGGGCTTATCGCCTCTGTATTCAGTCTAGTGATACGGAGCTCCAACTCAACATACCACTGCACACAGAATCCAAATTCCACGTGCAGACAAATACAAAGCCTATTGTCTCTAAACTTGTCTTTGATGCCTAAGCACAGAGCCACAACTCCATGTGCTTCCCAACGCTGGGTCTATGGACACCGCGTTCTGCCAACTAACTCACAAGTGCAGAGCTCCAACTCCATACACTGTATTATCACCCGGCACAGAGCTCCAACTCAATGTACCGCCGAACACAAAATCTGCTGATTCCGTGTCCCGTTCTTTCTACGAAGTATAGAGCCAATTGGCTCCACGCTCCGTCTCCGATCCAAGAAGTGAGGAGCCACAACTCAACAACACTTCTGAGGTGCGGAGCCCCTACTCAACAACACCCCTGAGTCATAAAAGCCAGCCGGCTCTTATGCTCCCCTAACACTGAGACCCAGTGCTTACAGATTACTTTGCTACGGTATTTCAGTTCAGAAGAAATTCTCCTTCACTATTACATCACAGAGGTTGCGTCTCCTTTCACTTTCATTACACCGTCCTCCAGCACAAATGCCTATCAAGTTTCACTATACGTTTCAATGCACAATAACAGTCACGGGAAGGGTTAACAGCTACAGAATGTTAATGACCAGTGGAGGAGGCATGGTGAAAACACAGACACGCGCAGAAGGCTGCGTGACTCAAATGCTGCTGGTTCAGACGTGATGCTGGGTCAAACACGGTCTCACCACACGACCGCTTGCCCCCCGTACCCACTAGACACCCGCAGAACAATCTATAACGACTGAGACACGAGGAAGGGTCAGCACATATAAATGTGTCTTTCCACTTACCTCGTGCTCTGGAGGGTGATCAATCCTCGTCAGTCGTCACAGATCGTCCACAGATATCCACGCGTAGGTCCGGAGAGCCGTGGACCACAGATCACGCCCCACGTGCTGGGCGCCAAAAATGCCGAGGTCACTTTAGTACGGCATTCGCGTCTTGCTCATTCACCAGTCATTCCAAATTAGACTATGAACATATGGTACCACTATAAGAATAAATCAGACTGATATCTGTTTCAAACTTATATTATGTTCATCAAGTAACTACAATGGCAACATCACAGTAACAACCCCTACATTTCCGGATACACTACATTTTATAATTCATGGAATGGGCGTACATAATCAGAGAGCAAGGTGGGATTATGTGAAAAGTCAGGTGGGTTTAAGCTAATGTCTATGAGTATATTGGCTAGTTTAATGAGTCCTTTGTCTTCTTTCTTGTATTCACGCCTCCTGGCCGGGTGTCATCCTCAAGCTGGTAGCTGGTAACATGCAAGGTCATTCCACATTCCATCCTTGATACTCCTTTCAATACAGGCCTCATCCTGGCACCTTATCTGTCTGTTTCCCATTCATCCCACGTCCTTTGTCCAGATGGATCTACACAGCTTCTGCAAAACTCAACTTAAACCATAAAATAGTCAAGAACAGCAAGGGGGTTGGGGATACAGAGTAGAAAGCGAGAAATGAAACTCAGAGAGATAAACAAGCAGAGATATATAAAATATATGGAAGAAAATAGACAAGATGGAGGCAGAAAGGAAACCAGTATAGTCAGGAAAGCAGTTGAAGGAAATACTGACAGAAAGAGGGGAAAAACATATAGAGAAACTATGAAAGGGAGAGAGAGAAGAGAACAACTCTTATCTGTTAATATACATATTAATTGATATAGAAAAACTTAATATTTTATCCAGAATATAAGTACTTTGGTTATATTTGTGATATTAACATATAATATGATCTCTAATAGCTACATATTGATAAGGGAATATAATAATTTCCCCCACACTGGTATATATGGCCCATCCTGGTATATCTGGTCCTCATCTTGGTATATATGGCCCAATCCTGGTATATATGGCCTCATCCTGGGTCCATCCTGGTAGATATGATCCCCATCATGGTCCAATCCTGGTGTGTATGCCTCTCACACCTCACAAAATAAATAATTCTACTCCCCTTCCCTCCGCTCCATTGGTGCATAGTGTCCTCTTCTGATGCCGGCAGCTGACTTCAATATGTAGGCGGCGCAGAGAATTACATCATTGCCATGAGCACCAACTTACACCAACATCAGCAGACGGGATATTTTGCTGCTCCTCATGCCCATGAATATGAACGTAGGAAGCAGTTGCAGTAAGCCAGCTGCTGGGTGATCACTTGTGCCTCTATTAAAGAGAATGAATATTCACTGTTCCTCATACCTATAATTCGGCCCACCTCTCGGCATTGAACTATGTAACTCTGGAGAACAGTGAATATTCAATTTCCTTAATAGCAAGCACACATGTTCATCCCAAAGCTGGCTCACCTGACTCCTGTGACCCTGCTCCCTCTGAATGCCATTACATCCCTCTGCTTTCTCTGATCACATTGTGGGTGCTGGAGAGGTGGGAGAAGGAACCTACTCCCACATAAACTTCTAAATGCCACAATCACTATTGATCACGTCTTCTAGAAGATAACACAGCCTTAGGCCAGCATACAAGGTAAATAACATCATCAGGATCTGAGCCAATCAGGTGCCAAAGATGTTGCAGTTCCAAAGTGGTGATTAGCACCAAGATCCCACAACTTATCCATGCCCGACCAGCCGTAAATTTACAGCAGCGCTGCACAAAGCCCAGCAGGTGCCAACTTTTATTTACCGTCAGCAGTCAGTGTCTCCACTTTAGACCTGTAACTTTTAAAATTTTCTGTGTATAGATCTGTACAAGAGCTTTTTTTAGTGAACTGAGCTTACATCTTTATTGATACCATTTTGACATGCATTAGGTTTTGATCACTATCACAGCGGCAATTATGAATTCTTTTACTTTTTGGGGGGGGAGCTTAACCAAAATTGGTGTGCTAAAGTTTATTGAAAAATACTGACAGAGACTAATATATACCAAAAGTACAATAAAGTATAGGCAATAGATAGGGGAATGGCTAACACAATCCAAATAATAAACCATACTATGCAAATACAAGAGATAATAAATAATGATAATAATAATAAATGGACAATGTGGCTGAATACAATAATAAAATGAAAATAGTGTAAGTGCAAGGATGATGTAAAAAACGGCAATAGACAAATGAGATACGAATTTGAGGGGAAACGGTAAAGACCGATAGAAACACATATTACACTGAACACAAAAATGAATAACCTGGAAAGGCAGAGGATCAACACATGTATCGCTACACAGTTGCAGGTTCATCAGAGGGGCGTTTCCTCAGAGAAAAAAAAAAGATTTAACATATGATGGAGGACATAGGAGAACATTTGATTGTATGTGGGCAGCTTCTCCCCTCTCTCATGACAATCTGTCCTCCTTCAAACATCCAATCATTTTTTTTCTTTGAGGAAATAAACTGTTGATAGTTTTCTGGCACTGGCATACTCTCTTTTCCCCATTACACTTGAATGCTCAAAAGAAAGATAGTTATAACACTGGAGCGTGCAGACAACAATAATTGACGATTGGCGACCCTGTCCCACTGCATGGTGGACGGAGTCGAGGACTGAAGACGGGCTCCATGATTATTTACGCTATCCTCAATATGATACGTGGTGGTTGGAAAACGTTGTCATTCTGTAAGTCGACTGGTTCTGCGAGCAGAAATGCTATTAGCAATAAGATGCGTGTTGGCAGTAAAGTCTGTTGCCTGGAGAAGTGGACAGGATCTGTGACCATTGAGGCCCACCACAATATCCTACGTGGTGGATGGAAACTCAAGTTGCACTGAGAAGTGTATGGGTTCCGTCACCAGGGATGATCTCCACGATGTCATCTGTGGGGGTTTGAAACACTGTCACACTATATAGTGAACTATAAGAGAAATAAAGGAGACACAACGAGGCGCAATAGTGCCCTATCAATATGACACGGATCTTGCATATAGATCGCAAAAATGGTGCACTCACCTTTTCTAGTTGTGTGCACCCACAACTAGTTTTGATCGCATGTGGTTTACACGTACACGTGTTAGAATATCCAAAAACAGGGATGGTGTGTGTACAGTCTGCGCTGCTTGAAATGATCACTCCAAAATCTTGAATGAAAGACCCCCCTTTTCTTTATTATCCACCTACGCGTTTCGATGCTACTCCAAGCACCGTCATCAGGCCCTGATGACTGTGCTTGGAGTAGCATCGAAACACATAGGTGGATAATAAAGAAAAGGGGGGCCTTTCATTCAAGACTTTGGAGTGATCATTTCAAGCAGCGCGGACTGTACACACACCATCCCTGTTTTTGGACACTATATAGTGGACAGGATCCGAGGCCCAAGCTGCTATGAGCAATGCCACCATGGTGGCTGGAAGCTCTGGTGTACTGGATAGTGGACAGTTTCCGTGGTCAATGATGCTGCCAGTTACGTCACACGTTGTGGCTGGACACTGAGTTACACTAGCCAATAACACTATAAGCGATGACGCACGAGGTAGCTGAAAACTCTGCTGCACTGGATAGTGAACAGGTTCTGAGACCAGAGGTGCTATCAGCAGTGCCATGCTTGGTGGTTGGAAACACTGTTGCACTGGATAGTGGACAGGTTCCATGGCCAGAGACACTGTCGGCGATGACATACCTAGTAGTTGGGAACTCTGTTACACTTGGTAGTGGACAGATGCTGTGGCCAGAGACACTATCAGCGTTGTCATACGTGGTGGTTGGAAACGCTGTTGTACTGAGTAGTGGACAAGTTCTGTGGCTAAATTACATTGTTAGCGGTGCTGTACATAGTGGTTGGAAACACTGTTGCACTGAGTAGAGGACAGGTGCCGTGTCCAATGATGTTGTCAGCAGTGCCGTACATGTTGGTTGGAAACACTGTAGCATTGAGTAGTGGACAGGTTCCGTGGCCAATTACATTGTCAGCAGTGCTGTACATTGTGGTTGGAGATACTGTTGCACTGAGTAGTGGACAGGTTCCGTGGCCAATTACGTTGTCAGCAGTGCTGTACATGGTGGTTGGAAACACTGTTGTACTGAGTAGTGGACAGTTTCCGTGACCAATGGCGTTGTCACCAGAGCTGTACATGGTGGTTTGAAATTCTGTTGCACTCAGTAGTGGACAGGTTCCGTGGCCAATAGCTTTGTCAGCGGAGCTGTACATGGTGGTTGAAAACACTGTTGCTCTGAGTAGTGGACAGGTTCCGTGGCCAATGACGCTATCAAAGATGCTGTACTTGGTGGTAGGAAACACTGTTGCACTGGGTAGTGGACAGGTTCCGTGGCCAATGATGCTATCAAAGGTGCTGTACTTGGTGGTTGTAAACACTGTGGCACTGAGTAGTGGACAGGTTCTGTGGCTAATAACATTGCCAGCTGTGCTAAACATGGTGGTTGAAAACACTGAAGCATTGAGTAGTGGCAGGTTCCTTGGCTAATGACATTGTCAGCAGAGCTGTACGTGATGGTTGGAAACTCTGTAGCACTGAGTAGTGGACAGGTTCACAAGGCCATTGTCACTAGCAGTGATATGATATGTGATGGTTGGAAGCTCAAGAAACCTTGTTGTAGAATGATTGGTGGAGGAATTTGATCCCGGGAAGTGCAGAGCACCCTATGATATCAGGACCAGGGAGGTTGTAAAGTAACTGGCTGATATCAAGCTTGGATGAAGGAAATGTGTGCAGAGGGGGCACTAGGTCTGAATTACGACATTCTTTCCTTAGTGAGAGTTGAATGCTCCCTAAACTAGGGGATATTCTGATATGCAGGGTCTGGCCGTCTTGCATTCTCCGTCTACTGAAGGGCACTGTGTGATCTCCATGCCGGCACAGCTGCAGGTTACGCAGGGTTAATAATGATGTTCGGCTGCTTTTAGAGAGAAGCCTGGGGCGTGGCTTAATATCGGGCTGTGCCAAGTTCAGGGGAGGAGTATGGGGAGAGCGGGAGAAGCCCCACACCCGATTGGCTTTAGATCAAAAGGAAAGGGCGTCCTCAAGATGTATGCCGCAATGAAGCCAAGAGCTAAATTATGAACTGCTGCCATCAAAATGGGAGAGGCCGGCGCTGAGCGCCCCAAAATAGCATTCAACTGGGCGCTATGCACGCCCCAGACCTGACTGAGTTCCAATCCTCCTTCCCTCTCCTGAGAGGTTGTTGTTGCGGGTGAGCAGGGTGCACACACATGCACAATACAGCAGGGAGACTGCAGAACAGAGACCACTTACCTGTCCTGTGTTGTCAATGCTCTTGATGCAGGGAGGTTGTGCTGCTAGATTCTTCTCTGTCCATCCTCATCCAGTAGTCTTTGGAAAGCCAGGCACGTTCCTCTGGCCTAGAGAGGATCATCTGTGTACCGGTGGTCTTTGTGCTCAGATGCCAGAATCTTCCCCACTAACATAGAAGGGAAGGTCGGTATCTGGAGACCATACAGGCTGGCTCTAGAGGGCGAGTGAGTTAGGGGAGCAGGTTTTGGCAGGACCAGCCATCGGATGCCCCTGAGCACTCATTTGTGCAGGGGAGATGTCCTGCCAGGGAGACGGAGAGTTAACAGGCAGCCCAGAGCGTTCTAGACCTCGGTTCGCGTGTGTGGTGACAGCACTCTGTATTCCCTTTGGAGAATCCAGATTGAGATCTGAAAGAAAAAGCATAAATAATAACACACAACAGGGTTGGAATGGTAGAGGCAGGGCCCAAAAGGGAGCCCCGTGTCTGCCTCCTATGACACTAAGCAAAAAACTGGCTGGCTCTGTTCCGGGCTGGGGGTGCATTCTGCTGGGGAGGAGCTATCCTTTTTGGTTTGTTTAGCTTAATGTCGCCTCTTAGTGGCAGCAGCACATACCCATGGTTTTCCGTGTACCCCAATGAAGCAATAGAGAAAAGGGATATATTCTGTCCCATCAAAAAGGTGGTAATACATGACACCCTGCATTACACTTACAGCCTGTGCCTCACTTAGCCCCTTTATTGGAGCCTGTGCCCCACATATTCCCTGTATTAAAGCCAGTACTCACACACAGCCCCTGTAATACACCAGGAGCCTACACATGGCCTCTGTATTACACCAGGAAACCACACATAGCTCCTGTGTTATAATTGCAGCCTGTGAATCTCAACAGTAAGAAACAACACTTTAGCAATATAGAAAAAGCTGGGCACTGGTGCTCGTCAGCTACCGACACAGTAAGATTGTGTGTGCACACCACCCACTGCCGACACAGGGACCACAAAAGCTCTGGAGTTGCAACGCTTCATAGATAGAACACATGGAATGAGGATTAGATGGAAAAAGCGTCACTCACAGAGTTAATGCTTAAATGACATTTAATTTTCGGTGCAGGCTACAGCATATGCAGGGAGTGGGAGCAACGGACGATAGCTTGCTGTTTCATGCCTGTCCGGTGCTGCAACAGAACCAAGAAATCCGTTGAAGCTGCTGAAGCACCGGTAAGATGCAAAACAGCAAGCTGTCATCCATTGCTCCCACTCCCCCTCCCTTGCATGTGCTGTAACATGCACCGAAAATTAAACGTGACTCAAGCATCAACCCGGTGAGTGATGCTTGATCTTACTCAATATCAATAAAAGCAATACTTTGTTAACCCATTGTATTTTGTTATAGCTAAGAACAGTCAGTTGTCATCCCAGGCAATGCTGGGGACCACGGCTAGCATACATGTGTGTGTATATATATCTATATATACATAACGCGCACCCAGGGCTCGGGTACTCAGCTCTCGGGTGGTTTCAGTCGCTTGGGATGTCACATGTGGCTTGCCCGAGGCCGTGGCCCTGGGGGTCAACTAAATAGGGGGAGATTATTTACAGGGATTATGTACAAAGTTTGTTGTGACGCCACCTGCAGTGTCTGGTGATGCTCACCAGCGCCGCCACAGTCCTCTGGTGGTCGATGGTATTGCCGCTTAGATGGATCAGTCTGTAAAGAAGACAGTTCATAATGGAAAGGATGCATCAGAGTCGGGACTTCACTTCACCGGGTAACTTTACTGAAACTTCTCCAAAGTCATACCGTTTAGCAATACAATTGATAGTATGATGGCAAATGCGGCGGTTGCTGCAATTGGAATTTTTGGCTGTAGATGGATCCCACCTTATGTTCCTTTCTTTTCCTTTCTGTCCTTTTGCCTCCCAGTGGCGGTGAAGTCTGATGTCTTAAAGACGATCTGACCTCCTGCTGCTTCTCTTCCTTTCTCTCTCTCCCTCCTTTGCTGTCTCCGGGACAACCTTCTCTTAAGCTAAGCAGTGGCCTCTGCTCTTAGCTTTTGGCTCCCTTTTCTTGACTCACTCAGGAGACTGGGGCTGTATCTAAAATATCCCCGTTCTTCGGATTCTCTGTGAGCCGTGTAGGAACTCACAGTTGCGGGCTCCGGTACCTGGTTTCTCTGGTATCTGTACTTTTTGGGCTCCTCAGCCAGGGAGACCCTCCTTGCTCCAGCTCTTACTCCATCTGCTCTCCAACTCTCCTGGACTGTCGTCTGCTCACTAGTTCCCCCTAGAGGCCACTATATACCCTCCTGGGGTCCCTCCCACCTACTACTCTAGTGTGTAGGTGTTAGCTCTAGGGTTCCACCTAGTGACCATAGTTCCAATTGCAGTGGGGTGACTACATCGCTTTTCTGGGTGCAGTACCCCTTTTGTGGCACCTACGTAGTGGGGCGCCACATATACTCTGTATATGCTACTGTGCACATTGTGATTCTGTAAATTGTGCGTCCATAAAGAATAAAACACAGAGCAATATTTACCTTCAGCCTCAGTGCTAATCTGGAGGTAAAAAATGCTCTAATCATGTGCAGATGCAGATGTCTAGACATTTGAGAAAAGGGAGAAAGTGAAGTTATATTCTCCCTGCAGCTGCTCAGTTGTAGTCAAACGGGCGGCGATGGTAGCAATGAGCAGTCAGCACTGTCTACACAGCAAAAGCGCTATTACTTAATTTTCTCTCTAAATTCAAACATACCCAGCAAATTAACAATATGGCAGGATGTAAATACAGATTGTTTATTTTGACAGGTTTCCTTTAATACTGTCCTGGGGTGCTATGTTCTCTATTCTCGATTCCAGCAGAGAAATGCTCTTGCAGTAATACTGCCCAGACTCACCCTATTCAGTCTCAATGGTGCAATTAACACCTTAGAAAAAGATAACGTAAGCTTCAATGGATGAAGTTTCTTTATAATTTATAAAGATTCTGGCATATGCATGTTGGCTATAATAACTGATAAGGTGTAAATTAAAAACTAGTTCCCCAGTGATCAGAAAAAAAATAGAATATGGCTTTGTGGTTTGAGTCACTTATAATGCTTACCAGATGATTGCTAACTCCGGTAGACACATCATGTACTTTTAATTTTTTTAAATACATTAGTTTAGTCCTAAAAATAACTATCAAGAAAAAAAATAATATTTGTTAGAATGTGATGAATCTGGGCCATGCAGACACTAAATCTAACTTTGAGAGTGGGACTATATTTAGTAGTTTATACTCTGTTGCCATCTAGAGGAAAGAATACCTTGATGGAATATGCAGCTACTGCAAGTCTATATTTAAGTTATATTGCTCCTGAAGCAGTTTATTCAGTGATAGAATATATTTGTTACCTTGACATAACTTAAACATTCACACTCTTATTCTCTTCTACTTCTAGCCACGTCCTTGTATACAAACACAGAATTATCCCTAAACCTTTACAACACTCCTAATTTCCTAAAAATACTTGCTTTAGCCATAAAGGGACTTGGTCAGCAGGTTTTTCCCTTTACCAGTGGGCTTGGAAGTTAGTGGTGCAGAAAACGCATACAGAAAATAAGGAGCAGGCCATCATACAGTGGAGAAAATAAGTATTTGATACACTGCCGATTTTGCATGTTTTCCCACCTACAAGGAAAGGAGAGGTCTATAATTTGTATCGTAGGTAAAGTTCACCTGTGAGGATCCAGAAAATCACATTGTATGAGTTTTAAATAATTGAAAATCATTTTGTTGCATAAAAAAGTATTTGATCACCTAACAACCAGCAAGAATTCTGGCAATCACAGACCTGTTAGGCCGGCTTCACACCACAGATTTTTGGATCTGGGGCTGTACGGTGTGAACCAGACAGCCCCGGATCTGATTTGGCCCCTATTATATCCCTATGGTGCCGGATGACAGCTATTTGCCATGTTTTGCTGTGTGCCCAGCTGGAGATTTCGTTTTTTGCCCCGGACACAAAATTGGAGCTTGCAGCATTTTTTGTGTCCAGGGCAAAAATCAGACAAAACTGGATCCTTCCGGATCTGGCACCCCGTAACATGAGAGTCTATGGGCGCCGGATTGCCCCGGATCCGTCAAAATTTCGGACCGGTTCCCGGACACCGAGTGCTGAACGAGCAGCAGCTTTGAAATTCAAGCACCGCTCGTTCAGCACCTGGACAGAGCAGCTAAAAGAGCCGCCGGCTGAAACTTCAGCACATGGAGAGCTCCACTGCTGAAATTTCAGCACTTGGACAGTGCCCTCCGGTTCTATTTCATCCAGGGCTGTCAGGTTCTGTCCGGTGGTTCCTGCAAAACACCGGATAGAACCTGACAGCAAATAAACGTGGTGTGAAGCCAGTTTTTCTTTAAAGGGGATGTGCCACAATGTAATATATTGCTAATGCTGCACATATTATGTACATAAGTGTTTTTGTAAATTACACCCATTAAAAATTATGCCGCATTCAAAAACTATGTGCCTTTGAAATATAGTATGGCGCCCCCTGCTGTTATCATACACAGCTGTTCTATCTGACTTGTAAACCCTCTCTTCAGGTCACGCATGTGGCGCCCCTGCAGGTCGGTAGCCACAGAGTGGTACAGCAGCTGGGATGGTGAGCCATTCACCCCAAACCAAACACACAACACACCCCGAATCCCTAGACCTAGGACTTTATGCCAGGCAGGGGAGAGGTGGGGGAAGGCTGAGTGGTGGGTGGGCTTAGTGGAGACACTTGTTAAAGGGGGAGGAACAACAGTAGTTACCTCAGGGGAGAGTGACAGTTAGGCAGTTAGGTGAGTTCCTGGCGAGTAGGGAGGAAGAGGAACGGACTCCGAGCTGAAACCCCCGATATAGCTAAAAGACTGTAACAACCAGAGAGAACCAGAGATACCCGGCAGCCGGTGTCATCTTATGGCTGACCGGGTCAGAGACTACTGACCAGGTGTAGAGGAGGAGTCCAAGGTGGAAGACCGTATTTACAGAGACACTGAGGGACTGGGTCGACTGACAGTGAACCGGCCCTGGAATAGTGGTTGGCTGCTATAAGCCCTGGCCACAGATTAACCAGCGAGGTGAAGGGTCTCTATGCCCGGAACCTACAGACCGTCACACCAAATGAAATGCCTCAAATAGGACTAGGGATCCAAGGGGAGGATACCCAGGAAAGTCTGCGACTGCTAGCTCGGAGGTTGTGAGTGGTCCTGAAGAGACCCGAAAGGCATTGAGAAAGGGGGTGCTTTAGGTGATTCATATCAGCTGCTGACTGGCTACCGGTACCGCTCACTGCAGAACCGAGACTGTGTAAAAAAAAAAGAGCAACAGCAGTGAGTAAAGTACCCGGTTGAACTTGAGACTTGTGTGAGAGTTTTATTGAGCGTCCTTGGTTACAGACTCTGGCATCTGAGAAGTTGTAAGGCTGAGAGATCAGAAACACGGCTATCAGTAGTAAGTTGCACCCCCACAGTTACCTCACAGTCACCTCACTATAAGCTTTTATCACCGGCCCAGGGGTAAACCAGCCCTGCCCGTGGAGGGCTCATCACCTTTCTGCATCACATCATCATCCCTCAGAGCTGAGACAAGCAGCGGTGGTCACATCTGGCCGCATACCAAGGGTGGCGTCACAGTGACAAACTTATTTACTTTTTTTTTTTTCTTTTTTACCCTTTTTATATTTTTCCCTTTTTAAATTTGTTGCGAACCCTCCAGGGCCACGGAACCAGTCCACGACCAGTACCGTGACGTTCCCCTGTGACCAGACAGCAGGGACCGATCCCGAGTAACCCACGGCACTGGTGGGCGATGCACACGCCTACTTCCCTCTCTATGAAGTGTGTGAAGATCCCTCCGCGCCTTCAGCCGGCCAGACGGATCTCACTGACAGCTGGTATGTGTCCAGAGCGGTGCTGTATGCAGACGCTCCAGCACAGGACCAGTCTTCTCACCCTCCACAGCTGTTGTCACGGACACTGCCACCTCCCGCACGGAGGTGAAGCAGTGCAGCACACAGGCTGTCAGTGCTCAGCATAGTATGTGAGAAGATGTGAATAGTGAGAAATACAAAGCAAGGGACTGAGAGCACTCACTGCATTACACTGCTCTGCCATCTCCATACCTGGCTTTGTATTTCTCACTATTCACATGACAAACTCCTCACACCCACACTTACCGCCCAGCACTGCCATGCTGCAGCCCCTGCCTGCTTCACTGATTAGCCACCCCACACAGCGAAGGAGCAAGGCCAGTCAAGAAGGAGGTGGGGTGGGGGGGAGAACACAGCAAACTGCTCTCTGCTCTGTGTCCCATCTCCTCTGGAGGGGGGAGGGGCCCCAGCACACACAGCCAGAGAGGAAGGAACACTGCTGTCAGGGGCCACATGAGTAGGATAGCATAGGTCACTATGAAGTGGTATATATAAGTGTGTGTATATGTATGTGTGTGTGCATGTATATATGTCAGTGTATGAATATGTGTGGCTATGTTTTTGTGTGTGTATATATATTTATGTATATGTGTATGTACATATGTCAGTGTGCGGCCTCCTGCTGTATACCAGGGCTGTGTGGCCTCCTGCTGTATACTGAGGGCTGTGTGCGGCCTCCTGCTGTATACTGGGTGCTGTGTGCAGCCTCCTGCTGTATACTGGGGGCTGAGTGCAGGCTCCTTATGTATACTGGGGGCTGTGTGCGGCCTCCTGCTATATACTGGGTGCTGTGTGCGGCCTCCTGCTGTATACTGGGGGCTGTGTGCAGGCTCCTTATGTATACTAGGGCTGTGTATGGGCTCCTGTTGTATACTGATGTCTGTGTGCGGCCTCCTGCTGTATACTGGGTGAGGCCTTCTGCTGTATACTGGATGCTATGTGCAGCCTTCTGCTGTATACTGAGGGTTGTGTGCTGGTTCCTTATGTATTCTGGGGGCTGTGTATGGGCTTCTGTTGTATACTGGGTGCTGTGTGCAGCCTACTGCTGTATACTGGGGATATGTGCAGCCTCTTGCTGTATACTGGGTCTGTGTGTGGGCTTCTCTTGTATATCCAGGGCTGTGTGCGGGCTCCTTCTGTATGCTGGGGGCTGTGTACAGGCTTCTGTTGTATACTCAGGGCTGTGTGCGGACTCCTCTATACTGGGGCTGTGTGTGGGCTCTTTTTGTATACTGAGGGCTGTGTGCGGCCTACTGCTGTATACTGATGGCTGTGTGCAGCCTCCTGCTGTATACTGGGGGCTGTGTGCGGCCTTCTGCTGTATACTGGGGGCTGTGTGTGGGCTCCTGTTGTATACTGGGGGATGTGTGTGGCCTGCTGCTATATACTGATGGCTGTGTGCAGCCTCCTGGTGTATACTGGGGGCTATGCGTGGCCCTCCTGCTGTATATTGGGAGCTGTGTGCGGCCTTCTGCTGTATACTTGGCTTTGTGCGGGCTCCTGCTGTATACTGAGTGCTGTGTGCAGCCTCCTGCTGTATACAGGGGCTGAGTGCAGGCTCCTTATGTTATACTGGGGGCTGTGTGCGGCCTCCTGCTATATACTGGGTGCTGTGTGCGGCCTCCTGCTGTATACTGGGTGCTGTGTGCAGCCTCCTGCTGTATACTGGGGGCTGTGTGCAGGCTCCTTATGTATACTAGGGGCTGTGTATGGGCTCCTGTTGTATACTGATGGCTGTGTGCGGCCTCCTGCTCTATACTGGGTGCTGTGTGCGGCCTTCTGCTGTATACTGGGAACTATGTGCAGCCTTCTGCTGTATACTGAGGGTTGTGTGCTGGTTCCTTATGTATTCTGGGGGCTGTGTACGGGCTCCTGTTGTATACTGGGGATATGTGCAGCCTCTTGCTGTATACTGGGGCTGTGTGTGGGCTTCTGCTGTGTATCCCGGGCTGTGTGCGGGCTCCTTCTGTATGCTGGGGGCTGTGTGTAGGCTTCTGCTGTATACTGGTGGCTGTGTGCGGCCTTCTGCTGTATACTGGGGGCTGTGTGTGGGCTCCTGTTGTATACTGGGGACTGTGTGCAGGCTCCTGCTGTATACTGGTGGCTGTGTGCGGCCTTCTGCTGTATACTGGGGGCTGTGTGTGGGCTCCTGTTGTATACTGGGGCTGTGTGTGGGCTCTTTTTGTATACTGAAGGCTGTGTGCGGCCTACTGCTGTATACTGATGGCTGTGTGCAGCCTCCTGCTGTATACTGGGGGCTGTGTGCAGGCTCCTGCTGTATACTGGTGGCTGTGTGCGGCCTTCTGCTGTATACTGGGGGCTGTGTGTGGGCTCCTGTTGTATACTGGGGACTGTGTGTGGGCTCCTGTAAAATACTGGGGGATGTGTGTGGCCTGCTGCTGTATACTGATGGCTGTGTGCAGCCTCCTGGTGTATACTGGGGGCTATGCGTGGCCCTCCTGCTGTATATTGGGAGCTGTGTGCGGCCTTCTGCTGTATACTTGGCTGTGTGCGGGCTCCTGCTATATACTGGGGGCTGTGTGCGGCCTTCTGCTGTATACTGGGGGCTGTGTGTGGGCTCCTGTTGTATACTGGGGGCTGTGTGTGGACTCCTGTTGTATACTGGGGGATGTGTGTGGCCTGCTGCTGTATACTGATGGCTGTGTGCAGTCTCCTGGTGTATACTGGGGGCTATGCGTGGCCCTCCTGCTGCATATTGGGAGCTGTGTGCGGCCTTCTGCTGTATACTTGGCTGTGTGCAGGTTCCTGCTGTATACTCAAGGCTGTGTGTGGCCTCCTGCTGTATACTCAGGGCTGTGTGCGGGCTCCCTCTGTATGCTCAGGGCTGTGTGCGGACTCCTGTATACTGGAGCTGTGTGTGGGCTCTTTTTGTATACTGAGGGCTATGTGCGGCCTACTGCTTTAAACTGATGGCTGTGTGCAGCCTCCTGCTGTATATTGGGGGCTGTGTGCAGGCTCCTGCTGTATACTGGGGCTGTGTGTGGACTCCTTCTGTATACTGGGGGCTGTATGTAGGCTCCTGTTATATTCTGGCGGCTGAGTGCGGGCTCTTTTTGTATACTGAGGGCTGTGTGCGGCCTACTGCTGTAAACTAATGGCTGTGTGCAGCTTCTTGCTGTATTATATTGGGGGCTGTGTGAAGGCCCCTGCTGCATACTGGGGACTGTCTGTAGCCTTCTGCTGTATACTGGGGGCTGTGTGTGGGCTCCTTCTGTATACTGGGGGCTGTGTGTGGGCTCCTGTTGTATATTGGGAGCTGTGTGCGGCCTTCTGCTGTATACTTGGCTGTGTGCGGGCTCCTGCTGTATACTCAAGCCTGTGTGTGGCCTCCTGCTGTATACTCAGGGCTGTGTGTGGGCTCCTTCTTTATGCTCAGGGCTGTGTGCGGACTCCTGTATACTGGGGCTGTGTGTGGGCTCTTTTTGTATACTGAGGGCTGTGTGTGGCCTACTGCTTTAAACTGATGGCTGTGTGCAACCTCCTGCTGTATATTGGGGGCTGTGTGCAGGCCCCTGCTGTATACTGGGGACTGTGTGCAGCCTTCTGCTGTATACTGGGGGCTGTGTGTGGGCTCCTTCTGTATACTGGGGGCTGTGTGTGGGCTCCTGTTGTATACTGGGGGCTGTGTGCGGCCTTGTGCTGTATACTGGGGGCTGTGTGTGGGCTCCTGTTGTAAAGTGAGGGCTGTGTGCGGCCTACTGCTTTAAACTGATGGCTGTGTGCAGCCTCCTGCTGTATATCGGGGGCTGTGTGCAGGCTGCTGCTGTATATTGGGGACTGTGTGCAGCCTTCTGCTGTATACTGGGGACTATGTGTGGGCTCCTTCTGTATACTGGGGGCTGTATGTGGCCTCCTGTTGTATACTGGGGGCTGTGTGTGGGCTCTTTTTGTATACTGAGGGCTGTGTGCGGCCTACTGCTGTATACTCAGGGCTGTGTGCGGCCTCCTGCTCTGTATACTCAGGGCTGTGTTCAGCACCATGGACAGCACTACTTCAAGCTCAGGCTGTGAATTCAGCACTAAGGACAGCGGCAGAGCAGACACAGACAGACTTCAGCACCATGGACAGCGGCAGAAAATTAATCCTGCTAAAAACAGGTCCGGGACCATATTTGGCCACACTTTCTACACATTCTGTCCTGTCAGGGCAATCCTGCAAAAAACAGGATCCACCCTGACAGCCAAAAACTGTGGTGTGAAGCTAGCCTTAGGCTACGTTCACACAATTTTTTCTGCAGTTGCGCTTTTTTTACCCGGTAAAAAGCGCAACTGCATTCACATACTACGCTTTTGTGTGCTTTTTTCTGTGCACTTTTCCCAAGCACCTTTTTATCATGTGGGCTATGGAAAAAGCGCAGAGGCAAGTGGTAAAAGAATTGATATGTCTAGCACAAAAACACAATATCTGAACGCAATTCAGCAAAACCCATAGGTTTTGTTGAACTGCTTTTCCATAATTGCGTTACACTGCATTTAAAGTGATCCTAAACCCAGAAACTGACCCCCCCCCGTTACTTTAGACCTGTCCCTGCACCCCCTCTTATCATTTCTAGCCATCCCTTTTGCAGAAAAAAATCGCTTTTGTAAAGTAAGAGAAAAAGTTATATTACTTTGTCCTGTGTGAGTTCTCTGTTTCTGAGCAAGCCGCAATGGGTGGGGCCTGTGTGCTGCTGCCTTGTAATTATGCACGCCCCTCTCTGCTTCTAAGAACCTGGCCGCGTCATGAAAGGGGCGGGGCTAAATTGCGCCATGCCGGAGCCCCGCCCCCTTTCATGACGCGGCCAGGTTCTTAGAAGCAGAGAGGGGCGTGCATAATTACAAGGCAGCAGCAGACAGGCGGGGCTATTGCGGCTTCCTCAGAAAGAGAGAACTCACACAGGACAAAGTAATATAACTTTTTCTCTTACTTTACAAAAGCGATTTTTTTCTGCAAAAGGGATGGCTAGAAATGATAAGAGGGGGTGCAGGGACAGGTAGAAAGATACGGGGGGGTCAGTTTCTGGGTTTAGGATCACTTTAAACGTGCGCAAAAATAGCTCTGTGTAAACGCAGTAAAAAGCAGACATATGCAGCAAAACTCTGCAGATATGCAGAGTGTGAATGTAGCCTTAAAGGGATCCTGTCACCCCCAAAACACCTCTAAACCTATTAAAAGCTGTCCCTAGAGCATATTAACACTTTCCCTACACTCCTTTTACCTCCTAAATGCACCAAGTGACATTGAAGAAAAACGTTATTCTAGTACCTCATTACTGATGATAATGAGTGACTATGCTATTCATAGTCACTCATCCAGGCTGCCCCTCTTCTTCATATCACGCCTGAATAGGCGTGATCTACAGCACTGATTCAAATTGCCGCCTCCCTGCGCGCCTCCCATCTCTCCCATTGCGTCCGGGCTTCAGTATGGGGCTGTATGACGCGATCCGCGTCATTCCCGGCGCCGGGTGACGTATTTACACCGGCGCCGCGCTGTCAGCTTCAAAATGCGCACTGCGCATGCCCATGCGCATGCGCATAGCATAGTCACTCATTATCATCAGTAATGAGGTACTAGAATAACGTTTTTATTCACTTTGACTATGTGCATTTAGGAGGTAAAAGGAGTGTAGGGAAAGTGTTAATATGCTCTAGGGACAGCTTTTAATAGGTTTAGAGGTGTTTTGGGGGTGACAGGATCCCTTTAAGCTGGTTTCACGCTACAGTTTTTGCCTGATCAGGATTCATCAGGTTTTGTGTGCCAAGACCAGGAGTGTCTCCAAAACCCAGAACAGGTGTCAATCTTTCAATTATAGTTTTTCTCTGCAAGTTCCTCTCCTGGTTTTGGCTCACAAACCGGATGGAACCTGATCAGTGAAAAACTGCAGTGTGATACCCGCCTAAGGCAGGCTTCACACCACAATTTTGTGTTGTCAGGTTCTGTCCGGTGTTTTGCAGGAAGCACCAGACAGAACCTGACAGCCTCAGACAAAACAGAACCAGAGGGCAAATATGCCCTCCGATCCAGCTCTCTGCCGGAATCAGCAGCTGCTGCTGTCTGAGTGCTGAAATTTCAGCATAGTGGCTGGAGGGAGATCTCCAGGTGCTGAAATTTCAGCCGGGGAGCTCTCCAAATGCTGAAATTCAGTGGTGGCTGCTAAAAGATCTTTCAGCAACCAGCATCAAGGAATCGGTCCGATTTTATGACAGATCCGGTGCCCATAGACTCCCATGTTATGGGGCGCGGGATCCGGGAGGATCCGATTTTGTCAGATTTTTTGCCCCACACAAAAAAATGCAAGCTCTGATTTTGTGTCCGGGGCAAAAAACAAAATCCCCCAGATCCAGCTGGACAAATAGCAAAACAGATTGCAAATAGCTGCCAGCCGGCTCCATAGAGATATAATAGGGGCCAAATCAGATCTGGGGATGTCCGGTTCACACTGGAGAGCCCCAGATCCCAAAAATCATGGTGTGATGCTGACCTTAGTGGTAAGTTTAGGATTTTTTTTTCAGTTTGTGAAAAAATGGGAAATTTGGCGAAAATTTTGTACATTTTAATTTTTATGCCCTTAAACCACATAACATTTACCACATGTCTACATCGGGGCGTGGCTCATGCTGAGCAGTCACGTTTAGCTGAGGCTCCTGCTCTTCAGCCATATCAACAGGATTTTAGCCTTTATTTGGGCTATAAATCCTACCAAAGCGACTGGATCCATCAGGATTTTCTCCCTGAACCTCGTGGACCACCTGGAATTTCTTTTTTCCACTGGATTATCATTTTGGACTCCTCCTGAAGTGGCATGTAGAAGATCCTGCCTTTGCAAGACTCCTTGATTACCCTTGAGGACCTGAAGGATTATTTCTACCTTTTCCACCTTTTTTTGCCTACAGGAAGCTTCCTAAGCCTAAAAGTACCTGCAGACATACTGTCTGTTTTTTTCCCGCCAAAAATGCAGCTGCCTGGGACCTAGACACTGGAGTGTTGCCTTGGTAAGCACCTCGGCTTCACTGCTCTATTGCTGGCTAACTGTTTCATCTGTTCTACTCCTGCATTATTGAAGGGTTGCACATATTAATCTAGCTCCTGTTTCTTCAAAAGAGGACCCTTGGATCTTAAGAGACCTTTGGGACCCACTGCTGGACTTCTCCTATCCCCTGCCCTGAGGTCTGGAGCTTGGCAGACGATCATACAGCTGCAGTGGCTGCAGCAGGCTTCTCCCTTATCTTCATTGTTATATCAGCACTTCTTGGTTGCCCTGACATCCTGCTTGATCTTCAACACCCAGGAGTTGTTGATTCTACATCCTAGAAGCTTCATTGATATCATCTTGCTGGAACTGCTTCTTTTGGATCTGAGGACAGGACGTCCATGGATTAAGCTTACTAACTCTTTATGGTCCACTACAAGACTGGATTCCTGGGCCTCCTAGCAGAAGACCTGACTTTAATACCTTGAGTGTGGATTACCTCGTCTCTTGGATGCTGTGGATTACTTCATTCCTCTGGTTTAAGTATATATGTATGTTTCTGCTGTGATACTACATAGTTTATAGTCTAAAGGGTACACAGTATACATGGTATATAGTTATAGTTTATAGGGGGAGTATATATTAATACTTTTTCAGCTTTCTATAAGTTTATTTATTCTAGCTATACTGTATTGGTATTGCTTTCATGGGATATATTTAAGTGTTCTTAAACTGACATATGGATCCTGCTGTTATTGGAGTTCTGGTTGAATATCTCTATCTTGAAATCTCACCACTTCTAATAATTTTTAAGTACTGCTAAAATCAATATTTAAGTTACCTTTGCTTCAACCTGTGCTAAAATAGCTTTTCTTTCTATATATACACTTAGTTTGGTTGATGCTATATACAGAGCTCTTTTTACTTGAATAGTATACTATCGTGCAGTATTGAGCTCTAGTATAGGCATATAGCACTCTGAACTGATATAACTTTCACTGAATACCATTTCAGACGCTCTTGAGATAGCTCTTTCCACTACACGTGATATAACTCTGTCTCTATCTAGCTGTCTAATAGCTGTCTGAGTGCGACTAAAGTTTAAAGTAATACCTATGAGAAATATATTAGATTTATTTTGAGTCTCTGGAACACTCACTCCACTTATCACTGATTGATATAGGCACATATTCTTCTACTAGCTCTGGTGCTTTTAATGAGTCAACGCGTATCTCAACTACTTTTTTTTTTTTTTTTCTTCTCACTGGATGTATATATATATATATATATATATATATATATATATATATATAAAAGAAAAAAAATTTGAGATATAGGGGAACCTCAATATATTTAACTATCCTGGGTGCCTAATTTTTAAACATATTACCCTAAACAAAAGCAAATAAACACCTGGGTCTAATATTTGAGAACATGGCTTCTCAAAAAGTTAAAATTGACAAAACTAAATCTAGTTATAAAGAACCTAGTCTATCTAGATATACCCAAAGAGATCGCTCCAGATCTCCTACAAAATACGCTGACGGTGACTCAAGGACACGTAGTCAAGGCGGAAAATTGGACGATTCTGCAACCTCGGACCCTGTCTGCCCAAAACAAAGGAGGGATAAGAGAAAAGAATTAACCTCCAAATCCACCTATAATCAAAACCAAAACCCGACTGTACATGAAACTTCTGAATCAGAGGGAGAATCCTCCCCCAGTCCTAGTCCAGTCAAGCAACGTATGAGAACTGAGAGCCCTAGTCACTTGGATAGCATTGACCCCTTGTCAAAATTTGACTGGAGTCAACCAATAGACAATAATTTCTTTAGAGGTGTCTTTTCTACCTTCAAGAAGTCTCTTAGACTCGACTTTGACAGGCTTCAAAACTCAATTGACTCACTCAATCTTAGGACGGACAAGAATGAATCAGAAATTTTTGATCTAGGCAAAAAAAGCGATAAACTAGAGAAAGAAAATAAACTCCTTAAAGAGGAGCTTAAGGCTGTTAAGAACAAGCTGACCGACCTGGAGGATAGGGATAGAAGACAGAATGTGAAATTCAGGGCTATCCCAGAATCAATTAAAACCGACCAACTAGATTCCTACATAAAAGGTCTTTTAAAACCAGCTATTCCGTCACTAACGGACCTTGATGTAATGCTAACCAGAACCCATCGTTTACCTAAACCAAGACATCTTAAACCTGAGATACCCAGAGATGTGATCTTTAAGTTTCATTTCTTCCATACTAAAGATCTTCTTATGGAGTATTTGCGCACCAACAAAACCCTCCCAAAGCCTTTTGAGAACATCAAAGTCTTTGCGGATTTATCCAAGGAGACACTGAACCAGGGAAAAATGTTATCAAAAATTACTGATGTCCTGAGACATCCCCCTAAATTCGTTCACAAAGACTTCCAAAATATTTTCCTTGTAAATAATGTTAAAGGGGTTGTCCGGGTTTATTTTTTATTTCATATTTATATCTAGGCTGCAAAATGTTGACAATCTGCAATATACATGTTGTCAACATTTTGCAGGGTTTCCTAGATATAAACACATTTACTGATGGCAGAGAGTGTCCAGGGGGTGTGATTGTGCAGGCTGGTCGTTTACACCTACTGTAGCACAATCACACCCCCTCCCCTATACCTAGTATGGCCAGCCACCCCCAGGCCATACATGCCCGCCCCCTCCCCACTGTACTCTATAGAATGCCACCACTCCCAGGGATCCTACTGGCCGCCCCAGCCCCTAAATCACCACCCACCCTCTGCAAAACAGCGGTCCCCAGTGCACTGATACAAGGTGCCGAAACCGCTGCTGTGAAAGCGATTCCGGCACACTGTGTCAGTGCAGCCGGGGACCCGCTGCATATGTGTGCTGCTCTCACCCTCCATGTGCTGCTCTCACCCAGCCGGTCCCGGTCCGCCCAGTCCCGGTCCGACATGGTCCCGGTCCGCCCAGTCTCGGTCCGCCCGGTCCCGGTGTTGTACAGCCGAGCTCCACACTGCAGCCGTATCTGTGGCGCTGTGTGTGTGGAGCGGTGCCCGTCCTGATCTCCCCAGACCTCCAGTACCATAGAGCTGGTGGAGCGGTATAGAGAGGACCGCTCCACAGCCTCTGCTCTATGGTACTGGAGGTCTGGGGAGATCAGGACGGGCACCGCTCCACACACACAGCGCCACAGATACGGCTGCAGTGTGGAGCTCGGCTGTACAACACCGGGACCGGGCCGACCGAGACTGGGCGGACCGGGACCATGTCGGACCGGGACTGGGCGGACCGGGACCGGCTGGGTGAGAGCAGCACATGGAGGGTGAGAGCAGCACACATATGCAGCGGGTCCCCGGCTGCACTGACACAGTGTGCCGGAATCGCTTTCACAGCAGCGGTTTCGGCACCTTGTATCAGTGCACTGGGGACCGCTGTTTTGCAGAGGGTGGGTGGTGATTTAGGGGCTGGGGCGGCCAGTAGGATCCCTGGGAGTGGTGGCATTCTATAGAGTACAGTGGGGAGGGGGCGGGCATGTATGGCCTGGGGGTGGCTGGCCATACTAGGTATAGGGGAGGGGGTGTGATTGTGCTACAGTAGGTGTAAACGACCAGCCTGCACAATCACACCCCCTGGACACTCTCTGCCATCAGTAAATGTGTTTATATCTAGGAAACCCTGCAAAATGTTGACAACATGTATATTGCAGATTGTCAACATTTTGCAGCCTAGATATAAATATGAAATAAAAAATAAACCCGGACAACCCCTTTAAGAAAAATGGGGAGTAGGCCTCCTAATTAAAAACACAGTCCCATTTGAACAAATTTATCGTTTAGATGACCCAGAAGGGAAATACATAATTTTAGTATGTAAATTGAATTACCAAATTTTTACATTAGCTAATATTTATGTTCCTAATAAGGGCCAAATTACTTTTTTAAACAAGATATTACGCATCATTAACCAACAAAAAAAAGGCGAATTAATAATCTTTGGAGATTTTAATATAGTTCCCAACCCATCTCTAGATTCCTCATCCAAATCCAGACGGCATTCTTCTTCCTTAGACGCATGGATGATCAAAAATGATATATATGATGTTTTTAGATGTCTCCATGCTTCTTTTATTGAATTTACTCATTACTCCGGAACTCATAATTCCTACGCCAGGATTGATTTGGTCTGTACTAATAGATTTTCTCTCCCTAAGTTTAAAACCATTAAAATAGCCCCCCCGAACCTGGTCAGACCATTCACCAGTTATTTTTGAAATTGGTAGAGCCCAGATGTCCCTTTCAGAAAGATTGTGGAGGAATAATAGTTTCCTCTACAACCACCCAACTTATAAATCAGAAATTCAGACTACTATTAGAAACTACTTCAAAGATAATGACATAGACAATATTTCCATACTCACGCTTTAGTCTGTGTTTAAGGTGGTGCTAAGAGGAAAACTTATTCAGCTAAACTCAAGACTTAATAAGACCAACAGGGACAAAACCGAGACCCTAGTTAAAGACATACATACTCTTGAAAAAAAACAATTTGCCAACCCCTCGGTGGATTACTCTACTCAAATATTGCACTTAGGAACAAACCTATTGACTGCTGAATACGATAAAATTATCCAGTCGACTAAAACTAAGTATTATTTTTCTGATGCTAGACCCTCAAAATTTTTTGCGGCTAGAATAAAACATCAAAAAATAAAATCAAGAATTTAAGAGATTAGAGATCCCTCTGGCCTAGTTGTTAAACACCCCGACGACATAGTGAAAGTCTTTGAAAAATTTTATTCTTCACTTTATAATCTTAAAGAAGATCCCAACTCATCCATTCCTCCTGATGAAGAAATTTCTGAATACTTAGGTAACCTTAACCTCCCAACTTTGAGTGCACAAGATCTAGAGGATTTAAATCTTCCCTATTCATCCCAAGAAATTCTAGGGGTGATCAAAGATCTCAAAAATGGCAAATCTCCTGGTCCAGATGGCCTTCAAAACGAGCTTTACAAATCTTTCTATGAAGATCTACTCCCCTACTTAACCAAATTAGCGAATCACTCTGCGGAATCAGGACATCTACCGCAAGATATATTGGAGGCAATAATCACTATTATTCCCAAAAACAAGGGCGACCCTCTTGATACAAAAAATTTTAGACCGATTTCTCTTCTCAACTGTGACATTTATCCAAATTAGTAGCAAATAGATTAAAACATCATATTGCTAAATTAATACACAATGACCAATCAGGATTCATTCCGGGCCGCACTACTGCCGACGCTACTAGAAGAGCCTTAAATTTAGCGATACTAGTTGAGAAATCTAACATACCATCTGCCTTTTTGGCGCTGGACGCAGAAAAGGCTTTTGATAGAGTATATTGGCCTTTCCTTTTTAATACTTTAAAAAAGTTTGGATTCCAAGGGAATATACTTAAAATCATAAAATCAATGTACTCCAACCAAGTAGCCCGAGTTTATTCGAATAGTTCCCTCTCAAAAAAATTCCACTTAACTAATGGTACCAGACAAGGCTGTCCCCTCTCCCCCACTCTCTTTGCACTATTCATAGAGCCTTTTGCAGCGACAATCAGAGCTAATCAGAATATTAAAGGTATACCTATAGACAAAGACCAAATTAAAATCGCGCTCTTTGCGGACGATATACTTCTCACTATTTCAAACCCACTTAAATCTTTAAGACCCCTGGTATCTGTAACAGAGAAATTTCTCTTCCCTTTCCCTATATAAAATTAACTCAACAAAATCACAAATAATAGATTTTAATATTGACGAAACATTCTTAAACTATATGAAGGAAGAATTTAATTTTATGTGGGAGGAGAAAAGCATTTCCTATTTAGGAATAAATATAACTAAATCCGTTTCTAGCGTAATCCAGGAAAACCTAGCGACCCTCTATAAATCTCTTCATATGGATTATTTAAGATTAGCAAAAATTGAGATCTCTTGGCTAAGCAGGATTGAGGCATTTAAAATGCTTCTCCTGCCTAAATTAATGTATGTGTTTAGAGCCTTACCAAGTTATATTCCTAAGACCTCTTATATTAGATTTCAATCTCAATTGAAGGCATTTATATGGAACCATAAAAAACCAAGAGTCTCCGGCGTATCACTGGAGAGGCACAAGAAAATGGGAGGTCTTGGAGTACCCAACCTGTATAACTATTATCTAGCCTCTATCATCAAGCTTTCGCAGAGTTGGCTTCTGGACTCTTCCAACATGTGCTGGATCAATATGGAACGCTCAATTGCTAAAAATAAGAACCTACTAGCTTTACTGTTGGCTCACTTGATGGACTCTTCTAAAAGGGCCCCTGACCACCCCACCTTAAAGGGAACCAACCACCCCAAATGACCCCCCCGGACTATTAATATCGTTCCCTACACCCAGCACATACATGTGCTGCAAGGTTTTTAGCTAAAAAAACTGTTTTTCAAAAGTGAAGATAATGCTTTATAAAGATTATAACGAAGCGACGGGTGGGCGTTACTTAGCTGTGGCTAAAGCCGAGTTCCAGCTGCCAGTCATCCTCCTGTCTCCCCTCGCAGCATTGAAGTTCAGCCCTTTCTTGTCGTCACAGCCTGGTGCACGGGATCGCATGCCCGTGCACACGTCATCAGCTACAGCCAGGTAGCGAGCACGCGCTCTGACTTCCTGCGCTCGGCTGTGGAAGTCAGAGCGCGCGCTCGCTACCCGGCTGTAGCTGATGACGTGTGCACGGGCATGCGATCCCGTGCACCAGGCTGTGACGACAAGAAAGGGCTGAACTTCAATGCTGCGAGGGGAGACAGGAGGATGACTGGCAGCTGGAACTCGGCTTTAGCCACAGCTAAGTAACGCCCACCCGTCGCTTCGTTATAATCTTTATAAAGCATTATCTTCACTTTTAAAAAACAGTTTGTTTAGCTAAAAACCTTGCAGCACATGTATGTGCTGGGTGTAGGGAACGATATTAATAGTCCGGGGGGGTCATTTGGGGTGGTTGGTTCCCTTTAAAGGCAGTTATCTCTGCGTGGAGACACCTTACTCTTATGGTGGGTTTACACACACCAATCATTGTATCCAATATCTGAACCAATCTCTGGTTGCAGTGAAATCATGGACAGATTGCTCCATGTTGTACACAGCCACAAAATGGAACTATGTGTCCATGATTTCACTGCAACCAGAGATCTGTTCAGATATTGGATACAATGATTGGTGTGTGTAAACCCACCATTAAAGCTGCTAAATATTTCACCCCAGCAAAGCTACAAAATATTCCCTTGGTAATATTGGAAATTTTATTACCACACTTAAATCTCTCAACATGGCTCGAAAAGGGTATACTGTACCTTAATGACCTAATCTTTGAAAACTCCTTGATCCCATTCTACACCCTGCAATCTAAATACTCTCTTTCTAGGGACGAAAGAACACGATGGAGATATTTTGAAAAATCCCCTCTAAAATTCTCACTACCACAAATAATAGTGGATCTCTTAAATTCTCCACACAAGACCTCTATTTGGAAGACAAACAAACTTTACAAAATTATAAACGAGGAAATAGATCTCCCTAAACTACCTTCTTTTGAGGCGTGGGAAAAAGAACTTAATATTCAAATTGACCTACAAAAAATGACTAAAACCCTAAACATTACTTACTCCCATACTACCTGTGCCTCAACTCAAGAATATTTTTACAAAATACTCTCAAGATGGTACTGGTATCCTGTAAAGCTACATCATGTTAACCTGACTTATCCATCTACCTGCTGGAGAGACTGTAAAAACCAAGGCACCCTGTCGCACATTTTTTGGGCTTGCCCAAAGTTGCTAAATTTTTGGAATGATATTAAGGTACTCATAACAGACATCACAGGATGGATAATAACACTGACTCCGCAACTAGTCCTATTATCAATAGGTATTGAAGACCTTCCTAAGCAGCTTCGATTCATAATCTCGCACATACTTTTAACAGTGAAAACCACCATAGCAGCTAGATCAGGGGTCTCAAACTCCAGGCCTCGAGGGCCGCACATAGTGCAGGTTTTCATGTTTTCCATAGCATTTGACAGTTGGTATTCAAATGACCAACTGTCAAATTCTATGGAGATCCTGAAAACCTGCACTGTGTGCGGCCCTCGAGGCCTGGAGTTTGAGACCCCTGAGCTAGATGGAATAATATTGAACCGCCAACTCCAATGGAATTAATCGAACGAGTAGTTCAACATAGTATCTTTGAATACAACAACTCTATAAGAAATAATACTTTTTTAAAGTTTTTAGAACATTGGAAACTATGGATAGTTAAATTTTCTCCCCTTTTAATGAACAAGGCCTAGTGACATTATTTAGTGAAACAATTGTGACGTAACCGTTAAATGATTGTTTTTTTTTTTACTTAGTATATCTCTAGCTTTATTGCGTTTTCCTTTTTAATCTGTACCGCTTGGTGTAGTATGGTATTTAAATTTGTGGGATTGATTTTCCCACATTTATTCTTCTGTATAATGATTGTATGGTTTATATTTCTATGTATAATAGGCATAACCTACTGTAAATTCCATATTTTTGTAATTTCTTTTCTTTTGTGTATGTGTATATCCCCTCCCCCCCTTTCTTCTCCCTCCATTTATGTACCCTCCCTTTCCTCTATCCCTATTTATGAAAAAATCTTCAATAAACATATTTTGAAACACGTGTCTACATCAGTATAATTTTTAACATTTTTTTTAGCCAGGAAGTTAGACGTGTTAAAGGTTTATCAACAGTTTGTCATTTTTCCAACAAAATTTACAAAACCATTATTTTAAGGGCCACATCACATCTGAAGTAACTTTTAGAGGTCTATGTGACAACAAATACTCAAAAGTGCTACCATTGTATAAACTGCACCCCTCATACTGCCCAAAACCACATTCAATTAGTTTATTAACCCTTCAGGTGCTTCAAAGTAATTAAAGCAACGTCAAAAGAAAATAGTTTTTTACTTTTTCCACAAAAATGTTACTTTAACAGTTTTGCATTTTCACAAGGGCAACAGGAGAAAATGCACAATGCAATTTTATGTGCAATTTCAGATACACCATATGTGGTGGAAAACCACTTTTTGGCTGCACAGCAGGGCTCAGAAGGGATGGATGGAGCATCATTTGACGTCTGCAAGACAAAATGGTCTGGAATTGTTACTAGATGCCATGTCGCATTTGGAGAGCCCCTGAAGTGCCTAAACAGTGTAAATCTCCTACAAATAAGTTCATTATGGAAACTAGACCCTTCAAGGAATTGATGTAGATGTGCAATGAGCTCTTGAACCCAGGCCCGGACTGGCAGGCGGGAGGACCGGGACTTCTCCCTATGGGCCGGCCGGTGGCGGGGTGCGGGGGCCGCCCGCTCCTCCCGCCGCAGCTGGTCTGCCTGTTTATAATTGATTTTGCGGCCGCCGCCGCCCGCCGGTATAGCGGGGTCCGGGGAGCGGGGCCGGCCGCCAAGTTACTGGCAGTACCGCCGCCCGCGGCCCCGCCGGTATTATGCGTCAAGAGGCGTGGAGACTCAGGAGAGTGAGTCAGTGACTCACTCGTCGCCAGCCGCAGTGTCGCACAGCATGGGCGTACCCAGCGTGGGGCAGGTGCCCCCCCCAAGAGGCTGCCCCGGGTGAGCGTGGCACTGCGTACCCCACATGGCACCTGCTGTAGTACTGTGACCAGGCTATTTTTGTTCCGGAGCGCCCGCCGCCCCCGCCCCCCTCCTCTTTGGGAGTCAAAGGAGCAGCACTGTCTCCCGGCCGAGTGCTGAGTGAGGGGTCAGACTCAGTGCTGAGGGCGTACTCAAGAGGAGCGGGCGGGAGCCGGCGGCACAGCACTGTGTCAGGTGAACGGAAGGCAGAGGAGATGAAGAGAGGACAGCAGAAGAGAGCAGGTGGTGAGAGGGCCCAAGGAAAGAAGGTGCAGTGTGCTGTGCAGCCAGGTTTTGTGTGCAGAGTGACAGTGTGTGCAATGTGTGTGTGTGTGCAATGTGTGTGTGTGTGCAATGTGTGTGTGCAATGTGTCTGTGTGCAATGTGTCTGTGTGCAATGTGTCTGTCTGTGTGCAATGTGTGTGTGTGTGCAGTATGTGTGTAATGTGTGTGTGTGTGTGCAATGTGTCTGTGTGCAATGTGTCTGTGTGCAATGTGTGTGTGTGCAGTGTGTGTGTGCAATGTGTGTGTGCAATGTGTCTGTGTGCAATGTGTCTGTGTGCAATGTGTGTGTGTGTGTGCAGTGTGTGTGCAATGTGTGTGTGCAATGTGTGTGTGTGTGCAATGTGTCTGTCTGCAATGTGTCTGTCTGTGTGCAATGTGTCTGTCTGTGTGCAAGCAATGTGTGTGTGTGTGTGTGCAATGTGTGTGTGTGTGTGTGTGCAATGTGTGTGGGTGTGCAATGTGTGTGTGTGCAATGCTACACGCTGCAGTGCCGGCCCCGGGAGCAGAAGAGCCTGTGCAGCTGCCCTGTGGACTGTGGGGGGCTGGAGGCAGAGACAGTGCAGCCGGAGGATCACAGTGAGTGTAAAATAAATGTAAAGTAAATAAAGATAGTTGGCTGCACTGTGCTTGTGATAGGGGCCTCCAGCCTCTGTCCTCCTGCGCTCACCCCTCCAGTCTCCGTCCTCCTGCCCTCACCCCTCCAGTCTCCGTCCTCCTGCTCTCACCCCTCCAGCCTCTGTCCTCCTGCGCTCACTCCTCCAGCCTCTGTCCTCCTGCGCTCACTCCTCCAGCCTCTGTCCTCCTGCGCTCACTCCTCCAGCCTCTGTCCTCCTGCCCTCACCCCTCCAGCCTCTGTCCTCCTGCCCTCACCCCTCCAGCCTCCGTCCTCCTGCCCTCACCCCTCCAGCCTCCGTCCTCCTGCCCTCACCCCTCCAGCCTCTGTCCTCCTGCCCTCACCCCTCCAGCCTCTGTCCTCCTGCGCTCACCCCTCCAGCCTCCGTCCTCCTGCGCTCACCCCCCAGCCTTCATCCTGGTCTAACCGCCTGCCCACCATATACTGTGCTGCTAACCACTGAGCCATCATACTTTGCTAACCACAGAGACATCGCGCAGTGCTAACCACTGAGCCACCGTACAATGCTAACCACTGAGCCACCGTACAGTGCTAACCACTGAGCCACCATATACAGTGCTAACCACTGAACCACCATATACAGTGCTAACCACTGAGCCACCATACAGTGCTAACCACTGAGCCACCATATACAGTGCTAACCACTGAGCCACCATACACAGTACTAACCACTGAGCCACCATATACAGTGCTAACCACTGAGCCACCATACAGTGCTAACCACTGAGCCACCATATACAGTGCTAACCACTGAGCCACCATACAGTGCTAACCACTGACCCCACCATATACAGTGCCAACCACTGAGCCACCATACAGTGCTAACCACTGAGCCACCGTATACAGTGCTAACCACTGAGCCACCGTATACAGTGCTAACCACTGAGCCACCATATACAGTGCTAACCACTGAGCCACCATATACAGTGCTAACCACTGAGCCACCGTACAGTGCTAACCACTGAGCCACCATACAGTGCTAACCACTGAGCCACCATACAGTGCTAACCACTGAGCCACCATATACAGTGCCAACCACTGAGCCACCATACAGTGCTAACCACTGAGCCACCATATACAGTGCTAACCACTGAGCCACCATATACAGTGCTAACCACGGAGCCACCATATACAGTGCTAACCACTGAGCCACCATATATAGTGCTAACCACTGAGCCACCATATACAGTGCTAACCACTGAGCCACCATATACAGTGCTAACCACTGAGCCAACATACAGTGCTAACCACTGAGCCACCATATACAGTGCTAACCACTGAGCCACCATATACAGTGCTAACCACTGAGCCACCATACAGTGCTGACCACTGAGCCACCGTACTGCGAGTGTATGCCCCTGCGAGTGTATGCCCCTGTGTGTGTATGCCTCCCCCCTGAAAATAAGACCGGGTGCAACGTTCAGAGCAAATATATTAATATATTAAATATATTAATCTCGCCCGGCCCCTGACGGCAGACTGCCCATGTCATATACAGCCCCCGGCCCCCATAGGGCTCCCCAGTGGCGCAATAAGTCTGATGGGCACAGGTGCGCAATGTAGGCCCCCCACCTTCCGCGTGCACGTTGGTCAGATGTATGGGCCCCATGTAACATTCTAAATCCTATACTCACAAATTGACCCCTCTCCCCCTTCATTATGTATTAATGTCCGTTATCCTGCTGTATATGGTCCTCCTCCTGGAATATGGCCTTTATCGTGGTATATATGTCCCCCATCATGGTTTATATGGTCCTCCTCCTCAGCCACCATAGTCCTCCAATTATTATAATGCATCCCCACATTCCTCCATACATTACAATGTATTCCCATAGTCCTCTATGTATTATAATGCACCCCATAGTCCCCCATTCATAAGGTACCCCCATAGTCATCCAATTATCATAATGCAACCCCTCTATCCTCTGTATAGTATAATGTAGCCTCATATGCCTCCATACATTATAATGCACCTCCATACAGTATAATGCACTCCTATAGTTCTCCATATAGTATAATTCACCCCCATAATTCTCCATATAGTATAATTCACCCATAGTCCTCTATACAGTATAATGCACCATCAATAGTCCTCCATGTAGTATAATGCACCCCCATAGTTCTCCATATAGCCCTCCATACAGTCTAATGTACCCTCACAGTCCTGTGTTTAGCATAGTACAGCCTTCCATATAGCACAGTACAGACTCATAATTCTCCATACAGTATAATGCAGCCACGGTGAGCCACCCCCTTTCCCCCCCCCCCCCATACTCCTCTGGCCAGCGTGTACTCCTTAATAAAAATCTGTACTTACATCTCCTGGTTCCACCGCAGCTTCCCAAAATTGAAGATACAGGAGGAGGTCGTGACGCCGAACGTTGCACAGTGGAACGCATAAAAGCAGGAAGTGCCGCCTAGTCCACACTAGGAGAAGGTAGTGCTTCCTGCTTTTTATGCGTTCCACTGTGCAATGCATGGCATCACCCCTGTGGTAAGAGGAAGCGCAGGGGCGGCGCAGGAGGCTCAGTGAAACACACGGGACCCTTAGCGGCCCGTGTGCTGCTGCGCAGTGATGGTACAAGAAGCGGGCGCAACCTGAACGACCATGGCTTACCCCCCCTAGTTTTAATCCTGGGTACACCCATGTCGCACAGTGAAGCGCTGTCATGCTGTGGCACACCAATCAGCGGCTGAGGGGCGGACGCGGACCACGCAATATACGGCAGTGCTGTGCTGTGTGACGACATCAAGACAGCGACAGCACATTCTTTGTGGGTGGTGGTGGAGAAATGTGCCGGCCACAACAACGCTGGCCAGGCCATTAGAAGCTGGATCACCCGAACTGACCTGAACATGGCAGTGACGGCCGGGCCGGCAGCGGACAGTCTCCTCCCCGCTCCTCCGACCTCTAGGCTCCTGTGACCTGTCAGCTGCCTGTGCGGGACAGCAAGCCGAGGGAGGCACAAGGTAAGGCATTTCACTGGCACTTTCACTAATGTCATCTAAGCCTCAGATGATAGTGCAAGTGCTTCAGGTGATAGTGAATGTGCCTCAGATTCTGAGGCACTTTCTCTATCATCTGAGGCACTTTCTCTATCATTTGAGGCACTTTCTCTATCATCTGAGGCACTTTCACTATCATCATCTAAGCCTCAGATGATAGTGCAAATGCTTCAGATGATAGTGAATGTTCCTCAGATGATAGAGAAAGTGCCTCAGATGATAGAGAATGTGCCTCATATGATAGTGAAAGTGCCTAATATGATAGTAAAAGTGCCTCATATGATAGTGAATGTGCCTTAGATGATAGAGAATGTGCCTCATATGATAGTGATAGGCATCTCTATCATCTGAGGCACATTCATTATCATCTGAGGCACATTCACTATCATCTGAGGCACTTTCTCTATCATCTAAGCCTCATATGATAGTGCAAATGCCTTAGATGATAGTGAGTGAATGTGCCTCAAATTCTGAGGCACTTTCACTGTCAGTCATAGGCATTTTCTCTATCATCTGAGGCACTTTCACTGTCATCTGAGGCACTTTCACTATCATATGAGGCAGTTTCACTGCTGCTGGGCTGCTGTGTATGTATTCCAGCACTAATTTTACTACAATGCCAATATAATTACAAATGGTTATTTTTTTGTAAAGCGATTTTGCATGTGGGCTGCTTTGGTTTGAGTTCCAGCGCTGAATTTCAGTCCCAGTCCGGCCCTGCTTGAACCCCCAGGTGCTTCACAGAAGGTTACAATGTTAAACCATGAAAGTGAAAAAATTTGATTTTTCCCACAAAAATGTTGATTGCGCCCCAAATTATTTCATTTTCACAAAACTGGGAAAAGAAAATGAACCCCAAAATTTGTCGTGCAATTTCTCCAGAGTAAGCCAATACCCATTATGTGGTGGGAAATTTCCGTTTGGACACACTGCCAAGGAGGAGAAACTATCGGAAAATGACATTTTGGAGCACAGACTTTGATAGAATAGTCTTTCGGCACCATTTCACATTTGAAGATTCCCTGATGTGCCTACAACAGGGGTGGGGAACGTCCAGCCCGCCAAGACCTCTCCGGCCCCAACCACATTGCCGGTGACTGCAGTGCTCGGGCCGGCAGCAGCATTTTGCTGTTGCCGGCCCTTTAAGCCAGCGCGTACCCTCTAAACAAGCACAGCAGTGTTCACTACAGAATACTGCCTGCATGAGGGATCACATCTTCACACACAGGCAAGTGCAGAGCCAGTGCGAGGATGTGGTGTGTGGGTGGGGCTAACATGTAATGTGCTCCGTCCCAAGATGGAGAGGTCGGAGCTGCAGCCCCAGAGAGCAGTATGTATGCGTGCCCCCGTGTGTGTGTGTGTGTGTGTGTGTCCCTCAGTAGCAGTATGTGCACCCCCTCAGGAGCATCATGTGTGCTCCTCTCATGTTTGCCCCCCCCAGCAGCATCATGTGTGCCCCCTCTCACTAGCAGCATCTTTGCCCCCCAAGCTATATCATGTGTGACCCCCCTCAGCAGCATGTTTGCCGCCCAGTATCATGTGTGCCCCCCTCAGTAGCAGCATATTTGCCCCCCTCATCATCATGTGTGCCCCCCCCTCAGTAGCAGCATATTTGCCCCCCAGCATCATATGTGCCTCCCTCAGTAGCAGCATGTGCCCCCCCTCATCAGCAGTGTGTGTGTGTGTCCAGCAGCAGTGATGTGTCACCCCAGCAGCATATGTGCCCCCCTAGCAGTGCATGTGCCCACCCGTGTGTAGACGTCCCTAGCCACTGCAGTGATTATATAGGCTGCCATCATCCCCAGTGATGTATATATCCTCACTCATGAATATGCCCCCAACCCTCCCCAGAGCTATATACTCCCCCACGCTCCCCAGTGCTGTATATTCCCTCACTCCCCCAGTGCTGTATACTTCTTCAGTCTCCCCACTGCTGTGTATGCCCTCAGCCCCCCCAGTGCTGTATATGCCCCCAGTCCCCCCAATGCTGTGTATGCCCCAATCCCCCCAGTGCTGTGTATGACCCCAGCCCTACCCAGTTATGTATATACCCCCAGATCTCCATAGTTATGTATATGCCCCAGGCCTCCCCAGTGCTGTACATGCCCCCAGCTTCCCCAGCACTAAATATCTCCCCAGCATCCCTAGTGAT
The DNA here is from genome assembly GCA_033576535.1 of Allobates femoralis. NCBI lineage: Eukaryota > Metazoa > Chordata > Amphibia > Anura > Aromobatidae > Allobates > Allobates femoralis. The sequence continues at coordinate 499,461,336 of JARQOC010000002.1, forward strand.
GTGTAGACCCCTATCCTTCCCAGTGCTATACATGCCCCAGCAATGTATATGCACTCAGTGTCTCCTATGAGATATATATATATATATATATATATATATATATATACTAGCTGTACTACGCGGCTACGCCCGGGTTAATAAATAACTGATGTTAGCTATAACAAAATAGAATTTGAATATGTCATATTAATGACCTGTAAGAAAATAGAAGCTGAGCTGTGATTGGTTGCTATAGGCAGCCTAATAAATCTCCAGCCAACAGTAAACCCTCCCCCCGGCCGGGCAGTATATGTTACCTCACACATACACATAATAGACAGCTCATGTGACTGACATCTGCCTTAATTCCCTATATGGCACATGAGTTGCACATTGGCTGTTTTTAATCAGATGTTTATATTTGGAAATTAAAGATAGCACACGTATGAGGCGAGTTGTGTGAGGTGATTTGTGCACATCTGTGTCTGTCTGTGTGGTGTGTCCCTGGGGTGTGTGTATGTGTGTGTCCCTGTGGGGTGAGTGCATGTGTCCCTATATGGTGTGTATGTCCCTGTGGGGGGGTCTGTGTGGTGTGGGTTTCTGTTGTGTATGTCTCTTTGTGGTGTGTGTGTGTCCCTGTGGGGTGACTGCATGTGTCCCTATAGGGTGTGTATGTGTGTGTCCCTGTGGGGGGGGTCTGTGTGGTGTGTGTGCATCTGTGTTGTGTGTGTCTCTTTGTGGTGTGTGTGTCCCTGAGGGGTGAGTGCATGTGTCCCTATAGGGTGTGTATGTGTGTGTGTCCCTGTGGGGGCGGGGGGTGTCTGTGTGGGGTGTGTGTCTCTGTGTTGTGTGTCTCTCTTTGTAGTGTGTGTGTGTGTCCCTGTGGGGTGAGTGCATGTGTCCCTATAGGGTGTGTATGTGTGTGTGTCCCTGTGGGGGGGTCTGTGTGGTGTGTGTCCCTGTGGGGTGAGTGCATGTGTCCCTATAGGGTGCGTATGTGTGTGTGTCCCTGTGGGGGGGGGGGGGTCTGTGTGGTGTGTGTGTCTGTGTTGTGTGTGTGTCCCTGTGGGGTGAGTGCATATGTCGCTATAGGGTGTGTGCAGGGCCGCACCGTCCATTGGACAAGGTGAGCCCTGTCATTCAGCGCGGCAGCCGGCAGGGGGAGCGGCAGTGCAGAAGGGGGCGGCGCCTCATGCACGCAGCCTCCCCCTGTCATGGCGCCGGCCGCTCACCCCGCGCGCACCGCAGGTAAGCGGCGCGACCCGGGGGGAGGCACAGAAGGGGCGGCAGCGCTGCCCACGGCTCATCAGCCCCCCCCCCCCCCCGGTACTCACGGCCGCGGCCGGCAATGACTGCGTCCCGGCAGGCGGCAGAGGGGGCGGCAGTGCTGGGCTCCACCAGCACCCCCCCCCCCCGTAATCGGTGCCGCGGCTCAGGCGGCAGAGGGGCTTGGTGCACCCCTGGGTGTGTGTGTGTGTGTGTGTGTGTCCCCGTGGGGGTGTGTCTCTGTGTTGTGTGTGTCTCTTAGTGGTGTGTGTGTGTTTGTTCGGGTGCGTGGTGAGTATCCAATATTGGGGCTGCACCTTAGCGACTATACACTTGCTGTTACTCTTTGTGGGCGTGTGGTGTGTATACATGTCCCCGTGCGTGGTGAATATCTCATGTTGGGGCCCCACCTTAGTGACTATATGCTGGTATGTGCTGTTAGTCTTTGGCGCTATCATTAAGCCCCTCTCATTCACAACTGTCAACTGGTAACTGTCACTTTTTCCCCATTATGTAGATAGGGGCAAAATTGTTTGGTGAATTGATATGCGCGGGGTTAAAATTTCGCCTCACAACATAGCCTACGACGCTACTGGGGTCCAGACTTGTGATTGTGCAAAATTTTGTGGCTATAGCTGACAGCTGTCGATTTTCCTCCAACACTTTTCCATTCACTTTTTCCCCATTATGTAGATAGGGGCAAAATTGTTTGGTGAACTGGAACGCGCGGGGTTAAAATTTCGCCTCACAACATAGCCTATGACGCTCTCGGGATCCAGACTTGTGACTGTGCAAAATTTTGTGGCTGTAGTTGCGACGGTGTAGATGCCAATCCCGGACATACATACGTACACACATACATACATACACACACACACACACACATTCAGCTTTATATATTAGATATATATACACACACATATACAGCAGTCTTAGGCGGCCGTCACACGCATCAATATAATGCACGATATCGCTTAAGCGATCTGCGTTTCGATCGCTTAAGCGATATCGTTTGTGTATCGCGATACACAATGTAAAATCGCTTGATGGTTAGATCGCAGATTGGTGAGCCGGAGCTCATATCAAGCGATAAACGCTTGAACAATCTGCCTCATCGGTGTGTGACACCACGATGATCCATCTCCCAGCGGCAGAGCCTATGCTGGGAGATGGTATCTATGGTAAAATTCGGGTTACTAAGCGCCGCACGGCGCCTAGTAACCCGATGTGTACCATGGTTACCAGCGATCTCGCTGCTCCACATCGCTGGTGAGTCTGTCTGTGTGACAGCTCACCAAAGATGTGAACGATATTGTTAGCGATCGCGCGTGCACGTGATCGCTAACAATATCGCTAGCGATATTGAACCGTGTGACGGCCGCCTTAGTGTCACCTGTGTGATGTATATACAGCAGTCCCCATGTCTCCGATGTGATCCATATACAGCTGTCCCCTATGTGATGTATATGATTTACAAAACTTCTTATCACGAAGAATTGACTGCGCTCTAGGCAACACAAACATGATAAAGCATCGGTTAGAGGCAACAAGAAGAATATCACCAAACATCACAGCCGCACCAAAGAGGAGCAGCTCCAGCCACCACAGTAGGTTGAGTCAATTATTTGTTCAACCAAATATTGGGGGTAATTTTCAAGGAGATAACTTTGTGCGGCTTCCGAAGGATGGCAAAAATTTCCAAATGGCCCTCGGCATGAAAAAGGTTTCCCACCCCTGGCCTACACAGTTAAATCCCCCCAAAAGTGATACCATTTTAAAAAGTACACCCCTTAAGGAATAAGACATAGTTGTAGTAATGATAATTATTTTAGTTTTACAGGTGCACAAATTAATGTGTATAAGCTAAAAATACATCTTTCTATAAAAGGGCATTGTGGCAACAGGGTAAAACCAAATTTTATCAATTGATGGATGTGTGGTACGCTTTGAAACAGTGCTTAATACAAAGGTCAGGTTTCATAATTGTAAATAGTATATACTTTGAGAGAGGAGAATATGAAAAGACAACCTTTTTTTGTGTGCTTCCCTTCCTCGCAGTTTGGGGAACCTCAATGGGAATATTTTGACCTGATAGAATAAGGGCAACATCAGTTTCAGAAGTACTGTGACTCTCACATAACTATCAAATATTAGGATCTTGATGACTACCTCCTGAAACTGAAGGAACATCCCATATTGCATGCACATTAAAACAGCACAACAAGCATTGTACAGTGCCATATGTACAATGTGCATAGCTTTTTGTACCATACCTTTGCTTTTCACATGGCATTATATGGTTTGAGGACCTTATCTGAGTGATTACAGCCCTCATTAACTTATTATAACCCAGAATACAATCAGTCTTTGGATTTTTGATGTTGTACTTCATACCGTGAGAATGGAGCTGTTGTCATGGTGTATTGTAGTCAAGATAATGGTATCCCTCTTATCCTTTTACTTGAGCCCTAGTATGTCGCTGCATTGGGCTCTGCTGTCACCCTCGCTCAGAAGTTGCCCAAGTAGCAGATTAGCGAGGTCTGATTTTTTTTTTTTTTGCATAGAGCTGCTTGCATTTGTACCTCTGGCAGAGAGACTTGAACAGTGGGATGTTGGTCTAAACGTTATCTACATAGAGGCGAGAAACCATATCCAGCAGTGGGTGCACAATTTCCACTCAATCTTCCCACTCACCCCCGGTCAGGGGGGCATCCAGGTGTCCATCCCTCCATTAAACCTAAATCTGTGTGTACTCTGAGGTACTCTTGTGCAGCTTGGACAATAATTCCATACCTTGCCCTCTTACTGGGCTAGTATTGTCAGAATTTTAGCCTCCCTTTGAAATCTACCAGAGATACAGTGCCTTGTGAAAGTATTTGGCACCCTTAAACTTTTCAACCTTTTGCCACATTTCAGGCTTCAAACATAAAAATATAAATTCTAATTTTTTTGTGAAGAATCAACAACAAGTGAACAATAGGGAAGTGGAACGAAAGTTATTGTATATTTTAAACTTTTTTTTTAACAAATAAACTGAAAAGTGGGGCGTACAATATTATTCGACCCCTTTACTTTCAGTGCAACAAACTCACTCCAGACGTTCAGTGAGGATCTCTAAGGGTACCTTTACACGCGGCTACATTTCTAGGGTGGCTACAGGTAACTTACTGGTTGCAGTGAAATCATGGAGACAAGGTTCTATCTTGTTGCTGTGTACAAATGGAATAATCTCTCCATGATTTCACTGCAACCAGTAAGTTACCTGTAGCCACCCTAGAAATGTAGCCGCGTGTAAAGGTACCCTAAATGATCCAATGTTGTCCTAAATGACTGGTAATAATAAATAAAATCCACCTGTGTGTAATCAAGACACTGTATAAATGCACCTGCTCTGTGATAGTCTCAGGGTTCTGTTTCAAGTGCAGAGAGCATCATGAAGACCACAAAACACGCCAGGCAGGTCTGAGATACTGTTGTGGCGAAGTTTAAAGACGGATTTGGATACAAAAAGATTTCCCAAGTTTTAAACATCTCAAGGAGCACTGTGCAAGCGATCATATTGAAATGTAAGGAGTATGAGACCACTGTAAATCTACCAAGACACAGCTGTTCCTCTAAACTTTCATCTCGAACAAGGAGAAGACAGATCAGAGATGCAGCCAAAAGGCCCATGATCACTCTGGATGAACTGCAGAGATCTACAGCTGGGGTGGGAGACTCTGTCAATAGGACAACTATCAGTCGTACACTGCACAAATCTGGCCTTTATGGAAGAGTGGCAAAAAGAAAGCCATTTCTTAAAGATATCCATAAAAAGTCTTGTTTGAAGTTTGCCACAAGCTACCTGGGAGACACCAAACATGTGGAATAAGGTGCTCTGGTCAGTTGAAACCAAAATCAAACTTTTTGGCCACAATGCAAAATTATATGTTTGGCATAAAAGCAACACAGCTCATCACCCTCAAAACACCATCCCCACTGTCAAACATGGTGGCAGCAGCATCATGGTTTGGGCCTGCTTTTCTTCAACAGGGACAGGGAAGATGGTTAAAATTGATAGGAAGATGGACAGAGCCAAATACAGGACCATTCTGGCAGAAAACCTGTTGGAGTCTGCAAAAGACCTGAGACTGGGACGGAGATTTATCTTCCAACAAGACAATGATCCCAAACATAAAGCAAAAGCTACAATGGAATGGTTAAAAAATAAACGTAACCAGGTGTTAGAATGGACAAGTCAAAGTCCAGACCTGAATCTAATCGAGAATCTGTGAAAAGAGCTGAAAACTTCTGTTCACAAACGCTCTCCATCCAACCGCATTGAGCTCAAGCTGTTTTGCAAGGAAGAATGAGTAAGAATTTCAGTCTCTCGATGTGAAAAACTGATAGAGACATGCATACCCCAAGCGACTTGCAGCTGTAATCGCAGCAAAAGGTGACGCTAAGTATTAACTCAAGGGGGCCAAATAATATTGCACGCCCCACTTTTCAGTTTTTTGTTAAAAAAAAAAGTTTAAAATATCCAAAAAATTTAATTCCACTTCACGATTGTGTCCCACTTGTTGTTGATTCCTCACAAAAAAAATTAGAATTTATATCTTTATGTTTGAAGCCTGAAATGTGGCAAAAGATTGAAAAGTTCAAGGGGGCCAAATACTTTCACTGTACATCTATACAGAAGTCCCTTTGGGGATTGTATGCATCAGCAAATTTTCTGCTGAAGTGTTCCAACTACTGGGTAAGCTTTATATGGACTATTAAAGTTAGGATCAACTCGGGGAAAACACTGCACATTATCACCGTAATGCAAGTTTTTATATTGCTTCAAATTGTGTCCTTGTCAAGGCCATGTGGAATACTAGTGCGGGTAAGGGAAATCTGCCATTATCCCCCGTCCTGATCCATGATGCAGGTAATAGCCCTGGCCAACTGATCGAGCAGGTCATTGATGCGCAGCATAGGGTACACATGGGTGACCATGACAGGGGAACCCTGCAAACAATGCAACCCTATAAATCAAATGAAAATACGTTTTGCACCATTCTTCTTATTTCTTGTCAATAAAGATTGAACAGAAATGCATATCTATTTATTGAAGACAAGATTAGAACACATACATTTTGATTCAAAAGAGTATACAATCAAAAAGTGAAAAGTATATGGTATAAGCCAAACCTCTGACTGAGGTAAGCAGATGAAGTATTGTGGGAATATTAGAACAATAAACAAACAACATATTACAAAGTGTAGACCCCCAAGTGGGCCAGGTAGTATGAACGTAAGGCTCCATGTAAAGTTTCATATCTATGACTTTGTCTCCTCTGTCCATTTCTTGAAACAGAGAGTTCCCACCTCAAGCCCCCCAGTAAAGGAGAATAGATATGCATTTTTATAACATCTCATTGTTTTTAATTTTATTGTATCAAATTTCATGTTTTTAATTTTGTCACTTGCTAATTTTCAGAGACACCATTTATACTTACCATGATTGCATATTTTACATAGGAGCAGATCTTCTCAGGAAGATAATCTTTGAAGATGTCCATGCTGATCTTACCTTTTCATTTGTTTTCCAATTATTCTTGTTAATTTTCTTTTATATGTGTATATATCTTATTCGAATACATTGATAATTTGTGCTTTTTATCTTTTTTTCACATTTGTCCTCTTTCTTTCAAACCATCTGTGTTTTGATTCTGTAACTTTGCCTCACTTCACTACTGGTTTATATTTTTTTACATTTTGATCACATTTTGAGGCTATTTTGTTTTTATTACTATATATGGGAATTTGGTTGGGGCTTGCACTTCATGATTCACTACATATATTATTCTTTGTTAGGTTGGCACTGGGAATTGCTGCATGATCATATATTTGTTATACACATAATATGCATCATAATATGTAAAAAACAAACAAACACTTGTTTATGTATATTTTAGATTTTTCTATTACATATACATTAGTTTATGAATATTTTGTACTCCTTACACCTGTACACAAGTTTAATACTAGCTATTCTTTGTTCACCTACTTTCTATTATATGTACACGACCCATACATTTGATACTTTTCTTTCCCTTTTTTACTTTATTTCTTTATTTATTGTATTGGTGTTATGTACGAACACATTTCTAATATATGGTAAGAATTCTAAAAAAAAAAAATATTCTTAATATTTCTCTTGTCACCTGTTTATTTTTGTACTGTATATTGTTCACACTCAATATATTTAAGAATATCCTTACAATAGGGTATATTTGGGATGGATATATACTTACCGTATATACTCGTGTATAAGCCGACCTCCCTACTTTTGCCTCAAAAACCTGGGAAAACCTATTGATTCGTGTATAAGCCGAGGGTGGACCCCAGCACAGGTATACAGCCCACAGCAGTGTGGTATACAGCAGCAGCCCCAGTGGTATATACAGCAGCAGCCCTTAGGTAGTATACAGCAGCCCCAGAGGTATATACAGCAGCCCCAGTGGTAGTATACAGGGCCCCCCCCCTTGGGTAGCAATCCTGTAAAGGAAGAGATTAGTATACTTATCCCTCCGCTGTCCCGCTGCTGCTGTCCCGCCACCATCGCGCTCCTCCGTCTTCATCCAGCGTCTTCCGGCTTCCTCCTCTGGCGCGCAGACAAGGACGTCATTGCCTGCGCCCACCGGAGGAGGAAGCCGGAAGACGCTGGATGAAGACGGAGGAGCGCGATGGCGGCGGCGGGACAGCGGCAGCGGAGGGATAAGTATACTAATCTCTTCCTTTACAGGATTGCTAAACAAGGGGGGGGGGGCACTGTACACTGTATACAGTATACAGTGACTCGCATATAAGCCGAGGGGGGGACTTTTCAGCCCAATTTTTGGGCTGAAAAACTCGGCTTATACGCGAGTATATATGGTATACTTTATATATCTCTCACCTATTCATTGTTGGTTGTTTTATATACCTTTGAATTAATGATACAGCAATTCACTGTTCCTGCCGCTGCTATACAGGGTCCGCTCTGACTCCTATGACTATCTCCATGGACGCCTCGGGTCTTTGCGCATGTGCTCTTCGGAGCGAGACGTTCCTCTATAGATGTGTCGTCATGGCTGCAGCGGCGATGCTCACACTTCCCATGTGAGCAGCGATGCCCTTGCTGCTCTGGCTGTACTCAGCGTGTCATGGGGACATGTCTACCCGCACCAGTCATCAGCACACATGCTGTTTATTACCACCCTTGTCTGTTGGAGATACTTTTGTAACAGTTCAACAATAGGTTGACCATTTGACCTGACTGCAGTGGTTTCCGTTCCTGTTACCATCCACCTATTACAGCTACTGTTAATTTATACATGTTTGTTCTGCTCCATGCTATTGGTATTATTACGACTAGTGGATCTCAATAAATTAGAATATCATCAAAAATCAATGTAATATTTCCATGTTTCAGGGTGTTTCTGGGTGCCCTGAAATATGTTAACTAAGCTATTATTGATTTAGTCACCCCTTGATGTCTCGGGGAATACAGGCACGGTTTCTAACCTTTCATCCTCCCTACTTTAATTTTCTGAGATAATGACCTTTGGGTTTTCATTGGCTGTAAGCCATTATCAACATTAACAAAAAACACTTGAAATAGATCACTGTGATGACTATGTTATTATAAACATTACACTTTATGTATTGAATTACTGAAATTAACTTTTTGATGATATTCTAATTCATTGAGATGCACTAGTATATGTAATGGTACCCCATGTAGGTGTAATGCCATCTCAAGAAGGAGGCTATTAGCTGAAACGTGCATGTAGGGGTAATCCCGAGCATCCCACACCACAAGCAGTAACATTTTACATGTTTATTTGGCTTCTTAGCTTTGCTATAGCCATATACTCATGATCGGTGGGTTAGATATAAACTTTTTGATACTTTAAGCACTTGCTTAACTACAGACATTTCTTAGCGTGACCAGTGAGTAATTAGCTTCATACTGGTTTACCTATAATAACTTTACGTATTGTGCTGCCATCTTTGGTGTTGTGGTGCCACCTTCTGGCCACCCACATTTTAATCTCTTTTGGCCATAATTTAACATTAAAAGATTTTTTACAATTTGTCATTGTACAAAATGTATTTATTGGATTTACTGTATATATTTTGGGTACAGTACAATTAAAATAAATCCATGGAATGCTATTGGCACTTTAAAATTTTGGTGAAATGCACACAATTATGCTGCATTGCACCTTATTCTGTGTGGTAATATTTGCCTTCTGAATTTACACTGTGCATTTTCACATATTTGACAGCTATAGACATGGATTATAGAACCAGGAATCTATCCTGGCAAGTTCAATGTCATAAGATTTTTAATGGTGGGTTGCCAGCGGGTAATTCTGACAAGCAGAGGAGTCTGAATGAGTTGGAGAACACCACTAAACATCTCTTGCAGAGAACAACTAAAGTATGGTGGAAGAAAGGATTCCTGAAGAACTACATACAAAAAAAAAAATTCCATGTGCATTATGTATCCTAGTTTTCCCCTCATTCCCAGATGGGGATACCAACTTCACTTTGAGATGGGAAGAAATTTTCTCCAATAGCTCTGAAATGTATGGAGCCGTTACTGGGCTTTAATCAGACCACACTGGAAAATCTTGTAGAAGACCTTGCTAGTACATGTGCAAAAAGAAAAGCCCATCTTCTCCAGAGGATATCAGCTCTTATGACTGCCTTATTAAAAATTTGGAGGAATGGGATAAACAAATATAAGGGAAACACAATCTAATATATTGTGTTGCTTATAATCCACCATATCTCATGACAAAGTATATACCGTATATACTCGTGTATAAGCCGACCCGTGTATAAGCCGACCCCCCTACTTTTGCCCCAAAAATCTGGAAAAACCTATTGACTCGTGTATAAGCCGAGGGTGGACCCCAGCACAGTTATACAGCCCCCAGCAGTGTGGTATACAGGCCCCCAGTGGTAGTATACAGCAGCCCCAGTGGTAGTATACAGATTCCCCAGCAGCCCCAGTGGTAGTATACAGATTCCCCAGCAGCCCCAGTGGTAGTATACAGATTCCCCAGCAGCCCCAGTGGTAGTATACAGGAGCCCCAGCAGCCCCAGTGGTAGTATACAGGAGCCCCAGCAGCCCCAGTGGTAGTATACAGGAGCCCCAGCAGCCCCAGTGGTAGTATACAGATTCCCCAGCAGCCCCAGTGGTAGTATACAGGAGCCCCAGCAGCCCCAGTGGTAGTATACAGATTCCCCAGCAGCCCCAGTGGTAGTATACAGATTCCCCAGCAGCCCCAGTGGTAGTATACAGATTCCCCAGCAGCCCCAGTGGTAGTATACAGGAGCCCCAGCAGCCCCAGTGGTAGTATACAGGAGCCCCAGCAGCCCCAGTGGTGGTATACAGCAGGCCCCCAGGGGTACATATAGCAGCCCCCAGGGGGTACCAACAGCCCCCTGGGGGTACCAACAGCCCCCAGGGGGGGCCCAGCAGCCCCCAGGGGGGACCAACAGCCCCTGGGGGGGGGACCAACAGCCCCCTGGGGGTACCAACAGCCCCCATAAGCTGGCACTGTCCCCCCTTGTAAGGCCTCCCCCCCCCGCTACTTATACATTACCATCCCGGTGTTCTGATCGGCGCCGCTCCTCGGTGCTGCGTCGCCGTCTTCATCCTCCCGCGCTGGCTGCATCCAGGATCTCCGGCGGTCGCGCGATGACGTCATATCGCTGCGACCGCCGGAGAACCCGGATGGATGCAGCGAGCGCGGACGGGAGGATGAAGACGGCGACGCAGCACCGAGGAGCAGCGCCGATCAGAACACCGGGATGGTAATGTATAAGCACCGGGGGGGGCCCTTACAAGGGGGGACAGTGCCAGCTTTTGGGGGGGGCCATATGCACTGCTTCCCCCTGCGCTGATTGACAGGGGGAAGCAGTGCATATATAATGAGCGGCCCCACGTGACGGGGCCGCTCATACAGCAGCCCCACCCCCGCCTCCTCCAGCCTCTACAGCCCCCGGGACACAGCCCCCCCGTATATGACTCGTGTATAAGCCGAGGGGGGGACTTTTCAGCCCAAATTTTGGGCTGAAAAACTCGGCTTATACACGAGTATATACGGTAGATGGAGGCAGTATACATCTTCCAATTACAGAAGGTGATCTATATCAATATTATCCAGATTCTCAATGGAAGATGAAACGAAAAAGTCACATTTCCCAATGACAACTTGCTTAGGGAAAAAAAAACGTAAATTGAACTTTAAAGAGCCGACCAGCAGAAAAAAAATAAAAAATAAAAAAAAATAGATGGACAGAGTCCTGAGGTTGCTAAGGTAATTAAATCTATCAGGTCGTTTTTCTAAATTAGAAGTGTCTACTTTCTAGGGATAAACTGTTGGAGATACAGAAGCGCAATAGGGTCTTCTCTTCATATAAAATCATACACGAATAAGTTACTGCTCACCTGGCCAGGTTGTAGGACCCACAACAAGTTTGCATCACATGTATTGGCTGCTGCAGAATCCACAGAAAAGGGGATTTTTGGAACTCACAGTAAAATACTTTTCTTGAAGCTTCAATTGGGGGACATAGGAAGACCTTGGCTGTATGCTTGCTGCCACCAGGAGGGTGACACTATGCAAAAAACAAACAGCCACTCCTCCCCAGCAGTATACACCCACCTACTGACACATACAACTCAGTGTGAATACCAATACGAGCAACCATAGGCACGTAAAACTGCTCAACTATGTACAAAGGGAGGGAGCTGTGTCCTCCCCTATTGAAGCTTCAAGAAAAGGATTTTACGGTGAGTAGCAAAAATCCTCTTCTTAATTGCTTCATTGGAGGGACACAGGAAGATCTTGGGAAGTAGAAAAGCAGTGCGGTCGGGTGGGTACAATAAAAGAACGAATCAGGTGAACTCACAACACAGCGGCCTGGAGAATCTTGTGACCCAGATAAGCATCGGCGGATGCGCGAGTATGAACGTTGTAGAACTTAAACGTGTGAACCAATAACCAGGTAGCCACTTTGCAAAGCTGAGCGGCTGAAGCCTAATGTCCGACAGCCCAGGAGGCTCCCACCGCTCTAGTGGAGTGAGCTCTGATCCTGGAAGGATAAGGAACCTGCTTAATGCGGTATGCCTCTGAGATAGTGGGGCGAATCCACCGAGCAATCGTAGCCTTGGAGGCTGCCAAGCCCTTGCTAGGACCATGCAGGACCAGAGTCTGTTCACTGAAAGGGAGCTGTTTGCAACAGATATGAAGGGACCTTACCAAATCCAGATAATGTAATCTATTTACGCGAGAATGAGATGGAGCTGGGCAAAGTGAGGGTAGCACAATCTCTTCATTGATGTGAAAGGAAGACACTACCTTTGGTAGAAATTTTTCCAAGGGCCAAAGGACTACCTTGTCGTGATGGAAGATCAAATAGGGAGAACGGCATGAGAGCGCCCCAAGTTCTGACACCCGCCTAATGGAGGTGATTGCCACAAGGAAGGCGACCATCCAAGCTAGGAGAGGAAGATGACCTCCTGCAGAGGCTCAACGAGCAGGCCCTGGAGTTCGTCGACAACCAAATTCACATCCCAGGGATTAAGTGGAGGGCAAAACGGAGGAGTGACGTGAGAGAGCCCCCCTTGAAGGGATGACCGCAAGGCAAGCTGCCTCTGGAAAAGAAATGAAAGGGCGGACACCTGGCCCTTCAGGGAGCCAAGGGATAGACCTGCATCAAGTCCAGACTGGAGAAAAGCCAGTAGGGATGAGCGAGAAAAAAAAAGCCATCGGGGGTCGATTGCGCTCCTCACATCGGCAGAAGAAAGCCTTCCATGTACGGTGGTACGCGCGCAACGAGGACAGTTTCCTGGTTTTCAACATGGTCTGAATGACCTACTCAAGAGACCCGTAGATCTCAGTTCCACGGCTTCAACATCCACGCCGTTAAATTGAGAGACTGAGAATTCAGGTGTCAAAAAGGACCCCGAGTCAGGAGGTCCGAGAGATTGCAGAGTGGCCACAGAGTCTGCGAGGAGTTTGACAACCTCTGCGTACCAGAAGTGTCTGGGCCAATCTGGAGTTACGGGGATGATGGCTACCCCTTTCGCTCAGATTTTCTTAAGAATCTTAGGAGCAAGTGACGGGGGATAAGAGATAAGCGAGGGAGGACTGGGCCCATGGCATTGAGAGAGCGTCCGCGTCAAGGGCCTGGGGATCTCTGGATCAGGCCATGAAGGGACGGAGTTTGTAATTGTCCCTGGAGGCCATCAGGTCCATGTCTGGAAATTCCCATCTAAAGTAAATCTGATAGAATACTGCCAGGTTCTGGGACCACTTTCCCGGGTCTAACACCCCCTCGACTGAGATGGTCATTTGCCCAGTTTTCCACTCCAGGAATGTGGACTGCCGATATTGCCGGAACATTTAGCTCAGCCCATTGAAGGATTAGGGCTACTTCTGACATGACTGAGCGACTGAGTCCCTCCCTGGTGATTTATGTATGCCACTGGCTGGTTGTCCATTTTGAATTCGGACATGGCGGCCAGCTAGAATCTCATCAGCAAAGAGCTCTAGAATATTTATGGGCAGGGAAACCTCGAGCATTCCATCTGCCCTGAGATGTGCGTCCGTGGAAGGTCATGCCCCAGCCACAGAGACTGGCATTTGTGGAGATGTTCGTCCACCTGACCAGGAGAAACGATCTGCCCCAAGAGAGAAGGGGGGGGGGGGATTTGATTCACCAGAGGAGTGACTGCCTCGCTGACCTAGAGAGGTGGGCCAGGCAGTTGAGACTGTGGAGGGAGCTATCCCATCTTGCTAGAAGGAAGTGCTGGAGAGCCCAGGTATGAAATTGAGCAAATTGAATCGCCTCGATCGAGGCTATCATTCTGCCCAGCACCCTCTTGGAAAGACGGAGGGAGGTGGGAGGGCTGCCTAAGATGATGAATCCCGGACAATAGGGCTGCACGCTTGTCTGGGGGAAGGAAAATGCAGGACTGGGCAGAGTCAAATATGCCCAGAAAGATGATCCCGAGTCAGAAGACCAGACTTCCTGGTATTGATGATCCAACCCAGGTGACAGAGGGAGTCCAGAGAGATCTGCAGACAGACTCTCGAGGCACTTCGCATGCGATGGGGCCTTTATCAGGATGTCATCCACGGACGGTATTGCTCAAATTCCCTTGAACCAGAGAATGGCTACCACTGCCGCCATGAATTTCGTGAAGGTATAAGAAGACCTTGGCTCACCTAGTATGTGGTGCTCAAAAAATATGTCACTAGTTTATATTATAGTTGGCACACACTTAGGAAAAAATTGAGTCCGTTTTGTAGCAGAACACTTCTTTATTTATTTCTGCTTTTTTGCATAAATGGATTACAACAACCCCAACGTTTCGACTTTAAAAGAAGTCTTCTTCAGGGGGAATAAACAAAGATCTACAAATATTTGACACAACAAAAAGAAATATATTAGAGATACATGTACATTACATATGATAGAGGATACATTCACAAAAGAAAAAATACTCAAAAAGAACATACCTAGGAAACACAATACTCCTAGTTGAGTCAGAACAGAAAAGAAAAAATTCAGGAACCCTGATTCATGGGATGAATCTCGGATTTTGATATATGTACATTGATTCTTTATAGGTCATTCACTAGGTGTAAACAGAGATATATTAGAAAACTTCATATATCACAATAAGACACTACCACACAATATACCTCAATTGAAGATATAATACAGTGTATCTGATAAAACAATATACCAAATTAGGTGCTTTTCCTTTAATGGAGATAAATCAGGGAAGATTCTACAGCCTATGTAGAGAAGGATATCTCCTAGTGAAGACAAAAAACCAATAATGACACCAAAAAGAAAAAGAAAAGGCTGTTCAGGGTAGAGATGGGGGAGAAAAGGTAAAGGGTTCTTTTACCTGAAATGAGTAATATTAGTGTTTTAGGGTACTTACGACCCCATGTGGAGAAATGTCCCTTAACAAGAGGATACAGTTGTAGTCCTAACAGGAAAAGGCAAAATCCACTATCAATGGCAAGGAGTGTATAAAAATACTACAATTGTCAGATGTATTGTCCTTCATATTAGCTACTTCTGATGAGTTGCAAACATGCTACATAAGGACAAAAAGGAGAAAAAGGACCGTGTCATGCAAAGATATATATATCAAATTCGGAATCAGCATACCTTATATGGGAGATCTAATCAGTAATGCTGCCCTTCATATGTATTAACCTGTGGGCATAGATAAGCACATATATGGATGAACTAGAAGCGGACATGTTACCTACACAGTCACAACGACTGTTTCAGGGTCTCAGACTTTACCTTAAACCAGTTGTGGCGTCCTGAGGGCAGAAGGATTAGTGCCAATGTGAGCCCTTATAAAGCCCCCCTGTGCGGCCTGCACGTGTATGCGGTAATCACCCGCTACTTCCGGTCCGGAGGAAATAGCCGGAAGAACGCGGTACATGATCGGCGTCACTGAGCGTGCGCGCCGACGTCAGACGCTGCGAGCCGCAAGTGACACGCAAGCAACTGAGTTACCTTGCGGTCACTATGGAGACGGCGGGCGCATGCGTAATAGGAAAATAAGTATTAGCCAGCTCGGCTCGCATTAGGGGCATCGGAAATGAGAAATAGAAAGCGCAACAAGCGCTGTATACAGCCTACACTTACCCTGTGCTTAAAAAGCAATGTGTTAGAGGTTTTAAACTGGAAACAAGAGGATTTATAGCAATAATGAGTATATACTGGAGCATTAAGGTAATTCTGGGCCGAGATATACAGTCAAAACAGATAGATCAATGAAGTGAATATTAGTATTCATAATGCCTCTGAAAAAAGAGAGAAAGAGAACAAAAAGGAAAAAAGGGAAAATTAGTAAATCATGTGCGCAATCTAGTATAATGAAATTAGATGAAAACATGCATTACAAACCTCAAGTTGTCCAATAAATGATACATATGACTCAAAAACATTAGTTACAGGTGGTGACACAATATTGCAGGAAGTCCCGTTGGTGAAGCCATTCAACGGATAATGGAGTCAATAGTAAATCTCGTATTCTCTATTGAGACCAAGTGGTTCAAGTGTTTGGAGTGTATGTATCCAAAAGGCTTCACGCAACTTGAGCATCCTGACCCTATTGCCTCCCCTCCTGGGCTGAGGAACATGTTCCAACACCTGGAAACGTAACTGACTGACACTATGGCCCCTCTCAACAAAGTGAGCCGGTACCGGTAGCATCGTGTTTTTGCATCGTATAGTCGATTTGTGCTTACTTATGCGGTCCCGGATATGCTGGGTGGTTTCCCCAACATATCCGAGACCGCACGGGCACTTTAGAAGATATACAACGAAGCTTGTTTCACATGTATGAAAACCCTCAATCCTATATCTCCTCCCTGTCCTAGGGTGAAAACATGCATCACCTTTAATGACATGTGAGCACTGTAAACAGTGTAAACAGGGATACGTCCCTTTTCTGGTTGTAGACAACGTTAGTTGTCGCATAGTGCTCTTTGGTGACCCCACATCGGCCCTAACTAGGTGATCCCGTAAGTTGCGAGCCCTCTTATTACAAAAGAGTGGTAAATGTTTAAACTCTGCTACCTCAGGGTAAGCGGTGGATAGTAAAGGCCAATGTTTTAATACCTTTTCTCTAATTGCGTTAAAATAGGGATGATAGGTGGTTACATATGTGAGTCTTACAGACGGCGAGGTATTGGTTGTGTCAACGTTACTTGATCGCTGTATTGCTAATTGTTCTGGATAGCCTCTCTGCATGAATTTAACAGACATCTCTCTATGACGGGATTCACGTATCATAGGGTCTGAGACAATACGCCTAACTCGCCAATGCTGGGAGTTAGGTAAAGCTCTTTTGACGTGTTTGGGGTGACTACTGGTGTAGTGAAGCAGGGTATTACGGTCAGTGGGCTTGGTATATAAGTCGGTACCAAGACCACTTCCTGGGATGTAAGATATCAATGTATCCAGAAAATTGATCTGAGAGGGATCATGATGTAGAGTGAATGTGAGTCCTGAAACCACCGAATTCAAATAGTCAAAGAAAGCCGTAAGGTCATTCAGATTACCTGTCCATATTAGAAATATATCGTCGATATATCTTTTCCATGTTAAAACATGTTGTTGGAACAAGGTATTCCCATATACATAGTTGTCCTCAAAATGCGCCATGTAAATGTTCGCATATGGGGGCGCCACGTTGGACCCCATGGCCGTCCCCCTGCGTTGTAGGTAAAACTGGTCCTCGAAAAGAAAAAAATTCTCCTCGAGGACCACCTTAAGGAAATCCACACAGAGGTTCTTAACCTCATCCGTTAACTCACTATGTTCATCCAAAAACCATCGCACTGCCAATAACCCTTTTGCATGCTCAATACTTGTATATAAAGAATTTACGTCCATCGTGACTAAAGTGCAACCATCGGGGATCACACCCAGGCTATATATGTGGGATAAGAATGACGATGTATCTTTAAGATACGATTTTGACACGGGAATTAAAGGCGTAAGAATCTTCTCCAAGAAGATAGCCACCGGAGATAAAATGGATTCAGTGGAGGCTACAATAGGCCGTCCTGGTGGTCTTTGTAGATTTTTATGAATTTTTGGGAGAGTGTAGAAAACAGGGGTAATAGGATGTGACTTTTCAGGAATTCCCTGCTACTTTTGTCAATCACCCCCTTGTCGTAATAATGGTCCACCCTTTCCTTGACTATCTGTAATACTTTATTAGAGGGATCCCTTGATAAAGGAGTATATGTGCTCAGATCCGATAATTGTTGTCTGATCTCAGACACATAATATTCTTTATCCATGATGACTATAGCTCCCCCCTTATCTGCGGGTTTCACTATGATTTTTTTGTTCTCTTTTAGAGATCTTAAAGCAACATGCTCTTCAGTAGTAAGATTATTGCGTGACCGAAATTTGCCACCCTCTATCCTATTGAGTACTGTTGATACATCCCTTTTCACCAAGCCAATATACGTCTCTATTGGGTGTGCATTTTTAGGAGGCATAAACGTACTTAAATTCCTAAGACCAAGAGACCTCAGATGCAGAACATGTGATTCATCAGTTACATTAGATTGATCTTGACTATCAGGTCCACTAAAGTGGGCCTTCAATCTTATAGTTCTAAAAAACCGATTCAGCTCCTGGTCTATTTGAAAGGAGCTGAATCTAGGCGTAGGACAGAACGAGAGTCCTTTTTGTAGGAGATTGAACTCGGCTGGGGAAAAGTTCTGTGTAGAAATGTTGAAAACGATGTTCCTACCTGGGAGCGTGTTTGAATCTGGTACTCCCCCCGTCCGCCGTTTGGTCTGGCTCCTCCTGGTCTTCCTCTGTGAATTTCGTGAAGACCCGGGGAGCAGTGGCTAAGCAAAAAGGTAGGGCGATGAACTGATAATGTTGGGACCCCACAGCAAAGCGTAGAAACCATTGGCGAGAAGCGAGGATGGGGATGTGGAGATAGACATCCTGGATGTCTAAGGAAGCCAGGAATTTTCCTGGCTCCATGAACCCTATCACAGAGCAAAGGGTCTATCCTGAAGTATCTCAACTGGAGCTTGGTGTTGAGAAGCTTTAGGTCCAAATTGGGGCGAGCTGAGGCCCCCCTTTTTTTGGGACCACAAAGAGATTGCAGTAGAATCCCGAGAAGTGTTGGTGTTTCGTGACAGGGATGATGATGCCTACACCAGCGAGGGAAGAGATGGCCTGGTTGAAACCAGGGATGAGGTCCGGGTCTTTCGGGGGTCAGGATAGGAAGAAACGGTCCTGGGGAAAAGAAGCAGATTCAATCTTGCATCCACAGAGATTAAGTCTTGGACCCAAGCATCGTTGATCACTGAGAGCCAAGCTGATCGGAAGCCCAGAAGACGACCCCCGAGATTTGGGGTGGCGTCATGAGCAGTTGGATTGGGAACCGGTGGGCCGTGATTGGGCATTATGAGGGTGCCAGGAGGGGGTGGGCTTGTAGGAAGGCTTCTTCCTATCCTGGTGGGCGAGGGAGCAGTGTCGTCGATTGGAGGGTCTTAAAGCCATGGACCGAAATGATTGAAATTGAAAATTTTCACTTCTTGGGGGGAGGGGGTGGTCAAGTGTTTGTGCTTTGCCTGTGGGAGGGAAGCACATTTCTTGCACGTAGCTTCTGAAATGATCTTCGACAGCTTATCGCCAAACAATCGAGATTCCTGGATTGAAAGATTGGCCAGGGTTTTTTTTTTGTTTTTTGTTTTTTTATAGAGGCTCCATCAGCATGCCAGGCCTTCAACCATAAGGCCTTGCGAATGAAGGTCATGTTACCAGAAGCCTGGGCTACACAGGAGGCAGAATCAAGGCAAGCAGTGGCAATGTATTTGCCCGCCTGAACGATTTAGTCCGCCAGGCCTGCGAGATCCATAGGGGGGCTTGGGCAAGAACGCCCCTTCAAAGGTTTCTAACCCAGAAGGACATGAATAGGGACACCCAGGTGACCGCAAAAGAAAGGCAGAGGAATGCACCTGAAGCCTCAAAAGGTGGATTTCGCAATAGCCTCTATATGTCTGTCTGGACCTTCATTGAGATAAGCACCATCAGCCAGGGGAGGATGATGTTGGTAGAGACACGTAAAACCGGGGTGTCGACTGTCGGCGAGTTGGTCCATTTTTGGTGAATGTCCGTAGCGAAGGGATATAGGGCCTCCAGGTTCTTTCTGGACTGAAAGCACTTCTCTAGTGCTGCCATTCTAAGATGTCGAAATTTTCTAAGCAAGAGAAGACTCTGGGGGCTGGCCCACAACATTTAACCAACTTCTTTCAAGTGGACAGCTTGTTGTGTCGACCTGAAGGGTTTAATTCACTGCTAGGATCAGGCTGTCCTCTGTGTCCCTGATCTTAGAAATTTGATCTGAGTCCAGATCTGGTTCGGAGTTTGAGGAAGACTCGGAATCTGCCAGAGTGGAGGATGTCAGGAAAGAAGACCATGTGTGGAAGTTCCTGAAGGGGGACCGGGATGAAGAGGACAGGTGAACCCGCTTCCTCTATGAGTGGTCCACTCTCTCTGAGTCAGAGGCAGGGCTGGGGGCCAGATTCCCCGGGGGAGGGAAGGGGCGGACGAATGAGCACCTGAGATAATTATGTGAGCCATCAGGGTTTGGTACACCTAAAGGCCCAGTTACACGGCACGGCATAGTTAACAATATCTCTTAAACGTCACGGGTTTGGAGTCGTTCAAGCGACAGTTAGGATGTCGTTTCGTGTAACACAGATTCATCTACGATAAGTCGTTGGATCTCTGATCGCAGGTTTGAGCACATGTTCTCAAACCACACGATCAACGATCAGCCAACATGTCGTTCCCATTCACAGCAATGAGCAGATATCGTTCGCTGGGCTGTGCGAACAATACCTCCTCACATTGTTGGTGAGTCGTTCACGATGTCTAGACGTGTGACATCTCACTAACAATGTCAGAAACTACAGCGCGCCCACAAGATCGTTGCCGACATCGTTCCAACATTGTGCCGTGTTAGGTACCTTTAGACAGATCCGAGACGGTCTGAGTTAAGTAGAAAACACTTCTGGTGGAGCAGGGACTATCGTGGGGTCAGTGGGAGGTTCCTGAGCTGCCTGCATGGACTACAGGCTACAAGTAAGGCAAAGTGGGGAGTGCTGACCCGAAGGGAAGTTCTGATTACACTCAGAGCAGGCGTAATGGAGCTGGGTGGCAGGACGGGAGCTCCTTGTATTAGGCACTTACAAGAGCAAGTTGTCTTGAGTGCTAGAGTTGGGACTGGGGATCTGCAGCTTACCGGATCCAAAGTGTTCCAGTGTCTCCGGTCCAGAGATGAGCCTGATGCAGTGTCCAGCAGATGGGCACAGAGGCAGATAAAGTACCTAAGGCTCTGGGAGGGTCCAGTACAGGGGGGCCCCAAACAGTGCAAAAGGAACCTGCCCTCACCTTCCATTGGTCTGGGGGCGAAGCATGGCTTGACAGACAGATAAGCTGTCCCGGAAGGTCAGGGGTGTGGCTGCCATCTGCGTGAACCAGCCCCCAATCGCCTATGATTGGCCAAGGGGCAGTCAGTGTGTGGCTGCAATCAGTGAAAGCTAGCCCGCGGATCCCCGTGATTGGTCCAGGGGCGGTCCGTGGGTGGGCGCATGAGCCACAGAGGCCGCAGTCAAGCTTGGGAGTAAATTTTTAGCTACGACTGGGAGGTCCATGGTGCAAAGCTCCTGTGAAGGAGCAGTGCTGGCCTGCAAAGTGCTGGGCAGAGGGGCCACCTGCATATTCTAGAAATATGCCCCCAATATTCCTCAAAGTGCCAGCTAGGGCACTGGCAACCCCTGCTGCAGCCATGTGTGCTGCTCCTAGGGCAGCCCTGGAATGTGCAGAACCCAGTGGTCCTGTCAAATACATGGCTGCTGCACCCAACTGGTGCCCAGTGAGTGCCCCGAGGGATACACTCACTGGGGTTGTACCAGGAGGGGAGCTGGTATGGAGGAGGAGGGGGGCGGCCAGGCCACAGACGGAAGACAGAGGGACTGTCTGAGCCAGGGCTGTGGAGTCGGAGTCGTGGAGTTGGAGACCATTCTTGTGGAGTCGGTAGAAAATGGACTGATTCCCACTCCTAAAATATATAATAAATTGTGTAGAGTAGTTCAATGCAGATTGTGCTGATTATTTTTATGTTCTAAATATCTTGATTACTGTATCATCAATGACTAAAGCCTGATGTTATCATTGTACTAAAATATATGTATCACTTAAACATGAGCAGTGTATGAAGGAGTCAGGCAAATACAGGAGTCAGAGTCGATGGTTTCACTTACAGACTCCTCAGCACTCTGCGCAGATCCCTACCTCGTCTGGCGTGGTGCTGGGCTCCAGGTGCAGGGCTTGTTCTTCTCCGGGATAGTATTCAGACGTCCGCTGACCCTACCGACCTGCTCTGGTGGGCAAGTGAGTAGGGGAGCCGATGGGCCAGGATCCTGTTTGGGGAGGGGAGAGGGGGGGGGGGAGATAGGAAAAGACATCGGCCAAGAGAGGGAGCGTTAACAGTGCGACCAACGCACACGGTCTCTTTTCAGGGTTACGGATTGCCCAAGCCGCTCCATATTCCCGGAAGTAATCCTCAGATAAAAAAGAAAACTAACTAATAAAAAATACAAGCAGATACGGGCTAAGATAGACCCATGTCTGCCTCTTATGACACTATGCTATAACGGAGTTGTATTTGTGCCAGTAGATGGGTGTATACTATACTGCTAGGAAGGAGTGGCCTTTTCTGTTTTTTGGCATCTTGTCAGCCTCCTGGTGGCAGCAAGCATACACCCAAGGTCTTCCTGCGTTCCCCAATGAAGCGATTAAGAAACCACATGTATAATGCGGTACAAAGGAAAAAAAACAATCGTAAGTAAATGTGGAAGATCAGTGCTGCCATCAGATAAACCAGATCATACCGTTACATGGATCAGGATTTATGGCTTTATTCAACGCTTTCGGAGCATCAACCTCACTCCTTCCTCAGGAAACCAACCAAATTACACATCGATGAGAGACCGTGTTTGAAGAGGACCAGCCACCCCCCTGGTGCATGGCAAACTAAATGCAGCTCGGGATGCAGAATGTCTGCTGCATTCAGGGAGGGGATTCTCCATGGCTCTAGCCCAAACCCCCCTTCCCCCCCGTAAGCTTTAAAAGAGACATTAAAAATCTTCGTTAATAAGAGGTCACCTGGGTGGGATCTCAAGAGGTCCTGGAGCTGGCACAGTCCTCCCTGCCTTCTCCTTGGGTGTTCCTCCCACTCTGTGTCTGCCGCCGCCTCCTTTTCTCCTGGGTCTGCCCTCCTCTTCTGCTCCTTGTGACATCAGGAGGAGAAGAGGAGGGCAGAGCCAGCAGAAGAGGGACCGACATCAAACACAGAAGGGACAGAATACACAAGGAGGAGGCAGAGAGGATTGGGCCAGCAACCAGGACCTCTTAAGATCCCACCCAGGCAACCTCTCAACTGTAAGGTTTCTAAAGTCTTTAAAGCTTACAGGGGGCTAGAGCCATGGGAGACCCCTTCCCTGAATGCAGCAGACACGTGACAGGCTGTCTTTAAATAACAAAAACAAAGCCAAAGAAACACATAATCATGAAATATTACTGGGAGGTTACAATGACGTCACATGTATCACGGTCTCTAAAGCAAAAACCCAATATTTATAATAATGATAAATTTGTGTTTTTTCAGCAAGTAGATGTAAAGAAATATAATGTTCAAAATTGTTCATTTGTTGAGAAAAATAGGAAAAAAAAGGAAAATATAAAAAAAAAAATCAAATATATTAAAAATGTTTTTGAACACATTAATAGGTGATTTTTTGCTCCATATGGTGGTTAAATAAAAATTGAAACGTGCTAGTTAAATAAATGAATGCTATTATACAGCTGTGTCACATTCGAGAACACAACGCACAGAAAATGAAAAAACATAAAAAAAAAAAAAAATAGTCAAATTTTATTTTTGATGGATTAGAACTCAAACAATGAACGTATAAATAAACAGATTTTGTAAGTGTGCTATATACAAACATGGTTCATTGTGTACGGTGATAAATTATCTATTTGCAGTACATTAATAGAATAAAAATCAAATAAGTTTGTCTGTATATATTAAAAAGAATAGAGTGAATTATTGAAGCACATGCGATAGTCATTATGGGTGCTGTAGATGATGAGAAATGAACATATAGTGATGTACAATATAAACTTCATCTATTTCACAGATTATCATTTCTGTAGAGCCATGCATCAGCACTGCCCTGTACTGCACCAGTAACCGTACTGTGCATTTTTTAGACGGACCAAGGGAGCATGTAAAATAAGTGGGTAAAAGTTTTTACGTATGTGGAAAAAAAAAAAAAAAAAAAAAAAAAAAAAAAAGGGCAAATCACCCCCTTTTACCCTATTGGCAATAAAACTATACAAAAAGAAACGAACATATCTGGTTTTGATGCATTCAGAAATGCCCGATCTATGAAAATATAAACGCAATTAATCTGATCAATAAACTGCGTAACAGAATAATAAAGGAAAAACTCCAATATTAAGTTTTCTTTTGATCGTCACAACATTACAATACAATGTAATAACAGGAAATAAAACAAACACATCTACCCAAAAATGGTATAATTAAAAACATCAGCTCAAAACACAAAAAATAAGCCATCACACAGCCCCAGACCCTGAAAAATAAGAACACTATAGGTCTCAGGAAAACGTCACTAAAAGCGCAAGCCTTTTTTTATTTTTTGAGACAGCCTACATGTTTGGTATCTATGGACTTGTACTGACCTGAAAAATCATACTGACAATTCTGTTTTTCCATATAGTGAACATGGTTAATAAAAAAAAAAAAAATTGGGAATTTACACTTTTTTTTTGCAATTTCACCGCACTTGGAATTTGTTTCCCATTTTCCAGTGCACTATATGGTAAAATGAATTATGCCACTCCAAAGTGCAGCTCATCCTGGTAAAAAGACAAGCAGTCATAAAGCTATACTGACAGTAAAATAAGTTATGGCTCTTGAAAGAAGAGGAGGAAAAAAACAAAAAATTGGAAAATTGTCTGTGGTGAAGTGGGTTAAAGGTAAGAATATATTCAACGGATAATGATGAGTGGTTCAATATCATAATAAACAACTAAATTGGTTAACTTTCTTTGAAACTGGGCATGTCACAGCTTAATATATTTCTGAAGTGATCTAAAAATGGTTAAGGATAATTCTAAAAGTATAGGAGAATTAGGAGAAACTTCTCCAGGCTCCTAGATAGGAGTAGACTTTGTAGACTGGCAATACTAACGGTACCTATAACAATCAGGCAGACTTCTGGCAACCTATAAAAACAGTCATCAGCCATAATCAATTTAGGGCTTTTTCACATCAGCGGTTTTCACTGATGTGCGGCAGATCTGGCAGGTGGCGCCGCATCTGCTGCATTGTTTATGGGGCTTGCAGTCCGATGCTGCAAACGCGGTTACGCCGGATACGGCTTGTAGTTTTTTTTTTCGTGGCCGCAAGTACCGGATCCGGCCAATCCAGCGTAACCGCACTTGCCTCACCGGACCGCAAACCCCATAAATAATGCATGGGGCTTGCCGGATCGGGGCCGCAAGTCGGCTGTTAGCAGCAGATGCGGCGCCACCTGCCAGATCTGCCGCACATCAGCGAAAACCACTGATGTGAAAAAAAAGTCTTAAGCAGCATAGCCAAGAAAAAAAAAATCTGCAGTTAGGTCATTCAATGCAACATTTTTCTTTAGCGTTTTGAAATAAGTCACATATCATTCAGGCATTAATGCTTCCCGTTCAGTGCTTTATTTTTAATCAACCCCGCTCACAACAGGCTTAGGAAAACAAAAATATGCATTTTACATTATATTTCCAGTGGATTTATATTAGACATTTAAAAATCCATATTTCAAGAAATAAAAAAAGAGCACACCAATGCATTTCATTTTTGTAACTTTTTACATCTGTACAGCAGAATAGCAAATAATTCATTCACTGCAACATCAGACTATATGGCAAATCTAAACACCACACACTGGTGCACAGAAGACCCATTCCAAATGAATCAATGAGTTCTTGTGCTACCATCTTGGGGAACAGATGACAAGTAGTGTGGAAATTGCAAAACTCCCTTTCATTTTCAGATATAAAAATATTGAAGTTATCAGTTCTTATGTCAATATATTTACAAAGATTTGCACAACAACAAAATAAATTACAGTCAGGCTTGGCAGGCAGAGTGCGCGGCATAATGAACAAAGACAATAATCATTTAATGTCATGTATAATTCTTCATCTGACATTCCTCCAGTTAGAACTCTTCGTATATTTGTATAATTTATCTTTCACGACAATATGCCATTTGACTCTTCGTAAGCTTCATCCCGAATCACTCATCCAAAGGGAACTCAGATGTACAAAGAACAGTGTTTGGTAAAGATAGCTGCTGGTTGCACTTGTGGGCAGGACAGAAAGATCATCATAGCTACAAATATATGGCTTTTAAAATTCAGTCTTTTGCATTACTTTCTTACATAAAAAAAAACAAAATGAAAAAAGAAAACAAAACGAGAAACTGCATACCAAGCCTGTAGTGGTGCAAGATTTTAATAAGGAGTAAACCATTTTACAAGTGCTAATAGCTATCTATCCACTGTGCAAATCCTCTTTCCACAAGAGTCCTGTTGATAGACAGCACCTATGAGAAAAAAGAAAAAAAAAAATTAAAAACTGACCACAAAGGCGTTGTACCAAGTTCGGAAAAAAATTAAAAAAATATCCAAAAGAAATGACAACTTGTCGACCGTTGAGGGTCTGACCTCTGCTCCATTTATTCTTGATGGGAATGTCAAAGACCACATGAATGCTGCTCATTGTCTATCTCCAAATGGAGAATTCACACAGGACTTTTCAAATATGTGGAGATTCCAGCTATCGAGAAGTTATCCTCTATCCTACTTTTAAGGGATAGCTTCCAAACTTGGCACAACCCGTTACACATACATACATAGGCTGCACAATTCTACATAGCAAATAAACTGCAAAGATAAAACAAAGATGACCCTACAAAATAAGAGCGCTAATAATACAGATCTTTAACAAGCCTTGTCGCACTGACTTAGGATAAGAAGCCAACCAGAAGCTCTATTTGCATACACGTGTTTTGGCTCCATCAGTGCAAAGCTGGAGATGTGATCTAGCTTGGCAGTGTCTGAATGAGATAATTTCTCCTTGTAGAGAGTGCAAACCCAGAGTCTCCTTAGGCACCTTGTATACACTTGTATAAACAAACCAGTTATTTTAAAATCTCACCTCATCCGCCATCATACTCCATAACTGCACAAGCGGAAGTCCTGTTGCACCATCGTAATTTGTAACCTTTACATAAAAATAAAAAGCATAATGTTAATGTGTACAGGATGGCTTAAATATTCAAGGACAATGCTTTTAAGTGCTTTTACTCACCTCACCATGCTCCCTCACTGATCTCGCCTCATCCCGACATCATAGGACTTGTGCCGGACCTTAGAAAGCACCATGTGACCGAGTAACATCACCCAGTCACAGGGTGCTGTGGGGTCTTAGAGGCCACGCTCGCTGCGGCCCGGCAGGGATGAGGACATCACATGCGGTCAGCGGGGGAGCTTGGCGAGGTATGTAAAAACACAGGAATAAAAGCGCAGCGGCGTTCACACACAACGCTGCATTCTGTGAGGATCTGTTCTTGGTGCAGTTTTGCACCAAAAAAGGAACCTCACAAAATGCAGCAATCCCGCTATGTATGAACGTAGCCTTAAACATTTGTAACACGTGTTAATCTAAGTGCAAATCTAACTCATAACAATGATTGCAATGGGTTTGCAAAGTTATAACGCATTTCATTTATCGTATCTTTGTGTATTTGTAAAGACAGAAGATAAGCAAAAAAATGTCATCACTGCAACATCAGACTACATTGGTAACTTGATTTGCGAGCATTTTGAAAGATGAGCTGCCATTTCTGAAAAATTGTGCCTTGCTCATCGAGCAAAGATTTGGATTACAAGCACTGGGGGGCTGGCACTGCACATATAATGTGCATATGTTTGCTGCTGATTCTTATCAGTATTTTATTATACATTGTACTGTATATTTATTTACTGGCCGCTCTGAACTCTTTCAGCCGCAGTTTATGTACAGGAACCAGCCAGCAGCTGAGAGAGCGCAAAGCACCGCTGTCTGCCCACCTCTGCCTGCTCACCGCCGCTTTGTGCTCACACACACTGCTCCGCCGCTCTATTCCGGGGCCACTGTACTGAGCTCTCTCACGTCCTGTACATGGACGGGGAAGCTGGTGGCCAATCAGGCGCCAGCAGTTGCTGGTGTCTGATTGGCACGGGGGTGCAGTTAGTTTGATGGGGGTCTGCAAAGGGATGTAATAATTTTACAGTTCTGAATGTGCATGCGTATGAATACAGTAGATATCTGTGGGTTGTGGAACGAATAGTTTGTTTCAATTATTTCTTATGGGAAAATTTGCTTTGATATAAAAGCAATTTGATTTACAAGCACACACACAACGGATTATGCTCTTAAATCAAGGTCCCACTGTATATGGCAAATTAACTACCACACATTGGTGCACAGATCCATTCCAAATGCATCAATGAGTTCCTGTGCTACCAATCTGGTGGGACAGATGAGAAGCGGTGTGGACGAAGTGGCTGAGCTCTCAAAAATGAAAGTTTTAGAAACATTGAAGTGATTAGCTCCTATGGCAATATATTTACAGGCAAGATATATTTTAAATATATAATACATACACACACACACACACATATATATATTTACAGACTTGAAATCCTAATAATTTTCCTAGTCCTGCATTGCTAACTGTGCACTGCTTTCCCAAAATTAAAATTCTGACAACGCAATTATTGCTGGATAAGACTCAAAGAAGCATTCAATTACATATGTAGTTCTTTATACTTAGATTTCCAGTACCGTGACTGTAGAGATAGCATCAATATGTAAAATTAAAGCATCTTAAAGGAACAGGATCACCATTTATTATGAACAATTACCTGTGCAAGCAATGCTGTGCCTCTTGTCATTTCATTTGCAGCTGTATCTGCTTCTGTTGAAAAGTGATCCTCATCTAATGGAACACAGACAAGAAGTTAGTCATGACAACAGTATAGACACCAAGCGAGAAGATCAAGTAAAAATCAACTGTAAGCACCCTGTTTTCCAGCTGTGCCCAAAAAGGCAATTCTAAACACAGATTTGGAATACAAGCCTTGAGTCTGACAAGGAAGATCATGCATGAAATAGACGGAATAAGGTTATGTTCAAACTTTTCACAGATTCTGTTTATTACAAATGTCATGACTTCAGACTACCAGTGATCCAAAGAGTGACTGACATACTTTATGTACAGCAGGGGCATGCCAGGATTGAATAAAGATTTAGGCTGCTTTGTGTCAGTGTAAAAAGAGCAAAAGATCAGTTCATTATTGAATTTAATAGTCATTGTACTGGAAGCTCCACCAGTGTGAACTCAGTTGAACGCACTGCCACATTGCAGAACAGCTACGCTGCCATGTCCTACAATCCAGCAGTGGGTTCAACGGATCTCACTGATTGCAGTGGGGATGCCCTCACTAGGAACTCTGGTGAACACCATAACATCACTTCGTCTCCTAGATGAGGGCTCCCCTTTAGCTGTCAGTGTGTGTCCCAGAAGCTGCAGTGAATAGTCGTGCTTTTAATCACTACAGCTTCTGATTATAGCAGTGCCGGATTCTTCATGGGATGCCATGTGGTGCTTTACTTTTGACCTGCAAAGGTGTTTTGGGGATAATAAAGGGGCAAAAGAGGGTGTGGGTTATGTCTTTTGACTGTTAACCTAGGGCTCGATAGCAGCTGTGATTTTTGACAAATCATAGCTGTCATTAGCCCCTTATATTACCCCAATTGCTACTGTACCAGAGGAATTGAAATTGATAAAACGCCAAAATATGGTGCATCTAATGGATGTGCCAAATCTGGGTCAGCAGCGTGTTGCTATTTTTAGCTTGGGGAGAGCACAATAACCTTTGGCCTTTTAGGACCCCTCTCCACTTTTTAAAATTATTTATTCTTACACTAGTGTGTGCAGCTAATCACAGACACCAGCACTGAGGATGGGGGCACAGTCTGATTGCAAACAATCACAGATGTTATTACAGTGGGTGGGCAGAGGAAGCAGGGGAGCACTCATGAGGTTTGATGAGCAGACACGGAAGCAGTGACAAGGAAACTCCGGAAGTATATTATTATTCTTAAATCTTATTCTCCTGGACTCAGAGGTGTGCAGACGTGCCTGTCTGCTCTGTGCCAGACTGTGGAGACAATAGGGCGCCTTGCTAGTGGCAGCCCATTGCAGCAGCTATTATTTTGTTTGTTACAGTTTTGCTACAGTCTTTGTACCTTTCCTGATGTCTTTTTGGACCTCTAATTTCAACCTTGGATCTATGCAATGTTTTCATCTCGTGGATTGCGACGTTCCTGCACGCTGGTCTGCTGTGGGATGGAAAATGCAGCACACCCCCACACTTTCTACTGCCGCTGGGCACACAGCATATGTTTTTCACCTGGATCCTCCACTACCACTCACAAGTCCCCTGCTGGCATGGCCACTTTGGGGTACGCAATATGGTCCATCTCAGCTAATACTACCGATGGATGTATGCTGTTGCCCACAGCCTGTGTCAATGATACAGCCATATGTGCTCGGCGGAGAGCACCGTATACAATATGCCACGGAGAGGCCTCTTGGGATGGATGGAATAACTGATCTGATGGTTGTCCCTAGGTCTGTCGCTAAGCGAGTAGTGTATTCAAGGAGTCGTCTTCCGAAACTGCGCAGGACAAAGTCTTCTCCAGCAGTTGCAATACCACATATTCCACGGGAAATGAGGAGACCTTTCAGAGGTTGCAGAGCAGGCAAGAAGATCAAGTCCTGGAGGAGAAGGTTTAAACCTGCGGTCCCATCCATCATCATGGGTAATGTACGATCGCTTAATAACAAGTCAGATGAACTGCTGGCTCTGTGCAAGACCCAGAAGGAGTTCAGGGAATGCAGTCTCATGTGCTTTACAGAAACCTGGTTGCATGAAGACGTCCCAGATTCAAGTGTATCGGTACCAGGGTTTCAAATGGTTCGGGCTGACAGGGACAGAGTGAAGTGCGGTAAGAAGAAGGTCGGAGGAGTGATACTATACATTAACAACAGATGGTGTAATCAGGAGCATGTAACAGTAAAGGAGAGACATTGTTGCCCAAACATTGAACTATTAGCAGTGGGCCTCAGGCTTTACTATCTGTCTAGAGAATTCCCTCTTGTTATTGCAGTGGTGTCGTATATACCACCATCTGCAAATCCAGAGGCAGCTGGGGAAGTACTGTCTGGGGTGATTGCCCGGCTTCAGACGAAACACCCTAACTCTGTCATTTCTGGGGATTTTAATCGAGCCAAGATCTCATTACCAAAGTTCTACCAATATGTCAAATGTTCTACACGGGACAATTATATATTGGATCTCCTCTATGCCAGTGTTAAGGATGCTTACTCATCATCTGCATTGCCCCCCTGGGGAAATCTGACCACAACCTCATACTATTGTCTCCAGCCTATCAACCAGTTGTCTGCAAACAACCAGTGACAATTAAACAGATAAGGAAGTGGTCTCCGGCAGCAGAGAAGGGGTTACAAGACTGCTTTGATTGCACAGACTGGGAGGTGTTATGTGCCAGGGAACCTAATGATGATGTTAATGAGGTTACCGGGAGAGTTACTGATTACATCAACTTTTGTACTGACAATATTGTACCTATTCATGAGATTCGGTGTTTTGTAATCCAAGGCTTATTGTTTGCATAAGGATTGAAACATCTACTAACAGGAAAAAAAAAAAGCTTTTAAAAGGAAGGACAAGGAGGAAATGAAAATTGTACAGCGAGACTTAAAGGGGAAAATTAAGATTGCCCGTGAAGCATTCAGAATTAAATTGGAAAATAAATTGTCACACAACAACTCCAGAGAAGTGTGGGCAGGAATGAAGCTATTGACTGGGTTTAAGGCAAGGTCAGATCAGGGGGGTGGGGGGCTGATCATGGCTAAAGAAATTAATGAGTTTTTCAACAGATTCAACAATAAATGTGCGATGTCAACAGAAGAGAGGGCCGGGGAGCAACAAGCAATATCAACTGGGGGGAGGAAGTTAGAGACTTTCTTGATCTCCGAAAATCATGTGAGGGAACAGTTTAGTAAGCTGGTCATTGGTAAAGCAGCAGGGCCTGATGGTATCTGTCCACGTGTCCTCAGAGTGTGTGCAAATCAGTTGTGCACTGTCTTCCAGCACCTGTTTAACTGGAGCTTACAAATCACAGAGTACCAGTTCTATGGAAGACTTCTTGCCTGGTGCCGGTTCCCAAGACTACCTTCCCGAGCTCCCATAACGACTATAGACCGGTGGCCTTAACATCGCATGCGATGAAGTCCTTGGAGAGAATTGTACTTGCCTACTTGTGTCCGAGGGTGTCTGCTTTTACGGACCCCCTTCAGTTTGCGTATCGGCAGAGTCTGGGGGTGGACGATGTTGTAGCATATCTGCTACAAACAGTACATTCCTTTTTGGACAATGATGGAACCACTGTGCGTGCCATGTTCTTAGGTTTCTCCAGTGCATTCAACACCCTACAGCCAATATTATTACGTAAGAAGCTGGTTGAAATGAGGGACTAGTGAATTGGATCATTGATTACCTGTCGGACAGGCCACAGTTCGTAAGGTTGGGGGCGGCCGTATCGGATAGTGCTCGGAGCAGTGTTGGAGCCCCTCAGGGAACGGTGCTGTCGCCATTCCTTTTTACGTTATACACAGCTGATTTTCAGTATAAATCAGACCTTTGTCACCTTCAGAAGTACTCTGATGACTCAGTGATAGTCGGAGGTATTGAGAGAGGCCGGGGGGAGGAGGAATACAGAAGGGTGGTTTTGGACTTTGTTGACTGGTGCCAGGCTAACCATTTAGAACTCAACGTAAAGAAAACCAGGGAGTTGGTGTTGAGTTATGGAAGGTGCATGAAGGATTGCTTACCTATCACTATTGATGGTCAGGATGTGGAGAAGGTGGAGAATTTCAAATATTTGGGGGTTCACCTGGACAGCAAGCTTGATTGGAGGTGCCATATGGAGAAGGTTTGCAAGGAAGGGATGAGTAGACTTTACTTCCTAAGGAAGTTAAGGTCGTTTAATGTGTGTAGCAAAATGCTTGAAATGTTCTACCAATCTATTGTGGCGAGTGCAATCTTTGCTGCAATAATATGCTGGGGTAGTAGTGTGCGCACAGCTGACGCTAATAAGCTGAATAAACTTATCAAGAAGGCTAGTGCGGCGGTGGGTCTACAACTTAGGAATTTCGAGGAGGTATTAGAGGATAGAATTAATAAGAAATGCAAGGATATAATGAGCAACAATACACACCCGCTCTCTGAACGGTTTGCGAAGCAAATGAGCACATTCAGCAAGCGTCTAATCCAACTAATGTGTAAAAAGAAAAGATACAGAAAATAGTTTGTTCCGACAGCTGTGGGGATGTTTAACAAATGTATAAGTGTAAAGCATCCCAAAACTAAGTGAAATTCTAAGTGTATGGGGAGAATAGGTGAGGTACATGTACCAGTCTACCCGCATCTGCTGTCCATATAGACTTTGTAAAGTGCGTAATGTTCTTGATCTTTGTTCTGCTGCTGTAATACTGTAATTTCCTCCGGTATCAATAAAGTTTATCTTATCTTATACTAGAGTATAGGCCAACCCGAATATAAGCAAATGCCCCTAATCTTACCAACAAAAACTGGGAAAACTTACTGACTCTAGTACAAGGCTAGGGTGGGAAAAGAAGCAGCCCCTTCAGCCCAGCATATCGTCTCCCATCCTGGTACATGGCCTCCATCCTAGTATATGCCCCCCCCCCATCCTCGTACATAGCCACCCATCATGGTATAGCATGCCCAATCCAGGCACATAGCCTCCATTCTAGTACATGGTACCCCTGTCATGGCACACCAAAAAAAAAAAAAAAGTGATTTAACTGCCCTCCCCAGCAAAACGCAGGGTCCTTCTGGCATCCGATCATGTGAGTGTCGCGCGCAGAGATGACATCACTGTTCCATGCCGCTCACATGATCAGATACCAGCACAAGACAGGAGGATGCCACAAAGCTGCAACGGAGTGATGGAAAGGCAAGTTAAATTGTCTGTCAATGGGATATTCCTTGCTTCTCACACCAAAGATGATGCATGGGAAGCAGTGAATATCCACACACATGATCGCCCCAGGCTACAGCCGGTGCTCATGTGGGCCCGCTCACTCGGTTAATGTAACAATGTAATGCACAGCTCCCCCCACCCACCTATAAGCGCCAGCTTCAGTGATGAGAGGTGATGGACAGGGGATACGCAGTGAATATTACACATTCACCTAATTAGAGGGCCCACGTGACCACCCCTGTCTCTGCAACCTGCTCAAACCTCCAGTCATGGCTACCCCCCCTCGCAGCACAGCACAGTAACCCGAGTATAAGCCGCATGGGTTTTTTCCACATAAAAAATGTGCTGAAATACTTCGCTTATATTCGAGTATACAGTATATACGGTAGCTACTGTTAATGAGGAAAGGGACATCTGCAACTATTCAATGGATTGTAGGAACTTATTTGCAAGTATTTATCCCCTGTAGTTTTTTGTGCATCTAGAAAAATTTTTTAATGTATCTAAACAACATGTCAATCACGCATTCAGAAAAAGTGTACCTGTAAGTGGGATCACATTGTCTAGAAGAACCTCTGCACCTTGGAAGGGTAATGTAACAAAGTCAGACCTGTAAGTTTAAACACAAAAATGTTACATATAAGTAATAGTACAACGATTTATAAAATTATATTTTAAAGTTAAAATAAATTCTATAATATATGTGTGTGTGTGTGTGTGTGTGTGTGTGTGTGTGTGTGTGTGTGTGTGTATCCAGCTCTGGCAATAATTAAGAGACCACTGCACGGTTTTCTAAAAATCAACATCTCTACATGTCTGCCTTCCATTCCAGTTGAATTCCAACCAAAGTACCCCGCGTTCTGCTTAATGTGCTTCTGATTAGGGGGATCACCTGAACCAGACCTTATTTAACGAGGGAAAGTATAAAAAACACTTCTAATCCCCTTGCCGTAGGACAAGCTGGATGGCAAAACAAGTCCAAGGAAAGAAAAAGTAATTTGAATGAAAAAACCATGCAAAAGGAGTTGAAAAGAAAAGTCTTGAGTGAGGAAAAGAAGGTCTCAATTCTTACTTTACTAGTAGAGGAAAACAGTGAGCGTCATGTTGCCTCCATCCTTAAAATTTTGAAGACTGCAGTCCATTACAACAAGGTAAAGCAGCAGACATTGGGGATAACAAAGCTACAGACCAACAGAGGGCGAAAGTGACTCTCAACTGACCGGGATGCCCGTCATCTTATTCGAATGTCACTCAGCAACTGCAGGATGATTGTTCGCAACAGGCTCCTAGAAACAGGGCTCAAGTCATGTAAAGCTAGAAAAAAGCCTTTCATCAATGAGAAGCAAAGGAGAGTCAGGTTGAAGTTTGCCAAAGACCATAAGGATTGGACCATAGATGACTGAAGTAAGGTAATCTTATCTGATGAGTCTAATTTTCAGCTTTGTCCAACACCTGGTCGTCTAATAGTTAGATGGAGACCTGGAGAGTCGTACAAGCCATCATGTCTTGCACTCCCTCTCTGAAATTTGGTGGAGGATCGGTGATGATCTGGGGATGCTTCAGCAAGGCTGGAATTGGGCAGGTTAATCTTTGCGAAGGACTTATGAATCAAGCCGCATACAAGGTTATCCTTGAAAAAAAATTTGCTTCCTTCTGCTCAGGCACTGCTCCCCAACTCTAAAGGCCGCTTTACACACACAGATATCTGTGACAAACGTCTGAACAGATTTCTGGTTGCAGTGAAATCATGGACACATTGTTACATTTGTACACAGCCACAAAAAGGAACAATGTGTCCATGATTTCACTGCAACCAGAGATCTGTTCAGAAGTCGGTCACAGATATCTGTGTGTGTAAAGTGGCCTTTAGAACGCTTTTCCAGCAGGACAATGCCTCAGGCCACACAGCTAGGTCAATCAATGTGTGGATGAAAGAGCACCACATCCAGACCCTGTCATGGCCAGCCCAATCTCCAGACCTGAACCCCATTGACAACCTCTGAAATGTAATCAAGAGGAAAATGGATAGTCACAAGTCATCAAAGAACTGCTTACATTTTAGTGCCAGGAATGGCATAAAGTCACCCAAACGCAGTGTGAAACACTTGTGGAAAGCATGCCAAGACGCTTGAAAGTTGTGATTAAAAACCATGGTTATGCCCCCAAATATTGATTTCTGAAATCTTCCAGAGTTAAAACATTAGTATTATTGTTTCTAAATTAGTATGAACTTGTTTTATTTGCATTATTTCAGGTCTGAAAGCTCTTTTTCTTTGATATTATTTTGAAGATTTCTCATTTGCTGCAAATAAATAACATTTTTAGCTTGGAATTTTCGGAGACATGTTTATAGAATAAAAGAACAAATGTACATTTTACTCAAAAATATTCTTCTAAAGAGAAAAATAAGAGAAAATGAAAGTTTTGCAGTGGCGTCTTAATTTTTGCCAGAGCTGGCTTGGTGTATGTATGTATATATTAACACACACACACACACACACACACACACACACACACACACACACACACACACACACACAATGTATGTGGAGAGCGTTTTTCTGTCCCTCCTCTCGGTAACCGACTGCCAGCTGTGTTTATGTGCATAGACAGAATCATGTGAAACAATAAAATATTCGTGAATGCAAAAAAGGTAAAGCCACTGTCCCAAATTTAGGCTACGAGGAGCACAACTATATTTTGTGCAGATTTGCTCATTAGAAAAAAAAAAAATACAGACTCATAACCATTAAATACGCAGGGCCTCATTAGAATAGTGGGCCCCCCACACATCAGACAGGTATCACCTATGTTGTGTATGGGAAATAAATGGCAATTGTGGGACAAACCGTAGAATTTAGTGAGCACAATGCGTATTCCAACATGTTACTGACACACTGGGGGGGGGGGGGGAAATAATTATTTAATCCGTTGCTGATTTTGTAAGTTTGTAAATAAATAGAAAAGGGAGGGCACCACCAATATATATATATATATATTTTTAGGACAAAGGGATCGTTAGACCAATAGAGAGTTAAATAAATTAAGCAGATTGAAGGTCTCTAAAAAGCGATACAACCTCAAAAATGCGTTTGTCAAATATTAACAAATTTATTTTATTTTAATTTACAAAAAAGCCACACATGGATAATCACACAGGAATAAAAACACTAAAAAACAGCCCTATACAGCTATAACAGTTCATATGAAAAAGGTTATATCATAGAACAACCTCAGCACCCATCTTCTATCCTGGTTACAGTAATATATGCTCCAACAAAGATTATACACAATGATGTTTATCTATAGAGCCCAATTCATGTGCAAATATACAGAGAAGAGCAGAATTGTTTGCATAGATTGAAACATGTATTATCAAAGATCATAAAGTACACGTATAATGCCCCATAGAAGTACACATATGCAAAAATCAAGCAGAATTCTGTAAATAAAGGGTCCCTATAAAGCAATTGTTAGAAGCAAGATTTAGAGTTTTAACCCCTCAGTGACGGAGCCAATTTCCACCTTAATGACCAGACCGTTTTTTGTAATTCTGACCACTCTCCCTTTATGAGGTAATATCTCTGGAACGCTTCATTGGATCCGAGTGATTCTGAGATTGTTTTTTTGTGACATATTGGGCTTCATGTTGGTAGTAAATTTAGGTCGATCATTTTTGCGTTTATTTGTGAAAATATTAAAAAATTGGCAAAAATTTTGAAAATGTCACAATTTTCAAATTTTGAATTTTTATTCTGTTAAACCGGAGCGTTATGTGACACAAAATAGTTAATAAATAACATTTCCCACATGTCTACATTACATCAGCGCAATTTTGGGAAAAAAAATGTTTTGGGTTAGGACGTTATAAGGGTTCAAAGTTCATCAGCAATTTCTCATTTTTCCAGCAAAATTTACAAAACCATTTTTTTAGTGACCACATCACATTTAAAGTCCCTTTGAGGGGTGTACATGACAGAAAACACCCAAAAGTGACACCATTCCAAAAACTGCACCCCTCAAGCTACTCAAAACTACATTCAAGAAAATGATTAACCCTTCAGGTGCTTTACAGGAACTAAAGCAAAGTGGAAACAAAAAATGGACATTTTAATTTTTCCAACAAAAATGTTCTTTTAGCCTCATTTTAATTTTCACATGGGCAACAGGATAAAATGCATCCTAAAATTTGTTGGGCAATTTCTCCTGAGTATACCGATACCTCATAAGTGGTCATAAACCACTGTTTGGGCGCACAGCAGGGCTCAGAAGGAAGGGAGCGGAATTAGATTTTTGGAGCCAAGTTTCCATTCAAAAAGTCAAATGGCGCTCCTTCCCTTTCGAGTCCTGCCGTGCTCCCAAACAGTGGTTTATGACCACATATGAGGTATCGGTGTACTCAGGAGAAATTGCCCAACAAATTTTAGGATGCGTTTTATCCTGTTGCTCATGTGAAAATTAAAAAATTGAGGACAAAAGAAAGTTTTTGTGAAAAAAAGTACTTTTCCATTTGTACGGATCAATTTGTGAAGCACCAGAGGGTTCAATGTGCTCACTATGCATCTAAATAAATTCCTTGGGGTGTCTAGTTTCCAAAATGGGGTCACTTGTGGGGGAGCTCCAATGTTTAGGCACATAGGGGCTCTCCATACACGACATGGTGTCCGCTAACTATTGGAGCTAATTTTCCATTCAAATTGTTAGTGGACACCATGTCGCATATGGGGAGCCCCTGTGTGCCTAAAAAATTGGAGCTCCCCCACAAGTGACCCCATTTTGGAAACTAGACCCCCAAGGAACATATCTAGATGCATAGTGAGCACTTTCATACCCCAGGTGCGTCACAAATTAGTCCGTAAAAGGAAATAAAAACTGAATTAGTCCTTACCGGTAATTCCTTTTCTTGGAGCCTTTCACGACAGCATTGGAGGATGTCGTCCACGCCCTATTGGGGGACAGGAACACAGAGGTTAAAAGCCCCTCCCCTTCCTCAGTACTCCAGTGTTTACCAAGATCACCCTTAGCCATGGATTACCTGATACAAACCAGAATCAAACACCAACAAGGGGGGGGAACGGATGCTGTCGTGGAAGGCTCCAAGAAAAGGAATTACGGGTAAGGACTAATTCAGTTTTCTCTATTCGCCTTCCACGACAGCATTGGAGGAACACCACCGATACTCCACAGGGTGGGACTATTGCCTGTAGGACTTTCCTACCAAAGGACAGATCCCGACTGAAGGACAGATCTAACCTACAGTGGCGAGAAAAAGTGAGGAGAGACTACAACGTAGCCGCTCTGCAAATCAGCTCTGATGAAGCTCCAGCCTGCTCCACCCAGGACGTAGACGCAGCCCGAGTTGAAGGAGGCTCCAACCCCACCGGAGGAGCAAGGACCGGAGCGACGTAGGCCTCACAGATCACCTTCGTGATCCAGGAAGCGATGGTAGCCTAGGAAGTCTTCTTCCCTGTATTATTCCCAAAAGCCGAACAAACAGGTTCTGATCTAACCTCCAGGAAAAGGTCTCTTGGAGGTAGTGGAGGACAGTCCGACGAACATCGAAGGAGTGAAACACGGCCTCAGCCGCATTAGCAGGAGATTGACCAAATGAAGGTAGAACCACAACCTGGGACCGATGGAAAGCCGACAACTTGTCGGAAGAATAGATGAATGCAACCGAAGCGTAATGCGAACAACGGATACCACTAGGCACGGAGCCCGGACAGAGAGTGCCTGCAGTTCTCCAACTCTGGAGCAGAAATGATGGCCACCAAAAACGCCACCTTGCGAGAGAGACGTAAGGGATGCAGCAGACAAGGGTGCAAAGGGACTTTGAGAAATCCCGTGGAGAACAATCTTCAAATCCCAGGGAGGGACAGAAGGCCGAACCGGGGACGCCGCCCCCAAGCAGAAGTAAAAAAATGCTTGAGCCATCAATGGAAAGCAAGATCCTACGCAAAAGCTGCCCCAAAGGCCGACAACTGGACTTAAAGAGTGCTTGGCCGAAGCCCCGAATCAAAGCCACGCTGCAAAAACCCAAGAGTTGGGCCACATTAGGATGATGCATGGCCGGGATGGAAGGAGCACATCAGGCCAGAAACCGATTCCAGCCCTCCCGGAAACAGCGTGCGACACAGGCTGCCTGCCCTGCCGAAGCGTGCGGATCACTGCCTGGGAGAGACCCCTGGTCCTCAGGATCCCGGCCGCAACAGCCAGGCCGCCAGATAGAGCTACTGAAGGCCCGGGTGAAAGAGGAACCTGGGACAGTAGGTTGAGACAGTGGGGCAACCTAATCAGTCCCTCCAGGCCCAGGTCTCTGATGGCGTCGTACCATGCCCGTTTGGGCCACAGGGGAGCCACCAGGGATGGACAAAGGCGTCCAGCCCCCGAGGATGGTCTGACCGCGTCAGGGAGCAAAAAGGGCGGCACCTTTGTATTCGAGCCCGAAGCAAACAGGTCAATCGAAGGGACACCCCACCTGTCCGTAAGAGAGCGAAATACATCCGGATGGAGGCACCATTCTCCTGGGTGGACCTCCGTGCGGCTCAAGAAATCTGCCTGTACATTGGCCATTCCCTTCAGATGTACAGCCGAGGAGGAGAGAAGATGGCGTACTGCCCACGAAAAGATCAGTCTTGCTAGCCCCTGCAAGTGTAAGCGTCGAGAACCGCCTTGGTGCCGCAAGAAGGCAACCGTAGTCACGTTGTCCGACAGCATCTTGACATGATGACCCCGGAGAACGTGAGCTGCGCATGAAGCGCTTCTTCCACTGCTAGAAGTTCCCGGAAGTTTGAAGACTAGCGACTGACCGAGTGACTCAGAATCCACTAGAACAGTGTGCGATCCACCATCGCGCCCCAACCGGAACCGCTGGCAGCAGTGGGAACGGAGGTCACAGGAGCCTGCCGCCAGGCCACCCTCGTCCGAAGGTGTCCAGGATTCATCCAGGAAACGAGGTGACCATCCGCCCCGGGTTCCGGACCCGCGAGTTTAAGGAATCCTGACATCTGACCCAGGAACTCAGTTTGTGTTCCCGGAGCAGACGGGAAGGAGCCTGAGCCCATGCTACCGACTGAATGCAGGCCGTCATGGCTTCTAATAGGGATATTGCTTCCCGCAAGGAGGGCGACCTACCTGCCCGGAAGCAGGTCAGATGCACGCAGCGCAGAAGCTGATGTGCCGCAGGAAGGAACGAGGCCTGTCTGGAGGAGGGCAGCAAGACTCCCAAAATTTGATGACGGGCTGCCGGCACCCGTTCCAATTCCCAAAGATTGGGCACCCACCCCAGGGACTGAAGAATCTCCAATGTTTTGGAGACCAGTGTGCGCAGAACCACTGCCGAAGGAGCCACCACCAACATGTCGTCTAAATAGGGAAGCACACATAGCCCCTGGGTCTGGGTGAATGCGATCAGTTCCCCCATGAGTTTGGTAAACTCTGGGGGCCTACGAAAACCCGAAGGACAGCACATTAAACCGATAATGGACCGTCCCGCCTGCCCCGGAGATCGCGAATCACAGAAAGCGCTTGTGGGACGGGTGAATGTGGACATGATAATACGCGTTCTGGAGGTCCACAAACAACCTGGAGTAACGCCCCTGGCCCTCCTCTCCAGGAGGAACCGGGGACCCCACACCCGAATCCAACAGGTCTCGCAGACTCTACAAGAAATATTATGCAAGAGTCCCCCTGAGGAA
This sequence comes from Allobates femoralis, assembly GCA_033576535.1. Lineage (NCBI taxonomy): Eukaryota > Metazoa > Chordata > Amphibia > Anura > Aromobatidae > Allobates > Allobates femoralis. The sequence continues at coordinate 499,503,182 of JARQOC010000002.1, forward strand.
GTGAGGGGACTCGAAGACACAGAGGGCTGGCTCTTGAATTCCAACTGCAGACCCTCCCAAATGGTCGAGAGGATCCAAGGGTACGAGGAGATTGCTTGCCACTGTGGCAGAAACCGCAGGAGCTGCCCTGCAATGGGAAGGCGGCATTGTTTAGGGGCGGCTGGTGATGCCGCTGCTGGGGGAGCAAGATATTACGGGTCTTGGCCCCTTTCCGGAATGCCTAGCGACCAGACTTACTCTTCCCTTTAGACTGGGAGGGTTGGCTGCGCTCAGGCCGAAAGGACTGCCTCCGAAAGGGCTTCTGTTCCGGGAGACACATTTTCCGGTCTGACACCTTTCCCAGGATGTCATCCAATGCCGGACCAAAGACAAAAGACCTTTGAAAGGAGAGGCCACACAGCAGGAGCTTAGACGTGATCTACCCATTCCACAAGGTAAGCCACACTGCCCTGTGAGCTGTGTTAGCCAACACTGCGCACCTGGCGCCAATGCGGATCGACTCAGCAGAGGCATCGGTCAGGAAGCCCGTAGCACGTCTCAGAAGTGGAATGGAGTCCAAAGCTCCTCCCTGGGAGTAAACTGCAGGAGGAATTCTTCCAGCTGGGTTCCACTTAAAGAGAGACTTGGTTAAAGCCTCGCCCAACGGCTAGTTGCCCACAGTCGCCAGAGCACGGGGGCCTGCCAGGGGGATAGCCTGCAGCCATCATGCGTCACCTATACATAATGCCTTGGATGATGTACAGCTTAGGATTGAACTCACAGCCACGGCTGGGTACATGAGGCATGGTGCAGGTGAGTAACTGCTACATGGTTGCTGCCAGAGCAGCCCCGCACATGTAGAGGAAATGTTCACCTTTAAAGACATAGCTGCCGCCGCCCAGGAGTTTTTTGAGGACACCCTCCATCTTACGATCGAGGGGGTCCTTCTACTGGGAGGAATCTTCAAAAGGCAACGTGATCTTATATGCTACCTTGGCCACCTGGATGTCCACCTTCGGGACCTCCCAGACAAAGTCATCACCCTCCAGTCCACTCGGATGGGGTGAGCAGCCGATGTTTTGGAGACTCCCACTCCCGGTGGAGGAGAACCGGATGACCTCATGGACAGGGAAGCCCAACTGCCGCTTAGCCTTCAGGCCTCTGAACATTTAGTCCTGCACAGAAGAAGGGGGTTCCACCACCTCTACTCCCATGGTATTATGGACAGTGTCCAGCAATTCACCCATGGACTCCATGGGAAAATAGTAGTGTCCAGATTCTCGTGTCTGGACAGAGACAACAGAGGCAATATCCTCGCCGTCCTCTGATGTGGAGCTCTGGCCAGCCTCCATGAGATCCACAGAGTCACAATCCTGGAGCTTCCTCTCTTTCGGAGGGGAAGGCCTGGAAGCTGCAGCAAAAACCGGCAGTGCAGAGATGGAAGCCTGCACCTCTTCCCTAATGTATTGGAGCTCCTCCAGCAGGGATGGGGAGTCCATCCTGACAACACTGTCAGTCATGGCAGACACCTTTGTGTAGGAAGAGGGAAGTTCGTGCCGCAGCCACATTTCCTGGACGGGTTTTTGCTCCCTTTCACAGGTAGCCCTTGTCTCCCTATAGAAAAAAAGGGAAGAGAAGGGGATCCAGTGGGAGTGCAGGGCCTAAACAACTCTACCCCTTGTGACCACCCCCAGAAACACTTACATGAGCTGGGGGAACGCTGGGCTCTGCAGAAGCAGAGGTGGAAGTCTATCACCCTCTATGTTTCAGGGATCAGCCTTACCTGGGTGTAGCTTCCAGCGGGTACTTGTCCAGAAGTACCGTGCCCCCAACGAGGAACACCTGTTCCCTCCCTCCTCCTGGTCACCGGCCGCGGGCAGTAGCGCACGATAAGCCTGCTGGGTTCCCTGGAGCTGCACCCAGTCTGTACAGGAGCCACCGCCGAAAACAGGAAGTGCCCCGCCCAAAACAGGAAGTGCCATCCAGGAACATCTGATGCATGCCCCAGGGACAGCAGCTGGAGGAGGGAGACGCCGGAGAGCTGAACAAGCTTCTGGCGCTGCAATACACGGCCTGCTTTGCCCCGTAGGACGTAGGAAGGCCGGATGGTCCCACCACGGGAGCCCCGAGAAGGAGGAGGCCGCCCCCGACGTCCATCCCTGGCCCGGCTGTAAGTACACCCCAATGCTGCCTCTGCCGGCCTGAAAGCACTGAAACCTCTCCATGCCCCAAGGGGGACAGGAAGACACTGGAGTACTGAGGAAGGGGAGGGGCGTTTAACCTCTCTGTGTTCCTGTCCCCCAATAGGGCGTGGACGACATCCTCCAATGCTGTCGTGGAAGGCGAATAGAGAAAGAAGATTTTTGTGAAAAGAAAGTACTTTTTCACTTTTATAGATCAATTTGTGAAGCACCTGGGGTCCAAAGTGCTCCCTATGCATCTAAATAAATTCCTTGGGGTGTCTAGTTTCCAAAATGGGGTCACTTGTGGGGAGCTTCAATGTTTAGGCACACAGGGGATCGCCATACACGACATAGTATCAACTTACAGTTCCAATTGTTAGCGGACACCATGTCACGTATGGAGAGCCCCTGTGTGTCTAAACATTGAGGCTCCCCCACAAGTGACCCCATTTTGGAAACTATACGCCCCAAGGAACTTATCTAGATGCATAGTGAGCACTTTGAACCCCCAGGTGCTTCACAAACTGATCCGTAAAAATGAAAAAGTACTTTCTTTTCCACAAAAATTTTCTTTTTTCATTTTTATGGATCAATTTGTGAAGCATCTGGGGGTTGAAAGTACTCATTATGCATCTAGATATGTTCCTTGGGGGGTCTAGTTTCCAAAATGGGGTCACTTGTGGGGGAGCTCCAATGTTTAGGCACACAGGGGCTCTCCATATGCGACATGGTGTTAGCTAACAATTTGAATGGAAAATTAGCTCCAATAGTTAGCAGACACCATGTCACGTATGGAGAGCCCCTGTGTGCCTAAACATTGGAGCTCCCCCACAAGTGACCCCATTTTGGAAACTAGACGCCTCACGGATTATATATAGTGGTATAGTGAGCATTTAGAACCTACAGCTACTTCACAGAATTTGATAACGTCATATTGAACATTTTCTTTTTTTCACACAATTTCTCACTTTTAGGGTACTTTCACATCAGCGGTTTTTGCCGTTCACGGCAGATGCGGTGAAAAAACCGCATCTGCCGCGATTACTGCATAACTGCTGCACTTGCGGCACAGTTGCGGCAAGCCCCATAGAATGTCTATGCGGGTTTGAGGCAGGTGCGGCATCAGCACTTGCGGCAGATGCGGCCGCAAAAAAAACACGACTGACCGCGGTTTTTTTCGCGGCTGCACCTGCTGCAAGTGCCGAAACCGCACTTGCCGCACACTTACCGCAAGCCCCATAGACATTGCATGGGGCTTGCCGCAACTGTGCCGCAAGTGCAGTGGTTATGCGGTAATCGTGGCAGATGCGTTTTTTTCACCACATCTGCCGCGATCGGCAAAAGCCGCTCATGTGAAAGCAGCCTTAGAGCATGTGCACAAGATCCGGAGACACCGTGTCCTGGTCGTCTCCTCTCCTGCATTTTTTTTCTAGTATTTCTTTATTAAATAAAAAAAAAAAAAAAATGACGAGGGCTTCGCCACACTTTTGGTCCAGCCAGGTACAGCAGGCAGCTACGGGCTGCCACCAACCCCTTCTGCCTAGTTTTACCTGGCTGGAAACCAAAAATATAGGGAAGCCCTTTTTTTTTTTTTTTTTTTAAATTATTTCATGAAATAATTAAAAAAATAAACGGCGTGGGCTTCGCCATGTTTTTGGGCCAGCCAGGTACAACTAGGCAGCTGGGGGCTGGAATCCTCAGCGTAGGGAGGCCCAAGCTTTCTGGCCCCCCCCCGCTGCGAATTGCAGCCCGCAGCCGCCCCAGAAAATGGCGCATTCATAGAAGCGCCATTTTCTGGCACTGTATCCAGCTCTTCCAGCTGCCGTGTAGCGGTGGCAGACTGGGTAATAAGGGGTTAATGCCAGCTTTTTGGCAGCTGGCACTAAGCCCGAGATTCATAATATAGGGCCAATGTTAGACCCACCCTTAGGAATCTCGAGTAAATTGTAAAGAAGACAACACAGAGAAAGATATTTTTATTAGAAAAAACAAACAAACACAATTTAGACCATCTTTATTTGTCTGTGGCGTCCGACGTAGTCCAGTGGGCGGTGATGTCCGACGTAGTCCAGTGGGCGGTCCCACGATGTTTCTCGGTGTTATAGCATATGGGGGCATCCCCCATATGCTATAATAAGGCACTCTCCCAGGGGAATGATAGGTCATGAACGCTGTAAGTTCATGACCTATCACGATCCTGGGGTCACACAGAGATTCACGGATCTTCATAATAATCTCTAAGGGTACCTTTACACGCCGCAACACGGCGAGAAATATTGATGGCGATATGTTGCCTTGCAATAATCGCCGTTCAAAATCCCTTTTGCAGCGTGTAATTGGGGAATTTGGCAGCGATATGTCGCCTCGCCACGGTCACCTGATTTCACAGCAGTGCACAGAGATCAGGCGACCGTGGCGAGGCAACATTTTGCCACCAAATTCCCCAATTACATGCCGCAATTGGGAGAGATTTTGACGGCGATTATTGCAAGGCGACATATCGCCGTCAATATTTCTCTCCACGGTTACGGCGTGTAAAGGTACCCCTGTGTGACTCCTGGATTGTGATGGGTCATGAACTTACAGAGTTCATGACTTAACCCTTGTTTGACCTCAGGGGAATGATAGGTCATGAACTCTAAGGTCATGGCCCATCACAATTCAGGGACCACACAGGGGTTAACTGATCTTCATGATCTCTAAAGCAGATCACCATGAAGATCACTTAACCCCTGTGTGACCCCAGGGGAATGATAGGTCATGAACTCTAAGTTCATGACCTATCATTCCCCTGAGAGTGCGGTGCGCACAGAAGAGGAGACTGACTGCTGGTGCCAGGATCGGGACCCCAGGATCCAGGAGCGGGACCCCAGGATCCAGGAGCAGGACCCCAGGATCCAGGAGCAGGACCCCAGGATCCAGGAGCAGGACCCCAGGATCCAGGAGCGGATGAGAGAGGGAGGAGGGAAGCTGGAGGAGCGGTGCTGCAGGAGCGGGGCCGGAGGAGCGAGGAGGGGAGCCGGAGGAGCGGTGCTGCAGAAGCGGAGGAGCGGGTAAGAGGAGCGGAGGAGAGGGTTAGAGGGGCGGGGCTGGAGGGGCTGAAGATGGGGGGCTGTGGGTATCAGAGGAGCGGGTAAGAGGAGCGGAGGAGAGGGTTAGAGGGGCGGGGCTGGAGGGGCTGAAGATGGGGGGCTGTGGGTATCAGAGGAGCGGGGCTGGAGGAGCGGAGGGAAACTGGAGGAGGGAAGCTGGAGCGAGGAGGGGGCTGGAGGAGCGAGGAGGGGGCTGGAGGAGCGAGGAGGGGGCTGGAGGAGCGAGGAGGGGGCTGGAGGAGCGAGGAGGGGGCTGGAGGAGCGAGGAGGGGGCTGGAGGAGCGAGGAGGGGGCTGGAGGAGCGAGGAGGGGGCTGGAGGAGCGAGGAGGGGGCTGGAGGAGCGAGGAGGGGGCTGGAGGAGCGAGGAGGGGGCTGGAGGAGCGAGGAGGGGGCTGGAGGAGCGAGGAGGGGGCTGGAGGAGCGAGGAGGGGGCTGGAGGAGCGAGGAGGGGCTGGAGGAGCGAGGAGGGGGCTGGAGGAGCGAGGAGGGGGCTGGAGGAGCGAGGAGGGGGCTGGAGGAGCGAGGAGGGGGCTGGAGGAGCGAGGAGGGGGCTGGAGGAGCGAGGAGGGGGCTGGAGGAGCGAGGAGGGGGCTGGAGGAGCGAGGAGGGGGCTGGAGGAGCGAGGAGGGGGCTGGAGGAGCGAGGAGGGGGCTGGAGGAGCGAGGAGGGGGCTGGAGGATCTGGAGATGGGGTGCTGGAGGGGGTGGAGATGGGGTGCTGGAGGGGGTGGAGATGGGGTGCTGGAGGGGGTGGAGATGGGGTGCTGGAGGGTGTCGGAGGCTGCAAAAAGTGTTGGGGGCACAGGGGGATCTGTTACCCATGCGATCTGACTTGTGACATGTCAGATCGCATGCAGCTGCAGGGGAGGCGGCGCGTTTTTACATGCGCCACCATTTTGAGATGGCCCGGGGGAGGGATGGGGGGTAAGGGGAGTAATCTCGGCACAGGGGGTCTTGCTGGGCTAAGGGGTTGCGGTTTCACTTTAATCCGACATGTGTTTTCATGTAGGATTAAAGTGAAAGTACTTTTTACCAACACTGTCGCTGTTTGTGATGTGATGATCGGTAAACGGTGTTTACCGGTCATCACATTACAGGTCCGGGTACAAAAGCAGCTAATTCCTAATCTCTAGGGTCTCAGCTACAATTGGTACGTTAACATCCTAGAGATATTAGCTCCAGGGGCGGCGCTAGAGAGCTTTTTCCTGCCGACGTCTACAGACGTCGGCTAGGCTTTAGTACCCTTTTTTTCTGACGTCTGTAGACGTAAGGCTGTTGTCTAGGGGTTAAACATCCCTCTGTATAACTAGCTTTTAGTATTGCATCCTCACTGAAACAATATGTACGTGCAATCATCCCTGATAACACCTGTTATGCAAGGCACAATGGCCAAATATTTGCAGTATAACACAGATTCTAACAGCATAACATAATGGGGTTAACAGCAATAAGTGTTAAACCTATAAGGGAATGAGAGACATAGGGTAAAATAAAAGAGGAGAGGGTTCACAGGACCAGCATAAGAAACCAGAGGGAGAGTTAACTAACTCCAGTAACCAGTTTACCAGTTCACAGCATAGGGGTGTGAGGAGTGGCGCTCCCCACGCATATCGCTGCCTGCGCCTGGCAGCTTTGTCAGGGGAAGGTGACCATCCATGCTCCATCCGTGTATTTATGAGGCACCAGCCTCTAATCATGGGGCCCATTTCCAGCTGGATGCAGGAGGAGATCGGGTGGCCAGTCCGTCCCTCCCACATCCAGTATGCACATGCGCGAACGCGCTATTGCGCATGTCAGACTCCAAAGACATGGCCACCCACACAGCGGCGACATGTCCAAAGGCGCATGCGTCGAGAGAAGTGCGCATGCCCAGGTGTCTCCAGCAATATAACCATCAGACATAATGATGTGTCTTACTGTGGGGAAGCAAGAGCGCTCCAAATATCATTCAGCAGGCGTTCTAGACATATTACAACTTACCGTATATACTCGTGTATAAGCCGAGTTTTTCAACACAAAAAATGTGCTGAAAAGTCCCCCCTCGGCATACAGGGCCCCGCCTTGCTGCCGCACACCTGTCAAGCAATAGATCATTATACTTATCCCTGTCGCCGCCGCTCTCTGACACCGCGCTCCTCCGGGTCTTCAAGCTTCCTCCTCCGGCGCACAGGAAATGACGTCATTTCCTGTGCGCCGGAGGAGGAAGCATGAAGACCCGGAGGAGCGCAGTGGCGACAGCGACAGGGATAAGTATAATGATCTATTGCTTTACAGGTGTGCGGCAGCAAGGGGGGGCCCTGTATGCCCTGTATACCACTGATGGGGGGGGGCTGTATACACCACTGGGGCTGCTGCATACACACCACTGGGGCTGCTGCATACACACCACTGGGGCTGCTGCATACACACCACTGGGGCTGCTGCATACACACCACTGGGGCTGCTGCATACACACCACTGGGGCTGCTGCATACACCACTGGGGCTGCTGCATACACCACTGGGGCTGCTGCATATACCACTGGGGCTGCTGCATATACCACTGGGGCTGCTGCATATACCACTGGGGCTGCTGCATATACCACTGGGGCTGCTGCATATACCGCTGGGGCTGCTGTATATACCACTGGGGCTGCTGTATATACCGCTGGGGCTGCTGTATATACCGCTGGGGCTGCTGTATATACCGCTGGGGCTGCTGTATATACTGCTGGGGCCTGAATATACCACTGGGGAGGCTGCTGTAATACTGCTGGGGACTGTATATACCGCTGGGGAGGCTGCTGTATACTACCACTGGGGAGGCTGCTGTATACTACCACTGGGGAGGCTGCTGTATACTACCACTGGGGAGGCTGCTGTATACTACCACTGGGGGGGGGCTGTATACCACACTGCTGAGGGCTGTATACCTGTGCTGGGGTCCACCCTCAGCTTATACACGAGTCAATAGGTTTTCCCAGGTTTTGGGGCAAAAGTAGGGGGTCGGCTTATACACGGGTCGGCTTATACACGAGTATATACGGTATACCTTTTATATAAGAAAAAGAATAGATTTTTAAATACAACAATTATGTTTATATTTATACAGGATAAGTATATCATCTGTCAGGATGGAGTTACCTAAAGGGAAATAGATATATACTCTAAGGGCTACAGTTGTAACCATGTTAACATAGATCATAGGAGGACATCCTAAGGGGAGAGAACGATGTGGTAAAGTGTATCAGATGAAAGAAGAAATCCAAGTTAAGGAAATTTTTGTCTTCTAGCTCTAGGTGGTCCAAACTGGACCCAAACTAAACCAAGAGACCAAACAAATCTCTATCGAAAAAACGAGGGGAGCACCAAAAAGGGTGCAACTTTAAACAATAGGATTTGGTTAATTTGCCCCTTTTCCTAAGCTATAAAAGAACCTGCCCCAATCCAAACGCATTTTTGAGGTTGTATTGCTTTTTAGAGACCTTCTATCTGCTTAATTGATTTTGTAAGTTTGCCCACTGACAATGACATAAACAGTCTAATTTTAAGGGTAGGTTAATGTTAGCCATGATTTTCTGGATTTTATTTTTGACATTCTCGCCCACTTTGTCTAAATTATATAAATGTATTTGCATTTTGCAGAGAGAAATAAAGTATTTCATCCTATACCAACCATTAGGAGTTCTGGCTCCTACAGACCAGTTAGATGTTCCTAATCAACTTGTTACCTGTAGTATTTGGTCCTTTTGCCAAACAAGACCTAATACTTGGTGGCAAAACTCTTGTTGGCCAGTACAGCAGTCAGACTTTTTTTTTGTAGTTGAGGTGGTTTGCGCACATGTCAGGAGGAATTTTGGTCCACTCCCTTCTGCAGATCACCTCTAAATCATTAAGATTTTGAGCTGTTGTGGGGGAAATCTGGCAATTTCCTATAGATTTATAGAATAGCAATATGTCTTATAATCATTAATATGTTTGTAATAATACTCGGAATGAAATATTAAAGTTTTTTCATATTTACTCATATATATAGTAGATATAGACGGTTCTTCTTTCTATATCTCTTTATATTCTTTCTGTCTATTTCTTTGTCTCTCTTTCTCTCTTTGTATATTCTTCTTTGTCTGTCTGTCTCACTATATCTATCCTGATTACTTTGCTCTCTCTCTTTCTCTCTCCTTGTTCCATTTTGTCTGGTCATCACTGCCTCCATCTTAGGCCTTCCCTCAGGCCTCTTGTGCCATTTTATGTGTGAGTTTAAGTCTTACAGAATATCTGGATGCAGCTGGAAGAAGACGCAGAATTGGGGGATGGACGGGAATAACCGAGATAAAACCTGTCTATGAAGGCTTCTATTGAAGAAAGTGTTGAGAAAGGAATGTGAGATGACCTTCAAGTTACCGTCTGCCAGCTCGGAGATAACACCAAGGAGAGAGGCGTGAACTCAAGAAAGAAGATAGCATACTAATTACAATTAACCAATCTATACGCGTATATTAGCATGCAGACCACCTAACACACTAGTTAATACACCCAGTTTTGAATACTCCCGCCTAGTTCATTGGAAGTATAAGATGTGTTGTACTCCGGAAGCAAGTTAGTTGCTGCTGAGGATTTTACTTTGTTATAACTCTGAACATAATATAAGTTTGAAACAGAACTTAGTCTGATTTATTCTTATAACGGTACCATATGTTCATAGTCTAATTTGGAATGACTGGTGAATGAGCAATTGCCGTGCTTAAACGACCCCGGCACTGTTGCTTGGCAACTCAGAGCTTCAGCTCCCTCCATCAGTTTTCTATGGGATTATGTCTGGAGACTGGCTAGGCCACTCCATGACCTTAATATGTTTGTTTTTCAGCCACTCCTTTGTTGCTTTGACTGTATGTTTTGGGTCATTGTTTTGCTGCAAGACCAGCCACGACCCATTTTTAATTTCCTGGCGGAGAGAAGGAGGTGGTCACTCTGGATTTTACGGTGCATAGCTACATGCATTGTCCCATTGATGTGGTGAAGTAGTCATGTGCCCTTAGCAGAGAAACACTCCCAAAACAATGTTTACACCGCCATTCTTGACTGTGGGGACAATGTTCTTTGGGTCATAGACAGCATTTATCTTCCCCCAAACACAGTGAGTTCAGTTAATGCCAAAGAGCTCAATTTTTGTCTCATCTGACCACAGGACCTTCTCCCAATCAGTCTCAGAATCACCAAAGTGTTCACTGACAAACTTCATATGGGCCTGCACATGTGCCTTCTTGAACAGTGGGACTTTGCGGACACTGCAGGATTTTAATCTATTATAGCGTAATGTGTCACCAATGGTTTTCTTGGTGACAGTGGTACCTGTTGCCTTGAGATCATTAACAAATTTTAGGCCGAAATCTCGCCTTCCTCATGATCCGGATACCCCATAATGTGAGATTTTTCATGGAGCCCCAGATCGATGTCGATTGATACTCATTTTTGTATTTCTTCTATTTTCTTACTATTGCACCAATAGTTGTCTCCTCCTCACCAAGCATCTTACATTTGGTTTTATAGCCCATTGCAGCATTTTGCACGTCTAGGATCTTTTCCCGGACATCCTTAGAAAGCTCTTTGGTCTTGTCCATGTTGTAAAGGTAAGAGTCTGACAGACTGAGTATGTGGACAGGAGTATTTTGTACAAATGACAATTTAAGACAGCGTCTTTAATACAGTTAATGAGTTGAGTAGGAGCGTCTAACTGTTCTGTAGGAGTCAGAACTCCTAATGGTTCGTAGAGGATCAAATACTTATTCCTCTCTTCAAAATGCTAATACATCTATATAATTTAGACAGTGATTTTTTGGGATTTGATTGTATATATTCTAATCTCTCACTGTTAAAATTAGCCTACCCATGAAAATTATAGACTGTTCATGTCTTTATGAGTGAGCAAACTTACAAAATTAGCAAGGGATCAAATACTTATTTCACCACTGTATGAATAAAAAAAAAGCAAGGTGGGTAGGACATTTAGTTAAGCCCCCGTCACACTAAGCGAGATGCCTAGCAAGATCGCTGCTGAGTCACAAGTTTTGTGACGCAACAGCGACCTCAACATCGATCTCGCTGCGTCTGACACGTAGCAGCGATCAGGCCCCTGCTGTGAGATTGCTGATCGTTACAAACCGTTCTGGACCATTTTTTTGATTGTTGCGCTCCCGCTGTGTTTGACAGGGACAAAGGACCAACAATCTCAATACTACGCCGAGAGTGACAGGGTCTCAACTACCGCTTTATTATTGCTGCGTCGCTGGTGAGATTTGACTGTTTGACATCTCACCAGCGATCACGTAGCGACGCACCAGCGATCCCTACCAGGTTGGATCGTTGTCGGGATCGCTGGTGCGTCGCCAAGTGTGACGGTACCCTTAGAAGGCAATGCTATGTGCGTGTATAAGGCTTTAATATTTTTAGCACATTAAAACAAGTTATTCAAACTGTATGTTCACATGCAGAATTTTTGCTGCAGCGAAAACCTACTCTTTTGGCAATATAAGAGCTGCATGCAAAACGTGCATTTACTGTATTTTTGCTGAGCTCATCACCTTTAACAGCATTTTTGTGTTAGGATTACAGGTGTGCTTTTGTCTACAGTACATTTACTTGTTAGTTTTATTCACAAAGAATGCAACAAAACTTTGTTGCATTTTTTTTGCTGCATTTTCTCTTCATCATTGCTTTCTATGGGTGAAAAAAAAAAAGCTACAAAAATATTATATATTCATTTATATAGCCCTATAAATTCCATAGCACTTTACATGAATTTGCAACACTGTCCCCATTGGAACTAACAATCTATCAGTAGGTCTTTGAAATGTGGGAGGAAACAGGAGAACTCTGAGGAAATGCACGCAAACATGGGGAAAACATACAAACTCCATGCAGATGTCGTCCTTTATGGGATTTGAACCCAGGACCCCAGAGCAGCAAGGCTGCAGTGCTACCACTGAGCCACAGTGCCACCCAAAATGTTGAAAATATGACATTCTACAGATTTAAACATATGCCGATTTTCGCATATTCAGCCAGGAAAGAAAAATCTCATATATATGCTTTTTTTTTTAAATCTCAGCTGTAATCTCTAGTACTGTAAGGCTGCCTTCAGACTTGCAGATGCCTCCGCAGCATTTTGCAGAGGCATCTGCAAGCATCTGCATGCAGACCGCGGCCCCTATGTTTATAATGGAGCGCATGGCGGTCTGCAGATGCTTGCAGACCGCCGTGCGCTCTCATTGCCCTCCATCAGTGATCTGTGCGCAGGCGGATGCCTGCGCACAAATCACACACTCTCGCCCGCACCAGGGACGTGAGATGTTGCGTCCCTGGTGCGGGCAAGATTGTGTGATTTGTGCGCAGGCATCTGCCTGCGCACAGATCACTAATGGCGGGCAATGAGAACGCACGGCGGTCTGCAAGCATCTGCAGACCGCCGTGCGCTCCATTATAAACATAGGGGCCGCGGTCTGCATGCAGATGCTTGCAGATGCCTCTGCAAAATGCTGTGGAGGCATCTGCAGGTCTTAAGGCAGCCTAAAAAACTGTAATCTCTAGTACTGTAAAAAGAAGCTTTTAATTTGTCTACAAAGATCAGCAAAAAAAGCAGCAAAGATATGAACACAGCATACAAGTGCACATAAATGAAAGGACATTAGTCAATTTACTATTCTCAAGTATACTGAAATACCATTGATTTACTGACCTGATCTGTCTGAGTATTTCAATCTTGACCCTTTCATAACCACCGTAGTCAACATACCGTATCTCTACTTCTTCAGAGTCTTTGTAATAGGCCACTACCTGTGCCCTCCACCACGCATCATCTCCAGCTGGTGCTGCACAAATAACCCCAACTAAGAAGGAAAATTAAAAGATGAGTAAGGGCCTCTTCACATCAGCGGTAAGCGCTGATCGCAGCAGTTGCGGAGAAAAAAAAACGCATCTGCCACAGTTACCGCATATCGGCTGCACTTGTAGTTCACTTGCGGCAAGCTCCATGCAATGGCCATTGGGTTTGCGGCAGGTGCAGCAAGTGCGGCATAGTTGCGGTTTCGGCACTTGCTGCCGCGAAAAAAACGTGGTCAGCCGCATCTGCCAAAACCGCACTTGCCGCACACTTACCACAAGCCCCATAGACACTGCATGGGTCTTTGCCGCAAGTGCGGCCGTTATGTGGTAACTGCGGCAGATACGTTTTTTTTCACCGCAACTGCCGTGATCAGCGCTTACCGCTGATGTGAAAACGCCCTTAGTCTGTAAAGGATTATTCTCCTGTTATGAAATTGGTATAGTTAGACAGCATGAAAATAATTTTGCAACCAACTGGCTTTTTCTGTTGAGAGCTCATCTTACACAGTTTACAGCGCATTACTGAAGAGACCGACCCATAGAGCATGGTCAAGTATGAACAGTAGCTACATCCCAGGTATAATAGCTGAGGAAGGCTGTTGTGTATAAAATATACAGCCGAAACGCGTTGTATGTACTTTGAGACCCCTTATATTGCAATTTTTATTTTACATTCTAATTTGCTATTTTGATATTAATAAACTTTATAATAAAAAAAATACAAAGACAGCTGAGCTTCCAGACTGTGGGAGCGCCCTCCACCGGACATTTTTCCATAAACTACATCCTAGGTTCAGAAGTTAAAGGGCTGTCCAGGATCATTACTACGGGCTTAGAAACCAACAAGCAGATAGTTAGCAACTACCTCCCTGTTCTACCCGAAGGGGGGGATCAGAGGTTTTACCGAACGATTCTGCTTGTGATTTATGTTCTCCACAAGAAAGCAGTTCTTTCTTATCCAGCCTGCTCTATCGATTGGACATGACTGCTGACATCATACTGTTTGAGGCCCAACCCCCAATCATCATAACAGCAGTCACGTCCCGTGAGCATAGTGGAATAGAATCTGCTGCTCAGTTGACACAATTTAGCAGGGGAGTCACTGGCAGGAGCGGTCTGTGACCACTCTGTGTTGGTATAGTTTAGCACTGCAAGCAAGCAAGAAGCTGGCAACTGTTTGTTAGTTCTTAGGGCAATAGGAAGGAAAAAAAATTTGCAGTTACGAATAACCCCCTTTAAAGTGAATCATATTTCAAGGAAGTCAGAACCAGTGGCGTAACTTCAGACCCAGGGGCACCGATGCAAAAGCTCCAACTGGGCCTCCAATTATTGCAAATCTTCAATAGTATTAGTCTTTCTATAAGCCAATGGGACTATTGGGACACCCCTAGGTTGTAGGGCTCAGGTGCGATCGAAACCTGTGGTAGTTATGCCCCTGGTCAGAACTCTGGGGAACAGTTTGCTGATGAAGACATGATGAAAAAAAACTCTTAAATCCCAATTTAGTTGTACTGTTCAGACACTATTTTATTCAAAGGGCTCTCTTGGATGAGCATATAAAGCAGCAGAGTGCCATCCCTCCGACTATAGTGCTATAGCCTTTGGACCAATGTTAATCTATGGGCCAGTGCTGTTCATCTTTTTTTGCTTTAGCCGATTGGCATAAGATTTAGAAAAGATAAAGTTGTCTACTGTCCCTGCCTGCAAACTATAAAGAGATGTAAAGTGCACTTCCTCACCTTCATACTAGCTTTAATTCAGTATAACACTGAAGCTGATCTTTGCTGCTTCCTCTCCCTTCTAGGACACTATACACTTCAGGGGTCATGGCTGTTCCCTTTTGTTAATAACAGTCAGGCGCGTAATAGAAGCAGTTTCTATTCTGTCTGATAACAGTGGGCGTGGGAGTCTGTGGTCATGCCACCTGTTCTCAAACTGAAGCAAAGCAGTTATGTAGTTGGCTGTTACAAACCGCAAGAGGCAGGCTTTGTTCTCCTATGTAACGTCTCAGCGAGGAGAGGGAGCAGCAAAGAGCAGCTGCAGCGTTACACTGAATTAAAGGTAGTGCAAGAATGGGGAACTGGACAGTGTATCTCATCTTTATAGTTTGAGGGCAGGGGCAGTAGGACATGAAGTAGTTCCTTCATGTCCTCCAATTCTCACATATGGGAGAAACATATTACAATACATTGAGTGATGAGAACTGGGCACTGACCTGCCGTGCGGTGGTAAATAGCACAGATCCGGAAAGTGGCGTCCTCCTACAGCGGTGCACAGCTAAGGTTGAAGATCCATAGAAGTTATAGAAAGAGCGACACTCTGGTGGATGAAGTGCAGTAGCAGCTTTATTAATTAAAGGTCCAAGAGGTGAACAAGCAGGGAGGGAGAGGGATGCAGGGCGACGGAGAGGCATGCAGAGCGACGGCGACCACAATTGTGGACCTGTAGAAGCGCCAGTCGGTGTGAAGCGGTCACAGTCGTCCTGCATCTCTCACTCCCTGCTTGTTCACCTCATGGACCCTTAATTAATAAAGCTGCAACTGCCCTTCATCCAACCGAGTGCTTCTCTTTCTATAACTTCTACATATTACAATAAATGACATATGGATCAAACTCTGATAAAAGTTGAGCCAAGTATCAGTGCTATAGTTTCACGTGATCCCCTTGCATGAAAAAACCTTATGGTTGTGTGAGCGACCCCATGCAGAAAGAACCACAAGCACTTCCAACTGATTAGAGGAAGCCCTTTGAACTGCATATGCCTGCTAGATAACCATGCAAGCATTGCATCACAATCCTGAGCCATATTTCCTGAGCCGAGAGTATCAACTGTACAGACAATGACATTGTCATTCTCAGCTCAGGATGCGATGCGATTACTGTACTGGTAATACAGCAGGCATCCAGTGGTGGGCTGATTTAGGTAGAAACTTCATACATACAGCAGGCATAGAGTGGACGCTGACATGTAAGGAAAAACAGTGGAGTCGGCGGCCATGCCCTCACCACACCCAGTTATTGGCTGCAGCCCGAAGCGGAAACTGCTCTGTGACAAAATCCCATACAAGAGGCGTGGAAGCCAAGGAGCAAATACTACTTCATGGTTTTATAAATGATCTAAAAATCCTAGACCTGCAGTGGACAGCTCAGATTCAGAGTGAGAGAGCAGGGGCAGCAGAATAGGTTTTTTTTTTTTAATCTCCCCGAAGTTGCCCTTTAAGTGAAATCTTATTAGTATCTTATTGGTAAATGACAAATTTATGAAGATAGTTATAAATTTTGTCTGAGGCTTTTTATTAAAAGTGATCGGTTCTCTTTAAAAGAAACTAGCAGAAAAGTAAACTCACCTTCTACCGGTGTGGGCAATGTTGGAACTCCAGGCTGTGAATAACAAAGATACATCTGCTGATCCAAGCCACGAAGTGCATGAAATGTTGGATGTGTATGCTGCTGAACAAACATGTGTCCTGCATTCACCACATTTACTACAATGACTTCAACCGTCACTCCATCCGGAAGCATAAGCTATAATGAATTTAAAAAAATAAAAATACATTTTCAATTCAACCATAACATTACTTTAAAGAAAACACTTTATAAGTAGGAATTGAAGGGGTTTCTCTGGAATACAGAAGAATAGGTATATAAAGGAAAGGCAATTATAAATAAATATTTATTTAGAAAATCACAATTTGTGTGTCTTTGAAAGTAATCTCTATAGAATTAAAGTGTGAGCCACATTTTACACTGAGCATGTGCAGTAGGAAGCGCTATCTCCTCCTTCATATGTAAGAAAATGTGCTCTCCTAACATTATTGGAGAAACTAGAAGTGCTGGGGTACGAAGAAGCCACTCAAAATGTCTGTGTACCCCATCTTTCTGAATAACAAAACATGGTATTGATCAGGGGTCTTAAATGTGCAGCCCTTGAGGCTGCTTTATGCCCACAGGCATGGTAGAACCCTTAAGGATATCTGTACAGTTCAGGAGCGCCGACACCTGAGCTTTGCAGCTGACATCAGCATATGACATCAGCTGCTGGCCTCTGACAGATGGCTGGCATTGGAGAGAGCTAGTCTCTGGGCGCATATTTTTTTTTTTTTAAGCTCCTGAAGAGCCAGCGCAATGGGAACAATAAGATCTGTGCCATTAATACATACGCCCTGCCAGTTTTCAGATACCCTGCTGGCATAGTGTGCTGGCAAAAGAAGAAAAGGAAGCTGCAGATGTGAAGGCCCGAAAGCTCCTTACAATGCATGGAGGGTTCCACCCCCAAGTCTAACACCCAAAGATTGTATACCAACAGAAAGGAGTGTGGTCGAGGCTTGATAGGAGTCCAAGCCACCATCATAGATGAAACAAGAAGTATCCAGGAATACATCAGAAAAATGGCACCAAAAGATGAGATGCTGAGGGAGAGCCTAAGGCAGCATCAACAACAGTCCTGGAAGGAAAAACAGGAACATGAAGTGCCATGGCATGACAAGAACCTGCATTGGATGTATCATCGACAGGTAATGGAGGTGGTTGGCATGGAGAAATCCTACCAATAACTGGAGAAAGCTGGACTCCAAGACCGCACAGAGGCACTAATCATAGCAACCCAATAGCCGACGCCAAGTACCAGATCCACAGATCCATAGATGCAAGGATCTACAACAAGAGAAGTGGAAGGTGAAGGCATCAGTGATTTCAGTGGCGGTAGGGGGTGAGTGTTCCAAGTGCTCCTAAGTTGGAAAAATAACTACAAAAGATCCCAGGAGCAACATCTGAACGCTGTCCAGAAAAGCAGTGCTGGGAAAAACTGCGCAGAACCATCGAACTCCCAGGACTCTGGTAGAGGACCAATGAGAGAAGGAGGACAAAAAACCACCCCACAGGGGTGGGAAGGTAGTAAAATAATTATATATAATACAAAAGGAATATGTGAAATGTTACTTACTGAGCATCGTGTATGGATTAACTATGGATTTGAACAACTTGCCTTCCCAGTCAATTTTTGCATGACATTTGAATTTTTCCCCACTTGTCTTCCAAGACCCGCAAACTTTTATTTTTCTGTCGATATACCCATACAAGGGATTTTTTTTTTTTTTTTTTTACAGGACAAGTTGTCTTTTTGAATAACACCATCAATTTTACCAAAGTACTAAACACAGATAAAGAATTTCAAGTTACCAGTTGATGAAATGTTGAGAAAAAAAAAAATGCATTTCACTATTTGTTTTCATTTTTTTTTATGGCTGTCATTGCATAGTTCAAAGGACTGCAGCATTTTCATATAGTTCAGAAGGAGATTACAGCATTTCACCTATGAACACCTGAACACTGGGGCCTGAGGTCGGGGGGAAAGAAGGGGTGATGGCAGTATCTGATGGGATGATCACTCCCATCAGAGAGGCTCCACAGCCACCCAGTACCTGCTGCCGGTACTGCTCTCCCCAAGCTCCTGTGCCCTGCTCCTTCCATTCCTGACCTCCCCCTGTCCCGTTCCTCCTCCTGCCCTGGATCTCTCCTCCCACCTTGGTCCCCCGATCGCCCCCCCGTCCTCCTTCCTCCCGCTCCGGTCCTGTCCCTTTTCCTTCTCCCCCACACACACTCTTGATCCCCGTGCCCCTCCACCACCCTCCCCCTGTGCTGCCCCCATACCTCTGTTCCCCGCCACCGCGCTTCTACGTCGCTGGGCTTCTCCACTGTGCAGCTCCTCCTGTGTGCAGGCTGATCTATCACAGGAGGAGCTGCCGGACACCAGGCTGCTGACCGGAGGATCTGTCTGTGAAGTGAGTATGAATGGATAATTGATGATGATTGGATGGATGATGGATGGATGAATGATGGATGGGTGGATGGATGGAGAGCCTGGATGTGTGGATGGCTAGATGGGTGGATGGATGGTGTCAAAGTCAAGGTACACTGTGCGGCAGATCATTGCCATACAATGCACCATGACTCTGTCCCCAGAAACTACAACAAGGGATCAATTGCCATACAGTGCATGATCACTATGGCACCAGACTACAAGTGACACCTGATCCCTGGTTGCAGTCTCTGGATGTAGCAGAGGCCATTGAGAGTCGTGGGACCATTGCTTTGGACTACGTCAGATAATAAAGATGGAGTCCAAATTTTGATTGATTTTTTTTTTTTTTTTCGAATAAAAAGATTTTTCTCTGAGTGGTGTAATTTTTTTTTTTACTATTTACTAGAGATTCCTAATGGCCGGGTCTAGCACTGGCCCGACATTATGAATCTCAGGCTTAGTGCCAGCTGCCAATAAAACAAGCTGGCATTAACGACTATTACCCAGTTTGCCACAGACACCAGGGCAACTGGAAGAGTCTGGGTAAAGCGCCAGAAAATGGCACATCAATGAATGTGTCATTTTCTGGGGTGGCTGCGGGCTGCAATTCGCAGCATGGGGGGCCCAGAACGCTTGGGCCTCTCCATGCTGAGGATTCCAGCCCTCAGCTGTTTAGTTGTACCTGGCTAAACCAAAAATATGGCAGACCCCACGTAGTTTATTTCCTCAAATTATATAAATAAAAAAAAAATAAAAAAATGTTGGGCTTCACTGTATTTTTGGTTGCCAGCCAGGTACAACGAGGCAGCTGGGGTGGGTGGCAGTCCATAGCTGCCCAGTTGTACCTGGCTGGTTCAAAATATGGCAGGGCACCACGGGGGTTTTTTTTTTTTTGTTTGTTTGTTTTAATTATTTCTACAAATAAAAAAACAAACAAAAAAAAACATGGAGTGACCACCTGGGGAAGATAGATATTCTATTGAAACATGTTGTGGAGAAGGAGGGGAGCCTGAATAAAGGTCTGTTGAAAAACCATCCCAGTGCCTGCTGCCTTTGTGCCTGAGCACCTCCAATTAGGCCGCTTAAGAGTTTACCTTCTAAACTCAACCATTAGGAATTTCTAGTAAATAATACACAATACTCAGAAAAATAATTTTATTAGAAGAAAAAACAAACATCTCAACTCCATCTTTATTACTCCCACATAACCCTCCACGATCCTTCATGCAGAGTCTGCAGGGAGAGAACAAGTGTCCTCTCCCTGCAGAGTCTGCAATCACACTGAGTGCAGGGACTCTGAATGACGTCACATGCGGTAGTCAGAAACTGTTACAGGGGAGTGGTGACCTTACTCGCTGAGTAACCAGGGCTCCCCATGGCAGTGATCTCAAAATATTGTCACTTGTGTTGGGGGTTCCACTGTTTAGGCACATCAGGGGCTATTCAAATAGAACATGACACCCACAGACCATGCCATCAAAATCTGTGTTGCAAAATGTCACTCCCTCCCTTCAGAGCCCTGCCGTGCACCCAAACAGTGGTTTTCCGGCACATACAAGGTATCGGTGTACTCAGGAAAAATTGCCCAACAAATTTTAGGATCCATTTTATCCTGTTGCCCATGTTAAAATGAAAATAAAATTGAGGCTAAAGAACATTTTTTTTTTCTCCACAAAAAAGTACTTTTTCATTTTTACAGATCAATTTGTGAAGCCCCTGGGGGTTGATGGCGTTCACTATGCATTTACAAAAGTCCCTTTGGGGGGGAGGGGAAAATCTAGTTTCCAAAATGGGGTCACTTGTGGGGTAGCTGCAATGCTTAGACACACAGGGGCTCTCCATACAGCGTCTCCCATTTATAGTGGAAGAGGTTGTCCAGGATTTATCAAGGGAAAAAAAAAAATGTGCCTAAGCACTAACAGGCAGGTAGCTGCCAGATACCGTTCACAGCCACCAACACAGAGCTGTCAAATCGATTTTGCAGCTTCTGCTGACGTCACGTCAACAGAGAGACAGCTTTTCTCTTCTGTTTAGGAGTTTCAGAGCTACCACCATGCTGATTCACAACTAGCCTCCCAATCAAGTAGCGGGGAGACGACTGTCAATCAATAGGAGACAGTCTGTCCTGCCCCTTCCACACAGCAGAGCAGAAAAGCCAGCTCTGCTCAGCTTACCACACCATGCTGTCCCTGGCAGGAGCGGTCTGTGACCGCTCTGTGATGGGGATGAATGGTGGTGATTAGTGCCAGGCACAAAAGGCGGGTACAATGGGCACAGAAAGTATTTGGACCCCTTTAAACTTTTCACTGTTTCTTTGCAGCCATTTGGTAAATTCAAAAAAAAGTTATTTTCTCATTAGGCTGGTTTCACACTGCAGTTTTTTCCCTCATCAGGTTTGTGTGCCAAAACCAGGAGAAGAACTTGCAGAGAAAAACTATAATTGAAAGATTGACACCTGTTCTGAGTTTTGGAGACACTTCTGGTTTTAGCACACAAACCGGATGGAACCTGATCAGTGAAAAATCTGCAGTGTGAAACCAGCCTTAATGTACAATCTGTACCCCATCTTGACTGAAAAAAAAAAAAAAAATAGAAAAGTAGAAATGTTTGCAAATTTATTAAAAAAGAAAAAAAATTGAAATATCATATGGTCATATAAGTATTCAGACCCTTTGCTTGGACCCTTATATTTAAGTAACATGCTATCCATTTCCTTGTGATCCTCATTGAGATGGTTCTACTCCTTCATTGGAGTCCAGCTGAGTATAATTAAACTGATCAGACTTGATTTGGAAAGGCATACACCTGTCTATATAAGATCTCACACCTGATTTCTGATTAGGTGATCACCTGAACCAAATCTTATTTAAAGGGAACCTGTCAGGTGGTTTATGTCTCCCCAGCTATCACTGTCTGTATCACTGTACCTGTAGCTTTATAATACTATTCTAATCATCCCTGTCTGAGCTCATAGTGTAATGTGAAAGGTGAAAGAAAAGCATTTACATACTTACATTTCCTTATGTAATGAGGCAGTCAGTCCCCAGGTTGGAGGACGGGGACTGTTTGGCAGGTTAATAGTTAACATTACAGCCTTGTGCTAGAACATGTTGGGAGACCTGATGTGATGTCATAACCATGTGACTACAATAGGTGGAGCTAAGTTCTCATAGAACATAATACGTTTGCTGGCTTAGCTCCGCCCACTATGGTCACATGATCATTACATCACACAGGTCCTTTAGCTATCCGAGTTAACTATTATCCTGCCAGACAGTCCTCTTCCTCCAAGGTGGGGACTGAAATGTTAGTGAATAAATGCTTTCTATCCCCTTTCACATTACACTATGAGCTCACACAGGGATGATTAGAATAGTATTATAAAGCTGCAGCTACAGACAATGATAGCTGGGGAGGTATAAACCACCTGACAGGTTCCCTTTAAAGAGGGAAAGTATAAAAAACACTGTGGTCTTCACAATCCTCTTGCAATAGGACAAGCTTGATGGCAAAACAAGTGCTAGGAATAGCCCAGAAGTAATTTGAATGAAAAAATATATATGTATATATGATCTAGCGCTTACCGTTTTCCATCCTGCTTAACAAATCAATCTCAACAGATTTTTTATTTTAAAAAATGCTTTTATTTTCCACATTTGAGTTAAAAAGAATTTTTGTTCATAAAATTGGACAATAATAAATTATGTTAAAAAATTCTTGTTGAATTGATGGAGTCTCTGACTTCAATCGTATATTATTGTGTATTCTTCTGTATTTATTGGTGTTGCTGTAATCTGAAATGAAGTTTAATATTAAGGTCTTTTTGGGTTCTTTTGTTGGTAAAGTGCTTCAATTCTATTTGATCTGCGTCTTACCTATATAAATGCAGATAACGTGTATTCAGTGCTCTTTGTGAGCTTGATTGATGCTCACCTGAGATATGTATATAGTTGGGTGATTAGCATAAAATATCCAATTATTTTCCTTTTTCATTTGTTGCACCAAAAATTATAGTAATGATACGCACCTATTTTTGTTTGCATAGGTGTTAGTATTTATCCATGTTGAGTAACAAGTTCAATTCGTACGTGTTGGTAATATGGATTAGGTACCAATTTTGGCTAATAGATGCTGTATAGTGGTTACACTGCCTAAATTCTTACATTTAAATGTAGGACTTCAGTTAAATGATTTTTTTTCTCAGAGTGTCCTATAGTATTCTGGAAATTAATCCTCCCCTTAGGGTACTGTCATTGCTTTAAAAACCTAAAATGATTAATATCATATGCTTCAATCAAAGAGGCACATACCTATATGTAGTAAACAACAATACTACTACTGATCACTTGTGGCTTCAAGCTACTACGTACTACTCACTGTTCGTTTGTGGTAGTGGGTCCTAGCAGACTTCAGCAGATTTCAGTGCTGGCTGTACTCCCTATTGCCGCAGCGTCTGGGCGAGTGCACTATCACCGCGGCCTCCGGTGATGCCTCCTGGTTGTGATGTCAGACACCTGATGAAGTGGGGCGTCACCCCATGAAACGCGTTGAGCCCGCCCACAGACAGTATTCACGCCCTGCATAGGCTTAGCACAGTGACTGCTGACGTTAAACTCCGACAGTCAGAGTCACATGACCGCGTCAGCTGACCGCGCACAAATCTGACATCACAACCAGGAAGCAAGGCGCATCACCGGAGGTGTGTTTGAGTATATTATCTAATATAAAAGCTGAATGTGTGTATGTGTTTGTGCATGTCCGGGATTGGAATCTACACTGTCGCAACTACAGCCATAAAATTTTGCAGTGTCACACATCTGGACCCCGAGAGCGTCATAGACTATGTTGTGAGGCGAAATTTTAACCCCGCGTGTTCCAATTCACCAAACAATTTTGGCCTCATCTACATAATGGAGAGAAAGTAACAGTTACAACAGTTGTAAATGAGAGGGGCTTAATGACAGCACCAAAGACTAACAGCAAATACCAGCATATAGTCACTAAGGTGGGGCCCTGACATGGAATATTCACCACGCACGGGGACATGTATACACACCACATGCACAGAGTAACAGCTAAGGTGGAACCCCAACATTGGATACACCACGCACCCGAACACACACACATACCACAAAGACACACACAACACAGACACAGACCACACAGAGACCCTCCACAGGGACACACACACAAACACACCCTATAGGGACACATGCACTCACCCCACAGGGACACACCCCACGGGAACACACAGACCCCATAGGGATAGGCACACACCACAGACACACCCCTCCCCCTAAAAGGACACACACCATAGGGACCCCCCCACAGGGACACACACACCACACAGACAGACACAAATGTGCACAAATCGCCTCACACAACTCGCCTCATACGTCTGATATCTTTAATTTCCAAAAATAAACATCTGATTAAAAACAGCCAATGTGCAACACATGTGCCATATAGGGAATTAAGGCAGATGTCAGTCACACGAACGGTCTTTTGGGTGTGTGTTAGGTAACATATACTGCCCGGCCAGGGGGAGGGTTTACTGTTGGCTGGAGATTTATTAGGCTGCCTATAGCAACCAATCACAGCTCAGTTTCTATTTTCCTACAGGTCATTAATATGACATTCAAATTCTATTTTGTCACAGCTAACATCAGCTCTTTATTAACCGGGCGTAGCCTGGTACTACAGCTAAATATATATATATATCTAGCTGTAGTACCCGGCTTAATAAATAACTGCTGTTAGCTATAACAAAATAGAATTTGAATATGTCATTAATGACCTGTAGGAAAATAGAAGCTGAGCTGTGATTGGTTGCTATAGGCAGTCTAATAAATCTCCAGCCAACAGTAAACCCTCCCCTGGCCGGGCAGTATATGTTACCTCACACATACACATAATAGACAGCTCATGTGACTGACATCTGCCTTAATTCCCTATATGGCACATGTGTTGCACATTGGCTGTTTTTAATCAGATGTTTATGTTTGGAAAATAAAGATATTACACGTATGAGGCGAGTTGTGTGAGGTGATTTGTGCACATCTGTCTGTGTGGTGTGTGTGTCCCTGGGGTGTGTATGTGTGTGTCCTTGTGGAATGGGGGTCTGTGTGGTATGTGTCTCTGTTGTGTGTGTGTCTTTGTGGTGTGTGTGTGTCCCTGTGGGGTGAGTGCATGTGTCCCTGTGGGGGGGGGTCTGTGTAGTGTGTGTCTCTGTTGTGTGTGTCTTTGTGGTGTGTGTGTGTGTCCCTGTGGGGTGAGTGCATGTGTCCCTATAGGGTGTGTATGTGTGTGTCCCTGTGGGGGGTGTCTGTGTGGGGTGTGTGTGTCTGTGGTGTGTGTGTCCCTGAGGGGCGAGTGCATGTGTCCCTATAGGGTGTGTATGTGTGTGTGTCCCTGTGTGAGGTGTGTGTCCCTTTGTGGTGTGTGTCCCTGTGGGGTGAGTGCATGTGTCCCTATAGGGTGGCTATATGTGTGTGCGCCTGTGGGGGGGGTCTGTGTGGTGTGTGTGTCTGTGTTATGTGTGTCTCTTTAAGGTGTGTGTCCCTGTGGGGTGAGTGCATGTGTCGCTATAGAGTGTGTGTGTGTGTGTCCCCTTGGGGGAGGTGTGTGTCTGTTTTGTGTGTCTCTTTGTGGTGTGTGTGTTTGTTCAGGTGAGTGGTGAGTATCCAATGTTGGGGCTGCACTTTAGCGACTATACACTTGCTGTTACTGTTTGTGTGCATGTGATGTGTATACATGTCGCCGTGTATGGTGAATAGCTTATGTTGGGGCCCCATCTTAGTGACTATATGCTGGTATATGCTGTTAGTCATATCAGTGCTATCATTAAGCCCCTCTTATTCACAACTGTCATCTGGTAACTGTCACTTTTTCCCCATATATAGATAGGGGCAAAATTGTTTGGGGAATTGGAATGCGCGGGGTTAAAAATTCGCCTCACAATATAGCCTATGATGCTCCTAGGGTCCAGACGTGTGACTGTGCAAAATTTTGTCTCTATAGCCGACAGCTGTCGATTTTCCTCCAACACTTTTCCATGCACTTTTCCCCCATTATATAGATAGGGGCAAAATTGTTTGGTCAACTGGAACGCGCAGGGTTAAAATTTCGCCTCACAACATAGCCTATGACGCTCCCGGGGTCCAGACGTGTGACTGTGCAAATTTTTGTAGCTGTAGTTGCGACGGTGTAGATGCCAATCCCGGATACACACTCCTTTAGAAGATGAAAGTTGGATACTATCCGTGTTTCATAACTGGCGTTTTCAGAGCAATTACTCTTGACTGTTGGTTTACAGTATAATGGAGGTGCACACTACCATAAGTGCAAACATCACCCAAATAGAAACAAGACAGTGGCACTCACCATTCAAGATCTTCTGTCCATCTTTTTTTTTTATATTTATGTATCTATGTGTATATATTAAATATCTATGTGACAGAGTAAAGCAATGAATATACAGCATTTTCCCGGTACAATATACACATTATCATTAAATGTATTCAACCTAAAATGTTTTTTCTACACCACATTTATTGTGAAAACCTTTGGACTATCTGTAAGCAAGTGTCCTTGTAAAGGGGTATTGAGAACTTGCACCTTAACGTTGGTTCTCATTTTAACTCTAGAAATTGCAACGTACAGTTGTCCATGACCAAAAACTGGCTCCGGTAGAAACATGCCAACATGGTGTAGTGTTTGACCTTGTGACTTGTTTATAGTCATGGAAAAACTGGTTTTACTAGAAACGGTCGATGCCAAAGCCTAAATGGAAGACCTGTGCCCGAGGGAAAAAAATCAATGCGTGGAATAAACACTTTGTCTCCTATTGCTGATCCACTGATGACAATTGCTTCAATTAGGTGGGAATGGAGTCCAGTAACAATAAGGCGAGTTCCATTACAGACCATTTTTTGTATTTAGATTCCGAAGCAACATTACAATTGTTCCAACTTTTAGTTGTAGTCTGTGGGATGGCATTCCTGATGGTGTAACACTATTTAAAAATTCAACTGGATAATGCTCTCGTTCATCTTCATTGTCTACATCCACTGAATCATCACTGTTGTACAGCTTATACTCTCCAGGCATTCTATCGATCACACAGGAATTTAGCAGAGCCACATCATGGTTCTTGGGACAGAGAATTGCATGGGAAGAGGCCCTCTCAACACTGGTTTGGTCGTTCACATCAATTTCAGTACGTTGTCCAAAAACATCAGTTACAATGCAGTCAGTGCACAACATGTCTTCTGGTATTTCAAGATCTTCTCCAAGTTTGTATTCGTTGCTAATTTCACCGTTACCAAGTTTAAAAAGCCAATTGCTGTACTCTGGTTCTGAAGATCGCATGTTAATTAGTTGGAGTTGAGTAAACGGTTTCCAAAGATCAGACATTTGTAAGCTGGACTTGATAACATCTGTTCTTGTTCCATTTGGTATGACTGGAAGACATTGCCTAAAATCTCCACCAATGACAAAAACTACCTCCAAACGGAATGTCACTCTTCTCAGTAACATTTGTAGTCATTACTTCACGCAGAAATCTGTCAATTAAGGTAAAAGCATATTTGCGTGCCATGGTGCACTCATCAAGTATCAAAAGATGTGCGTTGTTTAACTGTTCTCCGGCAAATGTGTCTTGTTTTATTCTGGAAACGGAAACTTCGCTGCCAGGAACTGGTATCCCAAAGAGTGAATGCAGTGTGACCTCCTCATAAAATATTTCCTGCAATACCTGTTGTAGCCGATGGCAATACGACTTTTCCCAACCCTCTAACGTGATGCATTAAAACTTCATATAGGTATGTTTTACTGCTCCCTCCTGGACCGTGAATAAAAAAACATTTTGTCCTTGCATCTGCTTGGTTTTCTATGGCACTCACAATAGTATCATATGCAATACGTTGTTGTTCATTTAAGGAGTTTATTTTCTATGTTGCCAACAATAATTCGTAAGCTTCATCATACTCTGGAAGTTGTGGAACGTAAGTTGCAGGCTGTGGCAAATTGAAAATGTTTTTCAATGCAATAGTAAAACATTTTGGACATCTCGCATGGCAAATGATTGGCAATTTTGACAATCTCCACTTTTGTTGTGAAGACGTAAGCAGTAATCCTTGATTAGGTGTTAAATTTGTCCAAAGTTGAGCGGGATTTGTAGGTGGTCTAAATACACAGATGTAGGCAAACAATTGGCGAAGTTGCTTAGGCATATGCAGGGTAACTGCGTCTTCGAAAGTAAGTGTCCAAACAGTATCATCCAATAAAAGTCCTAAAGCCAAAGCTGCAGCTTTAAATGTATCGTGCAATACTCCGTTAACTGTTTTCAAATAATCATAACTTGTACCTCCTTTGACATGCAGCAGTAACAGCCGAAAGCAATATCTTTCTTGATCCTTGACACTAACAGTATACATGCATCCAATTATTTTGCTAACTCCTCGTTGTCTTGGCTTCCAAGTTTTATTCCAAACGTAATGTTCTCAAATCTCGCGATACAAACACTGCCTTGCGTTGTCATCACGTTGGTTCAGCAAAAACCATTCCATTAATGTCGAGTTTGTACTTAAAGTTTTTGAGACATCTTCAACTTGACAATTTTCATAGAAGTAAAGCGGTTGTTGATTAGGTAAATTGATAGCTAAACGTATAATAACATGGGACTGTGAATGCATTGGAAATGCAAATATCCTCCAAGCAGCTTCTGGAGCACTCCCATATCTTGAGTCAGGAAAAGTTGATGATTCATCGTAATTGACTGTTGTCTGTTGAATGTCAACATTAGCTTTGTCATGGCCCTTGTAGATGTACTTGAAAAGATATTTGACACTTTTTATTGAAGCACAGATTTCTACGTTGAGGTGACAGTTGTAGCATTTTGATAAGTATGGGTTGTATGGGACTATCCATGAGTTATTTATATATTTGTTTTGTGAACAATGTTATCAATGTGTGCTCGCCGATAGGATGGGTAGCCATCCAAGTCTTTAACAGTGTGCTGTTTTAACTCCTTTGGAAAGCCTTTAGTACACTTACCGTTTTCCATGCATGGACTTTTTGGATTTGCTTCACCGCATGGACCATGAACCATATGAGAGATGACAATAACACACAGTTCAGGATATTTTTCTTGGTTAGGAATTTCAGCCCACAATATGTTGTCAATTTCTTCCTCTGTGCGAAACTTAGAATCCGCATCCAAGATAATAAGTATAAGCGCATGTGGGAGACCTCATTTCTGAAACTCAATGACGTGTACCATTGCTACAACTGTTCCAAAAAGGCCATTTTTGATATCTTTCAAAAGGCTGGTGAGTCGAAATACACGTGCAACTAAGTCCGGCATGTGATCCACTTGTAGCCCAGGTTCTAGATTTTCAGTAATTTCCGGCCATTTAGGATTACAGGTCATTGTCACAAAAATGTTAGGTCTTCCATACTTTGTGACTATTTTTCATCAATAAAATTTAGAGAGTTGCATGTAGCGCAAACTACATTCATATTCCCACAGTAGTGTTGAATAATTGTCGTTTCATCATTTGTGACGTAACATGCAAATTGTTGAATATTCTCTTGGGCTTGCCTTAGTTGGTAGAGCATTCGGGATGTATGAATGGTGCGAATATGTTGCTGTCTGTTTGCCCTGTCTTCTGGAGATTTATTCAGCAGACACTGTCTGAGATTCGGCATGTTGGGCTTGTCTCACGGCAGTTTGTTGTGGTGTCTCTTGGAGTCAACGTTGTCGTCGCCTTGCTTTTCTGTCATCTTCATTGGCGTATTTGTGATTTGTCAACCAATTAAACCCATTGAATAAACGTGATAGAAGTAGTTCAGACTGTCACTGACAACGTGTGAAGTAAAGGTGACTGAACAACACCACACTGACTGACTGACCATGTAAACAGGAGTGAAGTGCAACACACTATGACTGACAGCCTTGTAAACAGGAGTAAAGTATGTCACACTGAGTGGCAGCCTTGTATACAGGAGTGAAGTGCGTCCCGCTATCAGCGGCAATTCAAATAGCGCACCAATATACTAAGCCATGCCAGCCGCAGCGTCCAATCAGCGCACTTGGCGCGTGTTTTAAAACATGTTTCGCCGATTGGTCACTGCTGGCCATGGCGACCAATCAGCAAAGCGGAGCACGGCTTTGGCACGGGTTATGCATCCCGCGCCGCGGGATTCATATTTCCCGCCAAGCCGCGCCACTTAGCTGATTGGTCGCTGCGGCGACGAATCAGAAGTAGCGCAGCTTGGTGGGGGATTTGAATCCCGGCCGCCATATAAGAATACCCCTAATGTGGGTGTTCCAATATGGCTGTTGGGGAACTACCGCTGCAAGAGGACGTCAGTCATCTCCCGGCTGACTCGCCGCGGACCTCTGTGCGGCAGTAGATGAGCCGCTGCTACTGTCGGGAGATCAGCGGCTAGAGCTGCTGATCTCCCGACAATAGCCGCGGCCGGACGAGTGTATCCCAGCGACACCGATGTGTCACTGTCGCCAGGTTTCAACTTGGCGCAAATTTTGAATACGCGTGGCTGTTTTGCATATGCTTCGCTCATTGGTTGCCGCAGCTGGTGGCGACCAATGAGCGCTGGTGCGCAATTTTTTGGACAGACAGACACGATTAGGCAATTATATAGTAGATATAAAACTATACAATAGCAAAAAAAGTAAAATCAAA
The DNA here is from genome assembly GCA_033576535.1 of Allobates femoralis. Classification (NCBI taxonomy): domain Eukaryota; kingdom Metazoa; phylum Chordata; class Amphibia; order Anura; family Aromobatidae; genus Allobates; species Allobates femoralis. The sequence continues at coordinate 499,533,803 of JARQOC010000002.1, forward strand.
AAGTGATCATTTTCAATCACAAAAAAAGTAAAGTCAAAATTCTGTATGAAGCCCAAAATAGCATCAATAAAACATTGTTGATTACAAAAAAAATAAACCCTAAAAAAAAACTCCACACATTACAGGTATCAAAATTACATGTTAAACCCCTTCCCACCAAGTATCTTAATCATATTCTTCTTGAGAATCATGCTGCAAGGTCATTTTTAACACAATGAATGCCCCAAAAAGAGGAAAAAGAAAAAAAAACAAAACTTAATATTGTGCCCAATTTTTTAACTTAGTTTTCGTCCTGTTTTTCAGAATATTACATGGTAACATTGATGGAATCTTTCAAAACTACAATTTGTTCTGCACATCTACAAGTGATGTGTATGGAAAATTGTGATAATTGTCCTCACTACCAGAAGTGCAAAGTGCATTTAACATTTTTAAAAACCCTGGCATTAAAAGGGTAAAGTATTTAGGCCCCTAATATTAGCAAAATTGGTCTATATAAGTCACAAGAAGCTCTATAAAAAGAAAGGTACATGTTGAAAGTGCATTACCCAGGAAGTCATAGGAAGTGAGTGTAACGCCAAAGAAGGGGGCGGTGCATAGATATTAGTCAGGTTGAGTTCTTTAAATTTCTTTCCTATTAGACTCAGTGCTCTGTCAACCTGCTGCTGAGACCCTATAAGAAATATATAAATACACATTAAACACAACACTTACACTATAATGTTATGAAGAAGATCTATAAATATGCATTTACCTTCTATGTGGCAAATCTGAAAGTCTTGTGTGTAAGGCAGTGTAGAAATGTAAATCTTGGCACCAGATGACTCCTTCAGGTAGCTTACATATCTGCCTTGTTTCCCAATTAGTCGGCCAACTAAATGCTTTAAACAAAAGAAATGTAAAAAGAAAAAAGTGAATCCATTAAATTAACTTTTCCAAAATATTACCCAAATTAAAAAAATAAAAATACTCAACTTTTTGAAAAGGACATTAAAAAAAAAAAAAAAAAAAAGTGTCTGGTTCTCCGCTATAAAATTGTACAAAGATTTATTATTTTATAAAAAGGAAATTGTGCATGCAAAAATAAAAAGGCTTTATGGCTTCTGCTGAAGCAACAAGTATGATAGCATTCACAGTGTGGGATCCCAGTGGGAATCTTTCTATCAAGCTAGTTGTAGGAGCATTTTTGTGCCCATTTTATCAGTGAAGGTCCGCATCTCATTGCAGGAATGTCCCAAACAAGTAGCATCATACATAATGCATTTTAAGTAGGTATAATATTAATATTAGAAAATAACTTCAATTAAAAATCCAGAAGAGTACTCCTGATAAGCTACTGCAGCATGGGCATCTTACAGCAACTATTGTACTGATAGTCGTGCTCGAGCAAACAGTAAGAAATTTTCACCATCAATAGCAGGGTCCTCGAGAGCACGCATAGCTAGAGCCTGCACAGTAGCTCCCTGACCAACCACCTCACACTCACTAAAGAAGAACCATCCTGTGTGGGAGCCCTGTGAGGGGTTCCAGGCACAGCTTAAGGAGGAGAGGGGGATAGGAACAGGGGAGATTGACACAGCACACATGGGTGATGGACATACTGCACGGGGGGGGGGGAGGAGGGGGGAAGAGACGCACACATCATGCAGGAGAGCCTGCCCTTCTAGCCTATGGGGAAGAGTTCTCTGAACATGCCCTGTAATATGCTGAGACACGGAGTTGTTGTGGTACCTTTCAGTGGACTATGTCAGACCCACTTTGGATTTGGATGGGGAATAAATTAGTTAATAAGGATGCCTCTTATCTTTATTCTTTTATCAATTCTCTTTGTCTATGTCTTGCAGGTTCGCTCTGGAGTACTACGTCGGAACCTGTTACTCTCTACCCCTGTGTTCATCACCCCTGTTCCTGTCTCCCACTTTGTTCATCTCCCTGGTTTCTGTCCCCTGTGTTGTGTGAGGAGCGCAGAATCCGGACAGCTGTCTGCTTACCACTCTTCACCAGCTGCTGACAGTGTCACCATCCCTTCCAAGGACCAGAGACGTCACCAGCATGGCTGCAGTGATCTGCACCATTTGGGTATAGCGACTACGCGGACAGCTTTCCACTAATGATGAGCACAGAATCTGGGCTGTCAGCAACTTAACAGAGCAGGTAGGGAAAGTTTCTTACTCAATCTGTAAGTGCGACCATGAGCACCATAGTGGCTGTAAGGTACCCGTACTACAATAGCTTATTAGGAGAACTGCTCGATATTTTTATTTGAAGGCATCTAATAAAAATTATACCTACTACTTAAATGGGATGGAATCTTTGAGATGGGAATACTCATTTAATATCATTACGACTCATCATGGGCCGCCTCCTTCCCTTCATTGTGAGCTCACATACTGAGCTTGCATCATTTCCCTGCAAATATTGGCTGGTCTGTTCAGTCCACATGTGCAGGTAACAGATGCAAGAGGATCGCTTATCCACTCGAATCTGTAAGGCTGGCTTCACATTTGCGTTTGTGTCTGCATGCTGATGGCATGCAGACACAAACGCAGTGAAAGCAGGGTCATTTTTCTTTCAAATGATGTGTCCACAGCGGAGACTGTCCGCCTGCGGACACATCACTATGGAGCCTGGGCAGCCAATCGGCGGTGTCTGGGGGCGGGCCGGAGATCAGCGGCGGAGATCTCCTCCTCCCGGCCACCGGTAAGCTCCGGGACGTGTCAACAGGGTTAAACAGCTGATGTGACAGCTGTTTGAATCTCCCGCGCCAACACCGAGACGAGATGTCAGCGCGGGAAGATTCAAACAGCTGTCACATCAGCTGTTTCTCCCCGCCGACACCGCTAGGAGATTACTGGTGGAGGGGAGGAGGAGATTATCAGAGGCTCCAGCAGATCTCCCGGTGGCTGTCGGTGATCTCCTGTGACATCACCGGCGGCCACTGGGAGAGATTTCAATGAGAGCCGCAGCGTTCTCCTGCAGTGTCATGCAGAGGACACTGCGGATCCATTGAGATTAGTGCATTTTTTGTGCGCTTGCGGATAGAACAAGTGCCGCGAACGCACAAAAAAATGCTGCATGCTGTGTCTGGAGTGCGGTCGGAGGGCGCATAAATTATGCGCATCCGAACGCAAATGCGGCCAAACGCAGCCAAACACAGGCACATGCTTCCCATGTTAAACATAGGAATGCATGTGCGCAAGCGTTTGGTACACTGCGCTCCATACGCAATTGTGAAGGCGGCCTTACCCACTTAAATTACTCTCTCAAACACCAATAGCACAACCTAAGGAACCACTGCAGCGGTCACGCCATTCCCGGCTGCAATCAACAACCCTGTGACGTGATCACGAGAGTGCCAACAGGTTGCCATAACAGCATGGGGTCAGCTGATGACCCCAGTTCGCTATTATAATTTACTTCTCATCAGCGATGCATTTCTGCTGTTCAGTGGGATTCTGAAGCATCACTCTGAACAACAGAAGAGATCAGACACTGCAGTGGTGAGGCACTCTAAGTGGTCAAGTAAAAAAGGAAGTCTAAAAGAAAATGTTTTGAGAACTATGAAGAAAAAAAAACCACTAAACTAAAAAAAAAAAAAAAAAAAAGTTGAAATCACCCCCTTTTGACCCATTTAATAAAAGTATTAAAAAAAATTAAATTATAATTTAGGTCAGAAATGCCCGATCTATCAATCTACATTAATCTGATTGGTCAACTGTGTAACCGGGAAAAAAAAAAGTCAAAACTGCAAAATTAGTTGTTTTTTTTTATTAAAGGGAACCTGTCAGGTGGTTTATGCCTCCCAGCTATCACTGTCTGTAGCTGCAGCTTTATAATACCAGTCTAATCATCCCTGTCTGAGCTCAGTGTAATGTGAAAGGGGATAGAAAGCATTTATACAGTTAAATTTCAGTCCCCACCTTGGAGGAGGGGGACTGTCTGGCAGGATAATAGTTAACTCACTTAACTTGGATAGCTAAAGGACCTGTGTGATGTAACGATCATGTGACCATAGTGGGCGGAGCTAAGCCAGCAAACTTGTCCTATGGGGACTTAGCTCCGCCTATTGCAGTCACATGGTTGTGACATCACATCAGGTCTCCCAACATGTTCTAGCACAAGGCTGTAATGTTAACTATTAACTTGCCAAACAGTCCCCTTCCTCCAAGCTGGAGACTGACTGCCTCATTACATAAGGAAATTTAATAGTTTAAATGCTTTTTTTTTTTCACCTTTCACATTACATTATGAGCTCAGACAGGGATGATTAGAACAGTATTATAAAGCTACAGGTACAAACAGCGATAGCTGGAGGGGCATAAACTAGCTGACACGTTCCCTTTAATGCAACAGTACAATAAAATGCGATAAAAACATCACATCTACGGAAAAATTGTATTCTTAAAAAGTCTGCTCAAACCAAAAAAAATAAGCGGTCACATGGCCCCCAGATTCTAAAAAATGAACATTATGGGTCGCGGAAAATGGCACAGAGAGCACAATTATTTATCTTACAAACTTCGGAATATTTTTTACTAGTTCGATAACTAGTAAAAATATACATGTTTGGTATCTACGAACTCATACTGACCTGAGGCATCATACTGATACATTAGTTTTACCATATAGTGAGCACTATAAATAAAAAAATTATGCGTGTAATTTTTTTTTTCTGCAATTTCATCACACTTGGAATTTTCTCTTGGTTTTCATTACACTATATGGTAAAATGAATGACATCATTCAAAAGCACAACTTGACCCGCAAAAATCAAGCCCTCATGTCTATATTGATGGCAAAAATTAAAAAGTTATTGCTCTTGGAAGAAGGGAAGGATAAAACTAATGTGCAAAAAAGGGAGAATGCAAGGTCGCAGAGGGGTTAACTTGTATCTTTATATGTGAGTGTCATTGACTACAACGAAAGGTGTTGTAAATAAATATTAAAGGGATCCTGTCACCTCCAAAACGCCTCCTAAGCTATCAAAACATGTCCCTGCAGCATCCCATCACTAATCTCACACTTCTTTTGTCTCCTAAAAGCATTCTGTGAAAGTGGAGAAAAACGTTTTAATGCTTACTCATTAGTGATTATAATTAGCAGGGGCCATATTCTTTAGTCACCAGGGGGTTTTGTTTAGCAGCTCCAGGATCCACCCTCTCTCTGTGCTGCTGTGAGACTGAAACTGATGGCAGGACTAATGATTTGCATTATGTGAGTGATAGAGAGGGGAGGGCAATGCCTGCACATCATAGCAGAACACACACAGACAGGGTGAATCCTGAAGCTGCAAAACAGCCCGCCTTGGTGACTAAAGAATATAGCCCCTGCTAATTATAATCACTAATGAGTGAGTATTAAAACGTTTTTATGCACTTTCACAGGAGGCTTTTAGGAGACAAAAGGAGTGTGAGATTAGTGATAGGATGGTGCAGGGACATGTTTTGCTAGTTTAGGAGGCGTTTTGGAGGTGACAAGATCCCTTTAAAAAAACAAACAAAAAAAAAAAAAAACCCGGTAGAGTATTAGTCACAATTTGCAACTTGAAATGTATATACAAGACTGACTTATACTGGCACAACAGAGGCTAAGAAAGTGGTTTGTTTGTAAATTATCAAGGGGTGCATGGTGAGAACGTACCTTTGGCACTTCAACCTCCCAGATGATAAGCTCAGCCTTTTTTAAATCAACTTTCTGCTTTACATTCTGGACTTGTTCAGGCTTTCCCAGAGCACAGCCGCTGTCCACAGAGTCCATACTATTTACATCTGAACCTAAAAAATTCAGAGTCAGCTCTTAAAGATCATATATGGACCATTACAGTGCTCTACATCAATTTTGCTGCCATGTGATCTATAAATGTTGGTGTGCTGAAATCAAAAAATTACAACAGTCTGCTCCAATCACATCAGGTTTTTGTACAAAACACTGTTTATTAAGGAACTCTTACAGTAATAATGCAAAATTATGTAACATTTTAAATTATATTTAGATGTGCAGAACATACAAAAATAAATATGCAATTGGAATAACTAATAGAAAGACTGCTTACGTGTTAAACTACCGATGTCAAAAAGATTTTCCTATATGAGCATCATGAAAACCAATGGCAGCATTTAGTAATTCGACAGGCTTACAAGTTGCAAATTTAACTAAGGCTACGTTCACACATTTGCGTATTTTGCTGCGCTTTTTGCCGCGTTTTTCGGGCCGCGCAAAAAAGCGCAGCAAAATACGCAGGGGCTTTCACACACTGCGCTTTCTTTCCCCCAGAAAGCGCAGTGATGTCACAGAGGGGAGGAAGAATCCAGCTTCCTCCTCCCCTCTGTGACCGCCCCATTAGACTTCACAGTGTTAATACACACTGTGAAGTCTAAATTAAACAAAAGCAAGTGTGTGAAAAATAAAAAAGAATCAATACTTCACCTCTCCGACGCCTTCTCCCGGTGTCTGGTGCCTTCTGCTGCTCTCCAGTGTCCAATTCTAAGTGAGATGTCTTCTCACAGGACCTGTGGTGATGTCAGAGGGGGGCGTTCCCGGGGCGGTCCCATCGCTGATTGGCTGCTCGCGGTCATGTGGTATCACATGACCGCGAGTGCCCGGGAACGCCCCCCTCTGACGTCACCACAGGTCTTGTCAGAAGAGATCTGACGTAGAATCGGACACCGGAAAGCGGCAGAAGGCACCAGACACCGGGAGAAGGCGTCGGAGAGGTGAAGTATTGATTCTTTTTTATTTTTCACACACTTGCTTTTGTTTAATTTAGACTTCACAGTGTGTATTAACACTGTGAAGTCTAATAGGGCGGTCACAGCTGTCACAGAGGGGAGGAGGAAGCAGGATTCTTCCTCCCCTCTGGGAAAATACGCAGTAGTAGCTGCGTAAACAATTGACATATCAATTGTTTACGGAGCTGCGTTTTCTCCCGGAAAACGCACTGCGTATTTTTACGCAATGTCTGCACTGGAAAGTGAATTTCCCATTCACTTTGCAGGCAGACAAAAGGCACATTGCGTATTTTGAAAAGCGCGCGTAAAAAAACGCGGCAAAATACGCAATGTGTGAACGCAGCCTAAGAAAGGTTTTTGTTAAATAGGTCAAACACTCTGAGTTTGTGGACGGTGCAGGAATGACAGCAATAAAACCTCAAATGCAAAAATGTATCAGGATCACTGCTAGATTTTGTGGCAGCCTGAAGGTTATATATCAATTGTCATTGAGTATGGATGTAGAACACCGGTCCACATCTCTAACAGCTATCTGTGATTAATTGTAGAGCAGTCACTTTTGTTGACAGGCAACTATTTTCAAGTATCTGGGAGTAAAGCAACATGGCGTTTAACATTGTAGAATTCTATTACCATAACCTCAATGAGTACATTACCATTAGAAATGAAAAAAATAGGCTGGCAAAAACGGTTGGTATACGAGCAATTTGCAGGCGCACATTCACACTGTGGTTATTACCAGAACTTATAGAAAGATGCAAGGACAGTCAGCTCACTAATGGGTCCTTTGGTATGGCTGCTGGCCCAAATGCAAGAGAAGATGATCCAGCGATTTGAATGAAGTCAGTAGCAATATTGTAAGAACAGCAGCTCTTTGTCAATCCTTTATAATAATGGATATATTAATCAGTCAAGGACATCCAGAAATAGCTCTGCCCCCCCCCAAAAACCATTGTGTTTCAGGGACGCCTTAGTCAGGGTTACATTGGAGACCAAGATTCGTCTGCTTTATAAAAAAAGAAGTATGAACATGAGTACATTCTATGAGTCAGTTGCTACTATTATCAGGTGTATAATTGGTTGATGAGTTGATATCAGTCAGATGTCGGTTTTTTTTTTGTTTTTTTTTGATAGTATGTTCCACTTCAGATTCTCTCCATCCATTGGACTATAAGTTGACAGTTGCTACACTTGTGGCCAAAAGTATTGACACCCTGCAATTCTGTCAGATAATACTCAGTTTCTTCCTGAAAATGATTGCAATCACAAATTCTTTGGTATTATCTTCAATTCATTTGTCTTACATGAAAAAACACAAAAGAGAATGAAACAAAAAGCAAAACATTGATCATTTCACACAAAACTCCAAAAATGGGCCAGACAAAAGTATTGGCACCCTCAGCCTAATACTTGGTTGCACAACCTTTAGCCAAAATAACTGCGATCAACCGCTTCCGGTAACCATCAATGAGTTTCTTACAATGCTCTGCTGGAATTTTAGACCATTCTTCTTTGGCAAACTGATCCAGGTCCCTGATATTTAAAGGGTGCCTTCTCCAAACTGCCATTTTTAGATCTCTCCACAGGTGTTCTATGGGATTCAGGTCTGGACTCATTGCTGCCCACCTTAGACGTCTCCAGTGCTTTCTCTCAAACCATTTTCTAGTGCTTTTTGAAGTGTGTTTTGGGTCATTGTCCTGCTGGAAGACCCATGACCTCTGAGCGAGAGCCAGCTTTCTCACACTGAGCCCTACATTATGCTGCAAAACTTGTTGGTAGTCTTCAGACTTCATAATGCCATGCACACGGTCAAGCAGTCCAGTGCCAGAGGCAGCAAAGCAACCCCAAAACATCAGGGAACCTCCGCCATGTTTGACTGTAGGGACCGTGTTCTTTTCTTTGAATGCCTCTTTTTTTCTGCTGTAAACTCTATGTTGATGCTCTTGCCCAAAAAGCTCTACTTTTGTCACATCTTACCAGAGAACATTCTTCCAAAACGTTGTAGGCTCTCTCAGGTAAGTTTTGGCAAACTCCAGCCTGGCTTTTTTATGTCTCGGGGTAAGAAGTGGGGTCTTCCTGGATATCCTACCATACAGTCCCTTTTCATTCAGACGCCAATGTTAGTCAAGGTTCTTTATCCACCATCCATCCGCACAATCTTGCGTTGAAATTTCTCGTCAATTTTTCTTTTCCGTCCACATCTAGGGAGGTTAGCCACAGTGCCATGGGCTTTAAAATTCTTGCTGACACTGTGCACGGTAGACACAGGAACATTCAGGTCTTTGGAGATGGACTTTTAGCTTTGAGATTGCTCATGCTTCCTCACAATTTGGTTTCTCAAGTCCCCAGACAATTCTTTGGTCTTCTTTCTTTTCTCCATGCTCAATGTGGAACACACAAGGACAAAGGACAGAGGTTGAGTCAACTTTAATTCATGTCAACTGGCTGCAAGTGTGATTTAGTTATTGCCAACACCTGTTAGGTGCCACAGGTAAGTTACAGGTGCTGTTAATTACACAAATTATAGAAGCATCACATGATTTTTCTAACAGTGCCAATACTTTTGTCCACCCCCTTTTTTATGTTTGGTGTGGAATTATATCCAATTTGGCTTTAGGACAATTCTTTTTGAGTTTTTTTCTTGAAGACAAATTAAATGAAGATGATAATACCAAAGAATTTGTGATTGCAATCATTCAAGAAGAAACTGAGTATTATCTGATAGAATTGCAGGGGTGTCAATACTTTTGGCCACAACTGTATATCTAACAAATACATTTATACATGTTGTGAGGCACCACCGGCATGCCCCATGGCCGGGGCGCCTCACATGCAGGATCAGTATAGGATCCTGTGCACATGAGCCGGGTTGAGCCGTGTGTGCATGGGGTAATCCTGTCGGCACCCAGTGTGTCAATGTATGTAACATTCATGAGCCTAATGAGCGGCTGAGAGCATTGTGTGAACAAACCCGGAACACAGGGAGTTAACATGAGCTGTGTGAAAGCTGTAAAGATCAGGCACATAGATGAGCAGCTGTGTAGGAACCAGAGAAGGCTAATGGCTGGTAGCCAAGGGGGTGTGTCAGGTGGGTGTGGCGAGCAGGACTTAACCTGCCAGGTGTGTGTGAGTGGTGGAATTCAGTCTGTGTGAGAGATGGGAGACCAGAGACTGCAGAGGAGATTCAGTCTGTGAGAGAGAGCAGAACAGAGCCTCTGAGGGAGAAGAGTCCATGTCCTGTGGAGATGAGTGGAGCCAGGCGGCCAGAAGGCAGAGGGTTTTGCAGCACCTGTAGCTGGAAAGACCGTCTGACCCTGGAGGGGCTCGCGATGGCGTGTCTGGTGCAGCAGCTTGCCTGGAGGTCTGAGCCTGTCATGGCAGACTTGGAAGCGACTGGCGACCTGGGGACACGTGCTGAGGAGTCCTTGGGGATGCTTGGCTTGTCCTGGAGCTCAGGTAGCTAAACCCAGGTCTGGGCCTGGTTCTGACCGGTATCCTACACCAATGCCGGTGTGTGTCCCTGAATGTGTGGAGGAACAGTGTAGAGCAGCAGGAGCTCTGTGTAGTGGCTGTGAGCACATTAGCAGCCTGTATGCATGGACTGAGCTACTCCAAGGGGAACTAGGCTAAGGAAGAGCCTGGCTGTGGGTCAGAGACTGTTATGTGTGAACAGGGGTGTACCGGCTGTGCCCGGAACCCTGTGGGACTGGGAATGACCCGTATGTTGTGTGTAATAAGCACTAATATTGAGTGTTGTACAGACTGTCCTGTGTATATAGTGCCATGTGGGCAGTTACCACCATTGGGACTGACTGTAAGGTCGTCAGGGTCCCGTTGACCAATGTATGAGATGTGTGCAGTGTAATGGTACCTTTACACGCAGCTACAGGTAACAGGTTTTCCACAGGTAACTTACTGGCTGCAGTGAAATCATGGAGACATAGTTCCATTTGTACACAGCAACAAGATAGAACCATGTCTCCATGATTTCACTGCAGCCAGTAAGTTACCTGTGGAAAACCTGTTACCTGTAGCTGCTTGTAAAGGTACCATAACAGCTTGTCTGAGACTGGGTGGCCTGTGTCAACAGGGGTGCATTGGCTGCGTACCAGATCCCTGCGGGTCCATAAGGGTCTAGTGTAAATATAGGAATATGTACTATAGCTTAAGATGTAAATATTGCTATGTATGTGTTCTGATGTAAATACTGCCATGTCTGGTGTAGATAAGGCTTGGCGGCCGTAACCGCCATAGAGCAATGATTAGTGCTGACGGTGTTCGATGGAGCTGTAACCAGTGCTCCCGTGTATATCCGCCCTTTTAAAAGGGTATATGTGCAATGTAATGTACTGTTGTATATGTTGATTATGATGTTATGTGATGTGAGTGTAATATATGTACTTTACATGTGATGAGCAGTTTACACCTAATAAACTGCTCCTTAATGTTCTTACAGTTAAAAACATGTTTTGGTGTCATTTTACGCTGCCAAGCGAGCCCTTAGGCGTACGCTACCTCACAATATATTTACAATAGTATACTTAGAGACAACAGTGGACAATTGTGATTAATAAAACAATATTTTTTCTTTTGATGTTCACGAATCCATACAGTGGGTATGGAAGGTATACAGACCCCTTTAAATTTTTCACTATCATTGCAGCCATTTGGTAAATTCAAAAAAGTTCTCTTCTCATTAACGTACACTCTGCACCCCATCTTGACTGAAAAAAACAATTATAGAAATTTTTAAAATTTATTAAAAAAGGAAAACCTGAAATATCATATGGTCATAAGTATTCAGACCCTTTGCTCTGACACTCATATTTATGCCACATCTGGAGGTCCTAAACTTCTTTCATTTAAAGGATTATTGAGGCAACTGTGCTCTTAGAAACCTTAAGTACTGGAGAAATTCCTCTAACCTTGGCCAGATCTGTGCCTTGAAACAATTCTGTCTCGGAGATCCTTGAGCAGTTTCTTTGACATCATAATTCTCGTTTGGTCTGACATGCACTGTGAGCTGTGAGGTCTTGTGAGAAATGGGGTATGAATACTTTCCGTACCCACTGTACATGATCAATAGTTGGTAAGAGGGAGACTATCTGTAAAGTATGAAAATGTTATTAAAATGTCAGATGAAATTTAAAATAGTCATGCATCAGATGATATGCATTATATAGAGCCCACAAAATGGATCTTCTATATAAAAGCTGAGAGTGTGTGTGTACATATATGTCCATTAAAAGGATCTGCACCATTGCATTTACAACCATGAAATTTTGGAAAGCCACCTCATTTAACTCTGGGAACCTCAAACTGTTTTGAAGGGAAATTTTAGCCCTGCAATTTACAGTTAGTCACCAAATAGAAAGGCCTATTTACTGTTTGTATGTGTGAGGTAATAGATACTATACTGACTTGCCTGTTTTGACAGTTAGCCTGCATATTCATCAGAGGGCCTATAGCAACCGATCACAGCTCAGTTTGATTTGTTGCTATAGGCAACAAAAGGACATTCATACAACTCCTATTAGGCCATTTAAATCAAAAGGTCCTACAATGCAACATGAAATCCTATACAAAAACCCAGTAGATAGGACAAGTGTGCACAAAATATGAAAGCTTTATTAACCCCTTAATGACCAATGAAGGTTATATCCATCATGGCTTTAAACTGTCACTGCATGTAAACACTCTTTGGTCATAAAATACAGAAAATATCCTAAATTTACCACTAACATGAAGAAGTCCAATATGTCATGAAAAAATATTTTTGGAATCACTGGGATATGTTGAAGCGTTCCAAAGTTATTAACTCAAAGTGACACTGGTCAGAATTGCAAAATTAGGTTCGGTCCTTAAGGGGTTAATCAAATACACGCAGTTAAAACCAAGGAGAATGTTAAAATGCTGGCACATTTAAACAGGAAGCCCACAATCAAAATGGCAAAAAGCACATGTATACAGTGTTTACAATAAACATGCAATTTATGCATAATAGCCAACTGTACACCACTAAAGGGAGTAATATACCTTACTACCAGGGCTATGGAGTTAGTATAAATGGACCGACTCAGACAATATATAATAAAATAGGCACAGTAGTTCAATTCAGAATGTGCTGAATATTTTTTTATAGAAATTTGTGAAAGTTATGAAATGTCCTATAAGTGACTGTTCTATTCCTGATCTAAATATCTAGGCTTTGTTTTAGCTGAGCCAAGTCTGTGCCTCACTTTGGCTGGGTTCACACTGGCGTTCCCCTCCGCAGCGTTCTTCAGAGGGGAATCGCCATGTGTGCGCAGCCAGCGCCAGCCCCTATCTTTATAACAGGAGCACACAGTGCTGCGCTTGACTGCACATGACCGTGCGCTCCCATTAACTCCCATATGTGATTTGTACGCAGGCGGACGCCTGCGCACAAATCACACACTCTCGTCCGCACCAGGAATGCAACATGTCGCGTCCCTAGTGCGGAGGAGTGTGTGCGATTTGTGCACAGGCGTCTGCCTGCGTACAAATCACATATGGGAGTGAATGGGAGAGCACGGTCATGCGCAGTCAAGCGCAGCACCGTGCGGTCCCATTATAAAGATAGGGGCTTGCGCTGGCTGCGCACATGGCGATTCCCCTCCGCAGAATGCTGCGGAGGGGAACGCCAGTGTGAAGGCAGCCTTTAGCTACATTGAAACTCCTTCTCTACAGAGAAGTGTAAAAAGTAAACAACAAGAAAGAAGGAATATCTGCACTCATTTTAGAATTGCTAGAGTGAACTGGAAAACAAGATTAAGTTAATTACTTCTTAAAGGGAACCCGTCACCTCCTAAAAGCCACCTATCAATTCATGTCCCTGCACCATTCTATTACCATTATAACTATCCTCCTCTCTGCTACATGCTTGCGTTCACTGTTGTAAAAAACATTTTTTATACTTCCTCATTAGGATGATAATGATAATGAAGTGGGGGCTATATACAATAGTCCCCCCTGGGCGTGTTTGTTTGCAGCCTCCATGATCCTTTATCACGCCCCGATGGTCGTGATATTGTAATATTCATATTGTAATATTCATATTGTAAAAAAGTCATCTCTAGCCCTGCCTCTGTGCTGCTTCTGCTTGTTTGTTTTTTCTCCGAGCTCAAGTTTGGAGAGGTTAGCTGCTCTGATGACTTCTATACACAGAAAACTGTTTTCCCTGTATATTGTAACATTTCAAATTCAGAAATACAGCAACAGGATTGAAGGGAACTTACGTGAAGGCTTGTATATAAGGTATAGAAGCCAAAACGTTATGTTATAAGTCTAATGTTCACATTGTACTACAATAAATGTATCACAAATATAAGCAATATATGTGGGAGTATGAGTTGGTATAAGGGAAATTGAGGAGTCTGAGGTTTAGCTTACCAACTCCACAACCCTGCTTACCACACTATACCAACCCCACTTAGGGGACAAGCAATAGAACTAAGAAAATAGTCCTAAAGTGCAAGTGTAATGGTGCTATTGAACAGAAAAGTACCACAATGAAAGGCAAGTGCCTGAATGATGAGGGCTGATATTACATGTAAATGGCCAGTGAGACACCGCCTAACACACTTTCGCGCTAGCTTCGTCAGAGGGGTCATTCATAGTACAACACAGCTTATGCATGTCTGTAAAACATTGAGGGAAGCTTGCCGAAGACAAGGACTTCTGAAAAATGCCACACACTGGGATATGACTCTCAGTGAAGAAGCAGCCACATAAACCCCAAATCGACTAAGTAACCTCTTTGCTCTTCTTCTAACAACCTTCCACACACAGCCCCCAGCATCAGAGAAGGAGCTCACACACAGCCGCTGCCATGAAGAGAAGGAGCTCACACACAGCCCCCTGCATTAAAAGCAAGAGCTCACACACAGCTCCCTGCATTAGAGTAGGAGCTCACACACAGCCCCCTGCATTACAGCCTGTACCCACACATAGCCCCTGTATTACACTTTGAGCCTCTGCCTCACATAGCCCTTGTATTCGTGCCTGTGTCCTACATAGCTCATGTATTACACTTGCAGACACTATTTCAGCAGAGAGAAGCAAAACTATTAACCCATTCTATTTTGCTATAGCCAAGAACAATTAGTTACTATTCTGGGTAATGCTGGAGACTACAGCTAGTAGGTTTAGAAAAGAGAATCCAATTAAATACTGATATACGAGAATACCAGTATTAAAAATACATTTATTTATTTTTTTAACCATATTTTTATTGGGTTTTATACAATATAACAATTCCAAAATATTAGGATAAGCATATCCAACATTAATTTACACGATGTGAACAACATTTTCTGGAATTTACAGTACATATCCAGTTGCAGTTTCGCTCCATAAATCTCAATACCCCCCCTCCCACCCCACCCTGGAAATTATTCATTACTCATGTTTTGTCTCGTACTCTGAAAATAATATAATTGTGATATAGATATATCAAATCCAAACTCGTTTTAGTCTGCTAGACACTACATCTCAGTCTACCAAGCGTTCCTCCTAGCTCCCCCTCTGCATACCACACCGACGAACGAAAGGGTAACATGAAATTGATTATTTCACCATTAGTGAATTCTTTTTCAATGAATATTTTCCATCTGAAGAAAAATTTCTTGGTTAGTTTATTTGGGTTGCGTAACGCATCCATCGATTCAAGTGTCAAAGTATGGCGCATCAGCATTTTGATCTGGTTCAGGTCTGGGGGTCTGTCGTTGAGCCAGTGTTGGAGGAGGAGTCTTTTGGCTATTATCGCAATATAGTGCCATAGGACATGTGGGTGTCCGTGAGCCCCAGAATCCGTCTGATAATGGAAAATCCAACGTAACGGATCTAGACCTTCCAAACCTCCACATATCTCCTTAGCCCATCCTACCACCCTCTTCCAGTACTCTGTGAATCGGGGCAGGACCAAAGACCATGTTCCAGGTCCGTCATTTCAATTTTACATTTTGGGCAGTGAGTCCATCTCCCTTGATTGGCCTGGGAAGGGGGAATATTAAAACCCTTGATAGTCCCATGCATAATCCTGAATTGGGAATCCCTCCACCTTTCATTACCAATGTATCGTCTCATAAGTCCCCATCCCTCTAGAATTTTCTGAGTAAGTTCAGGGTCTTTAATGTGTTTTCGCCATTTGTTGAAAAACCTTCCCCTCCTTTGCGGGCGCAGGACTTGTTGTAATTTGGCATACAATGATGTAATGGACACATCACCTTCATTTATATTTAGTATTTTGGACCATAGATTGTTATCAACCTCCCCAGAGAGGTCCCGCAGGTGTGAGAGGAGATGGTGATCCAACTGACGGTATTGTATCGCCTGAAATTGGGGTAAATTAAAAGTAGTTAGCACCTCTTTCTCAGTCATCCACCTCCGCTCATCAAAATTTATAAGGTCTTCTAGTGTATTGACGCCTTTTTCTTTCCAAGTTTTAAATAGGGAGTTTTCACGACCCAATTCAAAAGCCGGGCATCTCCACAGATTAAGACGTCTGGAGACTTTCCATGCCAGTTTAAGTTTTTTCTGACCTCTCTCCACGTTATGATGGCATCTCTATATATTACTGTGTTTTTCAGGGTGGCCGGAAGGCAGGACAACGGAGAATGCAATAGAGCGGACAAGTCCCATGGCTTAGCCCATTCTCCCTCTAATTCTAAATCTGAAAACTTGCTTGTTCCTTTAGTCCAGTCCAACACATTACGCAAGATGCATGCTAGGTTATATCCCCCAACATCTGGGAGCTGTAATCCCCCTTCCTGTTTGGGCTGTATTAAGGTCCTAAAGGCTAGCCTAGCTCTTTTACCTTTCCATAAAAATTTGGTGAAAGCTTTGTTAATTCTTATAATGTCAGTATGTTTCATTAGCATAGGAATGGTCTGGAGAGGGTAAAGTAGTTTTGAAAAGCTCATCATTTTAAGTAGATGGCAGCGTCCCAACAGAGATAGCGGCAGCCCTTCCCATCTTGCCAACTCCTGCTCTTTGTAATGATCGGTAAAAAGTTGAGTTTATATGTCAACCCACTGGTTCTGGCTAAGTGTATTCCTAGATATTTGAGACTGTTTTTCGCTATAGGTAGTCCGCAAAAGTTTTCCCCTTTCCGTGCTCCTTCTTGATTTATAAAGAGGATTTCACATTTGCCTTTGTTTAATGAGAAACTTGAATATCTACCCCATTTCTCTATGTCTGACAATATATTTGGAAGGTCCCTCTCTGGGTCTTGAACATATAGGATAATGTCATCAGCAAAAAGTGACAGCTTAATTTCGGCATCCCCTACCCTAAAACCCTCATAGGCGTTATGACGTTCCAGATATAGTGCCAGAGGTTCTATAGCCAGATTAAAAAGAAGGGTCGATAGTGGGCATCCTTGTCTCGTACCCTTTTGGAGAGTAAAGGAATCTGACAGAAAACCAGGCGTACTGATACAAGCTTTGGGGTTACTGTATAGTGTATTAATATATTGCCGAAAGGGGCCTAGTATACCTATGGAGTCAAGCACTTTAGCCAGCCATGACCATCTGACATTGTCTAATGCTTTTTCAGCGTCAAGAGTGATCATGGCTGGGTTGCCACCCTTCATCTTTATTTTCCTTCCCATAACATCTAGCATAAGCATTGCTTTCCTTATATTTGTAGTGGTTGACCTCCCCTTAACAAAACCCGCCTGGTGTGAGGGAATTATTTTGGGTAGGACCACTGCCAATCTGTCCGCCAGAATTTTGGAGAGGAGCTTCAAATCTTGATTTATTAAAGAAATCGGTCTATAGTTTGCTGGGTCTGTGGGCTCCTTTCCTGGTTTAGGCATCAATTTGATATAAGCTAGATTCATTCTCTCCGGGATAGGAGCCCGACGTAGTATTGAATTATATAGGTCACACAATACCGGAGAGATCTGCTCCCTCAAGGTCTTGAAGAAAGGACCATTATAGCCATCTGGGCCGGGCGCTTTACCCGAATTTAAATGCTTTATAGCCATCTCAACTTCGTCAGTTGTGACTGGGCTGTTTAGAAATTGAGCGTCCTCTTGGGAAACAGTTGGCAGCGTAATCCCCCCCAACCAGGCAAGGCTATCTGATTCGTCAGTGTTAACCTCCGTGTAAAGAGAAGCATAATACCTGCCCAGAACTCAAGAGATGCCCTTTGGATCATGCCAAGTGGCACCATACGTATCCACTATCGCTTGTATAGGGGAGGGCTTATGCCTACCCTTGGCCAACCTTGCTAATAGGCGCCCTGCCTTATCCCCAAATTTCTGGAGTTCTAATTCCAATCGGTTTTTATAAATGTCTTCCCGTTTTCCCGCCCAAACATCGAACTCTCTTTGCCTGTAACCACTTTTCTCTGTCAGGAGCCGCCATTGTGGATTGATAACGTGTATACGCCTCTCTTACCTCTAGATTGGTTTGAATAAATTTGTCTTTGATTTGTCGTTTAATCCTCATGCTGTACGCCATGATATGCCCTCGCATCACCGTTTTTGCTGTCTCCCAATATAAAGCTGGGTCCGATCTATGTTCCTGATTATCGGAAGAGAAGTGCGACCACCATTCTCCCAGTAGTTTGGTAAAAATTTTCTTCTCTGACAAACGTGTCAGGGAATCTCCATAAATAATCGGAGCCTTTCTCAAATTTGTCTCTGGTCTCTAACACCAATGGGCTATGGTCCGAGATCAGCATATCCTCAATTTTAATGTCTGTCATTTGTTGGATTATTTTGGGTGAGACAAAGAACATATCCAATCTGGACCACGACCCATGGGGGTGCGAGAAGTGGGTAAATTCTCTACCAAGTGGGTTCACTAGCCTCCAAGCATCCAATAACCCAGCCTCCTCCACTAAGCTTTCCAATACACTATAGTCCCCTAATCTACCCCAGCCTGCCTTCTCAACTGAGTTTGGGATGCAGTGCGTCTATCTTCCTCCTCTTTCATGACCGTGTTAAAATCTCCACCAATTATTCTATTATTCCCGTTGTCTAGGAATAATGTGTTTTGTAGTTGTTGAAAGAAGGGTTTCTGTTTCCCGTTAGGGGCATATATATAAACATTAAAAGGTGTCATTTTGAATTTGTATCGTTAATTGTATTATTCTACCTTCTTTATCTTTTGAGGTAGACAGTATTGAGTGAGCTAGTGACCTATTTATCAGAATTAGAACTCCCGCCTTTTTATCTACTGCCCCCGAACCATAGACCTCGCCTACCCATAGTTTTTTGAGGCGGAAGAAGTCCTCCGCGGCCAGGTGGGTCTCCTGGAGCAAAGCTATATCTACATGCAGTCTCTTAAGATGGCGCAAGACCATCATGCGCTTTGCCGGGGAACGCAGACCCTTAACATTCCAGGAGGCCCACCTAACCATCGGAAACCTCCCCGCACGGGGCCCAAAATTTCTTCATAATGAATATCCACATGTGGTTGATTTCGCCTGATATGACTTTGAGTGTTATGTAACATACATTGATGGTGTAACTTTTTAGAAACTCATTTCCAAGGATAATTTCCATTTTTTTCCCCCCTTTCTTCCCACCCTCCCACCCCCAAATCACTCCAACACCTTTCATCTTCAAAAAGTCAGTGACTTCGCTTATGT
Source organism: Allobates femoralis (assembly GCA_033576535.1). Classification (NCBI taxonomy): domain Eukaryota; kingdom Metazoa; phylum Chordata; class Amphibia; order Anura; family Aromobatidae; genus Allobates; species Allobates femoralis. The sequence goes on from JARQOC010000002.1 coordinate 499,553,152, forward strand.
CCTCAAGTGCGTCCTGCATAGTTAGCTCCACCCCGCCTCGGCTCCCGCCACCTCTGATAACATTTGATAAGGCAACATAATAACTCCAACATTCTGCCCAAATAACATCAAACAACAAATGGCGATCATCTATTTTAAAATAGTTAAACAGACTGCCCCAGGGCCATTCCTCTGGGGTAGATCTTAAAAATACATTTAAAAATATTGCTATAGTAACATTCTTATATTAAAGCAAAGAAAGAACATACATATCAAAATTGATCACAAAAACCAGTCCACTATGTTTAGTAAATGCTATATATACTGGTGATCGAAATTAGAGAACAATGTATGATCAGTTGATTAATTTCAGTCACAATGTAATCTACGTTGATCAACATTTGAAGGTTTTCATGTAAGGGGTACACCATGCCACTAGAACAGTGTTTTCCAAAATAATCAAAGTTTATCAACTTAAAACCTTTATTTTACACAAAACGTGCCGCTCATAATTAGAGAACAGCAATGACTAGCACAGAGAAAGATTAAACTAAATTTTGTGACGATTACAACAGTCAATCAGTAAGAAGTGTACAGGTATTTGCTTTGAATGACTTCAGCACATCTGCAGCCACAGGACATCACTAGTCTCTCACGCTGCTCTGGTGTGATTTTGGTCCACTTCTTCCAGTCTCTTCCACAACTCTGTGACTGTTGTGGGTTTCTTGGCTATAAGTTTGTCACGAAGGAGGTTCTAGAGATGTTCTATTGTGTTTAGATCAGGACTCTGGACGGCCATTTCATTGTGTGATTGTTTTCTGTTTCAAGGAACTGCTTTACCTGTTTTGCTGTATAACAGGGGACATGGTCTTGCATGAAAACTGCTGGATTACTGAGTGCTGAACGCAAGTAAGGAAACACGTGTTGAAAAAGGTTCTGATACACACTTGCATTCACTCTGTCATGTAACTGTATGAGAGGTCAAATCCCTGCAGCAGAAAACAGTCTCCAAACCATGACACTTCTTCCACCACCATACACTGACATCTTTACATACTTTAGGTTCAGTGTTTCACCAGTTTGTCAACAAACATAATGTTTCCCATCAAACCCAAATAAAAAAAATTAAACTTGCTTTCATCACTACAGTGAACTTCTCTGGTCCACTTCTCTGTCCACACAACATGCTCCTCACCAGAAGTGAGTCTAACCTTTTGTTTCTTTTTGCTAAAAAGAGGTTTGGTCATTGCAGAGTGGGCTTTCAGTCCAACTGCTCTTAAATATCATGACAATGTATGACGAGACAGATCTTTACCCTGTTCAGTGCTGAACTGGCGAACTATTCCAGCTAGAGTGTTGAAACAATTACCATGGATATTCTCAGGATTATCCTGTCCTCTGTTGCATTTGTCTTTTGAGGGTAACCAGCCTTCTTGGGGGAATTGAAAGTTTGTGAAGATGCAATATTCTAGCAATCAAAGACTTTGAATGACCATCTTCAGTTGCTATGGCTGATGGGGTAACCCCTTTGGTCTTCCTCTGGACAACCTGCTACCAGAGGGTTTCAGTCACTTTCTAACAGCACACCTTTTGCAAAGTAAGTGCAAACTGAAAAGTTAGGTTGCCCGTTAAATAGGGTTTGTCAAATACCGTAATTAAGGAAATTAGCACCAGGTGCCAGATTAACACCACTAACTTGCAGGTATCCAAAAGTGTTCTCTAATTTTGATCAGTGTTCTGTTTCATTTATCTCATTTACATTCTGTGCTTTACAATATATTCAATTTATGAAATAAGATTAAAATTGTGCTATTTTACTCATGTTAGGATATCATCACATAGGAAAACACTGACCTTAACATTAAGGAAATTGTGTGCTGTTCTCTAATTTTGATCGCCAGTGTAAACACTTTCCAAAAAGCTGCATAAAAGGTAAAAAGATGCTGATGAGATAGTAGTGGACCGAATAATGTTCCCTTATAAATTAACCCCTTTACGACCTATGACATAAGGGTACATCATAGGTCGTGTCCCTCACATCATTCTCTCCACCCCCGACATCTCAGCTGATTTCATCGTGATCCGAGACCCTGTAACAAGATTGTGGGATCTCAGTGTGTCACTAGATAGATCGGGGTCCTGCGGTGACCCCAGAAGCTATCAGGGTCCACTTCAGTGGTTGGTTGGCAAGCGCTGACGGTCGTCGGTGTGGAGCGGGTTGCTGCCGGCCGTCGGCGAGGTGCGGGGGGGGGTTTATTAGTGATGCGGCTCTCCTACCTGCTGAGCCGCGCCGAGTGCATTCCTGGGAGCCGATGCGGTGGAGGGGCAGAGGAGAGGAGGGGCGGGATCTATAAGTCTCTATAAGTATACTATTTTAAATATGTATTTTAGATACCAGATGGGGCCCGATGCTATCGCATGGGGAGGGCTATCATATCAAGATGGCGCAGGCTTTGTGCTGCTAGGGTAGGGGGAAAAAGGGGGGGAGGCGGCTGTCTCTCCCTTCCTGTGCGCACTCTCCCTCGTGTGCGGTCTTCTCCCCTCGCGTACGCTCCCCTTTGAGCTGTCTGACCCCCTGTGCGCTCCCTCTAATCCCACTTATACTCTCCTCTCTGTGGCATCCAAAGATAGCAGCAGTGTAAGTTTGCATGGGCAACAGGTCACGCCACCACTATCTCTGTATACCCAGGTGTTCAAAGATCGCACCTACCTGAGTAAGTGCGTGTGAGCGCCAGGTATACGCATGCATACTTTTTCAGGTGGTCATGTGTTGGCGGCTGCAAGGGGATGGCAGTTGTGGTTTCAGGTGGGCTCCACGAGCCAAGTAACATGCAAGGTTTAGGAAAGGAAAGTGGTTATTTGGCACTGCTGCTGTAATGGAAATGTCACGCAACAATAAAGTCAATATGAAGATAGAAACGCATAGATCAATAAAACCAATTTTATCTTCAAGTGTCATCATTGTTGAATGACTTTGCCATTGCAGCAGTGCTGGATAACCACTCTTTCCCACACCAAAAATTTTGAAGAATTTGTGCAAATACTCTGCAGTAACTTATTAGTACATGTAAATAATATGGGGTACTTAGATGGCACTATTTAGGTCAAAACCAGTATAAAAGCTAGTTTGAGTAACTGCGTCTGCCGGGTACACGCTGGCACAGTTACTAGTTCGGCGGTGTGTGCTGTGGTAATGTCCCGTGGGCTGTGGGTGCGCCGGCGGGTTACTGGCGTCTGTTTCAGGCATTGTCAGCACCATTAGTGGTACTGCGCAATGGGCCAGTACATCCATTGCTTGGATATGCAAATATGGCTGCCGTCCGCACATGAGAGGGGATAAACCGGACTGAAGTCAATGACAGACGCCACAAGGAGATTATATGGTAAGATTGCAACTATGAGCTTGCTTTCCAATGGATGGCGAATATGAAATCAAATCTATCAAAAAAGCCGAGATCTGACGGATATCATTGCATTAACCAATTACACACCTGAGAATGGCGGCAACTGACTCACAGAATGGACTTTTATTCACACTTCTATATAAATCAGACTAATCTTCGTCTCCAATGTAACCCTGACTAAATCATCGCTGAAACACATCGGTTTTTGGGAGGGGGTTCATTATTTTGAATGTCTTTGTCTGATCATTAATCTTTTATACCTTGGATATATTGAAGAGCTGCTGTTCTTTCAACGTTGCTACTTGTTTCCTTCATATGGCTGAATCTGTGTTTTTGCATTAACGGAATTTAGGATAGAGACAAATGACTAAATACCCTACAACAAGTAAATGGTAACATGTAAATAACTTGGAGTAACATAGTGGACACTTAATCAAAATAGCATTAAAGTTATCGTACCGCGACAAGGTGTACCCAACCAGGGTGGTCCTGAACTTGTAGTTTACCACGCTACTTGCCTATATGAACTAAAAGTTTGGGTACAACTTGCTCGCAACAGTCATATTTGGTGTACCTGTCCAGGTGAGCGTATACCCACATCCATAATTTATCCATGGATAATACCAGACAGTGCTGTTCCTTTTCAGGTTATGACACATCCCAAATTCTACTTACAGTACGAACACGGCGACCAATAAAATAAACGCTAACCCTAAAGAGACCTGGTTGGCTTAAATAGGTTTGCAAAATAATAATCTTAAATTTATATTTTCATGATGCAAAAACGAGAACATTAAGATGAAGAACACAAATCTCTTACCTCCTGAATGATCAATTTCTGCATCGCCAGTCCAAAGGCCTTCATTTTTCAAGTCAAGAGAACACGCCTTCACATCCCCATTACTATATGGTACACTGTTGTCCACCGTTCTTAGCTTTTTTATTTTCTCACTGGACACACTAAACGTTTCCTGTGATAGCTCAAAGCCTGATGAACTTAACGAGTCATAGGAGCCAACACCAACATTTGACAGTGCAGTGCTTTGCAATTGATCTTCTATGCTGATACCATCCTCAGACGTACATACGCTAACACTGGAATCCTCCATAGTTGCGTGACACTCATCTTGAAATTCTGCATTATGAACAGGACTAGCATTTGGCAAGGCATACGTCTTTTGCGTAAACATATTTAAAACTATTTGCTCTTCAGGTGTTTTTTCAGTACAAGAATCCTTACTCACAACTGATATGCTTGGAAGGTTTTCAATTAAGGATTCTTCTGTCTGTGTAGATTCACAAGTAGAGTCCAAGTCATAGACAGAATTTATTTCCTGATCAACAACTGCCGTGATGCTAATATCTTCCTCTTGTGTTGGCTTTATTTGTGTGGATTCCTTAATAGAGTGCCCTTCATTATCTATTGCAGTGCTTCCAATGCTTTCAACTGAGAGTTGTTCCACAGATTCACAGGTAGAATCCATTTCTGCACAACTTTCAGGATAGATATCAGAATTTTTCTGCAGAGCAATCTGCTGACATTGAATATCTTTTGGTAGCATCACTCCATTTGACTCATCAAGTACTTGACAACTACCAACTGACACCTCACCTGCTGAGCCAGCCAAAATTTCTTGTTTAGCTGCCACAATCACTTTGGATATGATGTTTATAGCCAGCTGCTCAACTATCTTGGCCTCGTAGTTTCCTAAAAACGTTTTGGCATTCCCTTCTTCAAACTGTTCAGTTTTCTCCAAGCACTGAGAAAAGGCATCCAATATATCAGCACAATTTCCCTCTCTCATCACTTCTGTACAAGCAGTTTTGATATTTGATAGCTGATCGGTTGATACAGATTCTGCTGTTTTGGAGATCACAGGTTCAAGCAGAAGTTCTGAACCCTTTAGCTCAAAGGAAGGAGACAAGTGATCTTGCATTAGTGGTGTAGACTCCGCCCCCAATTCAGGCGGATTATACAATTTTGGAAGCTGGGTGTTACTGCTCCCAATTTCTTGCACACACAATCCTGTATCATTAGTACCTGACTGAGGACACTGTACTCGAACAGACATTTTCACTACGGTTTCTATTTCATCAATACAAGGCTGTTCATCCTCAGTAGAAGGCACCATACGCAGTCGTTCTGACTGGATACTCTGGATAACTTCAGATGAATTGCTTTGGAAATAATCTGTGGAGTTGGTGCACACTTTATCTGCATCCATTAAACATAGCTCAATATCACATTCCACAGAAGGCTGTTGTAATGAGTCCAAAGCAGTAATTGGGATATCGGAAATCCCACATGCAATATCCTTTACCTTGCCATCAGACAGCATATCAATCAAAGTGGCTACCTCTGCCACCGCAGGCACAAAGCATGCGTCCTTTGGAACACTTGCCTCTCTGTCCAACTGCACAAACTCTGCCCTTGAACAGGTTTGCATTTCTACTGTTGGGCCAAGCTCTGTCAGTGCAGTATCTGCTTGAACGTCTGTGGGGGCAGTAAGCTGCTGGTTTTTCCTATGGTTGTCATCTTTCTTCCTTGAAAAGAACCACCACCAGCCAAGAAGTGCCAGCACTCCAGGAATGGTATATGGCAAAATCACACGGAAGCGTAGCGCCATTTTAAAAGAGGCTCCTTTATGGAATCTGTAAAAGAATAAAGCAAAATTAACTCCAGAGAAAACATTTCAAACACTGCTTCCTGCTGAGAGCAGGAGTGCAAACTCAAGAGGGAAAAAAAATAAAATTATAAAATATATATACCTAAAAAGTCATGGGTGAAAATGTTTGTAAATGGTCATGCAGACTTTCAGAAAACTGGATTACCAGCAAGAAGAAAAAAATAATTACAAATTTCTACTTTTATTTATAGCTTTATGACCCTCTTAGATGGCTAACCAGTTCCAACGGGAAATTGAATATTGTTGCTTTTTTCCTTTTTTGTACCCAACAGAACTATAGAAATAAAATAAAATTGCAGATTCTGTAGCGACTTCAATATAATGGAGAACTGCAAGCATTGAAATCATGAGACTTATGTTCTTTCCAAACAGTAATCGAAGTTAGTTTGGTACCTATAGAAGGACTGCCACCTTAGCCAAAATTAGGATCTAGTTTGTCACTTATGGGTTAGAAAGGGTACCTGTATAGATTATTCCTGTAACTTAGAAATGGTGGCAAGATGTAAAACGTACTGGGTGGCAATTAAACGTTATGGCTCCCATACACATCAGACAAAGGTTCACCAAAGCCGCCATCTAATTGTACTAGTGCCTCTAACTCTACAACAGATGTCGTAGTAGAGTAGGATAGGACAGTTAGAATTCAATGCCAGGGTTCAAAGGGAAGAGAATTAAACAGACCCAATTATGATTTGAAGGGAAAATGGGTTTTTACCTTTCAAAAGTCTTAAAAAACCCTGGAAATACAACTTCAAAAAAAGTCAATTTAAGCCTCTAAGGAGTGCATCTAAAAAACTTTCAGAACAGAGTTAAATGTACAGCTATAATTACCTCCACGTAGGAGTGCTTAATGACGCTAAATTTGACGCAAATGTCCTAACCAGCAGGGCTGTAGAGTCAGTAAGCCAAACATCCAATTCTGACTCCAACTCTTCAATTTCCCCGAATCTGACTGACTCCACCCAAAATAGGCATCAACTCAGACTCAACTACCCTGCTAACCAGGAGGCAGATTTCATCTAGATATTGAGGAAGATATTAGAGGCTGTGGCCTTTCTACTAAACTGTCCAGCAATGAATAGAGTTTTAAAATAGACTCACAAAATGGTGAAAATGTTATGTCCATTAAAGATGTATCTTCACAGGAGAGAGTAGGAGTGGGTGCAACCTCTGATGACAGTTCGCAGGACTACAGAAAGCATCAATGCACTTTATTTAAATGTGAAGATTATTATCTATTGATTAAGATTGAAACAGATGCCTTTTGAACTCCAAATAGTGAAATATGATTAAGAGTGCTCCGATTCAGACACTACATAGTAACATAGTTTTTAAGGTTGAAGGAAGACTAAGTCCATCTAGTGCAACCCATAGCCTAACATGTTGATCCAGAAGAAGGAAAAAAAAAAACCCATGTGGCAACACTAAGCTCCACATTGGGGGAAAAAATTCCTTCCTGACTCCAGATATGGCAATCAGACTACAAACTTTGCTTGATTTATGCAAGCACAACTTTAGGTTTATTGCCAAAATGGCAAAAATTATGGAATCACTTCGCTCGGAGGATGTCCAGTCAGTTGTTTAGTTTTGTGCCGTGTGTGGTCTGCTTTTTTTCTACAAAATTAAAGTAATTTCAAATGGCAACTCTCTGCCTTGATGAAACACTAAAAGAAATCTTGAAAAAAATGTGCTAGCCAGTACCTGTAACTTTTGTAGACCAAGCAGGGGGAAAAAAATTATGTAATCATAATTGTGAGAAAAAAAAAATTATGGAATCATGACAAACACATACATTACTAGTATTTTGTTGCACCACCTCTGGCTTTTATAACAGATTGCAGTCTCTGAGGCAAGGACTTAATGAGTGACAAACAGTACTCATCATCAGTCTGGCTCCACCTTTCTCTGATTGCTGTTGCCAGATCAGCTTTGCAGGTTGGAGCCTTGTCATGGACCATTGTCTTCAACTTCCAAAGATTTTCAATTGGATTGAGATCCGGACTATTTGTAGGCCATGACATTGACCTTATGTGTCTTCTTTCAAAGAATGTTTTCAGTTTTTGCTCTATGGAAGGATGCATTATCATCTTGATAAATGATATCATCCCCAAACATTCTTTCAATTGATGGGATAAGAAGTGTCCAAAATATCAATGTAAACGTGGGCATTTATTAAAGATGTAATGACAGCCACTCCCCAGTGCCTTTACCTGACATGCAGCCCCATATCATCAATGACTGTGGAAATTTGCATGTTCTCTTCAGGCAGTCATCTTTATAAACCTCATTTGAACGACACCAAACAAAAGTTCCAGCATCATCACCTTGCCCAATGCAGATTCGCGATTCATCAATGCATATGACTTTCATCCAGTCATCCACAGTCCACTATTGCTTTTCCTTAGCCCATTGTAACCTTGTTTTTTTTTCTGTTTAGGTCTTAATGATGGCTTTTGTTTAGCTTTTTTGTATGTAAATCCCATTTCCTTTAGGCGATTTCAAACAGTTCGGTCACAGACATTGACTCCAGTTTCCTCCCATTCGTTCGTTTGTTTTGTTGTGAACTTGTTGTTTTGGAGACATATTGCTTTAAGTTTCCAGTCTTGACACCGACGTCTTCCTTGGTCTACCAGTATGTTTCCCTTTAACAACCTTCCCATGTTTGTATTTGGTGCAGATTTTGGACACAGCTGATTGAACAACCAACATCTTTTGCAACACTACATGTTGATTTACCCTCTTAAGCGTTTGATAATCCTCACTTTTATTTTAATTGACATCTCTAGTGTTGGAGCCATGATTCATGTCAGTCCATTTGGTGCAACAGCTCTCCAAGGTGTGATCACTTCTTTTTAGATGCAGACTAACGAGCAGATCTTATTTGATGCAGGTGTTAGTTTTCGAATGAAAATTTACAGGGTGTTTCCATAATTTTTTCCTCAGAATTGAGTGATTCCATAATTTTCCCCCTGTTTGGTCTACAAAAGTAACCATTACTGGCTAGTACATTTTTATTTCAAGATTTCTTTTAGTGTTTCTTCAAGGCAGAGAGTTGCCATTTGAAAGGACTTTAATTTTGTGAAACAAGCAGTACCTGACATGGCTACAAAACTAAACAGCTGAATGAACATCCTCCGAGCCAGGTGATTCCATAATTTTTGCTAGGTTTTGTACAGCTAGATCATCCACATACACACAATTTCATAAAAGATAAAAGAAAAAAAAAAAAGGGGGCTACATGCATATTTACCAAAAACTTCAAGTTGTTTAAACCCCAATCTTCTCACTGCTTGACAACAAATAAATCATTTAGCTTCTTTTCATAATAAAAATCATATTGTGATTCCCACCCAAGGGTGGATAAGGAGCCTGCTCTCATCATGTAAAATGCAGCCTGTTAGGGTAAGAATTTTTTTTTTTTTTTTTAAATAAGGATTCTGAACAGCCAATTACAGAGATTGTAATGACTCAGGTGAAAAGGTCTGAATCATTACGATCCAGCTATGGTAGGGGCTGCAACAGGCAGACCATCACCCCCTCCTGCTCTGATTGGGAGTGATTGTGCTGTGACGTGCGATCACTACCATCAACATACAGAGGGATGGTGTGACCGGCTTGTCATTCAGTCTATGGAGGCTGAGGAGGAGCGGTCTCAGGCAGCCAGGGACAACCCCCGTGCGTCCCTGGCTGTTACACCCCCTAAATGATGTGATTGGTATCGATCGCAGCAGCTATGGTACTGGGAGAGGGACAGCACACCCTCTCGCCGCCCGATCAGACCTCCGCAATATAATCAGTAGGGGCCCACATCACCATGGTGACCCGACATTGTCATAGTGATATCGGGTCACCTGACTCCAAATCTCAGGGATCATGTGACCTCTAAGGCTGGTAACAATGCAGCACTGACACCTGCACTGTACAGCAATGATCGAGCATTGCAGTACAGTACAACTGCAAGAACAGCAGCAGAAGGTGATGTCCCACAAAGGGACTAAGCAAAAACAAGCAAAAAAAAAAAAAAAAAAATATTCCAATGGTCATTTATGAAACAAAAAAAAAAAAAAACCCTTCACATATCTGGCATTGCAACGTCAGTAATAACCCATCTATAACACTGTCACACTAGTTAACCCCTTCAGTGAACACCGTAAAAATAAAAAATTTGCAAAAACTATGTATTTTCAGCATATAGCTGACGAAAATAAAGTGGAAAAACACGGTTATATATATATAAATAAATGCTACAGCTGAAAAAGTAATCTTCAACAAAAAACAAGCCGCCAAACAGCTGCATCAGAGAAAGAAAAAAAAATATATATATAGTATTATGGTGTAATGCCCCCCCCACCACAACACAAAAGCTTATATGAAATGTGGTATCTCTAATCGAGGTGCCCCCAAGAATAATGTTGTCTTATGACTTGCACGACATGTGAAGGTCATAAGATAAGAAAAAAAAAAAAAAAAAAAATTCATGAATTGCAGTTTCTTTGAGATTCTGCCTCACAAGAAACAGAATATAAAGCGATCAAAAAATATTGTGTGGCCCAAAATGGTACAAATAAAAACTTAAACTTTACTTCCGTCCAAAATAAAAAAACAATAGCCTTAAATTCAGTAATGCAAAAATCCTTTATTTTTTAAAAACACTTTTATAGTGCGATAGTAGCCAAACCTCTATAATAAAAAACCTATATAAATCTGACATTGCTGTGATCGCACCGACCTGATGAATAAAGTCACCCTAATCAATTATACCGCAGGAACAACAGCCTAAAAATAGTAATAAAGCCAATTCAACTGCTGCTGATCAGTTTATTCTGCCTCTATAGAATCGCACTAAGGCTCGGCTCATGTTTATCCTGCATTCTTCATTGAGCACTTACCGTACGTTGGCGTTTTCATTTAAATCTCTGAAAAACCTAATTCAGACAAAATTCCTAATGGAGAATTCTTTGTAATGAGGCAGAGGGAGTCATTTTGAACTCCAGTCTATCCTGTGGCTTGGCAGTGTCTGCATATTTTTAGGCGTGCACAAAAGTGCGGTCAACCACAGTCTTGTGCATTCTTGAAAATAAGGATACCACTAAACAAAACCCAGTCCAGATTAATTCTGGCTGTAAGAGGCAAAGTTCAGAGACTAAACCGGAAGTGGTGTTACAAGCGCGGAGTCCTTCAACTATAATGCTGCTGCTTTAATCATGCAATGCCATCTATACGAAAAGGAGGCCTTTAGGCAACTGAGAGACAAAAATGTCTATCAGAAGCTGGATCGGAATCCTGTTAACTCTTTTTCTTTTGAACTGGAAAGGATTTTGGTGGGTGCAATGGAGGAGGGGATCATCACAAAAAAAGTCCTGAATGGACTGATGGTCAGGGCCCCTAAAGTGCCTACCTTATATTTGCTTCCCAAAATCCACAAGGATCCCATCAATCCACCAGGGCGTCCAATAGTTTCAGGCATTGAGGGCCTTTGTGACCCGATATGCCGATTTATCGATTTCTATTTGAAACCCTTAGTAGAAACCTTGCCATCATACATACGGGACACTACGGACGCCCTCACCAGGATTGACGCGATCTTTATGGAAAAAGATATGTATATAGTCACAGCCGATGTGGAGTCCCTCTACACCTGCATTGACCACGATGCAGGTGTGGAGGTGGTCCGCTTCTTCCTTGAAGAGTCCAACCGGGACGCACACTTGTGTGAGATGATTATTGAGCTGCTCTGCTTTGTCCTGTCGCACAATTTTTTTACATTCAAAGATCAATTCTATTTTCAGAGGCGCGGCACTGCCATGGGCACGGCCTGTGCACCTTCATATACAAATCTGTTCCTAGGACACTGGGAGCGGGGTATATTTGCGTGCGGGGGTGTGCAGGCCGTTGGCAATGTGCAGTGCTGGATGCGCTATATAGACGATGTTCTTATGGTGTGGCAGGGCACTGCAGAGCAGAACAGATCATTCATGGATGAATTGAATAAAAACAATTTGAATATCACACTCACTTATAAATTTAGTGACACCTCAATTGACTTTCTGGATATTAAAATTATGGTTGACGGTTGTGGACTGTTACAAACTGATGTATTTCGAAAAGAGACGTCTGTGAACGCATTGTTACATGCATCATCGGCCCACAGTCCGTCAACCATAAAGGCCATCCTGGTTGGACAATTTTTGAGGATGAGGTGGATCTGCTCCATGGAGGCTGACTTTCAAAAACAGGCTAGGGACTTGAGTAGTAGGTTTAGGAAGAGAGGCTATAGTCGTAGGACAGTCAAAAGGGGCTATGATAGAGCAGGACTGACTAAACATGATGATCTACTCCTCCCTCCCAAGAAAAAAGGTGAGACTTATAATGAGGTACGATTTATTTCTACACATAACCAGCAGTGGGAGAGGATGAGGCAAATTCTAGTGAGACATTGGCCGGTGTTTTCCGAGCCATCCCTGAGGGGGGTCCTCACAGAGTCCTCTTTTGACATCTAGACGATCTCAAAATTTGAAAGATATATTGGTGATTAGTCACTATGCACCAAAAACATCAGGGATTTTCGGGATGGGGCCTCCACGGAAAGGATTTTTCCCGTGTGGAGATTGCAGCGCATGTCCCAACATGGTCAGGAGTTCTGATTTTATCTCTAGTGATGGTTCTAGGACCTATAAGATAAATCAGCACATTTCATGTAGCAGTACACATGTGTATTATGCTACATGTGGGTGTAATAAGATCTATATTGGGTTAACCACAAGAGAATTAAGGGTTAGAACCAGTGAGCATATACGAGACATTACAGCTGCAAAAAAAGCTAAAGTTGAGGAGGTTGGCGAGGTGAGCTTCAAAAAAACACTATCCCAAAAATAAATAAAATGGATAATAACACTTGATACAGTGTCCCCTAGGGGATTAAATGGAGCCATCAGCTTTGTTCCGTTTCTCTAAAATGTATGAGGTATCTCTATCTTGCAATGATATGTCTAATATATCTTTCAATTATCTTTTTATTGAAAATGAGATAAACATACAATCCAAAACATTTGAATAACATTAAATCAAATTTGAATAAATAAATACATGTATACAAAAGCACATTAATCAGGACATAAAGCTGAACTTACGCAAAGTTATGTCTAATATATCTTTGACTGCTACTGAGATCATTTTTGCTCAATCTGATAAGGAAACATTTAAATTTCCCTTTTTTCTTTTTCTCCTCTTTCATTTTTTATCTTTTTCTATGTTCTCTTTTCTTCTTTTTCCCTCCCTATCGATGTACTATGGGATGTTTTATCTGTTGGGTTTGGTTTTTAAAGATGTATTTTTTATCTATGTTAACAGCGGATATCCTGCCACAATGCATTATACATTCTGCCATTTTGATAAGAATGATTTGCCATCTACCATTGAACTAGAATCATCGCCATCTTTGGAAGAAGAGATGAATCTACTCTTCTATTTCTTGTAAAATATTGTAATATGTGGCTTTGTACAAGGTTCAGGTATTCTGGGAACCATCAGAACATGTGCGCATGCGCGGTTTGCTCCCCTACTGGGTTGTCATGAAGGCGTAGGATAAGCGCTCGGCTTGATTACACGCTCCCTTGGCAACAGTCGGGCGCAGTGTAATGAGCTGTATGTCGCGCCGGAAGTGACATCACAGTCGGCGGCTATGCATGCGCCGCCTCTAACGTTCTGATTGGCTTAGTTTAGCATGTGACCGCTATGCGAGTATGGATATAAACTCCGCCATTGTATTTTATCACTACTCCTCATGATGAAACAAATGCGTGTCTAATGTAAGTGAAACATACGTAAGGAGTCTGATATGGAGGGTTTCTTTCTCTTCATCCTGCACTAGCACCTTATTCACTAGATGTGATTGCACTTATAGGAAATGTGTTAACCTGTATGCACCTTATGGGATATTGCAATATGTAACCTGTGAGCCGCCAGTCTGCACCTTTTTGATTACTGTGGCTGTCTCACATATCTTATCTGACTAATTATGTAAAAATAGCCTGTGTTATATATCCTACGATTGTGCAATAAGATAAAACCAATGTAATGTGCATCCATCTTATGTATATTGGATTGAGTGTTATGTGCTTGTAAAGTTTGCACCCATTTTTCCTGCACAAGTGTGTTTAAAATTTGTCTCCAAAATAAAGATATACTTTTATTGTAACTTTTTGAAGCAAGTATGGCTCCACATTTTCTCCTCCCTTTGATGAATGCTTTAACCCCTTCATGACCTTGCCATTTTTTGAAATTCTGACCAGTGTCCCTTTATGAGGTTATAACTCGGGAATGCTTCAACGGATCCTAGCGATTCTGAGATTGTTTTTTCGTGACATATTGGGCTTCATGTTAGTATTAAATTTAGGTCGATAATTTTTGCGTTTATTTGTGAAAAAATCCAAAATATGGCAAAAATTTAGAAAATTTTGCAATTTTCAAATTTTGAATTTTTCTTCTGGTAAACCAGAGAGTTATGTGACACAAAATAGTTATGAAATAATATTTCCCACATGTCTACTTTACATCAGCACAATTTTGGAAAAAAAAAAAAAAATTTTGTTAGGAAGTTATAAGGGTTCAAAGTTCATGAGCAATTTTTCATTTTTCCACCAAAATTTACAAAACCATTTTTTTTTAGTGACCACATCCCATTTGAAGTCCCTTTGAGGGGTTTACATGACAGAAAACACCCAAAAGTGACACCATTCCAAAAACTGCACCCCTCAAGCTACTCAAAACTACATTCAAGAAGATTATTAACCCTTCAGATGCTTCACAGGAACTAAGCAAATTGGAAACAAAAAATGGATATTTTAATTTTTCTAACAAAAATGTTCTTTTATCCTCAATTTTTTCATTTTCACATGGGCAACAAGATAAAATGGATCCTAAAATTTGTTGGGCAATTTCTCCTGAGTATATCGATACCACATATGTGATCATAAACCACGGTTTGGGCGCACGGCAGGGCTCTGAAGGGAAAGAGCGCAATTTGACTTTTGGAGCTAATTTTCCATTCAAAAAGTGAAATGGCGCTCCTTCACTTCTGAGCCCTGCTGCGCGCCAAAACAGTGGTTTATGACCACATATGAGGTATCGGTGTACTCAGGAGAAATTGCCCAACAAATTTTAGAATGAATTTTATCCTGTTATCCATGTGAAAATGAAAGAATTGAGGCTAAAAGAACATTTTTCCATATTCACAGATCAATTTGTAAAGCATGTGGGGGTTCAATATGCTCACCACTCATCTAGATAAGTTCCCTGGGGGTCTAGTTTCCAAAATGGGGTCACTTGTGGGGGAGCTCCAAAGTTTAGGCACACAGGGGCTCTCCAAACGCGACATGGTGTCCGCTAACAATTTGAATGGAAAATCACCTCAAATTGCTAGCGGACACCATATCGCATTTGGAGAGCCCCTGTGTGCCTAAACATTGGGGCTCCACCACAAGTGACCCGATTTTGTAAACTAGACCCCCCAGGGAACATATCTAGAAGCATTGTGAGCACTTTGAACCCGCAGGTGCTTCACAAATTGATTCGTAAAAATTAAAAAGTACTTTTTTTTCCACAAAAAGTTTTTTTTTTAATTTTCATGAATTAATTTGTGAAGAACCTGGGGGTTCAATATGCTCACCACCCATCTCGATATGTTCCCTGGGGGGTCTAGTTTCCAAAATGGGGTCACTTGTGGGGGCGCTCCAAAGTTTAGGCACACAGGGGCTCACCAAACGCGACATGGTGTCCGCTAACAATTTGAATGGAAAATCAGCTCAAATTGTTAGCGGACACCATGTCGCATTTGGAGAGCTCCTGTGTGCCTAAACATTTGAGCTCCCCCAGAACTGACCCCATTTTGGAAACTAGACCCCCCAGGGAACATATCTAGATGCATAGTGAGCATTTTGAACCCCCAGGTGCTTCACAAATTGATCCGTACAAATTAAAAAAGAAAATTTGTGTGAAAAAAAAGTATTTTTACCTTATTACGGATCAGTTTGTGAAGCACCTGGGGATTCAATGTGCTCACTATGCATCTAGATAGGTTCCTTGGGGGGTCTAGTTTCCAAAATGGGGTCACTTGTGGGGGAGCTCCAATGTTTAGGCACACAGGGGCTCTCCACATGCAACCTGGTGTTTGCCAACAATTGGAATGGTTAGTGGACACCAGGTCGCGTATGGAGAGCCCCTGTGTGCCTAAACATTTGAGCTCCCCCACAAGTGACCCCATTTTGGAAACTAGACCCCCCAGGGAACATATCTAGATGCACAGTGAGCACTTTGAACCCCCATGTGCTTCACAAATTGAGACGTATAAATGAATAAAGAAACTTTTTGTGAAAAAACATACTAGTCTAGTAGTTAAAATTCGCAGCATAGGGGACCCAATACATTTGGGCCTCTCCATGCTGAGGATTCCAGCCCCCTAGCTGCCATGTTGTATCTGGCTGGCAACCAAAAATACGGCAAAGCTCCATGTCATTTTATTTGTAGAATTTAAAAAAAAAATGACATGGGGCTCTGCCATATTTTTGGTCCAGCCAGGTACAACTTGGCAGCTACGGACTGCCACCAGCCACCAGCTGCCTAGTCATACCTGGCTGGAACCAAAAATACAGCCAGGTACAACTAGGCAGCTGGGGGCTGGAATCCTCAGCATAGAGAGGCCCAAGCGTTCTGGGCCCCCCATGCTGCGAATTGCAGCCCGCAGCTGCCCCATAAAATGGCGCATTCATTGAAGCACCATTTTCTGGCGCTGTACCCACGCTTTTCCAGTTGCCCTGGTACCGGTGGCTAACTGGGTAATAAAGGGGTTAATGCCAGCTTTTTATTGGCAGCTGGCACTAAGCCTGAGATTCATAATATAGGGCCAATGTTAGACCCGCCATTAGGAATCTCTAGTACGGTAAATAGTCAATAAATACACACAGAGAAAAATCTTTTTATTTGAAAAAAAAACACAGACACAATTCGGACTCCATCTTTATTATAAAAAGATCCGACGTAGTCCACAACGAAGGTCCCACGACGCCCGATCGCTCCGACGTAGTCCACAACGAAGGTCCCACGCCGCTCGATCGCCTTTGCTTTCAGATCGCTACTCTGGAGCCCAACCCGCCAGCATGGTGATCGAGCTGCAGAAAGTGATATGACACCCCGGGCGCAGTGACCCACTATGTGCATCACTGCGCCTGGGCTGCCAGATAGCTTTCTGCAGCTCGATCCCCATGCATGGGGATCGAGCTGCGGAAAGCGATCTGGCAGCACAGGCGCATTGACCCACTATGTGCATCACTGCGTCCGGGCTGTCAGATCGCTTTCTGCAGCTCGATGCCCATGCAGGGAGATCGGGATCCTCAGGATCTAGCTGTAGAAAGTGATCTGGCAGCTCCAGCACAGAGCTGTCAGATCCGGAGGCGGTGAAGAGGAGGAGGAGGAGCGGGAAGCAGTGGAGACAGAGCGGCCGCCGGAGGGGTGAGTGGGAGAGGCGATCGCCACTCCGGTGATCGGGGGGGGCAGGAAGGGGGAAGAGGGGGGGTGACAGGAGAAGTAGGGGGCACTTAGGAGGAAGCGGGGGCAGGCAGGAGGAAGCGGGGGCAGGCAGGAGGAAGTGGGGGCAGGCAGGAGGAGGCGGGCGGCAGGAAGAGGAAGCGGGCGGCAGGGACAGGAAGCAGGCAGCAGGAAAAGGAAGCGGGGGGGGGTAAGAAAGATGAAGAGGGGGCAGGAAAGAGGTGGGGGGCAGGGGGGCAGTTAGAGGATGACAGGGGAGAAGATTGGAGGGTAGGGATAGCAGCGGCAGGCAGGGAAGCATTACAGGCGCGGTGATTTTCACTTTCACTTTTGAGTGCCAATCACTGCGCCTGTAGCCGGGGGGGTGGGGGTGGGGGCAAATCGACCCCCCCTGGGGTGTTGTACAACTCCCCATGTACCTGCAGGCCGAGTGACAGGTCAGTGACACCCTCACTCGACCTGCAGGAGCCCGATCATTCCATGGCCCAGGGGTGGGCCAAGGGTCTGGAAGGGGTTAAGCACGGTTTTGCTTCCTTTTACAGCTCCCCAGCCGAACCCTAACAGTAACACATACTTGGTCAGGGAAGTCTGTCTTCGGGGTCCGTGCCGTGGGTTTGTCCATAACTACTCAGCAGTCTAATTAGTGAATAAATCCATCAGTGTTTTCACAAGAATCACATATTTCATAGATGTACCTGGAACCCACAAAGTGTATGATATTAAGGATAGCACACGGGATAAATGTGAACTTGTCCAAAATGTTCTATACCCAAATAGTAACCAATAGCATTCAACTCAACCCACAAACAAGTCCCCACTCAGGTCCAACATTTGTTAATGAAAATATAGGTTTCCATGTTACTGCTAGGCTTTGGAAAAGCGCTATGCCTCCTCACCCTCCTAAAAGGAAAACCAGCAATACCTGGGATCCCAAATCCAAATGCTCCCCTTCCCTTCTGAGGTCCACAAAGTCTAAACCACAGTTAATGCCCACATGTTTAACACTGTTGTAATGAGGAAGCCTGTTTAATTTGCGGGCTGTGTTTTTCCAGAAGCATTAGCTGGGCACTACAATACACTGGGCACTGCAATGGCTTATTTGCTATTATTAATAATGCAACTGTGATACCAATGTGATAAGAGTGGCATGTGGATAGAATAGGTATAGAACAGGTAATCATAATTAGAATATAGTGACCACAGGTCTGATCATTCAATATAAAAAAAATTGTATCAGTACTCAGTTGAAATATGAAAACGTGAACTCTCCTTGATATTATGCAGTAATAGTGAGAACAGGAACATGGACATCTTGAGACCTACACATCTTGTGACAGGAAAAGAGATGTATGCCTTGCACAGCCAGTCACAGGAAGAAGTGAATATCCTGTGGCTGATGGTCACGGCTGGATCATGCCATCAGCGCGTGATCAGGGATATTCTAAAAATGGTATAAATGAAGCTGGTCACATTCAGTGAGGGGGAAAAAACCTTTCCAGAGGCCAACATGGATGCACGTCTCTGAAGCAAGCCGTGGTCCCTTCTCGCTGATCGTGACCTCCCCGATGAAGGTGAAGCACCTACAATACGCGGTAAACTATTGACGCTTATCCGCTATAATTAAGTCTAGATATAATTGGTATAATTTATGCTAAGCCTATATTCAATTGATGACAATTCATGTGCTACTTTGTAAACAAATTTAATCTTGCTATAAAGATTATTATTATTCATGCCTGATTTGTAAGTCCGTGAGTGCTACGCAAGTACGGGCTCTGCCCCGATGCAGGTAAATTTAGCAAGACAGCAACATTCACTGCAATTAACACCATGGGTGTTTTCCATAGATGATATCACTAAAGCCATAGATGACCTCCCAGAGGGATGCAATTTCCAACATTTGATCACTTAAGGGGGTTTCTGCTGTTCTGGGGTTCAATTTCTCTTGCTATCCTTGTAAAAATTAAAATATTTGGTGCTAAAAACATTGAGGGGGGAAAAAAAATATTCAAGTTTTCTTCATTTTCACATTATAAAATTCTGTGAAGCACCTGTGGGTTCAAGGTGCTCACTATACATCTAGATAAATTCCTTGGAGGGGGAGGGGGGGGGGGGAGGGCTAGTTTCCAGTTTGTGGTCACTTGTGGGGGGAATTTTGTTTCGTTACATCAAGGGCTAACCAAACGTGACACGACACCCACAGACCATTCCAACAAATTCTGGGCTCAAAAACAAAAGCAGCGTCCGGCCGTGCACCCAAAGTGGCTTTCAGCAACATATGAGTGAATCATCGCCCTCAGGACAAATTGCCAAACCAATTTGTAGGTCCATTTTATCCTGTTGCCACTTGTAAAATTAAAAAAATTGAGCCCGAAAGAACTTTTTTTTTTTTGCTACAAAAAGGACTTTTTCATTTTCACAGCTCAATATAAGAAGCATCTTGGGGTTCAAAGCACTCACCAGCCAGCTACATAAATGTCTTGGGTGGTCAAGTTTCCAAAATAGGGTGACTTGTGGGGGGTTTCTACTATTTAGGCACATCAGGGGTTCTCCAAGTGCAACATGGTGTCAGCTAATGATTTCAGCTACATTCATTTTCCAATCAATAAGTTAAATGACACTCTTTAACTTTCGGGACCTGCCATGCGCCCAAACAGTGGTTTTCGACCACATATGGGTTATCAATGTACTTGGCAGAAATTGCACAACAAATTTTAGGGTCTATTTTCTCCTGTTACCCTTGTGAAAACGCAATATTTGTTACTTTTTCCAACAAAAAAAAGTTAATTTAGCCTCATTTTTATTTTTCCCGTCAACATTGCTTTAGTTCCATACACTTCTTGAATGTGGTTCTGAGTAGCCTGAGGGGTGCCATATTTGGAATGATGTTATGTTTGGGAGTTTTCCTGCCGTATGGGCCCCTCAAGGTCAAAATAAATGTTTGCAAAATTGTGCTGATGTCAAGTAGACATGTGGGAAATATTACTTATTAACTGTTGTGTGACATTAGTTTCTGGTTCAACAGTATAAAAACCCAAAGTTTTAATACTATGACATTTGCCAAATTTCCGATTTTTCACAACAGCACAAAAATCATCCTAAATTTCCCACCAACATGAAATCCATCATGTCACTAAAAAGGCATTTCAGAATCAGTGGGATCCATTGAAGCATTCCAGATTCATAACCTCAAAGTGACATTGGTCAGAATTGGAATATGGTCATTAGAGTCAAAACAGGCTAGGGGGTGAAGGGGTTAAAGTAAAAGCTCTATTTGAGCTTTCTCCAAAACTTTACTAATACCTGACAAAGCTTTGGTGTCACCATGAGCCATATACTGGATAGGCCTTGAGGTTTGTCGACAAAGCTATAACAGATTTATCAGGCAAAAATGTGTAGGTGACCTTGCATTGCTCCCCCGATGCTAAGAAAGATATTGATTTGTAGTCATTTTCTCTGTAGTCCTGTGGTCAACTCTAGACAACATGAATTTTCCTGAAATGTGGAGACTGGTTCCTAAGGTATAATTGGAATTTTCCCTAGAATGTGTATTGCCCTATATATGCATCCTATACCCCATGCATCTTCGGTTTATAAAAGAATGGTTTTTGATACCACTGAATTATTTTTTAATTTTTATTTTAGACAGAACAGACATGCCAAGTCTGACTAAACATTAGATTAGTTTTCATAAGTCCTGAATCTGTAGGGAAAGGAGGGAAGGAAAGTGGGTGTCATTAACATAAGGAATAAAATAGGATTGTATAAGCGGAATATGCATTGGAATGTGATAATATGCATCCACAGTAGTAATTACCGTATATGCTCGTGTATAAGCCGACCCATGTATAAGCCGACCCCCCTACTTTTGCCCCCAAAACCTGGGAAAACCTATTGATTCGTGTATAAGCCGAGGGTGGACCCCAGCACAGGTATACAGCCCCCAGCAGTGTGGTATACAGCAGCCTCCCCAGTGGTATATACAGGCCCCAGCAGTGTTACAGCAGCAGCCCCAGTGGTATATACAGCAGCAGCCCCAGTGGTATATACAGCAGCAGCCCCAGTGGTATATACAGCAGCAGCCCCAGAGGTATATATCTCTGTGTATGACATACACACTTTGTAGCTATGCCAGTGAAATACAGTAAAAGACTCTTCCCGATACATTTGCCTGCCATTATCATGGATGCCCAGTTATTAAGGAGACCCTCCCTGACACAAATAGTTAAGTCACTCTGACCAACACTGATGAGCTAACCTTCCATGCCCATTATCTCTCATGACAGTCACACTAATAAGACTGGTGCCTCCTCAGTTCCCACCCAGGGTAATGTAAGGGACGTCCAGGGAGGTTTACTGGCTGCTGTCTCATTAATTACATGCCATTATGAATACAAATGAATGCAAATTGTGCAAAGCAAAGAAAGGAAAGTTGATGTGTGACCCAGCAGCCCCTCCTTCACCCACATACAGCAAAGAGATTAAGAACAGCAGAAAAGCAGCTAGTGCCACATAAGATACCCAGCTGTGCATACCCAGACTGGTGCTGCACACTGGCACCTCTCCTGTTTTGTTAATTGCCTAGGAAGGTGGGTACAATGCCTGGCTCGTTCATGCTGTTAGTCTGCTCAGTGCTGTAATGAGATCCTTGATTTTCTGCTCTTTTCTCTGTGCTGTGTGAGTAGGAAGTTAGAGCAGTCAGCCAGCATTACTCCCCAGGCAGTTTGCAGTCTGTATACACAGGCTTTTCCTCCCTCTTCGCTCTCCGATCACTGATGTTCAGCATGGCTGTAATCATAATGTGCCTCACTCTCTTCTGTGTCTGTGTGCGTTACACACTGTGGACCGCAGGAAGAGGAAGTGAGGGGGCGGAGCGGGGACCCTCTTCTATACGTTCTACAGTGTGGAGCGCACACAGACAGCGGAACTGACGGCCAGGAAGTGACAGCGGAGCGAGGGCCGAAAGTAATGAAATATAAGCACCATACTGCGCCGGTAAGACATAATAAGCATACCGGCGCGGGCAGGCGTAACCGCTCTCTGTAGCTTCCCCCAGCACCTTGTCACTGCTCCCACCTCACTGGCCCTCAACACTGACTCGAATATAAGCCGAGGAGGCATTTTTCAGCACAAAAATTATACTGAAAAACTCGGCTTATACTCCAGTATATACGGTAACACCCCTTTCCCTATGATTTTTACAGCAGACTTCAATCTTAAATCTTATGTTAACGATTTGATTAGGGGTTTCAGATTAAAGGTTATAGTGTACCTTCACTTATTTCTGGAACAACCTTTTCCTCTTGAAAACTTTTCCTGACACCTTCCTTAAGTAGTTGAAGTTGTGTTGTAGTGAAGGTACACTGTGCCTTTAATTTATGATTTACTTGGATCATATTATTGTTTCATGTTCCTGTTATAGTCAAAAGGTACCTTTACAAGCGGCAACATTTCTAGGAATTTCACTGGCAACTTACTGGTTGCAGTGAAATCATGGACACATTGTTCTATCTTGTTGCTGTGTACAAATGGAACAATGTGTCCATGATTTCACTGCAACCAGTAAGTTGCCAGTGAAATTCCTAGACAGGTTGCCGCGTGTAAATGTACCCATATAGTTGGGTGGATGCATATGGGACATAGAATTGATACATTAGTGTTCTTTTTTTTCAGGCCTATTGAGCACACTCCTCTTCACACCATCCATGGTAATTGTTTATTCACATTTCAATACCGACGCCATTTCCCCTTTGGGAGCCACTGCACATGCGCGGGCATTCTGCTGCGGCGGAACCACGCAGACTCCGGCTTGCGTTCCCTGAAGCGAGACATCCTGCATTCCAAATACCGGAAGCAGGAAGTGTCGCTCCCTACACACCGCACGAGGCTTAAAAGCCGGCGTCCTCACACACACACCAGCACCTGCGGCCATTAGAGCATTCACACTATCGCCCAGCAGTGAGTATGGACTTATTTATAATACTTGTGGCATGATTCAGGCATTGGCAGTTGTAAGCCTGTATACGGAGTTTCTTTTTTTCTTTCAATCAGGTTTCTAGTTATGCATAGCAGTGTGAGATATGTCTTTATGGTTAACACTGGTTGTTTACTAGATAGGGATCTTTATTAACAATGACGATCATGTACTCCTGTGGTCTTATTCTTTATCACAATTATATTTACAGTGTTGCATTGAATTAACAGTGGTAAACCCTGGGGAGGTAACGTAGGTCCACCGATTAGGTGTATTTCATATCACAGGTAATGACAATTTTTCAGACGGAGAGGGCCAATGCTAATCCAACTGTATGTAACTGGTATAACAAGGTTGGTACCTTTTTAACATTATATTTTTCGTTACAGAAGCTGGAAACTAATAACAGTCCTCCAGGAATTTGTGTTACCAAATCAGAGAGAACAGATATTTAATGCTTGAATTGGTACTACATAAACACTGCTCTATTGTAGACAGATATTTAGACATTTGATGAGGCAACTGTGATTCCTTAATATATACTCTTCTGCATCTATTTGACATAGAATATTGCTTATAAAGCCAATATTAGTTCCTTAGTATGCTATGACTGATGACTGCATTTTTTCTATTCTATTCTTTTTTACTTTCACACTTTTATTTCTTGATAACACAGATATAGGTGTATTAACATAAAATTTTGTTTTAATTATATAGACATACCAGTCTATTTGAATACTGACAGACCAAGAGCCGCATCTATTAGAAAGTATTTAAGAGGTATTATATCCATTGTATTGTTTATGTTCCAAGAACAGTATTGTTTATAACATATGCTTTTATGTTATGTATGTATCTATATGTATATTATTTATCAAGGAGTTGTACTATTATGACTAGGGGAAACAATGTTTTTTCATTTTTTCATTTTTGATGTATGTAAAACATGATAGAATCTCATGGTTGTGGTTCTGCATTTTTCATTAGTTGACATATCTGAAGATGACTAAGGTCGAAACGTCTGTGATTCAAACCTATTGCTCGACTTTTTGTGCTCAATGCTCCCACAATAAAAAGTGCAACTTGATTGGATTCCAAGTGGTCCTATTGGTGTGCCAGATCCCTATATCGTAAACAAACCTTTTGGACTCGACGGAAACTAAACAGCAGATTTGGGCACCAGTTCATTTCTAAGTGTCAGGAGACGTTTATCAAGGTACCTGTAAACTTCTCAAAAGTCTTGGCCCTACTCTGCTTGTTAAAGTTCCAATTGTTACCTTTCCTCCCTTGCTGTATTTTTACCTGTGTTGAACCATGGGGGAAGAAAAAAAAAAAAAAAGTTTTCTTTTGTGGGGGTCTGCATTCTAGAAAACAGGTTTTTGTTAAGAAAGATTAAATATGACGCAAAAAAGTGCTTTTTATACTGGAGATAATATGCTGTGTTTATTATAGAATGTACCGTAATAAAATGGCTCGTCACATAATTCAAACATGTCCATCTATATCAATTCAGGGTGGGCTTCAGTCTGAATAATCACACATGATCTCTGTTTCAATTGTTAGACGACCAGTATTATATGCACATATTCTGGAGCTTCAGCAGAAGTCTGTGACAGGGAAAATATAAATATTTTCCTAAGCTGACTGAGCAAAGAAGACTGAGAATTTATTTATTTGACTGTCATACACTCCTCAACTCACAGATGTATGTGAGCTTGCAATCAACCTCCTGTCAGTTGCATTACAGGTCTTGGGACTAATGTTTCTCAAAACTGCAGCATGTCTCATCACGTGACAAGGACGAACTGCTGTTTGAATAAATGTGGCGGACCCATTTTATTACGTTCTTGGAGAACACCATTAAGATTTAAATTCAATTAAGACTGGCATAGTGTACACACCAGTCTTTGTGAATGCTGCTCCATCCCTCCCTTCCTCCACTTAGCCAACCCATTCCTACATCCCCAGTCACTGGAGTAACATAGAAGCCTAATGCATCAACCATACCAGAGATCACAATAACTCCTGTACAAGCATTGCAGGTACCTCTGGAGGTAGATTTACAATTTTACAAAAGCCACATGCGTATTCCAACATGAGAGTAGAACCGCTTCTGGTGTGAGCACGGCACTTAACAGTTTCACTACTAAGTGTCACTACGTTCTGTGTGGGTGGCAGATAGATTACACACAGTCTTCACATGGCTTTTTTCCCCCAGTCCTCCTATCTGGTGTCAGAAAAGGAAAAAGAAGGGGTGTGGGGGCTGTGGGGGTTGAGGGAGCCGAGGATGTTACCCCTCCCTGGACTGCTCTGCATCCGGCATGCCATCAGTTTGATTCGGTTGTGCAGGAGCAGAAAGCACTGGATCAGTGCTGGGCAGGAACATTAACACCAAGTAGGAATATTTTAGGAACATTTTAGGAGGGCGCATTCTATAGCAATTGTTGAACTACCCCTGACGGCTCCAGTGAGAGCAGTCACTTAAGTCTTCAGCAGCACTGCTCTGTTTTCCAATTCCTGATTTAACATGGCTCCCTCTCCTACTTCTTCAGCTGCAGGTGGTATGTTGGCCCATGCCATCACCAGTGCTCTCTCCACCATTGTTACTTGCTGGCCTGATGCTCCCTCTCTCCTTCAGTTGCAGGGGAAGAGCAAGTCACAGTCTGATCATCTCTGCTCTCCTTACCTTTGTGGCCTTGTCCCCTAACCACTTTAGCTGCAAAGGGAGAGCGGAGATCCTCATCAGTAATCAGCGAGAAGCGATTATGAGTACTTTGTAATACTCGCATACTTGTCCGAATAGAGAGAGTCCAATGTTACTCAATTAGCGATAGCCTCCAACCATACATATCAAGCCATAAAGCAAGTCTTTCCGGAACATGGTGGGAGGACGAGCTTTTTTTTTCTCCCCCCCCCCGGTTTTTACTGCATAAAACACCTTGCTGTGCCCCTCAGAGAGACCCTAACATTCAATCTGCTCTCACTGGGGTGCCAGCTCACGTTTTTTACTGAGGGGAGCTGTCAATTTGTGTCAGATCGTTAATGATCGACACATCATTCACGAGCACCAGCGTTACTCGCCAACGAACGAGCATCACGACTACAGTACTATTCGTGCAAGTAGCGAATAGTAACGATTACACAACTGCCCTTCACTAACCCTCATCTCTGATCATGTCTATTTAGCTTTCTAGATGCCACTGACAACAGCCCCCGCAAGATTTAGAAGGTTCTGTACCCCATCAGCTTGCAGCAACACAGTTATGGGAGCTGATTGTTACTATGCTGGCTGGAGGCCTGACAGCTACACACAACATTTTATTAGGTTTCCTCAAGTAATGAATCAAATAAATAGCAACCTCAAAATTAAAGCAAAAAAATACTATAGTTTATCATACAAAATTAAGCCCTGTCACAGCTCTATCCACGAAAAAATAAAGTTATGGCTCTTACAATATGGCAACTTGTCACAAGAATTGTGAAGTTTGAATTCTGCCGCAAACCCATTTGCCTGAATGCATTCGTGAACAACAGGCAACAAACCTTGTGGGGCTATGTAGTGTTTACAAGCACCTGTGAAACCTGCTTATCTAAAGTGCTAGCCACTTTATAGCTTATGTACAGTATATTTATCATGTAGCTATACTGTCATTTTGCGATGCCACCATACAAGGTCAAGTATATTATAACTGAAGACCTATATATGATGGTGTAGATATAGTGCATTCCTTTATCTCATACTATACATTCCATATTACCAACATGTGCTTTTGCTACCTAGTTATACTGCCATCTTGTGTTCGGTTTTGGAATTACAGTGTTATGTTTGTATGCCATCTGCCATATACCTAAATTTATTGAATTTCAACATACTTTGGATTGTTCTTTTCCGTGTACCTTATCTGCTTTTTATATTCCTAGGCATTGTTTTTACTAGATAAGGGGTCTCAAATTGTTGCGTAAATAAAGATTATGGTAGATTTATAGCTTGGGTTGATCAGACAGGGGTGCCAAACTTGAACTTTTGTTTACTTTTGTTTTTCTACTTGCCTTTAGTCCAGGGATAAGGAACTACAGGCCGCAAGAGCCACATGGTGCATGTTTTCAGGATTTCCTTAGTATTGCACAGGGGTTGGAACCAGTGCAGGTCATTCAATCATCGCCTGTGCAATTCTAAGAAAATCCTGCAAACATGCACTAGGTGCAGCTCTCAAGGTCTGGAGTTTCCCAACCCTGCCTTAGTCCCTATGGGACTTCCACTTGCCTGATCGCTGATCTAGTATGCAATACCTCTATACTGTAGGATATTGATTGCTTAGCTTTACACTTGGTTTATGGTGGCCAATAAGGTCCTGTAATAAGTCGACAAACTCAGGTTGCCATTGAAAATTCCAGCACCACCCCTTGTTAACCAGCTGTCACACCTGGATAAGTATGAACAAGGATAGGACCAATATACAACAGCAGTAGGTATATAGGCATTGTAGGCCACTGTGGTTGATTAATTTGGGCTTGTGCAATGTGTCTTAAGGTATAGTCTACTTTTACAGGTTACCGTATATACTCGTGTATAAGCCGAGTTTTTCAGCCCAAAATTTGGGCTGAAAAGTCTCCCCCTCGGCTTATACACGAGTCAATACGGTAGTCGGGGCTGGGGAGGCTGGAGGAGGTGGGGGGAGGCTGCTGTATGAGCGGCCCCGTCACGTGGGGCCGCTCATTATATATGCACTGCTTCCCCCTGTCAATCAGCGGCAGGGGGAAGCAGTGCATATGCCCCCAAATGCTGGTACTCACCCCCCCTTGCAAGGCCCCCCCCCCGGGCACTTTTATTACCATCCCGGTATTCTGATCCGCGCCGCTCCTCAGTGCTGCGTCCTCGGTGCTCCGTCCTGCTACATCCGGGATCTCCGGCCCGTCGCCGCGATGACGTCATCGTGCGATGGCCAAGGATCCGATGTAGCAGGACGGGAGCTGCGAGGAACGCGCACCGAGGAGCGGCGCGGATCAGAATGACCAGGATGGTAAGAGAAGCGCCCGGGGGGGCCCTTGCAAGGGGGGGTGAGTGCCAGCATTTAGGGCTGCTGGAACCCCCCCCCTGGGGGCTGCTGGATACCCCCCCCCCCTGGGGGCTGCTGGATACCCCCCCCCCTGGGGGCTGCTGGATACCCCCCCCCCCTGGGGGCTGCTGGATACCCCCCCCCCCTGGGGGCTGCTGGATACCCCCCCCCCCTGGGGGCTGCTGGATACCCCCCCCCCCCTGGGGGCTGCTGGATACCCCCCCCCCCCTGGGGGCTGCTGGATACCCCCCCCCCCTGGGGGCTGCTGGATACCCCCCCCCCCCCGGGGGCTGCTGGATAGCCCTGGGCTGCTGTATTGCCACTGGGGCTGCTGTATTACCACTGGGCTGCTGTATTACACTGGGTGCTGTATTACCACTGGGAAGGCTGCTGTATACCACACTGCTGGGGGCTGTATACCTGTGCTGGGGTCCACCCTCGGCTTATACACGAGTCAATAGGTTTTCCCAGGTTTTGGGGGCAAAAGTAGGGGGGGTCGGCTTATACACGAGTATATACGGTATGTGCAATATTGAGGTTACAATGTATACATAAGAAGTCTGATATGTACTATGGGGTCTCCCTGTGAGGAGAAGCTCTGATTCTATCAAATTTTGGAATAAAGATTGCAATATTTTAACACATATCTTTGTTTATATTTGTGAAGTCATTCCATGAGAAAGACTCGTGTGGACTTTCTCAGTTACCGTAATAGATTGCTTTTGGAGTGATAATAACATATAGAAGGGGACTGGTTGTTTTAACTTATCCTGACATGCACATAATGTTCTGGCAATCTAATGGTTAACGGTGTCCTGGATATAGGTCTCCTGGATATTGTGAACCTGTGGCAAGTGTATGCTATAAAATCCTGTATAGGGTTTTTACTTACTTTTCCGTTGGTGGACATGGGTCCTCACTAACTGGAGCCTCTAGTTCAGGTCCCCCTCCTGACTTCCCGTTTACCTGGCGGGGTGCGAGCATCCCGGGCCAGTGTGCATACACTGTGGCCTTCGGTGCTGCGCCGGCTTCCGGGTGTCTTGACGTCAGCAGTTGTTATTCACACACAGGATACAACCACAAGAGCCAACAACAGGAAAACACCACACGTCTCAGTAAGATGAGACATAATAAACAAATAAAGGAATTGAACAAAATTAGTAACAGGGGTCTATCTCTTTAACCATAGCTCTCTGACAGAGTGGAGATGAAGAAGATATCCCTATAGAGAAGCCACTAGAGGAGTGGTCTCAAAAAAAAACAAAAAAAAAAAACAAGGAAATATTTGTTTAAAATTCATTAAGTATTTGAAATTTTAAACTATTTAACTATAATTTTATACCAAAAAAATGTATTTCACAAAGTAATGTAGCGGTAATTAGAGATAATAACCACCATAGTCCTATCAGCAGTACAGATTATTTTATAACCAGATGCGGGCCCAATGCGATCGTATCGGGAGGGTAGTGACATCACTATGGGGGCAGGCTCCATCTCTCCCCCCTGTGCACTCTACCCAGTCCTCTGTCTTCTCCACTCATGTGCCCTCACCTTTGAGCCGTCTCCCCCTGTGCTCTCTACTTTGAGCAGTCTCCCTCTGTGTGCACTCCCCCGTGCTGTCTTCCCCCTGTATGCGGTCTCTCTCCCCCATATGGTGTCCAAAGATGAAAGCGGTGTAAGTACTCGTGTGCACCAGGTCACGTCGCTATGTTTGTATACCTAGGTCACCAAAGACGGCGTCTGCCTGAGTAAATGCACACTTACTCAGGTGGCGACATGTCAGCGGCACGCTGCTGGTACTGCGCAATGTGCATACCAGGTGTACAAAAATGGCGGCCGCGTGGGGACCTGTGCCTGCGTGAAACAGTTGCGTGCAAGGGCAGTTCCTGAGTGCGCCAGATTTGCAGTGTTCCTTGTTCAGTGGTGTGAGTGGCAGGCTCCTGGAGTCTGTTTCGGGTGTTGGCGACACCACTAGTGGTCCTGTGCAGGCGGCCAGTATCCCTAGCGGGCATCATATCTGCACACCAGTCACTTCAGTGTGAAAAAAAGACTGCTGCCGCCAGCGCATGGTATGTGGGCAACCTGACGCAGGAAGTGATGACGGGCAGGACAGCGCATCTTTGTAAGTAGATAGAGGCTGTTTCTCTCCCCCCAATGTACGTTGCCTGTCCCCATATCCACAACAAGAGGCTCCTTGTGCGCTTTGGCTGCCCCCCCTCCCCCCGACAGGAGGCCCCCTGTGCGCTGTCCCTCCCCCTCCCCATGACAGTAGGCCATCTGTGCACTTTGACCCTCCCTCCCCACCGGAAGCCACTTGTGCGCTCTGTTTGTACACCCCATCCCCCCCATCTCCGTTAGGGGGCTCCAGTGGCTGTTTCTCACCTCACTCGCTGGCGCTGCCACCCAGCCACTATCTTCTATCACACAGTTGTAGAATATGCACAGCATCAGACTTCTGGAAGTTTATGAATTAGCTAGCAGCAAATCTGTCACTATCCCTGGGCGGCATTGAAATCCTTCACCACTGGGTAAAGTGACACTGCTGACTGATAATTCATAAGCTACCAGCAGTCTGACGCTGTGCATATCATACAGCCGTGTGGTAGAGGACAGTGGCCGGGTGGCAGCCCCTACAAAGCTATGTATGTGTGTTGGGGGGGTGCAGACAGAGCAGAGGGTACAGAGTGCCGATGCCACCTGGTAGCTTGCACTCAACTGCTGCTGGGTTGCCTGTCCCTAACTCCGGCCATGCGCACTTACTCATGCGCGTGACAAGACGACATCTGGACAGAAGTGGATGACCAACGCCACAAGGCAATTAGTTAAGTAGATTGCCTTCTACTATACTAGGGTTACCCTGCTCATCAATTTATATCTGTTTTTTTTATTTCTTTCCACACTGTTTTAAATTTTAGGTCAACAAGACTTAATATTTTTATATTTGGCTTGGTTCCATATTTCTCTTTTTTGGTTATATCAGCCATCATGATAAATAATGGCTTTCCTATAAAGCTGCATGATCCGGTCATCAACCAGTAACATTCTAAGTGCACGTACGTGCTATTGGTTGTCTGAAGGACGACGACAGACGAACAGAAGAGAGAGGGTTATGATTGCATATGCATAGAGCTGGAGTGACAGGCTTCAGATCTACAAATAGCTCTTCAGCCTCAATTGCATATCAATTCAAACGCTGCTTTCTAAGTAAAGGCCCCGTTACATTTAGCGATAACATTAACTATATTGCTGCAATGCCACAGGTTTTGTGATGTTGCAGCGACCTCGCCAGCGAAGTCGCTGCTTGTGACATGTAGCAACGACCAGCAATGAGATCGCCGATCGTTGCGGAATGGCCGGGACCATTTTTCCATTGTTCGTCTCCCGCTGCCCAGCATGCATTGGCATATGTGACCGGGCCAATGAACAACGATTCCCATGCTGCGCCCAAGACAGTGAGCGATCCCAGTGACTGTCAGGGGACGCAGCATCGGCAAGTTGATCGTCCAGTGTCACTGCTCACCAGCGATCACAGATGTTCCAGCGATCCCGGCCAGGTCGGATCGTTTGTGGGATCACTGGAACATCTCTATGTGTAACGGGGCCTTAACAGAGTGGACCTGTCATGTGAAGGTATTACTGGACTTGTCTTTGAAAGAGCTACCTCCACATATAGTTTGGGGCGGTTAACAATCTGCTGACAGATTCCCTTTAAAGAGAACCTGTCACCCCCCTGGTGCTTTCAGCACCTTCAGCAGCGTGTATGCTGCATTCTGTGAATGTGTGTACAATGTCTACTCCCCTGTACCCCGAAATAAATACTTTGTTTTCCGCCCTGTATTTAAATAGATAGTTAATCGTTCCGTCTCATCTTTGCTTGCTTCAATCGCCACCAGGCCAGTCCTCCCCGCCCCCCCCCCTCTTCTGTGCGTGTCACCTCCTCTTCGGCACCTGTGCATAATACTCTAAATTCACGCAGGTGCACACAGCTAAGTCTGTGTACAGGGGGCCCGGCTGTCATCATTGCGCCTGTGTGAAGTACTGTATGCATAACATTGAACAGGGCAGGCGCAATGATGACAGCTGGGCCCCCTGTACACAGACTTAGCTGTGTGCATCTGTGTGAATTCAGAGAATTATGCGCAGGCACCAAAGAGGAGGTGACACGCACAGAAGAGGAGGCCGCAGACACAGAGGGGAAGGGGAGAACCGTCCTGGTTGCGATGGAAGCAAGCAAAGATCAGAAAGATTGGAACGCTTAACTATCGAATTAAATACAGGGCGGGAGACATTGTACACACCTTCACAGAATGAAGCTTAAACGCTGCTGAAGGTGCCGCTTTCACTTTGGAAACAGATTCTCTTTAAAATAGGTATAGGATTGAGACTTTAAACCTCAGGTTTTTTTTTT
Organism: Allobates femoralis; assembly: GCA_033576535.1. Taxonomy (NCBI): domain Eukaryota; kingdom Metazoa; phylum Chordata; class Amphibia; order Anura; family Aromobatidae; genus Allobates; species Allobates femoralis. Next base: position 499,586,202 of record JARQOC010000002.1, read on the forward strand.
CTGTGAAATTAGCAGAAAACAGACACAGCCATTGAAAAAAGAATAAAAAAAAATTAAAGTCAACTTAATTTTTCTTGGAAATGTACATGTCTATACGTTCTGGAATCAATGGAAATGTTGGCATGAAGTTACCCCCTGTGAAAAATGTTATGAAAAATCCCTATGAAGCATCTCTGGTAAACACTACTATTTTTAAGTAGGTCAATAGAGAAGACTCACAAATGAATGATTATCACGCAGCTAATACTGCTCGTGAGAAGACGTCTTGCCTTTTCAAACACATCCAAACTTCCTTTTGGCTACAGTATATACAGAAGGATCATCTATTTATAAAGCAGACGGGCTTCTGTATTTCTTCATAATCTAGGGCTTGCCCTTGCTGTCCTGCCTACAAGTAGTAAAATGTCAGGCTACAAGCTCCCCAGCTACAGTAAACAGTCCTAATACACATACCCTTGTAGGGATTGTGAACAGCTCCAGGATCATGTGCTCAACATCAGTGTTCAACTGCAAGTTAAACAGGATATCCAAAGCGAGATAGATAATCATGTAATATTTAACAAAGTGCAGCAGAATTATTAACCTCCATATAGAGTACAATACAAAATAATATTGTGATAACGTGTTAGCCAGAGAAATCGATGTAAATACTTAAGTCCCAAAAAAAAGTTGAGAAAAGTATTATAGGAGTGATAATTTTTCTTCAAGCATGATAAAGAACATGTTTGTTCGAAACATCGCATGAGGACAGAATAGAGGTATATGGAAGATAAAACCACCTTTGGGAGGTGCGGTCTTTTTCTTGATATTTAGGGAGTTCAACGTTAGTCCTTCTGCTTTATTACAGTGAATTTCTCATAGAAAATTTTTGACGAATCACATTTTTTCAGAGACTTGCACATAAACCCCAATGTAAGCGATCAGCATAGAGGGCAGGATAAATATGAGCAGAGCCGTACTGTGATCTTTGAGAGTACAGTTACAGCAATATCAAATTTATACAGGCTTTTTCCTGTTTGGCTACTAACACAAACAAAAACCCTTTTATAAAATAAAGGCTTTTTTGCATTGAAATTGCAATGCTATAGTTTTTTTTTTGCGCTATAGTCATGTGGTGGCTTGGTTTTTTTTGCAGGGCGAGTTGGGAATTTTTATTGGTACCATATAATTACCACTACCGTGTTTTCCCGAAAGTAAGACCCCCCCCGAAAGTAAGACAGGGTAGGGGAAACGGGGGGGGTCTGCTAATATAAGGCCCCCCCCCGAAAGTAAGGCCGCCTGGGGGGGGGGGGGGGGGTTTAGGGGGGGGCGCTGGGGAATATAAGGCCGGTACCTGTCCCCTGGTGTGTCCAGGCTCCTCCAGTGTCCTGCAGGTGCAGCCGCTTTGGAGCAGATGGGGTTAATCACAGCCTAACTTGCTGTGTGCCCCTGCTCAACTCTGCACAGCCCGGCTCGAGCTCTGATTGGCTCCCGGTAACCAGCGGGCGCGGCCAGATGACGAGCCAATCAGAGCTCAGGATGTCATCTGGCCGCTGGCATGGGTCCAACTAGTTTTGGAGCTGATCAGGGCCAATTAACCCCTTAAATACCAGTCACTCGCAATAGCGATATTTAAGGGGTTAAAAGCCCCTTTCTTGCAGGATCACCCCCCCCCCCCCCCCGCGATCACAGATGCCAATCATTGTCAAGGTACCCTAAGGCCATCTGTTGGCCCCAGGGTACAGTGACCTGTGAGATCTGCTATAAGCAGGGTGCAAGAGCATCTGTCAGTGAGTCACTGACAGGTCTCTTGAAATTACATATAAGTACAGGAAACCAGTGAACAAAGTAAAAAATATTTATGTCGCAAAGTGGGACAATAAAAACTGCACGGTGGCTCAAGTGGTTAGCACTGCAGCCTTTGCAGCACTGGGGTCTTAGTGTCCTTGGTGGGAATTGAACCCAGGACTTCAAGGACAACATCTGTAAGGAGTTTGTATGTTCTCCCCGTGTTTACGTGGGTTTCCTCTGGGCACTCCGGTTTCCTCCCACATTGTAAAGACATACTGATAGGATGTTTAGATTGTGAGCTCCAAGAGAGATAGCATTACCCATGTATGTAAAGTGCTATGGAATTAATAGCGCTATATAAATGAATAAATTATTATTATTAAATAAAAAAAGTTAACCAAGCAAATAAAAAAAAAAAAAAAAAAAAAAAAAAAAGAAGTGTACATAAATCAAGAAAACACACTTTGCCACTAAAATACAACTTATGTGTTAAAACAAAAACAGACAAGAAAAAATAAATAAAAGTATACATAATTGGCATCGTTGTGTCCGGAACAACCCAAGCTACAAAACTCAAGTTATTTATGCCATAGGGCAAACACCATAAGGAAATTAAAAACACCAAAAATGTTGCTTTTTCATCCTATTGACAAATAAATGTACTAAAAAGCGAACAGTCATATGTATATAAAAATAAAAAAAAAGCCAAACTGCCCCTGAAAAAACAAGCCCTAATACAGGTCAACGTAGAACCAAAAAAAATATCCTGGCCTTATACTGAAAACAATGACAAAAAAAACACAACAACATCAGCCTCCCTGCTCAGGTCTTGGAAATGAAAAAAATGGGTATAAAGTAGGCGCTGCAGGGCGAATATCCATTTGGGATCAGATCGATGGCCTGTTTAGGCTGCCTTCACATTTGCGTATGGGAACGCAGCGTATGCTGCGTTCCCATACGCAGTCAAGCGCATGTGCACTGCGCTCCTATGTTTAACATAGGAACGCATAGTGCCTGCGTTTGCTGCGTTCAGGTGCACATGCGGAAGATACATGCTCCCCCCAGGGTCCCCCCCCCGTCCGCACCCGGGACGCAGCATGTTGCATTTTTTGTGCGCTCGGGGACCTTGGAAAATCAGCAAGCTTCCCCAAGTGCACAAAAAAATGCATTGGCGTCAATGGGTCCGCAGTGTTCTGCGCATGACAGCGCAGGAGAACGCTGCGGACCCATTGAAATCTCTCCCAGTGGCCGCCGGTGATGTCACAGGAGATCACCGACGGCCACCGGGAGATCAGCTGAGCCTCTGATGATCTCCTCCTCCCCGCCGCGGTAATCTCCTAGCGGTGTCGGTGGGGAGAAACAGCTGATGTGACAGCTGTTTGAATCTTCCCGCGCCGACATCTCCTCTCGTTGTTGGCGCGGGAGATTCAAACAGCTGTCACATCAGCTGTTTAACCCCGCTGACACGTCCCGGAGCTTACCGGCGGCCGGGAGGAGGAGATCTCCGCCGCTGATCTCCGCCTCCGGACAACGCCGATTGGCTGCCCGGGCTCCATAGTGATGTGTCTGCAGGCGGACTTTCTCCGCTGCGGACACATCAAAATGACCCTGTTTTTCACTGCGTTTGTGTCTGCATGCCATCAGCATGCAGAACAAACGCAAATGTGAAGGCAGCCTTAATGAGGATAGAAAGCATTACAATAAAGTTACAGTAAGGGTGGAAACACACTGGCGTGAAAAAAAAAAAAAAAAAAAGGTCAGATTCTCATCCAGGAGTTGACGAGTAACATCCGTTTTTTGATCTGTGTGGCATCCGCGTGCAATAGTTTTTTTCTCAGCAGCTGTATACTGTATAATCATTTACAGGAACATTTTACAGTGTTCTCAGCTGCAGAATGATAATGTATCAGTGAAAAAAACAGATGCCTTTCTGATGGTCCGTGTGCGGTCCATGATTCTGTCTGACCCATAGACGTGCATTAACGAGTCTCGAGCATTAATCGCATACTGCCGCAGCATGTTGCGATTTGTTTCTCATGCGTTATCCGGATGAGAAAGAAAACGCCCGACATTCACCAATGTGCTCTCGGACACAGAATAACATTGGTCAGACTGCAATGCGAGAAAATCACGCATTGCAGTCATTCGACTTTCACACCAGTGTGTCCATACCCTAAAGGTGCACAGTGCACGATTCAGGGATGGATTATGCCCCTCATCGGGTGCAGCAGAGGGACAGTGTTTGCAGAGTGTGATTATAATATTATATTAAATATACATACACACACACGTGTGTGTGTGTGTGTGTGTGTGTGTGTGTGTGTGTATATATATACACAGGCTGCAATACCACTGGGGCTGCTGCTGCAATACCACTGGGGCTGCTGCTGCAATACCACTGGGGCTGCTGCTGCATTACCACTGGGGGCTGCTGTATATACCACTGGGGGCTGCTGTATATACCACTGGGGGCTGCTGTATATACACACTGGGGGCTGCTGTATATACACCACTGGGGGCTGCTGTATATACACCACTGGGGGCTGCTGTATATACACCACTGGGGGCTGCTGTATATACACCACTGGGGGCTGCTGTATATACACCACTGGGGGCTGCTGTATATACACCACTGGGGGCTGCTGTATATACACCACTGGGGCTGCTGTATATACCACTGGGGCTGCTGTATATACCACTGGGGCTGCTGTATATACCACTGGGGCTGCTGTATTATATACCACTGTGGCTGCTGTATATACCACTGTGGCTGCTGTATATACCACTGTGGCTGCTGTATATACCACTGTGGCTGCTGTATATCATACTGCTGGGGCCTGTATACCACTGCTGGGGGCTGTATACCTGTGCTGGGGTCCACCCTGGGCTTATACGCGAGTCAATAGATTTTCCCAGGTTTTGGGGGCAAAAGTAGGGGGGGGGGGGGGGTCGGCTTATACACGGGTCGGCTTATACACGAGAATATACGGTAATATAAATACAAAAACATGGCACAGTATTGTCATATAAATTATCCCAATAAAGTCACTGATGCTAATTATTTACAGTGCATAAAAATACACGTTCATATTAATTAGGTATATTGTTGAACCATATTAAAATATGTAAATAAAATCAGGAAAAACAAATTTCTTTACTGCTAGTGCAGTGGATCAAAAAATATTTAAAGGATCAACATTAATTAACCCCTTCAACTGCCAATTTCCCATTTTTCCCTCCCCTTCTTCAAAGACCTAGAAGTTTATTTTTCTGTCAATATAGACATATGGAGGGCTTGGATTTTGCAGGACGAGTGTTACTTTTGAATTGGACTATTTATTTTTACCCTACAGTGTACAGGAAAATGGGGGTGGGGGGGGGGAATTTAAGTGTCAGAAGTTTAAGAAAAATAATTGCACTTTTACACCTTTGTGCCCTGTAGCGCTCTCATTTTTCAGGATCCGGGGCTGTGTGACGGCTTATTTTTTTGCAGCTTGAGCTGACGTTTGTAATTATGGCATTTTTGTGTAGATATGCTGTTTTGATTGCCTGTCATCGTATTTTATTGCAATGTCGCGGCGACCAAAAAACAGAATTCTGGCATTTGGACTTTTTTTTCGTTATGCAGTCTGATTAACTGATCTTATGTTTTGATAGATTAGGTATTTCTGAATGCCAATACCAAGTATGTTTTTTAATATTTATTATCTCAAAAGTCCACCAACTGTAAATGCCTCACCTTACACAACACCACTTCAAAATCACCCAGAATTCCCTTCAAGGGCTCTCAGATGAATAATGAGTACAATTTCTATTTTTAAGTGATCACTTTATTAGTCATTAATTATAATATTCCATAAAAACATTAAAATAATTTTTACATAGAAGTTCCTGATAACATAATTGATTTATATCTGGGTCCAGGACTGGGACCACTAACATCAATAGTTCTAAAATGCAAATTACACGATAACCAGTAATATCAGGTATATAGGGGAATATTTTAACACCTCAGGCAGCGATGCACTCAAATATATATCTTGACACTGTTTCTTACAGATCCAGAGAGCCTGTGCACTGGCCCTATCCTCAATACCAGCCACAATTATATGTGTGCCCTGTGCACTACCAGTGCCTCTTCTAATCAGTGTTGTACCGTGCACTGCTGCCCCTGTGCCTTCCCAATTTCCCCTCTAGTGTCTCATACCTGATTTGTGTAAGTTGTGATCGCAGTCCTGGCTCCCCCACCACGGCGGTGGGGGAGCAAGGACTGCGATCACAACTTACACAAATCAGGTATGAGACACTAGAGGGGAAATTGGGAAGGCACAGGGGCAGCAGTGCACGGTACAACACTGATTAGAAGAGGCACTGGTAGTGCACAGGGCACACATATAATTGTGGCTGGTATTGAGGATAGGGCCAGTGCACAGGCACTCTGGATCTGTAAGAAACAGTGTCAAGATATATATTTGAGTGCATCGCTGCCTGAGGTGTTAAAATATTCCCCTATATACCTGATATTACTGGTTATCGTGTAATTTGCATTTTAGAACTATTGATGTTAGTGGTCCCAGTCCTGGACCCAGATATAAATCAATTATGTTATCAGGAACTTCTATGTAAAAATTATTTTAATGTTTTTATGGAATATTATAATTAATGACTAATAAAGTGATCACTTAAAAATAGAAATTGTACTCATTATTCATCTGAGAGCCCTTGAAGGGAATTCTGGGTGATTTTGAAGTGGTATGTTTTTTAATAGTTTTATTTTCAATGTTTTTGTTATTTTCCACTGCCCCCTAGGGGGTCTCAGTGCTCCAGTGTCTGATCGTTTCTGCTATGTAGAGATATACTGCTGCATGTCTCTATATAGCAGAAATTATAACTTTCTCTGGATGCTGGCACTAGCCAGCCATCCACAGGACGTGATTGCAGACAGCATTCGGGGGTCATCACAGGAACCAACGCTGTCAAAGTAACAGATTGAGGTGATTGACAGCGCGATCCAAAGGGTTAACAGCACAGATATGATCACTGATCGATCAGTGCCGTTAGCTACACATCCCAGCTGATCAGCTCAGCTTAGATGTATGGGGGATGCTGCGAGATCAGCACGTGACCGCATCAGGGGGAGGGGCACTACATACTTCCTTAGTCGTGAAGGGGTTAACATACAAAAAGGATCGTTTATAGGGAAAAAAAAATATTTTCTTTTCACAGTCATTAATCTATCATTTGATTTTATCATTTAATATTTTTAGTGTAAATATTTAATCCCTCAGGATGTTAAGTGTCGAGTTTATATATCCAGAAGGATTCCCTTAGTATGAGTTTCTCAAATCAATTTTTTACAGTTTCAGAAATATGCTCAATTATTAATTATTTCATATTAGTGGGGTCCTTCTGATGTTCCTTATTGAAGTGCCTGGACACTGTGGTGTAGGACTCCCTCCTTAATGTTAAATTAAGTAAATTATAATTGAAGATGCCTCCCTATGTACACATATAAGGTGGGGTGGACCACCCTCCCTCTACTGCACCTGATGAAGGAGACAGTCTGTCCCTGAAACACGCATTGTGCACTTTATTGTAACCCTTTTTTTTAACTCATTAAACAGGCCATTTATCTCATCTCCAAATTCATGGTTATTATCTTTAGGTCCAGTTACACACACAGATAATTGTGCAGAGATTGATGGACACATTGTTCCATTTGTACACAGCCACAAAATGGAACAATGTGTCCATGATTTCACTGCAACCAGAGTTTTGCGAACAATCTCTGCACAATTATGCGTGTGTGTAACTGGGCCTTCTCTCTCCTTGTGAGAGTTTGATTGTTCAGCAGTGGGGCAGTAACACTAGTACGCATTCCTTTACCGGCCGCCGACGGGATCTAATTGTAGCCAGGGTGTGGGTGCCTGGACTAGGTGTATCTACCTCCACAAAAGACACTGGACATATGAACTCTTCTTGACAGCCAGAGCGTCCTTCAGGATTCCAGCCCGGACATGGATGATATACGCATTCAGTGTTGTACCCATCAGCACAATGCTATGAGGCAAGTTCTATTACTAGATTTTTAATATTTATGACCAAATCGATCCTGCACAGGAGCTCGCTCTTTTGTTTTTGTCTTCCCTACTCAGGTCTGTCATCTGTCACTAGAAATGTAGGGGGTTTCCACATCGTTGGTATAACAAAAACTCTGTAAAATTGAAGGCTCCTACCCCCAAATATAATCTAGTGGACTCTACACTTCCAAATCCTGAGCCCCACTGTGCCTAAAGCTGGTTTCACACTGCGATTTTTTCCTGTCTGTGGGGATCCTACCTTTTGCAGGACCCCACGGACAGAAAAAGGATCGCATCTGAGGTGACCTCCAGATGCCATTTCTGTGTCCGGGTCCGTGATTCTCACGGATCCGGACACAGGAAGTCCGAGCCTGCAAAACGTAGGCAAGTCAGGCACTTTCACTCCTGCAATGTATATACATACATTGCGGGAGTTAACTTAAGAAAAGAAAGTTTTAAAAGTAAAAAATATATATGCTCACATCTCCAGCGAGTCCCCCGACGCGCTCCATCTAGCTCCCAAGGGTTGAAGGACCTGGTGAGGTAGGGCTACCCGATAAGCTGATCAGTTACATGACATCAGTTACCACAGTAACTGGTCATGTGACCGATTAACTGATCGGTTAGTCCTGCCCAGCTAGGTCCTCAAGCCGTGGTGTATATATATATATATCTATATATCTATCTATATCTATCTATATCTATCTATATCTATCTTATATCTATCTATATCTATCTATATCTTATACTATATCTATCTATATCTATCTATATTTTTTTTTTTTTTTTTTTTAACACTGGCTTTTACTTAATTTCACTTCCGAAATGTATACACATTGCGGAAGTGAAATTAGATGGTAAGAAGCAGTTTTCAGGTCCGAGAAGCGATCAGCTGTTTTCTTGGACCCGTACTCCATAGGCCCCCATGGTAATGGTCGCAGATCGGGTCGGATCTGATTCGGTCCGCTGTGCCCAAAATCGGTGCCCAAAATTGGAGAAGTCTCCGATTTTGGGTACAGCGAAAAATCAGACACAATCGGATGGCAATTAGGCCAAATCCGATCCGTTGCCCATAGGGATACATGGGGGCCAAATCGGATCTGTTGTAAAATGGACAGCCACAGATCCTAGAAAATCGCAATGTGAAAACAGCCTAAGTAGTGGGGAGAGCACACTTAAATTTATAGGATGCATGTTGCCATAAGCACAAGTTGAACACAATGTAGCATTGTATGTGCACCAATCTGGCATATTTACAATTCTCCAGGAATAAAATAAAAAAAATAAAAAATTAAGCATAACATTGATGTTACAACATAGTGACTGCAGCCATAGATGGATTAACTGAGGTGCAATTTTTACACTGGGGTCACCTTCAGGGTCTTTCTGCTTTTTTTTTTGGCACCCCAAGGGTTCTGCAACAGGCCTCAAATTTGCATTCTGAAAATTACCGTATATACTCGTGTATAAGCCGACCCGTGTATAAGCCGACCCCCCTACTTTTGCCCCCAAAAACTGGGAAAACTTATTGACTCGCGTATAAGCCGAGGGTGGACTCCAGCACAGGTATACAACCCCCAGCAGTGAGGTATACAGCAGCCTCCCCAGTGGTAGTATACAGCAGCAGCCCCAGTGGTAGTATACAGCAGCCCAGAGGTATATACAGCCCCAGAGGTATATACAGCCCCAGAGGTATATACAGCCCTATATGCAGCCCCAGAGGTATATGCAGCCCTATATGCAGCCCCAGAGGTATATACAGCCCCAGAGGTATATGCAGCCCCATATGCAGCCCCAGAGGTATATGCAGCCCCATATGCAGCCCCAGAGGTATATGCAGCCCTATATGCAGCCCCAGAGGTATATGCAGCCCTATATGCAGCCCCAGAGGTATATGCAGCCCTATATGCAGCCCCAAAGGTATATACAGCCCCAGAGGTATATGCAGCCCTATATGCAGCCCCAGAGGTATATGCAGCCCCAAAGGTATATACAGCCCAGAGGTATATGCAGCCCTATATGCAGCCCCAGAGGTATATGCAGCCCCATATTGCAGCCCCAGAGGTATATGCAGCCGTATATGCAGCCTATATGCAGCCCCAGAGGTATATGCAGCCCCAAGGTATATACAGCCCCAGAGGTATATGCAGCCCTATATGCAGCCCCAGAGGTATATGCAGCCCCATATTGCAGCCCCAGAGGTATATGCAGCCCTATATGCAGCCCCAGAGGTATATGCAGCCCTATATGCAGCCTCAGAGGTATATGCAGCCCTATATGCAGCCCCAGAGGTATATGCAGCCCTATATGCAGCCCCAGAGGTATATGCAGCCCATATTGCAGCCCCAGAGGTATATGCAGCCCATATTGCAGCCCCAGAGGTATATGCAGCCCATATTGCAGCCCCAGAGGTATATGCAGCCCCATATTGCAGCCCCAGAGGTATATGCAGCCCCATATTGCAGCCCCAGAGGTATATGCAGCCCCATATTGCAGCCCCAGAGGTATATGCAGCCCCATATTGCAGCCCCAGAGGTATATGCAGCCCCATATTGCAGCCCCAGAGGTATATGCAGCCCCATATGCAGCCCCAGAGGTATATGCAGCCCCATATGCAGCCCCAGAGGTATATGCAGCCCCATATGCAGCCCCAGAGGTATATGCAGCCCCATATTGCAGCCCCAGAGGTATATGCAGCCCCATATTGCAGCCCCAGAGGTATATTAGCAGCCCCAGATGTATATGCAGCCCCATATGCAGCCCCAAGGTATATCAGCAGCCATGCAGCCCCATGTTATACACAGCCGCAGCCCCAGGGCTGTATACAGCCGCAGCCCCAGGGCTGTATACAGCCGCAGCCCCAGGGCTGTATACAGCCGCAGCCCCAGGGCTGTATACAGCCGCAGCCCCAGGGCTGTATACAGCCGCAGCCCCAGGGCTGTATACAGCCGCAGCCCCAGGGCTGTATACAGCCGCAGCCCCAGGGCTGTATACAGCCGCGCCGCAGCCCCAGGGCTGTATACAGCCGCAGCCCCGGAGGTATACAGGCCCCCCATCAAGTTCCAGGCCCCCCCCCCCCCTTGCGCGCCAGCCTGTAAAGGAGAATCATACTTACCGGTGTCCAGTCGCGCCGTCCGCAGCTGCCGACATGACGATCCCCGGCTCCATTCAGCGTCTTCCCGCGACTTCCTGTGGAAATGCGGAAGACGCTGAATGGAGCCGGGAATCGTCATGTCGGCAGCTGCGGGCGGCGCGACTGGACACCGGTAAGTATGATTTTTCTCTACAGGCTGGCGCGCAAGGTGGGGGGGGGCCCTGGAACTTGATGGGGGGCCTGTATACCTCCGGGGCTGCGGCTGTATTTTTTTTATTTTTTATATACCCGCGTATAAGCGAGGGGGGACTTTTCAGCCCAAATTTTGGGCTGAAAAACTCGGCTTATACGCGAGTATATACGGTAAATAGTGCCCTTTCATGTGTCCAAACATTAGTTTTCTACCACATAAGAGGTAACACTATATGGGAGAAAATGCCTAACAAATTATGGGGGTATTTTTCTCCTACTATCCCTTCTGCAAATTGTAAATTTGATGCCAAAACCGTATTTTAGTGGAAAAAAATGTAATCATTTGTTTTCACATCTAAAGGCCCAGTTACACACACAGATAATTGTGCAGAGATTGATCGTAGATCTCTGCTTGCAGTGAAATCATGGACACAGTTACATTTGAACATGACCACAAAATGTAACAATGTGTTCATGATTTCACTGCATACGCTAAACTGTATCTTAATACTGTCATAGGGCATTCACAGCAAACGGATTATCTCCTGGTTCTAGAGAGAAGTATCATCTCTTCTTCGCATTCTTCCTGGAGGCGAACAGATCTAGATAAGGACGACCCCATCTGCGAATCAGCTGTTGGAATACTGCTTCATCCAGTTCCCATTCTGACACCTGCTGAGTTAATCCGCCTCTTGATTATCTGTTCCACGCAGGTGTACCACTGAAATGGAATATACCGTCTTTTCCTTCTCGGGAGAAAATCTTCTCGTCCAGGGATTGAAGTAAAGGTGGCATGATCCGCCCTGATGACGAATGAAGGAGATCACTGTGATATTGTCTGACAACACCTTCATGCATTTGTCGCTTAGGATGGACAGGCTTCTCCTCAGAGCTTCCTAGATTGCGCGCAACTCTCGGACGTTAGATGACCCGGATTGAATTGATCTTGTCCAAGTTCACTGAAGATACTGGTCTCCCCACTCCAGCTCCCCAGCCTGACAAATTTACATCCATGGTTACCAGGAGGCATGTTCCAAGGTCCATTATACACCCTTCCTTAACTTTATCGATCCACCAATCCAGAGATATGGCTGCTTCTCTGGACAAGGACATCTTTTCCAGTCACGCCTGATGTTTGTCCATCACTGCCAACACAGATTTCTTCAAGTGTCTGGAATGAAACTAGGCCCTTCTGACACAGACTATACATGTTGTCATTACGCCCAGGATAATCATTGCGTCTCGGATCGAAAGTCTGTTCTTCCTTGAGAAAGAAAGAAACCTCTGGGAGGTACAGACTCTAATCATCTCTGGAAGGTAGGACGTTCTTGAGTCGAGACGGACTCCTATGAACTCTCTGGAAGTGTTCGGGAAGAGATTAGACTTTTCCCTGTTCAGGACCCAGCCCAACATGGTTAGCATCGTTAAGACAAATTCCAGATATTGCAACATCAACTATGAGGATTCTGCCACTATCAAGAAGTCGTCCAGATATAACAATCATCCCCCATCTCCAAGTCTGAGAAAAGCCACCACTTCTGCCATGATCTTCGTAAAAATTCTAGGAGCAGATGATACGCCGAAAGGAAGACACCAGAACTGGTAGTAGAGAACCTGACTTCCTGACGCCAAGGCAAACCTCAGATATTGAGGAACGGATTGGCAGGTGGTAATATGCATCCTTTAGGTCTAGGGTGCACGTTACCGCGCCTTTGTTTATCAAGGGAATGGCAGATTTTATTGATTCCATGTGGAACTTTTTGTATCTGAACCAATGATTCAGAGGCGTTAGATTTATTATCATGCGAAACTCCCTGGACAGTTTCTTTACACAAAACAGGGAAGAATAATGGCAAAGATACTGTTCTTACACTTGAACAGGAATAATTACCCCTTGCTGCAAGTGTCTCTACATCCAGCTCTAGCTAACAGAGATGAAGGAACGCTTTGCCAACCTGAATTTTTGAGAGGGGGTTGGACGAACTTGAGTTCGATAACTGAGCAAGTGGTCAGTATCCAGGGATTTTTCGTGACCTGACTCCACCATCATGTTCTTTTTGGATGGGAGCTTGAGCTAGGCTGAAAATTTCCTATCATTGCCCCCTTATTAAAGCTCCATCTCTGGTGGATTCCCCTTTGTTCTGTGGATTTCACTTACAAAAGGGAAAGGACCTACAAGAGGATTGATCCTTCCTTTTCTCCTCAGGGAAACCCTTCTTTTTAATTGGATGTCTTTTCTAAGATCTCATCCAGGACCAGTCCGAAAACCCTGAGCAGGGAATGGAAAACAGCTTGTTCTTGGAAGCCGTATCACCAGACAGCTCTCCTAGAAGAGTTAGAAAGAGCATTATACTTGGCAGCGAACCTGTTTTGGCTGAAGCATTGGCCAAAAGCTAGTTGCTATTTTGAGCAAGGGCAGGTGATTGAGTAGGAAATCTCTTAGGGTGCAGTCCCTAAGACTGGTTTCACACTTGCGTTTGGGACGCAGTCAAAGACATACATACTGCATCCCTAGGTTTTAACATTGGGACGCATAGTACCTGCATTTTCCTACGTTCGCATGCGTTGCGTATGGATGCGCATATTCTTGGCGCCCTCCGAACACAGCATATTGCATTTTTTTCTGCGTTTCAGGGGGCGTGCTTTATACGCAAGCATCCTGATGCGCAGAAACAATACATGGCAGTGGATCTGCAGGCAACCGCATCAACGCAGCATTTGTGTCGAAATCCAGCTCCTCCCAGGCCATTTCCCATTCTGGATCGATCTGTCTCTCTCTGGATTTCTCCCTCTCTTACACTGCGTTCCAAAACGCAAATGTGAAAGTAGTTTAAGATGACACTGATTCGTCTAGCCAGACCTTCATGGATCTAGCAACGGACGTAGCAGCGACATTTGATTTTATAATCGCCGCTGAGGCTTCCCAGGCCTTTTTCAAAAAACCATCTGCATTTCTGTCCATGATATCCTTAAGACCCAATGAGTCTTCAAAGGGAATAGACGTCTTCTTGACCACCTTAGCAACAGGTAGGTCAATTTTCAGCACAGTGTACCAGGACTTGCCTTCCTCAGAGTCAAATCGTAGTCATGCATGGAAGTCACGGGGAATAACCAATCTCTTCTCCGCATCCTTCCATTTCTCTAGGATCATCTCGCTCACATGATTATTAATGGGGAAGACCATGGACTTCTGAGCCCTCAGTCCGCCAAACAGCTCATCTTTGACACTCCTAACCTTCTCTGTCTCTGCTACTTGCATGGTATTCCGGATGGCTCTTAGCAGGATCTCCGTACACTCCTTTTGTTCTCCACCGTGAGATTAAGGTTCTCATCACTCTCAGAGTCCTCAGGCGACTTGATTTCTCCCTCTGAAGATGGTTCCATATCTTCTCTGGGCCTCTTAGGTCTCTGGCTATCCTGTGCCCCTGAAACTGGGGGCAGTAAAGAGGTGATGGAAGCTTGTACCTCCTTTTATTATGTTGGGAATTTTCTGATAACAGGGGAACACTGTTCTTCCTTCAGCATGGAGGCTCTGCACCCTGCGCACATAACCTTAGAAAAAGATTCTGAAAGCTTAATGTAGCAGTCCAAGAATTTGAGTTTTGTGTTTTTTTTTTTAAGAAAAAAAACAAATCCCCAAAGGACACCCAAATTTTGAAAGTAGAGACTGGCGTGGGGAAATTTGTGGGGAAACAAAAAAAAAAAAAAAATTGTTTCGTGTGGAATTGAGATGGATTTTTAAAATCTAATTCCATCATTTCAAATTGTTTAAATGCGGAGGTGGAATTATTTGCTTTTAAATGAGAGTTAGGGTGCCTTCACATTTGCGTATGGGAAGGCAGCGTATGCTGCCTTCCCATAAGCAGTCAAGCGCATGCGCACTGCGTTCCTATGTTTAACATAGGAAAGCATAGTGCCTGCGTTTGGCAGCATTTGCTGCGTTCGGGTGCGGATGCGGAAGATATCTGCTCCCTCCAGGGTCCCCCGTCTGCACCCGGGACGCAGCATGTTGCATTTTGTGGGCGCTCGGGGACCTTGGAAAATCAGCAAGCTTCCCCAAGCGCACAAAAGAATGCATTGGCGTCAATGGGTCAGCAGTGTTCTGCGCTTGACAGCGAAGGAGAACGCTGCGGATCCATTGAAATCTCTCCCGGTGGCCGCCGGGATGTCACAGGAGATCACCGACGGCCACCGGGAGATCAGCTGGAGCCTCTGATGATCTCCTCCTCCCCGCCGCCGGTAATCTCATAGCTGTGTCGGCGGAGAGAAACACCTGATGTGACAGCTGTTTGAATCTTCCCGCGCCAACATCTCCTCTCGGTGTCGGCGCGGGAGATTCAAACTGCTGTCAATCAGCTGTTTGCCCCGCTGACACGTCCCGGAGCTTACCGGCGGCGGCGGGGAGGAGGAGATCTACGCTGCTGATCTCCACCTCCGGCCCGCCCCGGACACCGCCGATTGGCTGCCCAGGCTCCACAGTGATGTGTCCGCAGGCGAACATTCTCCGCTGCGGACACATCAAAATGACCCTGCTTTTCACTGCGTTTGTGTCTGCATGCCGTCAGAATAGCCTCCCAGAACTGCTTGCAGAGCCACCCTCATAGATCTTTTGCTTGATTATACTCCAAAAGGTCTCTACAGGGTTCAGGTCAGGGGAAGATAGTGGCCACACCATGAGTTTCTCTCCTTTTATGCCCATAGTAGCCAATGACACTGAGGTATTCTTTGCAGCATGAGTTCATGCATGACCATGCACTAAGATGATTTTGCTCCTGAAGGCACGTTTTTGCTTTTTATACCATGGAAGAAAGTTCTCAGTCAGAAACGGCATATACTTTGCAGATGTCATTTTCACACCTTCAGGAACCTTAAAGGGAGTCTAAAAGCGGTTTCCCAATGATTCCGGGCCAACATAACTCCTCCACCTCCTTACTGGCGTCGCAGCCTTGTTGGGACATGGTGGCCATACACTACTCCATCCATCTGGACCATCCAGGGTTGCTCGGCACGCATCAGTAAACAAGACTGAAAATTAGTCTTCATGTATGTATGGGCCCGCTGAAACCGTTTCTGCTTGTGAGCACTGTTTAGGGGTGGCCGAATAGTAGGTTTATGCACCACAGCAAGCCTTTGAAGAATCCGACACCTTGAGGTTCGATGGACTCCAGAGGCACCAGCAGCTTCAAATATCTGAATATCTGTTTGCTGGTTTGTAAGGGCAGCTTCACACCACGGTTTTGGTCTATCAGGTTCTGTCCGATGTTTTGCTGGAAGCACTGGACAGAACCTGACAGCCCTGGATAGAACAGAACCAGAGGGCAAATATGCACTCTGGTCCAGTTTTCTGCTGAAATCGGCAGATCACAGGTTTCAGGAGCTGTCCCTACTAAAATTTCATAGCCGCGGTCCTGAAATGTCAGCGGGGAGCTCTCCATGGTGCTGAAGTGGAGCCTCAGCACCCCGGCGTTCATGAGCCGGATCGATTCTATGTCGGAACCGGTGCCATAGACTCCCATGTTAGGCGGCGCCAGATTCGTGAGGATCTTATGCGTGGAGATTTTTGCCCTGGACAGAAAAATTGCAGCAAGCTGCGATTTTGTGTCCGGGACAAAAATCCGAATTCTCCCGAATCCTCCTGGACAGATTGAAACCGGATTGCAAATAGGTGCCATCCAGCCCCATAGGAAATCTGATCCGAGGCTGTCTGGTTCACACAGGACAGCCCCGGATCATGAAAACCGTGGTGTGAAGCCACCCCAAGGTAGCAGCTGCTCTCTTAGGCCCCATTCACACACTGCTTTTTTTGCTGCGTATTTTTAAGCACAAGCTCATCACAAACCAGGAGTGGGTGATTAAACATATAAGTGGAGCACTTGTTTCTATTATGGTGGGTTTACACACACCAATCATTGTATCCAATATCTGAACCAATCTCTGGTTGCAGTGAAATCATGGACAGATTGCTCCATGTTGTACACAGCCACAAAATGGAACTATGTGTCCATGATTTCACTGCAACCAGAGATCTGTTCAGATATTGGATACAATGATTGGTGTGTGTAAACCCACCATAAGACCTTTCCTGAGTGTGCCACTCCCGGTTTTGATTGCTCCACTCCTGGCTTTTTTTGAGCTTGTGCGTAAAAATACGCAGCAAAAAAAGCAGTGTGTGAATGTTAATCTGATGAACTTGCCTGGCAGAAACCTTCCTCATTCTGCTGTTATGAGCACAAAAACACCTATGCTCAGAATCTGCCACAAATCTCTTCACAGTACGATGATCACGCTTACGTTTTTATGCAATATCTAAGGTTTTCAACCCTTGTCCAAAGCATTGCACTATTTGTTGCTTTTCAGCAGCAGAGAGATCCTTTTTTTTTCCTATGTAGGGCTAGGGTCACACTTGAGGGCTGGATGCGATTTTCCATGCGTTTTTCACACTTTGATTGTGTGAAAAAAAAAAAAAAGAAAAAAAAAAATCACATGCAAAATCGCATCCATACACCCAAATACAAAAAACACATGCCCCAATGCCAAAAACGCATAGCTAAAGTGCCATGGCATTGTTTGGATGCATTTTTGGCTCAGCAGCAAAAAAACATTGAGACGTTTTTTCAGGCTTTCAAAAACGCATGCGTTTTTGTAACATGGGCCCCTATGGGTTGCGCATGCGAAAACTTATGGCACCAAATGGTACCATGCATTTTCGCAAGGGTTTTTTTTAAGGCTGCTCCTGACCCAACAGCAATAACGCAGCCCAAAATCTCAGGCTGTCAGGAACAACCTTAAAAAAAACGCATGCAAGTGTGACCCTAGCCTTACTTGAAAACTGTGGCCTGCTCGATATTGTGGAACATCCAGTTTTCCTTTTATTGGGCTCACCTGCCAAACTAATTATCACAGGTATCAGAGATTGATTTCAGTGATCCAAAGAACCCTAAGGGTACCGTCACACAAGGTGACATCGGAGGCGATTTCGTAGGGGACACAGGGGCGTGGCCCAGTGTAAAGAGGGGATTTGGTGCAGAAAAATCGGCTCCGAGTGGTCGCCTGGTTTCGCAGCACTGCTCTGAAACCGGGCGAGCATTCTGGGGCGATGGGTACACATCGCCCCATGTAACATGGCGATTGCCAATGTTACAGGCGATGGGAGCCACAGGCTCCCATGTTACAGGATTGCCGCTGGGGTTTGTGGATACCCCAGCGGCGATGGCACCTGTAACATTGGTGGTGCGTCGCCAGAGGTATAGTCGCGTGTAAACACGCGACGGCGATGCTGGCGGGGCGCCAAAAACGTGCGCGCTCCTGTGTGTCGCCGTCAATATCTCCGGCGATGTCACCTCGTGTGACGGTACCAAGAGACAATACCATCAATGGGTTTCATTGAAAAAAAACAAAAAACAAACCTATAACACTTAAAACCAATTTGCATAATAATTTGGAACATGGTTTATCTTTTGGGAGACAATCTGAGATGTGTAGTTTGCAGCCTTGATAGGGTTTGGAGCTGGACATCACGCTCCGGATATCTATAGAAAGCTGGGCTTGGTGGGAGGGGCCCGAGTTATGCAGCGTGTGCCAGCACCCTTATTTGCTGTGTGTTTTTACGCGAGTGCTCTTGCAGTTTTTGTAGCCAAAACCAGGAGTGGAACATCAGAGGAAAAGTCTAATAGAAACAAGATCTCCACTTCTGGTTTTAATCACCGACTGCTGGTTTTGGCTACAAAAACTGCAAGAGCACTCGTGTAAAAATACCAGCAAATACGCAGCGTGTGAACGCATCCTTAGCTTTGAAAGCTGTCTGCTCTCTGTCCCCTTGAGTGACGTCACCACCTGTCGCCTAGTGCCACACCTGCTGACTGTGTACACCAATCGGCCGAGGCATCCCAAGCAGGGTGCTGCACGGGAACAGTCGCCTGTATTCTTCGGCGGTGGGGATGGACCCCCTACTCAGCCTGCAGGCTAGATATTACACCCGGCTATACCTAAACCGGAGGATCGAAAACATATGTTAACCCCTTACTAGTAGTCCTTGGGTTTGGTAAAGAGACTCGCAGGAGTCCACAATTGTTTACTTGTAGTGATTTTAAGCCAACATATGTGTGTGGGGATCAAGAGTACTTTATAAATGACATAAAAGCGATTTTATTTTATCATGTAATCTGAGGCAATACATAGAAAAATAGCTGCACTCACCAGGGATGAATCTTCATACTTTTATTAGTTGTCCAGAACAATCAATTCATGAACACACCGATGTTGAAGATTCATCACTGGTGAGTGCAGCTACTTTTTCTTCATTGCATAAGCTGGACTATTTACCGTATATACTCGTGTATAAGCCGACCCGTGTATAAGCCGACCCCCCTACTTTTGCCCCAAAACCTGGGAAAATCTATTGACTCGTGTATAAGCCGAGGGTGGACCCTAGCACAAGTATACAGCCCCAGCAGTGTGGTATACACCAGTCCCAGAGGTAGATACAGCAGCCCCAGTGGTAGTATACACGCAGCCCCAGTAGTATATACAGCCCCAGTGGTATATTATTATTATTATTATTATTAGGTATTTATATAGCGCTATTAGGATACATAGCGCTGTACAAGTTAGGGGGTAGACAAAGACAAATGGTCGAAAAAACGACGACAAATCAACAAAACAATCGTACGGGTACAATGGGGCCAGGGATCCTGTCCACGAGGGCTCACAGTCTAGAGGGGTGGGGAGGGAGACAGTAGGAGGGGGAGAGAGGTGAGGTGGTGCAGTGGATTGGGACTCAGTGTATGTTGTAGGCTTGTAGGAAGAGGTGGGTTTTGAGGTTTTTCTTGAAGGTTCCCAGGGTAGGGGAGTGTCTGATGTGGTGGGGGAGGGAGTTCCAGAGTCTGCTGGAAGCACGAGAGAAGTCTTGTGTGCGGTTGTGGGAGGAGGAAATGCGGGGGGTTGAGAGAAGGAGTTCCTGAGAGGAGCGCAAATTGCGCGAGGGGAGGTAGCGGGAGACTAGGTCAGAGATGTAGGGAGGGGACAGGTTGTGTATGGCCTTGTAGGTCAGGGTTAGGGTTTTGAAGCGGGATCGTTGGGGGATGGGGAGCCAGTGGAGGGCTCGGCGGAGGGGGGAGGCGGGCGAGTAACGGGGAGATAGGTGGATGAGTCGGGCAGCAGAGTTGAGGATGGTGCGGAGAGGTGCGAGGGGAGGTGGCAGGGAGGCCGGTGAACAGGAGGTTGCAGTAGTCCAGACGGGAGATGACGAGGGCGTGGACAAGTATCTTGGCTGTGTTGTGGTCAAGGAAGGAGCGGATGCGGGCAATGTTTTTTAATTGGAGTCGGCAGGAGGTGGCGAGGGCTTGGATGTGGGGCTTGAAGGAGAGGGAGGAGTCAAGGATTACCCCGAGGCACTTGGTGTGGGGGACGGGTGAGAGAGTGCAGTCGTTGACGGTGACGGATAGGTCAGGAAGCGGGGCGGAATTGTTCGGGGGAAAGACGATGAATTCGGTCTTGTCCATGTTGAGTTTGAGGAAGCGGGTAGAAAAGAAGGATGCAATGGCGGATAGGCAGGGAGGGATTTTGGATATAAGGGAGGAGATATCAGGGCCAGACAGATAGAGTTGGGTATCGTCAGCGTAGAGGTGGTATTGGAGTCCATGTGACTCGATGAGATTGCCTAGGCCGAGGGTGTAGATGGAGAAGAGTAGAGGTCCCAGGACCGAGCCTTGGGGAACACACTACAGAGAGGGGGTGGGGTGAGGAGGAGGTGTGAGTGGGTGACGCTGAAGGTCCTGTCCGTTAGGTAGGAGGAGATCCAGGAGAGGGCGAGGTCAGTGATGCCAAGAGACTCAAGAATTTGGAGTAAGAGGGAGTGGTCAACAGGGTCGAAGGCGGCAGAGAGGTTGAGGAGGATGAGGACGGAGTAGTGTCGTTTACTCTTGGCGATCAGAAGGTCGTTGGTGACTTTGGTTAGGGCTGTTTCTGTGGAGTGATGAGGTCGGAAGCCAGATTGTAGGCGATCAAAGAGAGCACAGGAAGAGAGGTGGGAGGACAGTTCGGAGTAGACGTGTTGTTCAAGAAGTTTAGAGGCAAACGGGAGGAGAGATATGGGGCGATAGTTGGAGACTGTTGTGGGGTCAAGGGATGGTTTTTTTAGGATGGGCGTGATTAGGGCATGTTTGAAGGGTGAGGGGAATGTGCCGGATTTTAGTGAAATGTTGAAGAGGTGTGCTAGAGCAGGGGTGAGGACTGAGGTGAGGTTAGGGATGAGGTGGGAGGGGAGGGGATCGAGGGCACAGGTGGTGAGGTATGATCGTGCTAGAAGGGAGGAGAGGTGGTTCTCTGTCACGGGGGTGAAACTGCGTTTTGGTGAGGGGGGGTGGGCTGGAGGTGGGATGGGGCAAGGGGAGTGTGGGTCGAAGCTTTGTCTGAGTTTGTCAATTTTGTCTTTGAAGAAGGTGGCGAAGTCGTCGGCAGAGATGAGGGGTGAGGGAGGGGGTGCAGGGGGACGAAGTAAGGAGTTGAAGGTTTTGAAGAGTTGTTTGGGGTTGTGAGACAGAGCAGTAATTAGGGAGGAGAAGTAGGCTTGTTTTGCGGAGTCAAGGGCAGTCTTGAAGGTATAGGGCGAAGTGTTCTGCGGAGTGGGATTTCTTCCATTTCCGCTCGGCTGCCCTAGTCGTCCGTCTGAGTTTTTTGGTGAGGGTCGTGAGCCAGGGTTGTCGTTGTACTCGTGTTGTGTTAAGTGTGAGGGGAGCGGCCTGGTCGAGGGCTGTGGTGAGAGTGGAGTTGTAAAGGGAGGCGGCAGAGTCAGCGTCTTGGGAAGAGGCCAAGTCTAAGAGGGGGAGGAGGGATTCTGAGAGTGAGTGGAAGTCTAGGAGCCTAAGATTTCTGCGGGGGTGGGGGAGTGTCCGGAGAGGGGGGTAGCGCGGTAGGGGGGGGGGGGGGGGGGAGAGGGATGAGAATGTCAGTAGGTTGTGGTCGGAGTGGGTGATGGTTGAGTGTGTGAGGTCGGTGAGGGAGCAGAGACGGGTGAAGACTAGGTCAAGTGTGTGGCCGCCAGTGTGTGTGGCGGAGGAGATCCATTGGGAGAGGCCGAGGGAGGAGGTGAGGGATAGAAGTCTGGAGGCAGAGGCTTTGGGGGTGTCGATGGGGATATTGAAGTCACCCATGATGATGGTGGGGATGTCGGAGGAGAGGAGGTGGAGGAGCCAGGTTGTGAAGTGGTCAAAGAAGGTAGAGGGGGATCCAGGGGGACGGTAGACAACGGCCAGTTGGAGGTTGCAGGGGGAGTAGATGCGAACAGCGTGTGCCTCGAAGGAGGGGAGGGGGGGTGGCGTAAGTGGGGAGAAGGAACAGTCATTGGCCAGAAGTAGGCCAACGCCTCCACCGGGGTGTTGGTGGGGCGGGGAATGTGGGAGAGCGTGAGTCCGCCGTAGGAGAGGGCAGCCGGGGAGGTAGTGTCAGAGGGGGTAAGCCAGGTCTCTGTGAGGGCGAGGAAGGAGAGTTTTCTGGAGATGAAGAGGTCATGGATAAATGTAAGTTTGTTGCGGACCGGAGCGAGCGTTCCAGAGTGCACCGGGTAAGGGGACAGGGGAGGCGGGGGTGGGGGGAATGGGACAGAGGTTAAGGGGGTTACGGGGGTTGGTGGTGGGTCGTTGGAGTGGGGTGGAGGGGAGTGAGATGGGGTGATGGGGTGGGCCAGGATTAGGGGAAATGTCACCGGATAGTAGGAGGAGCAGGGAGAGGGTTAGGAGGTGGGAGCAGGGGAGCTTGTGTGGTGGGCGTGTAAGCCTAGAGATGGTGGGTTGAAAGTGGGGAAATAGTGTGGAGCATTGGGTGAGGTGGGTAGGAAGGATGGAGGATGAGAGTAGGATTTCATTACTCAGTGGGGGGATGGGTGGGGGTAGTAGGAAGTGGAGAAGGATGGGGGTGAAGGTGAAAAGAAGTGATATACAGCCCCAGTGGTAGTATAGACGCAGCCCTGGTAGTCTATACAGGGCCCCAGTGGTAGTCTATACAGGGCCCCAGTGGTAGTCTATACAGGGCCCCAGTGGTAGTCTATACAGGGCCCCAGTGGTAGTCTATACAGGGCCCCAGTGGTAGTCTATACAGGGCCCCAGTGGTAGTCTATACAGGGCCCCAGTGGTAGTCTATACAGGGCCCCAGTGGTAGTCTATACAGGGCCCCAGTGGTAGTCTATACAGGGCCCCAGTGGTAGTCTATACAGGGCCCCAGTGGTAGTCTATACAGGGCCCCAGTGGTAGTCTATACAGGGCCCCAGTGGTAGTCTATACAGGGCCCAGAGGTATATAGCAGCCCCAGCGGTAGTATACAGGCAGCCCCAGTAATGCAGGGCCCCCCAGCGTCTCTCCGGTCACCTGTAAAGGAAACTATACTTATCACAGTGCTCTGTCCGCGCCCGCTCGCACCCGCTCTCAGCTGCCGACCGCGATCCTCCATCTTGCGTCTTCTTTCTTCCTGTTTCCTGTGCTCGTCGCAGGGAATGACGTCATTGCCCGCGACGAGCACAGAAACAGGAAGAAGATGCAAGATGGAGGATCGCGGTCGGCAGCTGAGAGCGGGTGCGAGCGGGCGCGGACAGAGCACTGTGATAAGTATAGTTTCCTTTACAGGTGACCGGAGAGACGCTGGGGGGGCCCTGCATTACTGGGGATGCGGGGGCTGCTGTATACCGATGTATACATCAGTATGTACCGATGTATACATCGGTATACAGCACTGACTCGCGTATAAGCCGAGGGGGGTACTTTTCAGCCCAATTTTTGGGCTGAAAAACTCGGCTTATACGCGAGTATATACGGTACATTATATGGCGAGCAACACCTGTGGGAAACCGTATTGAAGAGGTCACAGGAGTGACGTGACCCATCCCTGTGTGCATCCATTAGTGCCCAGCATCTTCTGGGTTTTTTTTAAAAATACAACACCATCATATATTTGAACAAACTCATCTTTGGGATTACCAACCCTGTTACTTAGGTGTGTAAACAAAAAACAAAAAAATTTGTGCAGTAGCATACGTACATTTATACTTATACATTCATTTTAGCATACCAGTTTGCAGGGAACGGTACAGGATTGCTACTTTGGAGTCATAATCAGGTGGCGCATTTGCATTTTTAAATAAATTGTCATCTTTTACATTTCGTAGCTGCCTTTTTTGGTACCACTTAAATGACCCTGGGTTGATTCGGAGGGAGCATCAGGGCGTGACGAATCCTCCACTGCACAGCCCAGCACAGCACAGCATGGTGTAGCCTAAGCTCCCCTTTTGTATCTCACACTCAGTCAGGTCCCTACTCCAGCCGCCCATTGCGGCCGCATGGCGACTTCTGCATTCCACCACTGACCGGAAGTGCGTCATCCGTGCAATTATGTTTGACGCAGGGCGGGCACCAGAACCCAGAAGATGATGGTCCCACCCAAAGCAGGACGCCAAGATCCAGTGGGGGAGGTGGTCACCACCGGCGGCTCCAGCCATGCTGGCAGGCTGAGGGACTTCCAAGAGGGAGTGTCGGCTTCGAACCACATGACGGGGCAGGAGGCCGAGGCCCCCTCAATCCCCCTCGGATGTGTATCTGCAGCACACCAGCGCTCCTGGTTGTACCAATGCCCCTTGCTGCACCAGTGCTCCTTCTTGCATCCCTGTACTGTGTAGGGATACGAAGAACCCTGAGGAGGTTGGGGGTAGGAGAGGATTTTAACCTCTTGTGTTTCCTGTCCCGACAGAGTATGGGATTTCTCCTCCTGTGGTGCTGTCATGGGACGACATGGAATTACGCAGTGTGGGCACAGCCTAAAGCAACATTTTGGCGACTTTTTTCCCATTTCACTCTGCATTATTTACTGTGCAGCACCTCAAGGGTTAAAAACTTTCCTGATAGCAGTTTGAGTATTTGTAGGGTGCAGTTTTTAACCCCTTCACTACCTGCCGATTTTTCATTATTGTTTTCATTTTTTTCCTCCCTTCTTCCAAGAGCCATAACTTATTTTTCCATCAGTACAGACACATGAAAGCTTGTTTTGTTGTGGGACAAGTTGTACTTTCAGATGAAATTTATTTTACCATATAGTGTACAAGAAAATGGGAAAAAAATTCCAAGTGCAATGAAATCGCAAAAAAAGTGCAGTTACACATTTATTTTTTGGTTTTTTTTATTCACCATGTTCACTATATGGTAAAAATTACGTGTCGGTATGATGCCGTCAGTTTGAGTTTGTAGATACCAAACGTATACTTTTACTATTATCTATGTGCTGTCAAAAAACTTAGAAGTTAGGTAAAAAAAAAAAAAAAAAATGTGCAGTTTTTGCGCTATGTTCCGCGACCCGCAGCATTCTCATTTTTCGGGATCTTGGGCTGGGTGATGGCTTATTTTTGCGTCTTAGGGCCCTTTCACATCTGCGTTTATTTGAAATCGCGGCAGATGCGGTGAAAAAAACCGCATCTGCCGCGATTGCCGCATAATTGATGCACTTGCGGTGCGGTTGCGGTAATCCCCATAGAAAGTATAGGGGGACTTGCGGCAGGTGCGGCAAGTGCGGTTTTGCACTTGCGGCAGGTGCGGCCGCGAAAAAAAACGTGGTCAGCCGCCGTTTTTTTCGCGGCCGCACCTGCCGCAAGTGCAAAACCGCACTTGCCGCAAGTCCTCCTATACTTTCTATGGGGATTACCGCAACCACGCCGCAAGTGCAGCGGTTATGCAGCAATCGCGGCAGATGCGTTTTTTTCACCGCATCTGGCGCGATTTCAAATAAACGCAGATGTGAAAGGGCCCTTAAGCTGACATTTTTAATGATATCATCTTTGGGTAGATTTGATGTTTTGATCACCCGTTATTGCATTTTATTGCAATGCTGTAGTGACCAAAAGAAATATAATTTCGGCATTTAGACCTTTTTTTCTGTTACGCAGTTTATAGCTCTGATTGATTTTATACCTTGATAGATCAGGCATTTCTGAACGCAGCAATACCAAATTTGTATTTTTTTTATTTTAATGCCTTTATTTTTGAATGGCACATTTGAACTTGTATTTTGTTTTTTGCCATACATTTTTTTTTTTTCTTTGTTTTAGGCTATGTGCACACGCTGAGTATTGAGTACTGAGTGTCCAAGCCCTTGTGCCATGTCCCGATGAGCAGCAGCACATCATACATGGCACAAATGATCACTTTCTGTACTTGGCAGCGCTTGCCAACCATCAACAGGAAGATCCCCGATGGCATCCAGGGTCACTGCAGGACCCCAGGCTATCAGGTGACATACAGAGATCCCGCGATCTTATTGCGGGATCTCCGATCACAGCAGGGAATGGTGTGGTCCCCGTTGCGGCACTTTTGGATCACACACAATCCAAAGGGCTAACAGCGCCAATCGTATTGCGGATACGATCAGGGCTGATAGTCCCACATCTCAGCTGATGAGATCAGCTCAAATGTCAGGGGAATGATGTGAGCTCACATCAAAGTGAGGGCCATGACCTATGACGTACCCTTATGCCATAGGTTATTAAGGCCGGCTTCACACCGCAGCGTGATCTGGTCAGGGGCTGTCCGGTATGACCCAGACAGCCGCGGACCGGATCAGCACACAGGACTGGGGGGCTAATATGCCCTCCGGTCCGTTGTGCAGCGCACGCAGCTGCAGCCGCTGACAGGTCAGGACGGCGGCGCCCGCGGTCCTGACTTCTCAGCAGCGGGAACTGCGTGCGCTGCACACCGGACCGGAGGGCATATTAGTCCCCCAGTCCTGTGTGCTGATCCGGTCCGGGGCTGTCTGGGTCATCCCAGACAGCCCCGGACAGCATCGTGCCGCAGTGTGAAGCTGGCCTAAGGAGTTAAAATGGTATCACATTTGGGGAGTTTCCAAAAATAGGTCCCCATAAATTCCACATAAATCTGAATAGGTCCCTAAAGAAACAGGTGTTCTAAGTTTATTGAAAAAAATTAAAAAGGGTATTGACTTAAATTTACCAAACAACAAAGCACAATGTGTCATGAAAAAATCTCAATCACTGGGATTCTTTGAAGCATTCCAGTTATAACCGCATAAAATGACACTGGTCAGAATTTCAAAACTTGGCTTGGTCATTAAGGGGTTAATGATCAGGCTGGGGGCCATGGGCAGGGAGTAGACTAGTCTGGCACCATCGCCACCAGCCAGCTTCTTCCTGCTCAGCTCCAATGTACACAGGAGAGATCTGTCAAACCCCCTGAGTGATGTAGGAAGAGGACGAGTCACATCTTTTCCTATGATCCCCAGCCGGATCTTTAGGCTGCATTCAATTACAGCGTTTTTGAGGACCCATCTTTGAGCTGCAAAACTGGATCAGCTTGTCAAAAAAGAAAAAAAAAAAAAAAAAAACACACGATAATCCATTTTTGATGCGTTTTAGACTGTTGCTACTTAAAGGGAACCAACCATCCAAAAATCACTATCTAACCTCTAAATATCTGTCCCTGGAGCCCTAAATGACTATTCTAACCATCCCTGACTGACTAAATCTAACTACAGGCACATTAAATCACTTTTTATACTTACCAAATTCTTGTCGGATGGACGTTCCTCCAGGCTCTTTGTCAGCGAGGCGGGTCTCCTCGCTGCTGTCCATCTTCTTCCCAGGATTCAAATTACCCACCCATCGCGTCCTCGGAATGAACAGGTCACATGCTGCAGGCCCCGCGTCACTTCCGGCCGCCGCGTCGCTGGGTCTATGACGCGCCCAAGCCGGCTTCAGCATGCCATCTGCGCATGCTCAGAAGCCGGCCTGGCTGTACCAGTGACGCGGCGGGCGGAAGTGACGCGGGGCCTGCAGCACGTGAACCGCTCATTGCGTGGACGCGATGGGCGGGTAATTTGAATCCTGGGAAGAAGATGGACAGCAGCGAGGAGACCCGCTGACAAAGAGCCTGGAGGAACGCTTATCCGACAAGGATTTGGCAAGTATAAAAATTGATTTAATGTGCTTGTAGTTAGATTTAGTCAGTCAGGGATGGTTAGAATAGTCATTTAGGGCTCCAGGGACAGATCTTTAGAGCTTAGATCAGTGATGGCGAACCTATGACACGCGTGTCAGCACTGACACGCGTAGCCATTTTCAGTGACACGCGGCCGCCGGAGAAACTACAAGTAGGATTCAGTACTTCTCACTCGCTAGACTCGCTATTTGGATAAAAACCATAGACACGGCAGCAAAAAACTGTTGCGAGTCGGGCTTCCGACACGGCAATGCGAGCGCTTTCCGAGACATCTGCGATTACAGGGCCAGGTGCAGTAGCTGAGGAAAAAAAAATGTGCTGGAGGTCTGTAGGCCAGAACAGCAGAGCTCCGGCACAGAGCGTCTAGTCCTGGGACTTCCGGTAGGCGGAACTTGCTGGTTGGCTGGCGCAGCAGGGAGCAGCGGAACGCTGTGGGGAACACATATCTGAGGCCCTGTGATCGCTGTCTGGAGGTCCAGTGATTACTACAGCAACCATCCTCCAGTGAAAGGTTCTGGGCAGAATCTGGGCTGGGTGTCATGAATGTGTGATTGGCCATTACTGAGATAAGTGAGGGGGAGGCTGGAAGAGGCCTGTGCTATGGGTGCCGTTTCCCCCCATTAATTTACATAAGGAACGCCATCTTGCAGCATAGTACAGACTCCATTTCACCACTATATTATTGTTGCACACCCTATTAATCGCTATTTCTGCCCTTTCCTAAAAGACAGTTAACCCCTAATTGCCTGCAGGGCTATCTATAAATCTTCTGTCACTGCCCCTCTGATGGAGAAGCCAAAAAAAACAAGTTTAAGTAAAGGAAGTGGTAGTAGCAGTAGCCGACCCTTTCAAGAGACATGGACTGAGATGTATGGCATTATAGAAAAAAATGGCAGATCATTTTGCGTTCTTTGTAGTGAAACGGTAGTAATCAGAAATTCAGCAACAAAAAAGTCACTAAATCAGTGATGGCGAACCTGTGGCAGTCCAGCTATTGCTGGACTGCCACAGGTTCGCCATCACTGGAAGAATTCCCCCTCCCCCTCACTTATCTTAGTTCATGACACCCCACACAAGTTAAATAACAGCAAGACCAACAAAAGAAACCAACTGACAGATTAACAAAGACGTCACTAAGCAGGTAAGTTAAATATTAAACATATTTGTTATTTAAACTATAAATATCGTAAAATTAGGGGTTTTTTTCTCAAGGTGACACACCTCCCGATTTATGCGCGGTTTTTTTGGCGAATTTTGACACACCAAGCTCAAAAGGTTGCCCATCACTGGCTTAGATAGTGATTTTTTTGATGGTTGGTTCCCTTTAACTTCAACCAATGGTTTCAATGTGGAAAAAAAAAAAAAAAGAAAAATTCCACAAGAGTTGTCATGCTCATTCTTTTTGAGGATCCATTTTTGAGCCAAAAAAAAATGCATCATTGATGCAGTGGTGTCTGAATGACAAATCTTGAGAACTCATCAACTCGGCAGGGAAGCTCAGAAATTGATCCACTGCATCAATGATGCACTGCACTGCAACTGTAAAAACAGATCCTCAAGAAATGCATCACAAACGATGTGTGCAAATTAAGCCTTAAACGGTTTTCTCTGAAACATACAGTATATACTCGTGTATAAGCCGACCCGTGTATAAGCCGACCCCCCTACTTTTGCCCCCAAAACCTGGGAAAACCTATTGACTCGTGTATAAGCCGAGGGTGGACCCCAGCACAGGTGTACAGGCCCCCCAATGGTAGTATACAGCAGCCTCCCCAGTGGCATATACAGGCTCCAGTAGTATATACAGCAGCCTCCCCAGTGGTATATACAGCAGCCTCCCAGTGGTATATACACAACAGCCCCAGTGGTATATACAACAGCCCCAGTGGTATACAGGCCTCAGCAGTATATACAGCAGCCCCTAGGGGTTACACAGCAGCTCCCAGGGGTTACCCAAGAGCCCCCCTGGGGGTACCCAAGAGCCCCCCTGGGGGTACCCAAGAGCCCCCCTGGGGGTACCCAAGAGCCCCCCTGGGGGTACCCAAGAGCCCCCTGGGGGTACCCGACCAGCCCCAAAATGCTGGCGCTCGCCCCCCTTGTAAGGCCCCCAACCCCCCCCCCCCCCGCTGCTTCTCTTACCATCCCGGTGTTCTGATCGGCGCCGCTCCTCGGTGGTGCTTCTTCATCCTCCCGTCCTCGCTGAATCCGGGTTCTCCGGCCGTCGCGCGATGACGTCATATCGCTGCGACGGCCGGAGATCCCGGATGCAGCGAGGACGGGAGGATGAAGAAGCAACACCGAGGAGCGGCGCCGATCAGAACACCGGGATGGTAATATATAAGCAGCGGGGGGGCCCTTACAAGGGGGGACAGTGCCAGCTTTTGGGGGGCATATATGAACTGCTTCCCCCTGCCGCTGATTGACAGGGGGAAGCAGTGCATATATAATGAGCGGCCCCACGTGACGGGGCCGCTCATACAGCAGCCTCCCCCGCCTCCTCCAGCCTCCACAGCCCCCCCCATTGCATTTACCGTATTGACCCGTGTATAAGCTGAGGGGGAGACTTTTCAGCCCAAATTTTGGGCTGAAAAACTCGGCTTATACATGAGTATATACGGTAAGATCTTTCTTGAGAAGGACATACTGGATACCAGCTGCAGCTAGGCTGCCTCATGCTGCTCGTGGTTTGGGCAGCACCAATCAACTGGCAAGTTTCCTTTGAACACCGATCCCTTCATACCCAAGACACATGACAAAGCAGCTGTCTCCGATTTCCTTATTGAAAACATTCAGTTATGCCAAGATTAAAGCTATGTTCACACGGCACATTTTTGGGGGGCGCAGTTTCCCACATTGGTGCGTTCACATACCGCATTTGTTTATGGTCGCATTTTTCCCCCAAAAGCGCAGGGGGAAATGTCACATGGGGGGTGGAAGGATCCCATGTTCCTAACCTGTGTGACATGTCAGGGCTGTAGTTTCACTTTCGCAGTGTATCTACATACACTGCGAAGGATAAATAAAAGTTAACAAAAAGGTACTAAAAATAGAAAAATAAAAACACTTACCGCTCTGCCAGCTGTCCCGGGTCCCGAGGGGAGGACGTCCGATTGATGAAGGACCTTGATCATCTGATTGGCTGGTAGCGATCAGCTGATGTATCCCGTGACATCATTAGCAGATCGGTTTAAACCGCCCGCCAAAATCGGTGTATGTAGTTACACTGCGAAAGCGAAACTACAGCCAGACATGTCACACAGGGGAAGGAACACAGGTTTCAACCGCCACCCCCCCCCCCATGTGACATTACATCCTGCTATTCCTCGTGCACCTATTGGAATCGCGCATTGTCTGAACGGTGATGCGTAAATCCACCGATTATAATGGGGCCTGTGGAGGAAAGTGCGCTGAAAAAAGTGGCAACATTTAACATGTTGATTCTTTTTATGGATGCGCTTTCGGCCCCAAAAATGTGTCGGTAAATTGCACAGCGTCTGAACAGAAAGTGAAAGTCCATTCACTTCGCCGAGAACGCTGACGCCAAAGCGCTTTTGGGAAAAAAAAAAAAAAAAACAGTGTAAAAATACACAGCAAAAGCACGGCGTGTGTTCACACAGCCTTAAAGGGATCCTTTCACCACCAAAACGCCTCATAAAAAGGTATTAAAAGATGTCCCTAGAGTATATTAACACTTATCCTACACTCCTTTTGGCTCCTAAATGCACCTAGTGAAAAACTGAAAGTGTATAAAAACTGAATTAGTCCTTACCGGTAATTCCTTTTCTTGGAGCCTTCCACGACAGCATTGGGGGACAGGAACACAGAGAGGTTAAAAGCCCCTCCCCTTCCTCTGCACTCCAGTGTATTACCAAGATCACCCGAAGACATGGATTACCTGATACAATCGAACCAAATCCGACAACAAAGGGGGGGGGGAACTGATGCTGTCGTGGAAGGCTCCAAGAAAAGGAATAACCGGTAAGGACTAATTCCGTTTTCTCCCATCGCCTTCCACGACAGCATTGGAGGAATACCACCGATACTCCTCAGGGTGGGACAATTGCCTGTAGGACTTTCCTACCAAATGACAGATCCCGACTAGAGGACAGATCTAACCGATAGTGGCGTGAAAAGGTGTGGAGGGACGACCACGTAGCCGCTCTGCATATCTGCTCAGATGAAGCTCCAGCCCGCTCCGCCCAGGATGTAGCAGCAGCCCGAGTGGAATGAGCCTTCAACCCCACCGGAGGAGCAAGGTTTTGAGCGACGTAGGCCGAACAGATCGCCTTCTTGATCCATGAAGCGATGGTAGCCTTGGAAGCCTTTTTCCCTTTATTTTTCCCGAAATGCTGAACAAACAGGTTCTCATCCAACCTCCAGGAAGCGGTCACTTGAAGATAGTGGAGGACAGCTCGACGGACATCCAAGGTGTGAAACACGGCCTCAGCTGCATTAGCGGGACAATGACAAAAGGACGGGAGCACCATTTCCTGGGACCGATGGAAATCCGACACAACCTTAGGAAGAAAGGATGGATCCAAACGAAGCATAATGCGATCATCAGAAACCACGAGGTAAGGCGCCTGGACCGAGAGCGCCTGTAACTCCCCAACTCGCCTGGCCGAAGTAATGGCCACCAAAAACGCTGTCTTGTGAGAGAGAGATGGAAGGGAAGCAGCCGACAAGGGCTCAAAGGGCTCCTGAGAAAGCCCCTGAAGAACAATGTTCAAATCCCAAGTAGGGACGGAAGCCCGAAGCCTGGGACGCAGTCTACCAGCAGAGGTAAAAAAGCGCCTGATCCATCGATGGGCAGCCAGATCCTGATCAAATAAGGCACTGAGAGCTGAAACCTGGACCTTAAGAGTGCTCGGCTGAAGGCCCAAATCCAAGCCTTGCTGCAAAAAATCCAAAATGAGAGCCACATTAGGATGACGAACATCTGGAACGGAAGAAGCACACCAGGACAGAAAGCGTTTCCAAACTTTCCCATAAATAGCGTTCGTCACGGGCTTCCTGCTCTGCTGAAGCGTGCGGATGACTGCTTGGGAGAGACCCTTGGTCCTCAGGATCTCGGCCTCAATAGCCAGGCCGCCAGATTGAGCCACTGAGGGTCCGGGTGAAATAGAGGACCCTAGGACAGTAGGTCGAGGTTGTGGGGCAACCGAATCGGACCCTCCAGGCACAGGTCGTGGAGAGCGCCGTACCATGCCCGTTTGGGCCACAGGGGAGCCACCAGGATAGTCGTCACCCCCTCCGTCCGAATCTTCTGCAAAGTCTTGGGGAGCAGTGGGATCGGAGGAAATGCATACACCAACTGGAAGTCCCAGCGATGGGCGAAGGCGTCCAGCCCCAGAGGATGATCTGACCGACTCAGGGAAAAGAACGTTGGCACCTTGGCATTTGCTCTCGATGCAAACAGGTCGATTGACGGGACTCCCCACCTGTCCGTAAGAGAGCAAAACACGTCCGGATGGAGGCTCCATTCGCCAGGGTGGACCTTCGTGCGGCTCAAAAAATCTGCCTGTACATTGTCTGCTCCTCGTAGATGAACAGCTGACAAGGAGAGAAGATGGCGCTCCGCCCAGGAAAATATTCGTCTTGCGAGCACCTGCAAGTGGCTGCCCCGAGTACCACCTTGGTGGCGCAAGAAGGCAACCGTAGTTACATTGTCCGACAGAACCTTGACGTGACGCCCTTGTAGGACGTGAACTGCAGCATGAAGCGTCTCCTTCACTGCCAGAAGTTCCCGGAAGTTCGAAGATTGACGACTGATCGATTGACTCCAAACCCCCTGGAATGGCACGTGATCCACCATCGCTCCCCAACCGGACCCGCTGGCATCTGTAGTTACGGTGGTCACTGGAGCCTGCAGCCAGGCCACCCCCGTCCGGAGATTCCCGGGATTCATCCACCAGGAAAGGGAGGCCACCACCCGCCCCGGGGTCTGGACCCGAGAGTTCAGGGAATCCTGGCGCCTGTCCCAGGAGCACAGAATGTGTTCCTGAAGCAGACGGGAATGAGCCTGAGCCCAAGCCACTGATGGAATGCAGGCCGTCATGGATCCCAACAGGGACATTGCCTCCCGCAAGGTGGGGGACCCCCGAGCACGGAAGCGGGTCAGTTTGTCGCGGAGCAGAAGCCGGTGTGCGACAGGAAGGAACGAGGTCTGTTTTGAGGAGTCCAGCAAGACTCCTAAAAATTGACGGCGGGTCGCCGGAACCAGTTCCGACTTCTGAAGATTGGGCACCCACCCCAGACCCTGAAGAATCTCCAAGGTTCTGGAAACATGGGTGCGCAGGACATCTGCCGAAGGAGCCACCACAAGCATGTTGTCTAGATAGGGAATCACGCACAAGCCCTGACACTGGAGGAATGCCATCACCTCCCCCATGATTTTGGTAAAAACCCTGGGGGCTGACGAAATCCCGAACGGCAGCACATTGAACTGATAATGGCCCGTCCCACCTGCCCCGGAGATCGCGAAGCGCAGAAAGCGTTTGTGAGACGGGTGAATGGGGACGTGATAGTACGCGTCCTGGAGGTCGATGGTGGCCATCATGTACTCCTGCCCGATCAGGGGAATCGTCGAGCGGACGGATTCCATCTTGAATCGCCTGTAAAGAACATGACGATTGAGAAGTTTTAAATTGAAGATGATACGGGGCGCCCTGGAGGGCTTTCGCACCACAAACAACCTGGAGTAGTGCCCCTGGCCCACTTCTCCTGGAGGGACCGGAGACACCACGCCGGAACCTAACAGGTCTTGCAGACCCGACAAAAACAGTGCGCGAGAGTCCCCTAGGGGAAGAGGAGTGATCCGCAGACATGAAGGAGGCTGACTCTCGAATTCCAACCGCAGCCCCTCCCGAATGGTCGAGAGGATCCACGGGCATGAGGAGATTGCTTCCCACTGGGGAAGAAACCTTAAGAGCCGCCCCGCAATGGGTCCGGCGTCATTGCTTAGAGCCCGACTGGGCCCCCGCCCCCTGACTTCGGTGCTGGGGGAGCAAGATATTACGGTTTCTGTCACCTTTCTGGTAGGCCCAGCGACCGGATTTACCCTTCCCCCTATACTGGGAGGGCTGGCTACGCTCGGACCGAAAGGACTGCTTCCGAAAGGGCTTCTGTTCAGGGAGACACTTTTTCCGGTCTGACACCTTTTCCAAGATGTCATCCAATGCCGGGCCAAACACATAAGACCCCTGAAAAGGGATGCCACACAGCTTAAGTTTAGACGTGACATCCCCATTCCACATCTTAAGCCACACCGCTCTGCGAGCCGTGTTGGACAACACTGCACTCCTGGCGCCAATGCGGACCGACTCTGCCGAGGCATCAGCCAAGAAGCCTGTAGCACGCCTCAGGAGTGGAACAGAATCCAAAAGCACCTCCCTGGAAGTACCCTGCAGGATGTGATCTTCCAGCTGGGAGAGCCACTTAAAGAGAGATCTGGCCACACATGTCGATGCAATATTCACTTTCAAAGACATAGCGGTCGCCTCCCAGGATTTTTTGAGAACACTCTCCATCTTACGATCGAGGGGGTCCTTCAACTGGGAGGAATCTTCAAACGGTAAGGCGGTCTTTTTAGCCACCCTGGCCACCTGGATGTCCACCTTTGGAACATCCCCGACAAAGTCAGCACCCTCCAAGGGAAACCGCCGTTTCAACTCAGAAGGGGTGATCAGCCTATTTTCTGGCGACTCCCACTCCCGGTGGACAAGCTCCCGGATGACCTCATGGACAGGGAAGCCCAACTGCCGCTTAGCCCGTAAGCCTCTGAACATGTCGTCCTGCACTGAACAAGGGGGTTCCACCTCCTCAACCCCCATGGTGCTACGGACAGCGTCCAGCAATTCCCCCATGGACTCAGAGGAAAAATAGTAGTGTCCAGAATCTCGTGCCTGTGTAGAGGCAACAGAGGCAACATCCTCGCCTTCCTCAGACGCAGAGCTCTGGACAGCCTCCATAAAAGCCATCGAATCACAGTCCTGGAGCTTCCGCTTTTTTGGAGGGGAAGGCCTGGATGCTGCAGCAAAACCCGGCAAGGCTGAGATAGAAGCCTGCACCTCCTGTCTAACTGCTTGAACTTCGTGTCTAACCATGGACTGGAGTTCCTCAAGCAGGGACGGGGATTCTTCCCTGACCACACCGTCAGTACACGGCTGATACAACTTCTTTTTACAGGAAGAAGGAAGTTTCATGCCGCAGATGCCACATTTTCTGGAAAGGGTTTTGCTGCTTTTAACAGGGGGGCCCATGTCTCCCTATAGAAAAAGGGGAAAGAAGGGGACCCAGAGTGAGTGAAGGGATCTAATGCCCCCTACCGCAGTGACCACCCCCAAGACACTTACAGGAGCTGGGGGAACGCTGGGCTCTGCAGAGGCAGAGGAGGAAGATCTAACACCCTCCATCTTCAGGGATCTCCTTACCTGGGTGTAGTCTTCCGGCGGGTACTTATCTCTAAGCACAGTGCCTCCCAACGCGGAACAGCTGTTCCCTCCCTCCTCCCGGTCACTGGCTGCAGGCATACGCGTGCGATAGGCCTGCCGGGCCCCTGGAGCCACGCCCAAGCCGCCGCCGCGCGCACAGGAGCCGCCGGCCGAAAACCAGAAGTGACGTCACCCGAAACCGGAAGTGACATCGCGGCACTCACGCCGCGCGCTCCCGTGACCGCAGCTGGAGGAGGGAGACGCCGGAGAGCTGAGACAGGCCTCCAGCGCTCTGAAAACGGCCTGCTTTGCCCCGGAGGACGAGAAGGAGGAGGAGGTCGCCCCCGACGCCCATCTCTGGCCCGGCCGTAAGTCTACCAAATGCTGCCCCTGCCGGCCTGACAGCACTGGAACCTCTCCATGCCCCAATGGGGACAGGAAGACACTGGAGTGCAGAGGAAGGGGAGGGGCTTTTAACTTCTGTGTTCCTGTCCCCAAATAGGGCGTGGACGACATCCTCCCAATGCTGTCGTGGAAGGCGATGGGGAAAAATGTTATTAAACTCACTCATTAGCGATGTTAATGAGAGGCTACTGTATGCATAGTCACCCAGGCAGGCTCTCCCTCTTCATAATATTACGCCTCAATAGGAGTGATCTTGAATGCTGATTGAAATGCGCGCCTCCCCTCTCTCCTCTGAGCCGGCCGGGCTACAGTGTGCGGCTGTATGACGGGAATCGCGTCATTTCCGGCTTCGGGTGACGTGGTACACCCGCGCCGCTCTGTTATGCCTCCAGCACGCATGCCACAAAATGGAGCAATGTGTCCATGATTTCACTGCAAACAGTAAGTTGGTCAGAAGTTGGACAGAAAAGTTGGTGTGTGTAAAGTGGCCCTAAAAATATGCAGCAAAAAAAAAAAAAAAAAAAAAAAAAAAAAAAGCAGTGTGTGAATGCGGCCTTAGACGTAGTCTATGACTTGATTTGTAATATGTACTCACCATAGGCCTATTACTACCATATTGCCATGCATTTTTTGATGTAAACAACTGCAGATTACAAAAAAAAAAAAAACGAGTCAATTTTGCATTTTGACTCTTTCTTTTGAGCACATAAAAACTGATAAATTATTAATTTTGTTTCAGTAACAAGACTTATGAAAATTTGTGGACAAGTAATATTACAAAAACTAAACATTTAGTGTGAGCCAACATCCAATTCTTAACTTGTGCTCCTCTCCTTACGCTTATATCTGATCTCTCAAACCTCTCCATAATTCATGCTTCCTATACCGAGGCTGAACAGTAGATCTACTTAAATGTGCACCAAAGGTTTCACTCTTGTGATAAGAACATTAACACTGTAAGGCTTTTGCAAACAAACCTAGGCTATGCCAGCTGCCTGCTAATAAACCTGCTAACCTTCTGACTAACTGCACAGTATAAGCAAGCAAAGCACATTGAAAACTGCAGTCACAAGTGTAAACTACACAAGAAACAAATGTACAATGCAGCTGATACCTTTCTACTGTCTCAGCCAAAGGACTAAAAACACAGGCTGATTTCACATCAGCGTTTCCCACTATTCGTGGCAGATCCGGGAATTTTGCTGCATAAGGCTGCTTTCAGATCAGCGTTTTCTACCGATTGCGGCAGATCCGGCAGCTTTGCCGTATGTGCCTTGTAACAGCTGACTTGCAGCAAGCCCCATTCATTCTCTATGAGACTTGCGGTCAGGTGCAGCAAGTGCAGTTTTGCCAAATCCGGTAAATCTGGCACTTATGACCACGCAAAAAAAACCGCTGCTAGTAGCAGTTTTTTGGACTTGTCGCAATGCCAGATCCAGCAAAACCGCATTTGCCACACCTGACCCCAAGCCGCATAGAGAATAAATAGGGATCGCCGCAAATCGGCCGTTATGCAGCAGAATCTGCCGGATGTGCCACGAATCAGCAAAAACGCTGATGTGAAAGACTCCCAACGGATCATTTGCTGCAAGACTACTTTTGGCCTAATGCTTTCCCTATATGACTTGCGCATATGTGCGGCACTTGCGGTTTTGCCACAATCCAGCCACTCAGGCACAAGCGGAAAAAACAAAAAAAAAAAAAACGCTGCTGCGTTTTTTGACTCGCAACAAAGGCCAAACTGCAAGTGCTTCACATGCCCGCAAGTCCCATAGGGAATGAATTAGGCCAAACACAGTCTTGCCGCAAGTGATCCGTTAGGGCAAGAGGTAACAAAACTGCCGAATCCGCCATAAGTGCCGAAAAACGGTGATGTGAAAGTAGCCTTACAGAGCACTAAAATGTTCACTACGTGCATAACATTAGGGGGGGTGGGGAGGCAAGCATATCTAGAAAAAATAAATAAAAACCTGATATGGACCAAATTTCTAATAGACTCAAATGATATAGTCCTTAGAGACACCGATAACGTAAAATTTGTAAATGTGAATTTTGCTCACGAGACCCTTGAAGGATATAGGGAACAGAAAGCAGCACCTAAGAGGTCTTATGATGGTTTAGTAGTGAGGCTCATGTTACTTTATGTTACTTCCCCTAGAAAGCATTTTGGTAACATAACTTGTGATGGAGAGTGCTGGGAGATGCCAGTCGGGGATGGACCTGAACGGGTCTTTTCTTCAGCTACGGCTCTTCAAAGTACGGTAACTTTCCCTTGAAACGTCAAAGAATATACCTAGCTGTATTCGTAAAGTCAGGCCCCGATTCATGCTGTCGGCCATTTGGGCAGCATGAGTAAAGGGAGCCTGTCACGTAAAAGGGATTTTCCGATGACAAGTTAATTTTAAAACAATAGATCTTGGAATAATAATACATTTTCGCAATTGGATGTGTTTAAAAAATTTTTTCCTGTGCCGAGAATCATATATGTACCCCTGCTATGTAGGGTGTAATGGCCGTGTCTAATCATACAGGAATATAGTCTAATCATACCAGATTTCCTGTGCTGAGATAATCTTATATATGTGTCCCTGCTATGTACTGTATGTGTCTGACCGTACACGGACATGATCTGATCATACCACATCTCCTGTGCTGAGAATCTTATATATGTGTCCCTGCTATGTACTGTATGTGTCTGACCGTACACGGACATGATCTGATCATACCACATCTCCTGTGCTGAGAATCTTATATATGTGCCCCTGCTATGTACTGTGTAATGGCCATGTCTGACCATATATCGTCTGATCACACCACATCTCCTGGGAAGGGGAGGATGCAAGAGTATACAGATATTACTGCAGGAGATCTTAGCTGATTCTTTTTAGGAGGTAAAATATTTCTGATCCAGAACTGTTATGTCTGTGTACTCTTACTTCCTTCCCTTCCCTGCATTGGAGTTACGGTATGTTATGATCAGACCTTGTCCCTGTATGGTTAGACACAGCCGTTACACAGTACATAGCAGGGACACATAGAAGATGAATAAAAAAAAAATGTTCCTGTGCTGAGAAACACATCCAGTTGTGTAAATTATTATTACAAGATAGAGTGAATTGAAAATTATTTAATCACTGTGTTTGTGGGAAAACCCCTTTAGGGTATGTGCACACTGGCCGGGTTAGGGTCGGTTTAGCTGTGTAAACCGCCGGTCGGTTTACATAAATTTTATGTAAATTTATGTTAATCCAAACCGGCGTTTGGATTAACATTAAAACCTATGTAAACCGACAACCGCTGTGCACACACCGGCGGTTTACACATGCTCATCTGTTGCTAACCCGCTGGGTTCCCAGCGGGTTAGCAACGAATGTGCATGTTCTATAAACCGGCCGGTTCTGCAGCGGCTGCAAGCAGAATCATGTGCTGCTTCCAGCCGCTGCAGAACCGCCGCCGCTAACCCGCTGTGCACCCGCCGCAAACCCGAGGCACAGCCGCGGCACATACCCGCCAGGATGCCGGTTGACGGCTCCAGAGCTTCCTGGCGGGTCCGCCCAGCCGCCGCCGACACAAACCCGCCCACCAGTGTGCACATACCCTTAAGTATCAGTGAGGGTTTGGACCACGCCACACGCATCAATTTGAAGAACGATATTGTTAGCGATCACATGCACGCGCGATCGCTAACAATATTGTTCACATCGCTGGTGAGCTGTCACACAGGCAGACTCACCAGCGATGTGCACCAGCGAGAACGCTGGTAACCATGGTCAACATCGGGTTACTAGCAGAGCTGTGGAGTTGGTAAATCAAATCACCGACGCCAACTCCGACTCCTGAATTTCCCTGGCTTTAATCATTAAAATGACATAATAAAGATATTTAGATAGAAAATAATAATTTATAATAATATTCAGCACATTCTGCATTTAACTACTAGACCCAATTCATTATATATTTTAGGAGTCGGGAGTATTTTCTACAGACTCCACCAAAATGGGCAGCGACTCAGACTCCGACTCCACAGCCCTGGTTACTAGGCGCCGCGTGGCGCTTAGTAACCCGATGTTTACCATGGATACAAGCTCCCCGCATAGGCTGCAAGGCGCAGTGAGCTCGTTCATCGTTGGTCTGCCGGTGTCACATGCAGCGATGCTGCGTGTCCACCGGCCGACCAACGATAGATTTGTGAACATGTTCACAAATCTGCGATCAATCAAGCGATTTTTCAAAGAAATATCGCTTGATTACACGCAACGACGCACAAACAATATCGCTTAAGCGATCAAAAAAGCAGGTCGCTTAAGCGATATCTCGTTCAGTATATTGATGTGTGTGACGTGGCCCTTAGAGTCCTGTAATCCATTCCATTCACTCCAACCAAGATGCGGAAGCACTCAACTTCTGCAGAATTATATTTGTTAATAGAAAGTGCATAGGCCTGTCCACTACACCAACAATCCTCTTCTCAGTCTGAGTGTTTGTCCCTGTTGATGTAAAGTTTGAGTAGTGTACAACCCCTCATAGCTTAAAAAGGTAATCATCAGAAAATTACCCATTGTTTAATTTTGATGTTTGTGTTACATGCATTTAAATAAATATTTTTTTTCCAGTCTTTTCCCATATTATGATCTTTAAAGGGAACCTGTCACTTAGTTTTACCCCTTCTGCTACCACTACCTGTCCCTGTACCTTGTGAGCTCATCCCTAACCATCCATGCGAGACCTAAAGGGGTCCTATAATGTTTAAGAAAAATGACTTATAACTGACATACAGTCTCCATCCAGGAGACTGGAAAGGTGGGCCCATTCTCCCCTCCTCACCGGCATTCAGCACGGCCCGCTGGGCGTCCTCGCTCTTTGTGTTGTGCCGCCTCATATTTGAAATTCCCGCCCAGTTGCTGATGTAAAACACCGGGCCAGAACATCATATCTGGCCCGATGCATTATGGGCCTAATCACGTGATCAGCCCGATGCATTGCGAGCCTAATCACGTGATCGGCCTGGCTTCAACACGCGCACCGCACATGAGTCGGGCTGATCACATGATTAGCCCTACAATGCAGGAATTTAAAAAATGGGGCGGCACAACACAAGGAGTGAGGATGTCCAGAGGGGAATGCTGAATTGCGGTGAGAAGGGGAGAATGGAGCCCAGAGACCACCTTTTCAGTCTCCTAGATGGAGACTGTATGTCAGTTCCAAGTCATTTTTCTTAAATATTATACGGCCCCTTTAGGTCAGACAGGGATGGTTAGGGATTAGCTCACAAGGAACAGGGACTGGTAGTGGTAGGGTAAAATGAGGTGACAGGTTCCCTTTAAGAAAAAAAACAATCGTATTTTTAAAGTAGCGACTGGTATTTCCTGCAATTTCAAGAGGCGTTCTCAGAAGGATCCTTATGAAAAGGTGGGATTATATAGCAAGAGGTAATTCCCTAATACACAGCTGCAAACATAGGGTCCACCAATCACAACAAGCAGTTATAGCTGACCATATTCCCCCTTCGTTCACAGTGACCTTTGCACACGCTCATTAGATACTTCAGTACAAAAGATGGCCATAATGAAGAGATTCTGACTGTAATGACCATTTGGATTTCATGGAACACCTGCTGGAATGTGCGAGCTGTCAGCAGGTGACTGTGGCCTCCTGAAATAGAAGTGAGTGGCACCACAAAACCACAACCCTTTAACAAAGCCTACAAAACATCAAAACATAAATATCACTTTTCTAAGCCTAGTTACACTTTTAAGTGAACATGTCAACAGATTCATGCTGCCTGGACTACAATTGTATCCACTTATAGTATAGTATACGCAATACTCTTATAGTTGGCCAGGGACTCTGTTTCTGCTGACAAGGCCAATGTTGTCTCTAGCGGACTTCTCAACATAGTTAGCCAAGACAGAAGTAAATAAATCAAGTATGAACACACTAAAATTACTACGTGCAAGAGGACTTCACCTACAGCAATAAAAGTTTATGCACACTAACTAGCCAGCTCTTGTGGGAGGTCACTGGAGAACATACATTATATAAATTTATACTGCATGGTACAGTTCTAATTAGAGTCCAACAGATGCTCAAACCTTCTACTGGGACCTTGTCAGACCGGTCAAGGCGACAACCGGGCCACGCCAGATCGCCCAAGGTGACGTCTGGGCTTTATCATCTGTGCTGAAAGTCCATGCCGAAACTGAAAATGTTTGTCTCCTAAAGTTTGTATGTTTAAAACAACTGTAATTCAGTTCTTAACCATTATTGCCACTAGAATAAGGATTGAGGAGATTATAGGCATTTGTACACCTCATGGCGGGTTTACATGTTGCGATATGGTAGTACGATTTCAATGAAAAGTCACGTGGTTCGATCGTTGGACCCGAGATCGTTCCTGCGTTGTATGGTGTGAACGTCCAATACGATGCAGGAACGATGTCAATGAGATATCGGGGATTGAATGAGCGTGCTATTCAATGCCCCGATATTGAAGGGAGATTGGAGTCGGATCGTGATGTGTAAACGCACAACTACGATACGATTTGAAACGTCACCCATTCACTCCCATGTTAAAGGATCGTTCCTGGGTTGGGGGGCCTAGACATCGCACGGACGTTGTATTCCGATATCGCAGCGTGTAAACATCCAATGCGATGCGGGAGAAACGTGCACTAAATGCGCGCTCCGGCGCCATTGAGTTGCGATATCGCAACGATATTGAAGCGTGTAAACCCACCATCACAGTGTAATCCAGATGGTGCAGATTATAGGTATTCGTACACCTCACAGCACAATCCGGATTGTGCAGATAAGTATTTGTACACCTCACAGTATAAACCATAGTCCTGTCCAAGTGCAGATATAGACCATAGCGGGCCCACTTATCCCATATGTTATCATAAAGTACCTATCATTGTTTTGGTTTTTATCAATAATTCACCAATAGGATCTTGCTTGTAAAATAAGTGAC
Source organism: Allobates femoralis (assembly GCA_033576535.1). Lineage (NCBI taxonomy): Eukaryota > Metazoa > Chordata > Amphibia > Anura > Aromobatidae > Allobates > Allobates femoralis. The sequence goes on from JARQOC010000002.1 coordinate 499,630,127, forward strand.
CTCTGTGCAGCTGTACAGGTTACTGCAATGGTATGTCTGCCCTTGGTCCTGTCCAAGGTTACAGTGGCATGCTGTGGGGCACTGCACCAGCCCAAGGGAATGTGCGGCAACGATGCAATGTATAGAATAGAGCCAGGCAGACGTCTCACTGAACCTCATGCACTGAGCTCACACTGCCATGTGGGTGACACTTGTAGATGGCACATGGAGGGTGGCACACTGAACACCAATGTCATATACTATCATACATGTTGTGCAGGTGACCTTTGAGCCTGTCATTAGTGCCATTGTGGGTGACCTTGGTGAGATAGCTCGGGTCACACTGCCAGACCACACTAACCCTGCTGGTGAGGGCAGCTGCCCACTGTGTGATAGGACAGTCCATCCCCCACAGCTGTGTATAGTGTGACACATGTCACCATGAAGGGGGTCACATTCTGCCTGAAGCCACGTGCTGAGGTCACCCCGCGGCCTCCATAGAATGGCTATGTATAGGAATAGCTGTGTCTATTTATAGGCACCAGGCCGAGTGTGTGCCCGCTGTGTCACCCAGGGCCGGGCACTGCCAGCCTGCACGTGTAGTACTGTACACCCACAAATCACAGCGCCCCGCTCCTGACACCACCCCCTCCTCTGTGTACTGCACACACGTGGGTGGCCAGAAGGGCACACTGAGGAGAGGGGTCACCCCGGGCCGTCTACAGCACTACACCCACCCGAAGGGCAGCACAAGCCGGGAAACTCACCGGCTACACCGGGAATCCTCGGAGAGCACACTCCACAGCCATGACGGAGGCGAGTGCAGGAGACAGCGGGCCGCACTGACCCTGCCAGGCAGCTAAGAGGCGCCCTCCGCCCCCCACTCACACCTGCACAGCGGCCCCGAACTCACCTAAACCGAGCGCTGGCGGCTTACTGCTCCAAACACCGTCTGAGGGGCGGGCACACCGGAGGAGGAGCATGTGGGCTTCTTTCCACGCCTCAACCAATCACATTCCAGGTGTCAGGCGGCGTCACAAAGAGCGGAAATAAAAGCACAACACAGCGCACATTAGTGAGGAGAGCGCGGCTCGGATTGGACTCGAACTTGGACGTGTGACGTCAGGGGGAGGCTCGTGACGGCGCTTCCTTTTCCCATCGTTCCCATATGTGCGATATATCATGTTCCTACACCGTCTGGCTTGAGTTATCGCGATAGGAACGTCCCAGACTGCGTCCTGTCACACACTCCATGCGTCCTTCCTTGTGTCTGTAACCTTTGAGGTGTGAACTGTCTCCAGGGCTCAGGAGTTATCATTAACCCTCCAAGAGCTATTATTTCTGTAGCACCATTAATTCCACGGTGCTGTACATGAGAAGGGGTTACATACAAAATACAGATATAGGGTACAGTGAACAAACTAACAATGGCAGACTGGTACAGAGGAGAGAGGACTGCCCCTGCGGGCTTACAGTCTACAGGTCAATGGGGAGGATGCCGCAGCTCCGGTGCTGGTGAGGGGGCCACTCTATTAGCCGAGGTGGTGAGGCGGCAACTCGGGCCGTGCAGGCTGTAAGCTTTCCTGAAGAGATGGGTTTTCAGGTTCTATCTGTAGGATCCGAGCGTGGTGGATAATCAGGCGTGTTGGGCCACAGAATTCCAGAGGATGGGGGAGATATTCAGGGGAAATATTGAAGGCGGTTGTGTGAGGAATGGTCAAGTGTGGAGTAGAGGAGGTGGTCTTGGGAGGACTAGAGATTACATGAGGGAAGGTAGTGGGATATTAGTTTGGAGATACCGTAACCGGACACCTGCGGCTGCATGCCGCTGTTATAATTCAGGACCGTGGTTAGCTTCCTGCGAGCCACGGTCCTGAATCATCAGCCGTGGCAGTATGCACACCGGACCGGAGGGCATATTAGCCCTCCGGTTCTCTGCTGATTCAGTCCGGGCCTGTCAGGTTCAACCCTGTCAGCCCCGAACCTGACCGCAGTGTGAAGCCACCCTAATAGATCATTGGGGATAGAACAATCACTAATAGATCAGTGAGGATAGATCGATCAGTTATAGATCAGTGGGCATAGAATGATCAGTAAGGCCGGCTTCACACTGCGGCGTGATCCGGTCCGGGGCTGTCCGGGAGGACCCAGACAGCCGCGGACTGGATCTGCACACAGGACTGGGGGGCTATTATGCCCTCCGGTCCTGTGTGCAGCGCACGCAGCCGCTGGCAGGTCAGGACCGCGGCGCCCGAGGTCCTGACTTATCAGCAGCGGGAGCTGCGTGCGCTGCACACAGGACCGGAGGGCATAATAGCCCCCCAGTCCTGTGTGCACATCCGGTACGCGGCTGTCTGGGTCCTCCCGGACAAAACCGGACCGGATCACGTCGCAGTGTGAAGCCAGCCTTAAGGCCACTTTACACACACAGATATCTGTGACCAATTTCTGAACAGATCTCTGGTTGCAGTGTAATCATGGACACATTGCTCCATTTTGTACACAGCCACAAAATGGAGCAATGTGTCCATGATTTCACTGCAACCAGAGATCTGTTCAGACGTTGGTCACAGATATCTGTGTGTGTAAAGTGGCCTTAAGGCTGGCTTCACATTGCAGGTCAGATCCGATCCGAGGCTGTCTGGGTGAGCCTGACAGCCCCGGATCGGATCAGCACACAGAACCGAAGGGCTAATATGCCCTACGGTCCGGTGTGCACCCGCACGCAGCGGACGCCACTGATGAATCAGGACTGCGGCTGGCAGGGAGCTAGCCGTGGTCCTGAAACAACTGCGGCGTGCAGCCGCAGGTGTCCTGTTCCCGGATCCTCCTGGACCGATGCAATCCGGCCCCCATAGGCTCCCATGTTAGGGAGCGCCTGATTGCCCCGGATCTAGGGCAATCCGGGATTAGGCAATTAGAGGAGATATTCTCCTCGCGGACACAAAAACATTGTAAGCAATGTTTTGTGTCCGTGAGAGAATACTGAATTCTCCCGGACAGATAGAAACCGGATGGCAGAGAGCTGCCATCCGGCCCCATAGTATACTATGGGGCCAAAATCTGGTCCGGGGCTGTCCGGTTTACACGGATAGCCCCGGATTGGATGTGACCCGCAATGTGAAGCCAGCCTAAGGGGCCTGTCACACCTGGCGACGGTACCGTCAATTTCTTAGGCGATGTAGGGGCGTGGCCTATCGGCGCCGATATCGCCCCTGCGTCGCCTAATGTAAAGGGGCGATGTCGGCGCTACATGTCGCCTCTGAGTGGTCGCCTGGTTTCACATCAATGCTCTGAAACCAAGCGAGCACTCGGGCTATGTGTAGACATCACCCCATGTAACAGGGGGACAGCGATCTGACAGGCGATGAGAGCCATAGGCTCCCATGTTACAGCAACGTCGCTGGGGTTTTTAGACACCTCAGCGGCGATGCCGCCTGTCAGATCGCCAGGGCGTCGCCGCATGTAAACATGCGATGCTGGCGGGGCGCCAAAAACGTGCGCGCTCCCACCCGTCGCCGCTGACATCTCCAGCAACGTCACCTGGTGTGACGGGCCCCTAATAGATCAGTGGAGATAGAACGATCAATAATATATCAGTGGAGATAGAACGATCACTAATGCCGGTTTCACATTGCGGGTTTGATCCGATCCGAGGCTGTCAGGGTGAACCTGACAGCCCTGGATCGGATGAGCACACAGAACTGGAGTGCTAATATGCCCTCCGGTCCGGTGTGCACCCGCACGCATCTGCCGCCACTGATGAATCAGGACCACGGCTGGCAGGGAGCTAGCCGCAGTCCTGAAACAACTGCGGTGTGCAGTTTTCCATGTTAGGGAGAGCCGGATCTGGGGCAATCCGGCAATTGCCAATCAGAGGAGATATTCTCCTCTCGGACACAAAAACGACGCAAGCAGCGTTTTTGTGCCCGTGAGAGAATACGGAATTCTGCCATCTGGCTTCTATCCGGCTCCATAGGTTACTATGGGGCCAAAATCCGGTCCGGGGCTGTCCGATTTACACGGACAGCCACGGATCGGAACCATCCCGCAATGTGAAACCGGCCTAATAGATCAGTGGGGATAGAACGATCACTAATAGATCAGTGGAGATAGAATGATCACTAAGGGCCGCTTCACACTGCGGCGTGATCCGGTCCGGTGCTGTCTGGGATGACCCTGACAGCCGCAGACCAGATCAGCACACAGGACTGGGGGGCTTTTATGCCCTGCGGTCCTGTGTGCAGCATAATAGCCCCCCAGTCCTTTGTGCTGATCTGGTCCACGGCTGTCAGGGTCCTCCCGGACAGACCCGCACCGGATCATGCCGCAGTGGGAAGCGGCCCTAATGGATCAGTGGGGACAGAACAATCAGTAATAGATCAGTGGAGATAGAATGATCAGTAAGGGCCGCTTCACACTGCAGTGTGATCCGGTCCGGGGCTGTCAAGGATGAACCTGACAGCCCTTGACTGAATCAGCACACAGAACTGGAGGGCTAATATGCCCTCCGGTCTGGTATGCAGCCGCACGCAGCTCCTGCTGCTGATAGGTCAGGACCGCGGCGCCGCAGTCCTGACCTATCAGTGGCTGCAGCTGTGTGTGGCTGCACACCGGACCGGAGGGCATATCAGCCCTCCGGTTCTGTGTGCTGATCCAGTCCAGGGCTGTCAGGTTCATCCATGACAGCCCACGGACCGGATCACACCGCAGTGTGAAGGCACCCTAACAGATAAGTGGGGATAGAACGATCAACTAACAGATAAGTGGGTATAGACGATCACTAATAGATCAGTGGGGATAGAACGATCACTAAGGGTACCTTTACACGCCGCCACAGGAAGGATGAAACCGCCAGGCATCGGGGACAATTGTGCCTGTTGCCATGAAATCACTACAAAATGGCGGCGTGTAAATCGGGAAGTTCCTTCCTGTGTCCCGCAGTTCCTCCTGATACCTGTTTCTGAGCTGTGCTCAAAAACAGGAAGGAACAATTTCTGTGGTGGCGGCGGCGGCGTGTAATCGGGGCACAGGCAAGGTATTTGCGTGGCCTAGTGAATTCCCTGGGGCGTGACACAGCCTCATGGATACCGCGCCCCATCAGCGATCATTGGTGGAGGCTCCTGTGTTACGATTGGCTCCCTTCACAGGTCGCCATCTTGGAAGAGCTGTCACTTCAGCACTAGACGCATAAGCCCCATCTGCACGATCCGATACGTCAGTACAATTACGCGGCCACCCACTATCGCAGGCAAATGCATCGTGCTGTATAGTCCTGTATAGTGGGCACATTCTCATACCACATATAAAGGAATAAATTGCTGGACACAGCGCACATGCATGCCGTACGTAGCGGCCTGCGTTTTTTTTCTTTTTTTTTAGTGGACGCAGAAGTGTTTTTGCTGTGTCACACTTCGCTTACGCCGAATTTGAATTTTTTTTTACGCAACGCAAGCAGCCGTTCTGACGTCATGACGCTTGTTTCAGTTTCACTCTGCCTGCAAGGTGCCAGCCCCTCCCCTGCACATAGCAGCATAGTCATGGCCGCCACACAGCGCTCTGCAACGTGGGGTATGGCGGATCTGCTGATCCTCATAGATCATTGTGACCGCTATGACTACTGGGGCCACCATCACCACCGGCACCCCAGGCTGCGCAATCGCAGCACCCTGATGCGGATCCAGCGGGCCCTGCTCCACAAACTGGGGGTTCAGAGGACCTGCAAAATGATTCAGAAAAAAATAGCCGACCTCAAGCACAAATGCCCAGGCCTTATTGTGGACATCCGTGCCAGGATTCTCAGGCTGCATGGTGAATAATTGTTGGCCCCAAACACACACCTGCACATGTACATGTACAAAACTACACAGCAATGTCTACAAACATATTAGAAGGAAAGTGTGGGCCACGGCGTGGCCACTGCAATGTGTTAACATATATTCAGCCTAATTTGGAGGGGGTGCCTACACTTCGACCTGGTGGTGCAACCTAAAACACTTCATTATTAAAGAGTTTAGTCCGTAGTAAACTGAGTGTCAATCATCAGTATGCATCTTTATTAAAGGCGGTTACAGGCAGCATGGCAAGGGGAGGAAGTGTGGATTACAGGTGACTGTACACTCCCTCCCCTTGCCATGCTGCCTGAAACCTGCCTTTAATAAAATTAAAGATGCAGACTGATGATTGACGCTCACTTTTCTAAGGAACAATAACACAAATGTATGTAATTGGACAACATTTTCCAAATGTGTCTTGAACCACCGTTTGGATGTGTCAACAATGTGCATTGGCTGGTTGTTGACACCCAAACAGGAATATGGGCAAAGCAGGCATGTGCAGCACAAATGCTGACGCCTGCACTCAGCCGTAACCTCACTATATTTGTGCCTAACCAGACTCCACATTGTAAATGTGATCTTGAAAAATAAGTACCATCTTCAACACACACATGACACACTGCCCCACAGATGTTGTCCCCTACACAGGGAACAATATAGACACACCATGATGTTAGAAGTGAACTAACAATAGTACCTGAACAATAGGTGTACGCAGCCATGGGGCAAACACCAGTGGCTTCTGGCCCTTCATAAAATAAAACACACATGCACCTACCATGTGTAGGTGTGTTTGCCCACAAGAAAACATATCTTGCCAGTGTAGTGGCCCTCCTGTCAGTAAACATACTGTGTCCTACCCACAGTACATGCATCCTACATGAGTATATGCATCCAACATCACCTTCTACCCTATTGGTAATGCTGGAACTACATAGGCACACAATCTAAATGTTTGACAACAAAGTGTTTAACCTTTGTACTCAAAGCTCTGTGATTGTGCTTTCAAATACAGATGGTGAGGATTATTCCTGTGAAGATGGGCACCATGCCCCACCCACAGGTGGCCCAGCAACACCACCGCCACATGAGGCTGCAGTGAACACCCTCGCCCCCTAGGAATCCACAGTCCCCAGGGTCTGAGGAGACGGAGCATCACCTGCAGGGCCAGAGGTCCCGGAGGACCTGCCTTCACCTGCAGGGCCGGAGGACCCAGAGAACCTGGCATCACCTGCAGGGACGGAGGACTCTGACGAGCTGTCCCCACATGGATGGATGGAGGAGGATGATGACCTACCATCACCACCATGGTCACAGGAGGGCAAGGAGCTGGCAGCACCTGCTAGGCCGGAGGATGGTGCGCCCTCGAGCCCAGACCCCCTTTTGCCACACAACCACATCATGTGGCCACAGAGCCCCAGCCCTGAGTGACCCCACACCCACTGTGTCCAGCTCAGTGGCGAGCCCAGGGGTGGCCATGTCCCCAGAGCCTGCTATTGAGCCAGCCATTGATGACTATGGTGGTAAGTGTGTATTTTTTGGCCATACGACATGCACACTGTAATCAGTGTTGTGTTTTTCCTCCCTCATTATTGTCTCACAGTTTGTTATAAGTTTTGTTCTACTCTTTGTGCAGATGGAGAACGTGCTGGGGCTGCCGGCTGGAGTCTGAGCCCATCCCCATCACCCCCTGATAGTCTGGATGATGCAGAGGCAATGGGTAAGGATCATATTTGTGTGTTAACTACCTAAACGACCCATGGACTGTTGGAAACTAAATGTGCATTTATTCCCAAAACAGGTGTCCCTACTATGGAGGAGGTGATCCGGGCCCACCATGAGGTCTCCCAAACCTTGAACATAGGCACACCAACTCGGCCTGCAAGAACTGGCCCGGTTGGGTGCCATGCTGGCTGCCCTCCAGCAAGCAATGGAGGCCTCCCCTGAACTGGATGCACCCACCCAGACTCAATAATGGCCAAACCTGGCCCTACTAACTGTTGTCCATGTTGGACTTCCCTGTTGCCATGTTGGCATTTGTTTTTTTTGTTTTTTAGGCCCCATTGGCCTCTTTTCTTTATAGTGTCCCACATTGGGACCGTGGGGAGTGTGTTGTGGCTACTCCTACACTCAACCAGCATTGGGTCCTCTGTGGCCACTGTGTGCCACACATGTTTTTTCCAAATAAAAATATTAAGGAATCTTTCTGTGTGTTCCTTGATGGCAACACACACGTTGGCCTGACAAACATCAAAAGTGGCTAACTGTGTGACACAGATTTGGAGACCTCTTTGATGTACAGTGCCTACAAGTAGTATTCAACCCCCTGCAGATTTAGCTGGTTGACACAAATGCGGAATTAACTTGGCATTGTGACATTTGGACTGTAGATCAGCCTGGAAGTGGGAAATGCACTGCAGCCAAAAAGGATTTTTTAATTTTTTTTTTTTTTTTATAAACCGTTAAAAGTTAATTCAGAGGGTCATTTATTATTCAACCCCTCAAACCACCAGCATTCTGTTTGGTCCCCCTAAAGTATTAAGAAGTAGTTCAGGCACAAAGAACAATGAGCTTCACATGTGTGGATTAATTATCTCTTTTGCCAGCCTTTTCTGACTATTTAAGACCCTCCCCAAACTTGTGAACAGCACTTATACATGGTCAACATGGGAAAGACAAAGGAGCATTCCAAGGCCATCAGAGACAAGATCGTGGAGGGTCACAAGGCTGGCAAGGGGTACAAAACCCTTTCCAAGGAGTTGGGCCTACCTGTCTCCACTGTTGGGAGCATCATCCGGAAGTGGAAGGCTTATGGAACTACTGTTAGCCTTCCACGGCCTGGACAGCCTTTGAAAGTTTCCTCCCGTGCCGAGGCCAGGCTTGTCCGAAGAGTCAAGGCAAACCCAAGGACAACAAGGAAGGAGCTCCGGGAAGATCTCATGGCAGTGGGGACATTGGTTTCAGTCAATACCATAAGTAACGTACTCCACCGCAATGGTCTCCGTTCCAGACGAGCCTGTAAGGTACCGTTTACTTTCAAAGCGTCATGTCAAGGCTCGTCTACAGTTTGCTCATGATCACTTGGAGGACTCTGAGACAGACTGGTTCAAGGTTCTATGGTCTGATGAGACCAAGATCGAGATCTTTGGTGCCAACCACACACGTGACGTTTGGAGACTGGATGGCACTGCATACGACCCCAAGAATACCATCCCTACAGTCAAGCATGGTGGTGGCAGCATCATGCTGTGGGGCTGTTTCTCAGCCAAGGGGCCTGGCCATCTGGTCCGCATCCATGGGAAGATGGATAGCACGGCCTACCTGGAGATTTTGGCCAAGAACCTCCGCTCCTCCATCAAGGATCTTAAGATGGGTCGTAATTTCATCTTCCAACAAGACAACAGACCCAAAGCACACAGCCAAGAAAACCAAGGCCTGGTTCAACAGGGAAAAAATCAAGGTGATGGAGTGGCCTAGTCAGTCTCCTGACCTTAACCCAATTGAAAACTTGTGGAAGGAGCTCAAGATTAAAGTCCACATGAGACACCCAAAGAACCTAGATAACTTGGAGAAGATCTGCATGGAGGAGTGGGCCAAGATAACTCCAGAGACCCGTGCCGGCCTGATCGGGTCTTATAAAAGACGATTATTAGCTGTAATTGCAAACAAGGGTTATTCCACAAAATATTAAACCTAGGGGTTGAATAATAATTGACCCACACTTTTATGTTTAAAATTTATTAAAATTCAACTGAGCAACATAACTTTTTGGTTTGTAAGATTTATGCTTCTGTTAATAAATCCTACTCTCGTTTGCAGTTTGAAGGCTCTAACTATTTGCATCTTATCAAACCACCTAAATCTGCAGGGGGTTGAATACTACTTGTAGGCACTGTATTAATAGATGTTACCAGTTCACATCGTGTACCAGTACTCCCGCCATTGGCCTGAATGTGTGGTTAATGGACCCTATATGTTGCCCACAATCATACACCCAGTCAACACAGTTGTGTTGGGAGAAGTCAAATTATGTAGCACCATGGTTTAATAAAATTTTTTATTTGTTTTAGAAAGGATCAAAGAAAAAAAACACAAATCAAATGTTCCCGCAAAATTAGCCACAATGTGGGATACATTCCGGCACCAAAGTAATATAAAATAAAAAAATAAATGGTGCTAGTCCATAAGGCCAATTTAGTGCATTGGCTAGTAATGTCCAATCTCCTCATCATCCTCTGCTGGTTCCGACGATGCCTCCTCCCGCACCCTCTCCTGGTAGACCCACCCTGCCTGAGAGGGTGCTGGTCTTCGTCTGGGGGAGTTGGGGTATGTGGACGTGGGGGTCTCCTCACCCTGTGTTGGGCGGGCACAGTGGGCCAAGGGGTGGTCTTGTGGGGGACGGGGATCATGCACCCCCATTGCAGGGACCCATCTACGCCGCCTCCAAGACACGAGAGATGGCCCGCTGAGCGATGGTCCTCTGCTCTGGCTCCATCTGGGCAAGCATGTCGCTGGTGTGGTGGCTGAAACTAGAGGTGGGTGTCCTCTCTTCATCCAAAAGTACCCTTTTTGCCCAGGTACCCAGCTCGGTGTTAGGAGGGGCCGGCAGTCTCCGTCTACGAATGGGAATGGCAGAGCTGGGCCCGTGCAGAGCTGGCCGGCCCCCACCACTAGTTCCGGCCACTGGCTCGCCCGCAGATGTGGTTGGGCGAGCCTCACCAGCTTCTGCCTCGTCCTCAATGGAGCCAGACAGCTCAGGGGCCTGTGGAAAAAACCCCAAAAAAAACATACCGTAATCAATATCCACAAAGCAGCATCATTGATGTCAAGTGCTCAAAGGGCAACCACCTCCACTACACCACACAACACACCAGCTCCCAACCACCCAATAAAGAAATAAAATGATCAAGATTCTAATGGCTAACAAATGCACGTCTGATGTATACTCACCTGCGGCATCAAACTGGATTGCACACACACAGAGAGAGGTTTTAAAAGGTACAGTTCACCAAAATAATGGGTATGTGACCACAGGAGATTTAAGCTGCTTGAAACCAGCTGATAGCCCATGTGCTCAGCCTTACCTTCATAAAAAATTCAAAGGCTGTTGATCATGATTTCAACATACACTCCATGGGGCAAAGGCAAGACACGTGTCTGTGTTCCATTGTTAATATCTGTGCTGGGGGCAAAGATAAACGGCAACAAATCTGCATTGGGGATTTGTTACACCTAAAAATTATATCACCCCAGGTTGTTTAAAGTTAAGGAGAGGGAGAAACTCTGTTGTTGGTGTGTGTAAAAATCCAGAGCAATGCCCCTGAGGCCACATACCCAATAATAACATGGTTAAAAAGTAAACACTAAACAATAGAGAAGTGTGGCATGGAAATGCATGCAAACAATCACACCTGTGGAGTAAACATGGTGGCCCACCACCCAAACACAATTACCCACCTCCTGCGGCGGGGATGTTGCTTGGGCGGAGCCTACAGGGGACGTGGGGCGGTGCAGGCTGCTCCACTATCCATGCGAGCTCTCTTGTCCGAGGGTGAAGGTGAGGAGGTCATAATACCATAACTTTGGCTTTGGTACCTCCTCACCTCCAGCCCCGGACCGTCGATTGATGTATTTGTTGTGAGCTCGCGTGAACGCGGTGCGCAGCCCTTTGATTTTATCATAAATGGCCACCGCGTCGCACCTCTTCTGTGGCTGGAGCTGTTTTGCCAACACCACTAGAGGCTTGTAGGCCTCCGCCCACGCTGCCGTGTCATGGTATGTTGCCAGCGCCGTCCGCCACAGGCACTCGTGTTCCTGATACATGGTGAGGAGTTGGGTCACGAATTCCACATACCCCACTGGCATCTGTGTTATAAAAAAAAAAATAAGACCAAGCAGGGCAAAAAGAAGGCATGGCTGCCTACTACACACTATACTGACTGTATATATGCAGGTGTTTTTGCCCTTAAAACATGTGTTGAACATGTATGTATCCATGTGGGACACCCTTTATACCAGAGCCCTCAATAAGCTATGGTTGCCATGTATGTAACGATATGTTGGAGTCCAAAGGATCACAAAGGCTAAAGGGGCACGATGATTTTAAAAAAACACACAAAAAAAAGAAATAAAACAGCCAGGGGGCAGGGGGCAAGTGCCCCCTGGCCTGGTGGTATAGCCCTCATGTAGGTCCGTGGGCCCATATGAAAAATCTGCCAGCGGCCAGTTATGGCTGTCGGTGTGAAACAGCAGCAGACGCAGAGCCTTGCGGCCACCAACAGCAAACCCTCCCCCTTCCACCCCGGGCCCCCACAACAGTCTGACAGCCCCCACCCGGCCCTCCCTTTAAGGGCTTGTGGACCAATACTGCAACCCAGAGTTAGAGTGGCCACCCAGACCCCTGATCCCTGCCGAAACAACAACACTACAACGTATGGAATATATAACCAACATGGCGACTTAACTAATTGTCAATGCCTACTGCCTATAGTTAGCAATGCTCAACACTATTATTAACACACTATATACATGAGCACATGGCGCGACCTACTGTCGGACAAAGCGCATAAGCTGCATGTAGCAGACGCATCAGCGGTACCTACAAACCAGTAGCATGGCGATGAAAAAGCATGTGAGGACACTTACCATTGGAGCAACAGAGAAGGATTCCTGGACACCACTAGCTCAATGCACATGGACGTCTGGACAGGTGCTGGTCGACATGGCAGGAAATTTATACTGACCCACACCAATCAGCACACACCAATTCGGCACCTTACCAGGCACACCTGTGAACACCCATAGCGGCAGCTGAGTAGAGATTGTCTAAGCTTCGTGATTGGTTTGTGCTCATTGAAAAGCAGCTCAGGCCAGATGGGCGTCACGCTTGCTGCCCAGAGTCATTAAGTAAGTATTTGTGTACAGACATGGTTGTAGCACCGTGGCGAAGTGTTGCGCATGATTGGCTTTGTTAACGCAATAGGGTACAGTATCGGACGCACATGTGATGTCAGTTTGCTCACTACAATAGCGTAGCACGCTGGTTTATTTTTCACATGTGTTGCACATACAATCCCATATTGTAGTTACAAAAGTATTGTGTTTGTTTCCATTTGCCATACAGGATCATGGCTGCATGATTCTAGAGTGTAATGTTCTACAGATGGGCAATGAAAAGAAAATATCATACTGCTTGGGGTCAACACACACTGGGACCAACATGGCTAGGATCAGACATGGATTTGAGGCGTGAGGCAGCAGAGAATGTTTAGATGTGGAGCTCCCCCTTGCAAACACATGTGGCCCTGCATCACTACAGGATGAGTCATGTAGAATCTGCTTCGTGTCATCTGGGATTACTCCCCTGAAAGGCTGGGGTACATGGATACTTACAGACTGTAGAATGTCAATATATGGTATCCTACATTGTTTGTGTGACATGTATAGCCGTTCTTTGTGGTGACACATGTCCCTTTTTTAACACAGATATGTCCAGATGTGTTACTTTGATCAACGCAACAAAGTTTAGAAGGATGGACGGGGCTGATCATTGAGCATGTTTCGTTTGTTTTGCGCCCACTTGTGGGTGATGGCCGTGCAATGGTAAAAGGATGTGTGCTGTGCGCACATGACAGATTCTATATGCTTTTCACAAGTGGCTAGTCAATGTATTGTGAGGCTTACTTTACATGCAAACATTTCAAAATATTGTTCTATGTAGTGATGAATTTTGTTTATCATATACAGGTGCTGATACACAAGATGCAGAATCAACGTGATCGACATGTTATTGTGGCTCTTGCGTTGGTGGAAGAGCAACTGTGGATGGAGGAGAGATATGAGAGGTTGATGCGTCGCAGACGACGGCGGCTGTGGAGCCGGGATTGGCTTTGGGCCTCGGGGACCAGGGCACATGCAGCTGGTGCGTGAGCTGGAGGATAACAATCCGCATGATTACCAAAACTACCTCCGTATGTCCGAGGACTCTTTCAACTTCCTTTTGGAGTGCGTGGGGCCACTGATAGCCCGTCAGGACACTGTCATGCGTCGATCTGTATCAGCTGAGGAGCGGTTGGCTATTACTTTGCGGTTCCTGGCTACAGGGCGGTCAAGGACCGACCTCACATACACGTCACGTGTATCACTGTCCCTGCTGAGCCGCCTGATCCCTGAGACGTGTGAGGCCATCTGGAGTGCTCTACTGCCATCCTACCTGAAGTTGCCAGAAACACCCGCAGAATGGATGCAAGTTGCCCGAGGCTTTGAAAGCCGGTGGAACTTCCCAAACTGTGGTGGCACTTTGGATGGTAAGTCACGTGAGGATTACTAAACCCCCCAACTCGGGCTCTTTGTATTATAATTACAAAGGGTATTTTAGTATAGTCCTCATGGCCCTGGTGGATGCGAACTATGAGTTCCTCTACGTGGACGTTGGAATGAACGGGCGTATCTCAGATGGGGGTGTGTTGCCCACTGTGACTTGGCACAAGAACTAAGGACAGGTGGGCTTTGGGCGGAGCCTAGGGGCAATGTGACTGGTGCACCACCGAGCTCTCCCGCCTGAGACCCGGTGAATAGACCATACCCGCCGGTCCACAGCCATCAGAAAATACCTGGGTGCCCGCCGAAGCCTCCGAGACCATAAGGGAAGCAAGCGGAGGAGAGCGGAGCTGGAGCCATGACCCGCAGGAGGCAGCGGGATGCTGGGACCGCCGGGTGTAATACAGCCCAAGATGGCGCCGCTGCTGAAATGGAGGCGGAGAGGGAGAACGCCGCGTGTGCTATAAGGACGGCGGCAGCTGCAAAGCTTGGTCAGTTTGCAAGGTTGGAGGGGTGCGGGGAGCGGGGAAACATGGAGGGAACTTCTGGGGCTTAAGAATCAGAAGAGGAGCTGGAGAAGGACGAGCAGGGAAAAGGGCTGAGTGGCACAGTGGATACAATGAGCTTACAGGAGGCACAGGATGGTGGTGGTGCTGGACAGTCTGTTAGTGATACTGAGAATAAAGATATCTTTTGGTGGGAATGTAAGGGCTTTAATGGACAAACAGTACATGGTTAGAGAGATGGGATAAAAACTGCATGAAGATTGAAGAATAATGTGCAGAGGGATTGTATGCAGAGGTTTAAAGTTGCCGGGAGAAAAAGCGACATTGAATCGCTCGCGGAATTCAGTTAAACCTCCACTGTGTTTATTGAGAACTGGTTGCTGCAGAAGATTGAGGCAGATAACCTGTCCAGAGTTTTTGTAGTGTAAAAAGCCCACAGAATTTCCCTGCGCCCAGTGGCCCCTGGCCTGCTCCCCGTGCCATACTTGCAAAACTATTGAACTATAGAGACCGTGACGTGATCCTGCGTAAAGCCAGAGAGGCAGGGACTTGACAATTGACAGAAATAACATTTCTATTTATTCTGATTATTCCCCGGCTGTGCAAAAGCTCCGCATGCGATATGGAGAAGTGAAAAAGAGACTCCGGGGATTTGGAGTGCAGTATTCCATGATGTACCCAGCCAAGTTACGGGTGGTGGCGCTGGGCAAAGTCCAATTCTTCCAGTCCCGGAGGAGGTGGACGACTGGCTGGAACGTAACCACAAGAAACTGAGGGAGAAGGAGGATGGATGAAAGAGAAATCCCTTACTGGGGTTTTATCATGGCTAGATGGTTTTTACTGTATGGCGGTTTTGTTTTGCCATTCTTGGACGTATTATTCTTTTTTTCAGGTTTTTTTTTTTTCTTATGCTCGTAAATAGGAGCCTGATTTATATGTATGATTTTATATAGAAGGTGGTTTTCTTGCAGGAATACGTTATTATACTGAACCGTTATACGTGGTTGGGTTGTGGATTGGATAGAGGGGAAGATGTGCCGCAATTGCGCTCACAAGAGGTCTACCAATTGATTGAGTAAACTTTTTACAATAAGGCGGGAGAGCAGAATGGGTAGTTGGAGGAACATAGAGTATGTGTCTGGTGGGAGGCGGTGGTTGGGCACTCCGTTTTTCCCATTCTCTTTTGAAATCAGCAAAATATGGGAAGGGTCAGAGGGTATGGGAGTAGGGAATGGGGGGAGGGGGGAGGAGTTTGGGGGAGGTAAGACGGGTTGGGGAAAAGTTCTAGACAGCGGGTTATAGGTATATGCTTAAAAAGGGAGGGCATGGATGATATGACCTATGTACAGGTATGGCTTCACAAATTAAGATAGTTGGAATGTGAGGGGGCTGGCGGACAGGGGTAAGAGGGATGTGTTTTTCGGCACCTGTTGTCCTTCAGACCGTCGATCATGTGCCTTCTGGAGACTCACCTGATTAAAGATAAGGTGGGATCATTGGCTAGATCGTGGATACGGCACTCGTATCACTCCACATACTCGGATATGTTAGAGGGATGTCAGTGTTGGTACATACCTCAGTGCCATATGAGGAAATAGAGGTGATGATTGACCGGAGGGACAGTATGTATTTGTGGTGTGTAAGATTTTTGGATGTTTGTTGTGCTTGGTGGCGGTGTATTTTCCTCCTCCGTACTCGGATAAGAAGTTGAATGAAATACTGGATCTGGCCGGACGCAGGGTGGGGGTTCCTTTGTTAGTGTTGGGAGATATGAACAATGTTTTAAATTGGCTCTGGATCGAGATGGAAGAGGTCAGCGGGGGTCAGTGAGTGATGGTGACACAGCGTTTGCTAAACATTTAAGAGAAGTGGCACTAGTTTGACTTATGGAGAGTGAGAAATCCGGATGTGAGATGTTGTTCATGCGTCTCTGCCACCCACGGGTCGATGTCTAGGATAGATATGGTGCTGGGGAATGAATATCTGAATGCTTTCGTTGGGAGTGTCGACTACTTGCCAAGGGTTGTCTTGGATCACAAACCAGTGGCAGTAAATATTCATATGAGAGCGGGGAATTTGAGACAACCTGCGGAGTGGAAACTACATCTTAACTGGTTGAAGTCTGTAGACATGGATGGCATTGGAAGGGAGTTGGAAATGTTTTTTAGCATAAATGAAGGGACTGCTGCAGTTGGAGTGGTGTGGGACTCCATGAAGGCTTTCTTGCGGGGATTACTGATCAGGGATGTCTCCAGGTGTAAAGCTGAGTCGCGACAAGAGGAACAAGGGGTTATAGAGGGGGTGAGAAAGGCTGAGGAGAAAGTCATACGGCAGCCCACGGCGGAGTCGCAGAATGCTCTGAGGAAAGCTCAAGAAGCTGTGGATAGAGTGCACAGGTGATCCGCGGCAAGGAAACAGGAGTTTCAGAGGGTCTCGTTTTTTGAGGAGGGGGAAAAAGTGGGCATCTACTATCGGTGGAAGCTGCAGCTCAAAGGGATTCTGCTTATGTATATGGAGTGGAAGATGGAGAGGGGAGATTGGTGGATGAGACAGTAGACATTTTGGGGTGTTTAAGGGGTTCTACTCAGATTTGTATGCCTCCCGACTTGGGGTTTCGGAGGAAAATATTTGTGATTACTTAACAGAAATAGACATGAGAAAGATTGAAACAACGGGCAGAGAATCATTGGAGAGACCTTTGTTGTTAGAAGAGCTGGAGGAAGCTTTGGTGGCAATGCCGAACAATAAGGCCCCTGGTGGGGACGGACTGCATGTAGAGGTATATAAGTTGTTGAAGGGGATCCTGCTGCCTAAATTGTTGGAGGTGTTCCGGGAGGCATTGGTGGAAGGGAGGCTACCGGAGTCTATGAGGGAAGCCACAATTGTGTTGTTGCCCAAAGAAGATAAAGATAGAACAAAGGCGGAATCATATAGGCCCATTTCACTACTGTCAGTGATGCGAAGTTGTTAGCTAAGGTGTTAGCGACTAGACTCTCGGGAGTGGTGTTGGATGTGATTCATCCGGATTAGTCTGGATTTATGCCAGGCAGGTCAACTGCTATTAATCTGAGAAGACTGTATTTAAACTTACAGTTGCCAGTGGACAATGGTGGATGTAGAGCGGTGGTTTCCCTGGATGCCAGGAAGGCATTTGACAGTGTGGAATGGGACTATCTGTGGCTGGTGCTGAGCATTTTAGGATTGGTAGGAACTTCATAGCGTGGATTCGGCTGCTATACTCCTCACCAAGGGCTCGGGTGAGGGTAAACGGAGGGAGATCAGAAGCATTTTCATTGACCAGAGGTACCCGGCAGGGTTGTCCTCTCTCTCCCTTGTTGTTCGCCCTTGCGATTGAGCCTTTGGCAGTGCATGTTAGGGGGGCGGGAGAGATTAAGGGATTTAAATTTGGTAGTGTGGAGGAAAGGATAGCTTTGTACGCGGACGACATCCTTTTATTTTTACAGGACCTATGGAATCTCTGCGGCACGCGGTACATTTAATTGAGAGATTTGGAGATATGTCCGGATTAAGGATAAATTGGGATAAGTCCAATTTAATGATGGTAGATGATGTACCTATAGAGTCGCTGGGACCCTTGGGCTGTACAAAATTAAAAGTTGTTAAGCAATTTAAATATCTGGGCTTGCATATTGCTTTACCTGTCACAGATTTCTATAAATTAAATATGGAACCGTTATTAACGAAACTTAAGGAAAAGGCAAGTACTTGGAGTAGGCTGCGACTATCAGTTGTGGGCAGGGCTAACCTGACAAAAATGATACTCATGCCGAAACTCTTGTATCTGCTTCATAATTCGCCGGTATGGCTCGCTGGGCTGTTTTTGGGAAGCTCAACTCGTTATTTAGGAACTTGGTACGGGGAGGTGGACAACCCAGGATAAAATTGGAGATCCTTCAGGACCTAAAACCGAGGGTGGGATTGCCCTGCCGAACCGTGGGTGTACTTCCTGGCCTCTCAGTGCCAGCACTTGAGAGGATGGGCATCTAGTGAGGTAAGAACCAGGGGAAAGATGATTCTGGAGGCACTAACAGGTAAGGTCCCGATTATAAGAGGATTGGAGGGAGGAGATTTGGGTAGACTGGGTGGGGGGCTCCCCACTCTGTGTCTGGTTCAGAAAATATGGGAAAACATTAAGCGGATTAGAGGACTCACTGGAGTGACCGAATACACCACCATCTGGATGAATGCGGTCTTTCTGAGTTTTTCAAGCTGGGTGAACAGAAGAGATGGATGCAAGCAGGTATTGAATGTGTGGAACAATTGGTAGTGAATGGTGAGCTGCAGTGTTTTGAGGATTTGAAGAGGGAGTTCCGGATTCCTGGCTCAGATAGCTATTTGTATCTCAGGTGAGGCATGCCTTTCGATGTCAAAAGAAAATCAGAGAGCTGACAGTACACAGGGATATTGTGATAGATTATATTTGCATGCAGTGTGGAACTCAGGAAGTTATATCCACTGTATACAGAGACCTGTTACACACCTGGTTATTGAAGCACCCCATAAAAGCTAGATGTAAGTGGGAGGAGGAGATTGGGGTAATGGAGGATGATGTTTGGGAACAGGTCCTGGAATATGGCCCAAAGCTCTCGCTGAGTGAACCAGGCAGGTTCACAACTGTTCTTGTGGTTAATCTCTTTTTATTGAATTTTTGAATACATTACAAGGTATATAATTTACAACCAGAAAGTACAAAATAATGAAACACAGTAATAATAACAGATATATATGAGTTGGGGAATGACCAACCAAAAATCGTATACACCCTCTTACAAAGTAGGGTCATCCAGTCCCTTATTCATAGTCCAGGACATTAGAATAAATAACCCTTCTCTAAGCACCGTGGTACCCACTAAAGGGGGATAAAAGGACCCCACCAGAGATGTTATAACAATGGTCTTCTCATCATCAATTAGGTTGTGTACAAAAAAAAAAAGCATTCATTGGGAAATCTCATAGCGGAGTATCTCTTTTTTTGTCTGATCCCATGCTAGCAGGGCCTCGGAGAACTCGCCCAAAGTTGGGAACGTCAAAGACGAACCCATCATCCGTGGAGTTTCTCCAGCCTATGTATATTTTATTCGATTCCAGAGTTACTGGAGACTCGCGAGAGGGTGGGCTAAAATATAACTTTTCATTACCAATATGTAAAGAACATTACAAAAGTGTATGAGAGGTAAGAAAAGAGGGAGGTAGAAAGATAAAAAGAAAGAGTAGGAAGATAAAGAGGGCAAATCTGGGATCATTGGGGTCAAGTAAGGAAGAGGGTTAGACCAGAAGGGATAGGGATGAAGGATTACCTCAACCCCATGTCGGTCATAAGTCATGTCTCTGGAACGAACTCGGAGAAGATGCTCCTGAAGTCGACCGAATCTTGGAAAAGAATCCATTCGGTCCAAACCACTGAAAACTTGTCACGAGAACCCAATGCGTCAGCCGCTAGCTCCTCCATCCGGAAAATATCCATCATCTCTTTGAACCAGTCAAGCAAGGATGGAACCTGAGAAGTTTTCCAAAATCTCGGGATTAAGGCGCGGGCGGCCGAGACACAAAAACGTAGGATATCCCTCTTATGAAGTTTAATAGGCCCCGGAAAGATAGATAGCAGAGCCACCTCAGGACAGCACTCAACCTGTTTACCTGTTATCTGAGTGTAAGTCCTGAATACCCTAGACCAGAACCGCTGGATCTCCCTGCAGCTCCACCAAACATGGAGCATTGTCCCTGATGCCTCCCCGCAACGCCAACAACTGTCTGTAGTTTCAGGGAACATGCGCTGAAGGGCAACCGGACATAGGTACCATCTGGTGAGCAGCTTGTAACTTCTTTCCTGCGCTATACAGGCATTAGCTAATTTGTGAGTGAATAGAAAGCATTTCTGCCACTCACTATCTGAGATGTTCCTATTCAGCTCCTTCTCCCAGGCACGCTGGAAGTATAGGATGCCCTGTTCTCTCATGGACCCTAAAGCCTGGTATAAAACAGATATTTTACGTTTCGGGGGTGACTCTTGTTGGAACAATCTCTCTAATACATTGGGTGTCAATCCGGGAATAGGAACGATTTATACTGGAGAAACTCAAACAATCGGAGTGGCCTAGTAGGATCTATAGATTGCAGCTCCCCCATTGAGGGAAGATTACCATCAAATAGGGTCTGTCCCATTCGGGTATCGTTCACACTCTGCCAACACAGAAACCTACGTCTTCCGAACCCAGGTGTGAAAGTTGGGCTAGAAAAAAGGGGAGTGAGGGGGCTGAGTCTGTCATCTGAATGGAGCGCCTTTGTCACCGAGTGCCACACCTTCAAAGTAATAAAGAGAGAAGAGACAGAGGGCGCTCCTAGTGAGACCGACAGCTGTGGGGCAGGTTAGGTTCAATGTGCTCACCTCTATGGTTATGCAGCAGGATAACACCGTGGAGAAGCACTGTAAGCAAAGTGCAGCGCTGGATCCGATCAATGGGGAGATGTGATCACGTGGTGCAGTCACATGGAGTGACGTGAGCACAGGTCCTCCAGCTCAGCAGCGTTCAGAGGATTAGATGTCTCTCTATGTCAGCACCACCGCTTCAAAGTAGTCCTAGTCATGTCAGTTAGGGGGCCTATTTCCTTAAAGTTCCCAAAGGAGTCCATAGCAGGTGTTTCAGTGGTATCTCCAGGCCATCCTGCTCCACCTCGATCCATCTCTTGGATGACGCACAAAAGTGCCAATCTAATGCTCTGGTGAGAGAAGAAGCCAAAAAGTACGACTTTATGTTGGGTAGCCCGACTCCACCTCTGGATTTAGGTAGGGATAAAATATTAATCCGTAATCTAGATCTCCTCGCACTCCAGATAAATTTAATAGCAAGAGATTGTAGTTTAGTGAAAAACGTCCTGTCCGGTAGGACCGGAACTGTTGGAAGATGTATAAGAGTCGAGGCAAGACATCCATTTTTATTACATTCATTCTCCCGAACCAGGATAGCCTTAATTGTCGATAAGATGTAAAAGCCTTCTCGACATTTGTCAATAAGGGTTGATAATTAAGCCTAAACAGTTGCTTAAGGTCCCTCGGAATAAGAACGCCCAGATATTTAATGGCCTCCGTCTTCCATTTGAATGGGAACTGTCTAGACAAATGAGCTACCAAGTCTCCGGGCAGGGAAATGTTAAGCGCCTCGGTTTTAGAACAATTAACTTTGAAGTTACTTAGCTGTCCGAATTGTTCGAACTCTTTTAAAATAGAAGGGATAGAGATCAGGGGCTGTGATATATATAGCTAGGTCATCGGCAAATAGTGCCGTCTTGTGGGACTCTGTCCCAGCTCGATCCCGTGAATGTCACTATTGGCTTCTGAGTGCCGTTGCTAAATGTTCCATTACTATAATGTATAACAGGGGTGAAAAGGGCACCCCTGCCTGGTACCGTTTGCCATCTTGAACGGGGCAGATAATGTTTCCGCCAATCTTCACCCTAGCAGACGGTGAGGAGTATAAAGACATGATTCCGTGTAAAAATCGGGGCCCAGGCCAAGTTGGATCAGTGCCTCCTTCATAAACCCCCAGTGAACTCTGTCAAAGGCCTTTTCTGCATCCACAGAAATCAGTCCTAGTGGACCTGAGTTAAGTTTAGCTTTAGCAATAAGGGCAGGTCTAATGGTGTTTCCCTTGCCTCCGGCTCTGACAAAGCCCACCTGGTCAGTGTTGATCACGGAAGGGAGAAACGGGCCAAGCAATCCGCCAATATTTTAGAGAAAAGCTTGACATCCACATTCAGTAGCGAGATTGGCCTGTAGCTCGAGACTGAAGATGGATCCTTCCCAGGTTTGGGGATGACGCTGATATGGGCCTCCAACGACTGAGGCACGAAATCTAGACCCCTCAAAACAGCATTAAAGGCTGTTGACATTGCGGAGTCAGCTGAGATTTGAGTAATTTGTAAAAATTAGGTAAAAATCCGTCTGGGCCCGGACATTTCCCCGAAGGAGTAGATTGGATAGCCTGTGATAATTCCTCCTCAGAAATATCTTTCTCCAACAATGCAACGGTCTCCTTGGCCAGGGATGGGATTCCTGTTCTATCTATATATCCCTTAATTTTGTCAGACAGTTCCGAGGATGGGCAATTAGAAAAATATCCTCGAATATTGTAAAGACCAAGGTAGTATTGCCGAAATTCCTCCAATATTTTGGTTGGAAGAAATGTTCGCCCACCTGTTTTTGTGGAGACATTTGAGACGAACGTCGGGTTCAAACGAGGATGGAGCAGTCTGGCTAAGGGTCGTCCACATTTATCTGAGTTGGAGTAGAAATTGCTCCTGGATTTCTCAGAGTATCTGCGATACTTTTGATCTAGCAAATCTTTGAGTTTTTTTTTTTTAGAATCAGGTCAGACAGGGTCAAACTAGAAAGATTCTGTTTATGCGTGGTTTCTAACATATAAATCTGGGTAAGGAGGTCTTCTACTGTTTTTGCATTATTTTTTTTTAGACGGCACCATGCTTTATGAAAACCCCTCTCAGCACACATTTCAAAGTTTCCCACTTTGTGGGGGGAGGTGTGGGGTCAAAAGCATGATCTCTGTCAAAGGAATGTATAGTCTCTCTCACTTCGGTCATACACAGCTTGTCTTTCAGTAGGTGTTCATTAAGCCTCCACGTCCAAGGTCGGTTTAGTGTTGGGAAGTGTGAGAGTCAAGAAGGTGGGGGCATGGTCTGAGAGTAAGATATCCCCTATAGTCGCTTCAGGGCTCCAAGACAATAAATCGTGACTAATGAGAAATAGGTCTATTCTACTGTATGAGGTATGTAGTGGGGAGAAATACGTAAAATCTCTTCCCGTGGGATTCAGAATCCTCCATATGTCCATGAGTCTCAGGGTGTGAAGGAACCTTTTTAGGGAGACAAGTTTTTTGTTTGGGATAGATCTCTTACCAGAAGATGAGTTGGCCGCCGGGTCCAGGGTGAAATTGATGTCCCCACCGATGATGGTTGATCCTTCCGCAAACTCCGCCAACCATAGCAGATACAGTCTACATGTTTTTGTTTGAAACCTATTAGGTAGGTACCAATTGGCAAGGGTTAGTAAAGATCCAGCAATTCTCATCTTAAGAAATACATAACGTCCTGAGGTTCTATACAGGTGTCTAGAATCTCGTGAGATAGCAGACTTGTGTATCGCAATGGATACCCCTTTTGTTCTTGCTTCAGGTTGGTACTATGGTACCACACCGAGAAGTATCTGTTGCGTAAAGATGGGACATGACCAGTTTTAAAGTGGGTCTCTTGTAACATCAGAATCTGACACTTCTGCTTATGAGCAGAGTATAAGGTCTGAGATCTCTTTTGGGGGCTGTTAAATCACCTTACATTAAGTGAACAGATTTTTAGAGATGCCATAACCGACACAGGGGTTAGAGGGGGAGAATGGGGGAAAAGAATGGGGAGAAGAACAGGAGGGGGAGAGGTGTAGAAAGAGAGAGCAGATATGTACAAGAGTAGGGGGGTTAAAGAGGAATAGCCAAAATTAGAAGAAAGAGAGAGAAAGTGAAAGAAAAGGAATTTCCCAGAATAATCTGGGATAACGATGTAGGGTGGTCTGCTCGACCAGTCGTCCTTTAAACAGGGGACTATATCCCGGAGGGGTGTAACCTGTCTAAGTAGGGAACGCCCCCACCACCCTGGGCCTTATGCAGATACAAAAAAAAAAAAAAAACACAAACATCTTGCAACATAGGACATGTTATTCTAAAATAGGCTTAGTAAAGTCTTGAAATCACCATACACACGTTCGGTGTGATTAAAGTGTCTGATCAGTGCCAAATGACAGACTTGTATGCCATAACAGTAAAATGAATGAAAAAATAATAAATATAACCCTTTTATACATTAGCCGTATGTTGAAACGATGGGCCACGATCAGCAGTCATAGTCTTCGCAGCATCTAGAAAAAAAAACTACCAGTAGGTGATAATCAAAATATATAACAATCAGGGCACAAGAGGGGACCATCAACCATTACCGATCGATCGCCGTCTCCATCCTCCCTCTCCGGGAAGCCCCCCTCCCCCTTCTTCTGCTCCCCTTAACGGTTCTGGGGTTGTTGGCATCCAATCTAAGCGTTCAATATGCCCTGGCCATTCCTCTGGTGAGATTGAGACCGAAGGAAGTCCCAACGCCTCTGTGAACTCCGGTACTCCTCTAGGATGGGTGACGAAGTGTAGCACTCCCTCTCTCCGCACCTGGAGACGGAATGGAAAGCCCCACGTATAGGGTAAATCCCGTTGTCGTAGGACCTCCAGGAGGGGACGAAACGCCCTCCGTTTTTGAAGTGTACGCCTTGATAGATCTGCCAATAGTTGGAAGAGGGCAGTTCTGGTATCGTACATGTCCCTTGGCACAAGCTTTGGTGAAAATAGTCTCTTTGATTTTGTATTTATCGATCCTGCACACCACGTCTCGGGGTCTCTCTCCTTCTAGGGGCGGAGGGCCCAAAGATCTATGTGCCCTATCAAATTCCAGAACCGTATCTGTCGACACCTCTCTAATTGCGTTGAATATGGTTTTAAGTGTATAGTCCAGATCTTTAGGTCCGATGCTCTCGGGGAGGCCTCTGATTCTAATATTATTCCTCCTCTCCCGATTCTCCAGGTCTTCCATGGAGTCTAGCATTCTTTCAAGCTCGGAGGATTGGAAATGCACTGTGTCCTCTAGCTTTTTCAGTCTCTCATCCATGTTTTGGGAGGATGATTCAGAGAGGCCACCCTTAAACTAAGTTTATTGACTTCCCCTTTAAGTTCCGAAGCCTCGGCTTTATAGGATGCCTCCATACGTGTGATGAAGCCCTCCATCTCCTCCCTAGTAGGGATGGTCTGTATACTGACCGAGGTCATCCCATATCTCCTGGCCCCTGATGAGATGGGCAATGATACTTGGCCGGGGGATAAGGGGTCTCTAGTATACTGGCAATCTGCATCGGGTCTCTGGTTGAGGTTCGAGCAGTCCCCTCTATATTTTCTTTTGGATATCTTATTTCTGTGGGGGTTTCCATGTTCCCCTCTTCCCTGTCTCCTCCCTGTACTGGCTGTGAGAGAGTCTGAGTTATCCCCATCTTCAGGTCTTTATAGGGGGCAGATGGACCCTTCTGGCTGTACCCCTCATTATAGTCCTCAATTCCTGCGGCAGCCTGAGGATGATTTAGCTCCATAGCAATATGATCCCCCTTGTCAGGCATCAGGGGTCCGTCTCTATCACTTTGGGGAGATGTCTGTGTGTTGTATGATTCATGGGCACCCACTACACCCCGTTCCTGTAATAAGCAGCCCTTCATTGCCTGGGGCAGGAGGGGTGCCAGCAGCTGGGGCTGAGTCCCGTGTGTGTGGAGCAGGCAGTGTAGGAGGGGGCAGGGGTGCACACATTACCGGGTCCTGGGTGCTGTTTCCTCCAGGGTGCTGGGTCTCCCTGTGCTGGGAGAAGGCAGCCATCTCCTCTCCACGTGCCTCTGCAGCCTGGTGCGGTCTTTGATCCGCCGCGCTCTGTGGAGGTCCCGCCGCCATTTTCCCTGCAGCCTTCATACTGTCCAGAGCAGTGCTCCGGAGATAATGGGATATTGTCGCCGTGGGGGGCACCGACGGCTCCCGGGAGGTCTGGGGTCTGCTTGTCACATCGCCATTGGACTCGGTGGCCGGTGTTCCTGCCCAGGCCGCTGGGAGGAGCCGGATTCCTTCGTCTGGTGGTGCTGGTGATAGGAAGGCCTTGTCCTCATATGGACCTGCTCCAGCGACGTCTGCCTCTGTCGCTGAGCGCCGCTGTGTTTCCCCTCTGGGTGGTGTTGGTCGCAGAAGAGCGGGCCCTGCAGAGGTGTCCGTTAGGCGCAGCCTGCGTTCTTCTGTCAGAGGTGGGATGGGTGGAGCCAGTCGTGCATCTCCATCTGGCCTGGCTCTAGGGGCGGTCCGGATGAGGTCATCAGGCTGTGAGCTCCAGCCTATGGAGGTAACCGCGCCCTTCAAATACATTGGAGCCTGTCTTGCAGGCCGCCAGATATAGTTTTGGTTCCCCAAGTGACATAGTGTGTGTGTTTGGTTTTGACTCTGACCTTTGCCTGGATTTTTGACTCTGTACCGCCTGACGATTTTGTACCTTTGCTGCCCTCTCGGTTTTGACTCTGACCTTTGCCTGGATTTTCGACTCTGTACCGCCTGACGATTTTGTACCTTCGCTGCCCTCTCGGTTTTGACTCGGACTCCTGACTACGTTCTTCGCTTCCTGATTTTTCCCTTCCTAGACGACCTCCCTGCTCTGCTGCTCCCATAGGTAGCTACCCCCTGGGCTCCGCTATAATTCCAGATCCCTGTATAGGGGTTAAGGGTCTCGGGGTTTCTCGGGGTGCTGCCTAACCAGCAGCTCAGCCTTACAGCGGACGGTCGTCACACTGCTGCTCTTTCGTTTCGGCGGCATAAGGGTGAGTCTGTGCGTCCTTGGCACCGGCTGTACAGCCCGGTGGTGAGAAGGGGACAGGAGCTCTGAGCTTCAGCGCCTGTTCCCCGCCATGCCTAGGCCACGCCCCCCGCAATCTATCACAACTGTTCTTGATACACAGAGTCTATAGGACTCCGGAATTCATGCACAAAATAGGTGTGAGAGACACGTCTGAATGCCAGAGGTGTGGGCAGGAGAGTGCCGGGCTGTTACACATGATCTGGGAATGTCCGAGGTTGCAGGGATTTTGGTTGGTGGTCATGAACCTAATTGAAGGACGGTATGGATGCAGGTTGCCAAGAACCCCATTGGTATGTGTATTGGGTTACGTGGAGGAAGTTGAGATCCCTAATGTGCAAAAAGTAGTGGTGGCGAGACTCCTCTATGTTGCCCGAAAGGTGATTGCTAAGGGATGGATAAAACAAGACCCACACTCTAGAGTTGAATATCTGCAGCAAGTCAGATATATTATACGTACGGAAGAGAGCATATACCGGAGGAGGGGGAATGAAGGGATGTTCGATAAACTATGGGAACCTTGGATGCGAGCAGAATGATGGGTCTGGATAGGAATTGGTGTAATGTTCTTATGAATAAGGGTTTCCCAGCCCTGAGTGATGTTGAGGGCCGATATTTGCCTTTTTGTCCCTTATATAATGGAAAACTGTTTATATGTGTAGTTTCTGATCTAGTGTGAAGCTTGAAGCATTTTCTTTTTCTTCTAGTGAAGATTGTAATAGAGTTAAATACAGGTAGCTTAACTGTGAATTACTCTCATATATGTTTCATGTATAGATGCCTGACAAGTCTGGAACAAAAGGGGGTGGGGGAGAAGGGTTGCTTTTTTTGTTTGGGGGGTTTGGTGGGGGGAAAATACGAAAATGTGAAAATATTATTTTTGTGATTTATTCACAGATAATTTAATAAAAATATTTGAATTAAAAAAAAAAAGGACAGGTGGGCTGAACTTACCCTCAAATGAAGAGACGAGCCATCATCTCAACTTTGCGTTTGTGGCGGATGAAGCGTTCCCACTTCAAGCACACCTACTGTGGCCATATCCTCAGAGGACCATTACTTCTGAGCGGTGCATTTTTAATTACCGGCTATCCCGGGCCCGCCGTGTGTTTGAAAATGCGTTTGGGATCATGGCGAATACATTCCGGGTTTTTCATACGCCTCTGAATATGAAACTGGAATCTATTGACGCGGTAGTGCTGGCCTGCTGTGTGCTGCATAACTTCCTGTGTCGTAGGGATAGAGCATCATACACGCCGGCAAGTTATGTAGATTCTGCGGACCCCACAACAGGGGAGGTCCGTCCAGGGGCTTGGCGTGATGTGGCGCCACTCCAGCCGCTGAGCCGTGGTCGCACTCAGCAGGAGGCCAGGGACAGTAGAGATGCATACTCCTCCTATACATAGGGCTATACTTAATAAAGCAGGGGTGGGAAATTGATTTAACATAGCCCCCAGCTGCAGCAGGAGCTCACACGTAACCCCCAGGCTGCAACGGGAGCCCACACACAGCCCCCGGCTGCAGCGGGAGCCCACATTTAGATCCTTGGCTGCAATGGGAGCCGACAAGTAGCCCCATGAAGAAAGAAGGAACCCATACATATGTTACCTATAGAAGCTGTACTATGATCTAGAAGCAGCTAGCAACTACAAGGGTAATAATGTGAAAAGGAAACAGGAAGTAGTTGTGGAGCCCCAGGGAGTGCTGGGTAAGGTGAATGGTGTCCATGACAACCAAGTGAGAAAGTCTGTGAGGAAGACATGGAGAAAAGACAAGCTGTATAGACCAGTTTTTGTTAAGAAACGATTGCTTTAAACAAGAAAGCTGAGGACAGACAAGACTCTGTATTACCTCAAGATAACATTAAGGGTACCTTTACATGCCGCCACAGGAAGGGAGAAACTGCCGGGCATCGGGGACAATTGTGCCTATTGCCATGAAATCACTACGAAATGACGGCGTGTAAAAAGGGAAATTCCTTCCTGTGTCTCACAGTTCCTTCGGATATCTGTTTCTGAGCCGTGCTCAAAAACAGGAAGGCACAATACCTATGGTGGTGGCGTGTAATCGGGGCACAGGCAAGGTATTTGCGTGGCCTAGCGAATTCCCAGGGCCGTGCCACGGCGTCATGGATACCACACCCCATCAGCGATCATTGGTGGAGGCTCCTGCGTTACGATTGGTTGTCCCTTCACAGGGCGCCATATTTAAAGCTATCCATTCACAGTCCACAATTGCAATAGCGTCATGTATTAGCCAGCCTTCCTGCGCAGGCTGGCCAATCATGATGCTATTGCGTTGTCCAATCACCGTACGAGCGTCACGTAAGACACAACTCTGTCACGCCTATGTACTTGCGGCGCGAAATATGTACGCCCATATTCCTTTGTGGTAGTGGCGTGTAAGCCAGGGAAGGTATTCAACAGGGAGTAAGCCGCAGGAGCTGTCGGCACTTCCGGAGATCGCAGATACCTTCAGTAGAGCACGTTGTGGCAGCGTCTATATGCGGCATCAGCGATCGGCATCCACCGTTAAAAACGTGCGTGTGCACGTGCGGTGGATACCTGTTGCTACCCGCAGTGGCGGCGTGTAAAGGTACCATAAGAGGGCCAGCACCAAATCATTCCTTCCCACACGTCTCCAGTGTATGAGGCAAGTATAGTTTACATAGCTCTAGACAAAGTGTGAAGGGGACTGATCTGTGAGGAGAAATGCTTTGTATAGAGACTGCCATTAACATTGATGAGATATTGTATGAAGAGAAGTGATTTCATGTATTGGAAAGACGTTAAATAAAACCCCAATAATCACACCCCCACTTCTGAACTGTGTGATAACTGGGCCTGAAGATCCTGCCTCCCCTTTACTGTACAGGAGGATAATGGTCGCCCTGTGTAACAATTCCCCAGGATTTCCAGAACATATGTTAAGTGTAAGGCCCCATTCACACACTGCTTTTTTTGCTGTGTATAAAGTAAAGGTAAAGGTCTAATAGAAACAAGTGCCCCACTTATATGTTTAATCACCCACTCCTGGTTTGTGATGAGCTTGTGCTTAAAAATACGCAGCAAAAAAAGCAGTGTGTGAATGGGGCCTAAGCCTTCACATACTGAGGGTCGTACTTACAACACATAGCCCTTACACACAGCAGGAGCTCGACATAGCCCCTGTATACAGCAGGAGCAAACACTTTTATCAGGTTAACAATTTGTTAAGCCCCCATCACACGGGGCCATATCGCTGCCGATACCAGAGGCGACGTAGGGGCGTGGCCTATCGGCGGCGACATCGCCCCTACGTCATCTCATGTAAAGGGGCGATGTCGGCGGTGTCGGGAGGTTGCCTGGTTTCAGAGCAGAGCTCTGAAACCAGGCGACCATCATGGGGCGATGTGTGCACATCGCCCCATGTAACCGGGCGCCGGCGACCTGTCAGGCGATGGGAGCCACAGGCTCCCATTGTACTGCATCGCAGCTGAGGTTTTCAGACACCCCGGCGGTGATGCCGCCTGACAGCTCGCCGGCGCGGGGCTGGGGATGTCGCCCCGTAAAAACGGGGAACGGCGACTCTGGCGGGGCGCCAAAAACGTGCGCGCACCCGCTAGTCGCCGCCGACATCCCCAGCCCCGTTGCCAGGTGTGACGGGGCTTTAGAGTCCGGTCCTGTCTGTAACACACATTATCTGCTGAGTATGGAGCAAGATCACCCTGTGATCCCGCTCCTCTCAATCCATACATGTACAGCCGATGTTGGTAAGGGGTTAAGAAGGACCTATCATGTCCCTAAACACTATTATCCTGGAGATGTAGGGTTAATCTACAGGTTAAGGCCTCGTGCACACGCTGATTATTTGATGAGTTTTTTACCTCAGGATGTGTAGCCAAAACCAGGAGTGGATGATTAAATACAGAAGTGGTGCAGGTGTTTTTATTAGACTCTTCCTCTGATTGCTCCACTCCTGGTTTTGTCTACAAATCCTGAGGTAAAAAACTCATCAAATACTGAACGTGTGCACGTGGCCTAATAGTGTTAGAAAGATGCCCAACTGCTGTACTGAAAGTGCAATTAATGGAAAAAAAATAACTTGATATTTCACCCGGGATTGGCGGCTTTCAGTCATCCAGGTGTATATGAAGCATCTACAGTCGCCGCCCCGGCACTTTCACCGATGGCCAGCTGATGTACAGCAATGAGAACTGTCAGTCAAAGTGCCGGTGACTAGAGATGAGCAAGTATACTTATTACTATTCGCTACTCGCAGAATAGCGCAGTATTCGGGATACTCATATGTCACCGCTTATACCCGCCCTGCTCCATGGTTAACATGGAGCAGGGCGGGTATAAGCGGTGATGTCACAGCAGGGGCGGGGCAAAGCAGCCAGCACTGCAATAAGCTCTGTGTTATGCTGCAGGCGAGGGAGACAATGATTGGCATCAGGGAGACAGCGGTGGGCAGATTAAAAATGAAGGGGACGTGAAACTGCCCTTTGGCTCCAGCCACATGCCACCTCCTATTTGGCTCCACAATGTAAGTTTTCAAAGTGTATTATCTCGGGGTACAGGGGGCTCAAGTGCTGGGGGACCCCTTGCCTGCATGCTGCAGACATGCTTCATTGAGTGATGTAATTAGATCACCATGTGTGGTTGGTGACAGGTCCTCTTTAAGAGAAATTACGTTTTTTGTTGCCATTTTCTGTGCCCCGTAGCGTCCTAATTTTTTGGGATCTGGGGCGGTGAGATTATTTATTTTTCGCATCTAGACACGCTGTTTTGATCGCCTGTTATTGCAATGCTGAAGTGACCAAAAAAACTATTCTGGTGTTTTTTTTTTTTTTTTTCTTGTTACGCAGTTAACAGAGCTGATTAATTTATTTTATATTTTGATAGATTGGGTACTTCTGAGTGTGGCGATACCAAATGTGTGTATTTTTTGTAGTTATTTTTTTCATTGGGGCAAAAGGGGTGATTTGTACTTTTTATATATTCTTACACTTTTTATTGTTTTTAGGGCGCCTGAATACTGCAGTCTGCGATCACTTCTGCTGTTCAGAGCGATTCTTCAGCAACCCTCTGTACTGCAGAAATGATCATCTCCCGTGACCGCCGGGGCTCGGGCAGCATTCACAAGAACTTCGTTATCACAGTGACAGGGGTCATCAACTGACCCCTAACTGTCATGACAACCCATAGGTTTCCCATGATTGTGTCATGTGGTCACTGTTGGGGGTGGGGGGATGGAGCGATCCCTACCGGCGCTTGTTAGATTGTGCGGTCAGAGTTTGGCAATACAACCTAAGTAGTTAACAGTCGGAAACGAATCTCCAATCCACCTGTGACTATTAACTGTGCGTCGGCTGATCAGATCATCTGATAAGTGTGGGGAAACATGGGCTCAGTTTGTAAGCCCACATTAAAATGAGGATCAAGACCAAGCATATATAGGTGCGTCCTTGGTTGTGAAAGGGTTAAAGGGCGTCTGGTTACCTAAAATGATTCTACAGACACTGTGATAACGTGCCAGTGGCATAAATGAACACAAGCAGAATGTGCAGCCGCTCTGTATCTAAAGGCAGGGGGACATTATTGTCATTTTTAAAACTTGTGAATGATAGGAGGGAAACAAACTACATGTTATATGCCCCAGCAGTCACACTATGTACATAAATACAACAAAATGTCCAAGCTGGAGGCACAGAGTGCAGGGGGAGGGGCACAGTTCAGGGGCATTTTCTATGGAGTTTAAAGGGAGCCTGTCACCCCAAATAACCATTCTAACCTATTAATACCTGCCCCTGCAGCCTTAGAATACATTGTAACACATGCCTGCCTCATCTTTTGTAGTAATCTACAAGTACTATAATGTAGTTTGCAAACTTACAAAAATCTTGTCAGAGGGGCGTTCCTGAAGGCATTTTGACTGGTAGGCGGGTCCCCTTGTGCCGCGCTACCCCTAATGGGTGTCATTATACAAAAGCAGATTTCTATATCGCGCCCGCCATGTCACCGCTGCGACACGGTCATGTGACGCCGGGTTCACGCGTCACTTCCGGTCGCACACAGGCAGACTTCAGCATGCTACCTGTGCATGCGCGAAGTCTGCCTGTGAACCCTGCGACCGGAAGTGACGCGTCCCGGCGTCACATTACCGCGTCGCAGTGGTGACGTGGCGGCGCGATATAGAAATCGTGCCCACGCTCTGCAATTGTACAATGACGCCCATTAGGGTGTATTACAGCAATGAGGCAGGGGTAGCGCGGCACAAGGGGACCCGCCTACCGGTCGAAATGCCTTCAGGAACGCCCCTCTGACAACATTTTTGTAAGTTTGCAAACTACATTATAGTACTTGTAGATTACTACAAAAGATGAGGCAGGGATGTGTTACAATGTATTCTAAGGCAGCAAGGGCAGGTATTAATAGTTTACAAAGCTTATATGGGGTGACAGGTTCCCTTTAATCTCTCATCCCCCACATTTATTCAGAAGATTTAAAAATTACAATAATGGCTCCCTGCCCTTATCCAGAGAGCTGCTGTCTGCACTGAAGGGCTGCCAGTTACATACTGTATACCAGGGGTCCCCAACCACCGGGCCACGGCCCAGGCCCGGGCCGCGGGGGTCCGGGTGCCGGTCCGCACCGCCGCAGACCAGAACTACACATTGTGTGCTCTGCGGCGGCTCCCGGAGTGATGTCACCGCCCCTGCAGCATTACGTTCCTCTCTCTCTTCTTTTCCTCAGCTATGTGAATAGAACTACATGAGAAGCCATCGGCCAATCACGGTGCATCAGCCAGGCCCTGATTGGCTAGTGGCTTTTGCATAGTGATTGGCTGATGGCTTTTCTTGTAGTTCTATTCACACAGCTGAGGAAAAGAAGAGAGAGAACGTAATGCAGCAGGTGCTGGGGGGGCGGTGACCGAAGTGTGTGTGTGTGTGTGTGTGTGTGTGTGTCAGAGATGATGGAGACTGAATAAGAAGATTGTGGCTGGAAGAGGAAGCTGAAAGAGGAGGCTGAAAGAGGAGGCTGGAGGGTTAAAGAGGAGGCTGGGGGTTTAAGGAGGAGGCTGGGGGGTTAAAGAGGAGGCTGGGGGGTTAAAGAGGAGGCTGGAGGGTTAAAGAGGAGGTTGGGGGGTTAAAGAGGAGGCTGGGGGGTTAAGGAGGAGGCTGGGGGTTAAAGAGGAGGCTGGAGGATGGAAAAGCAGGTTATGGCTGGAAGAGGAGGCTGGGGGGTTAAAGAGGAGTCTGGAGGCTGAAAGAGGAGGCTGAGGGATGGTAAAGCAGGTTATGGCTGGAAGAGGAGGCTGGGGTCTGGAAAAGGAGGCTGAGGTCTGAAAGAGGAGGCTGGGGGCTCGAAAAGGAGGCTGGGGCTGCAGAAAAAGGCTGGGGGCTGCAAAAGGAGGCTGGAGGCTGCAAGGGGATAGAGAAATAAGACATTCCCCGCAAATAAGATGTAATGCATCTTTTGAGGAAACAGGATACTAAACCCCACCCCTTTTACATGGCCCTGCCCCATATGATCAAAGCCCCACCCCCTATAACACCCCCCGCCGGGCCTCGGAGAAATTATCTTGCTTGACACCGGTCCCCGGAGCAAAAAAGGTTGGGGACCCCTGCTGTATACAGATAGCCACAGAGCCAGTGCTGACAGCAGCTACTGATGTGCTGCATTGCAGTAACAAAAGGCAGCCAGACTCGCCTACTGCTACAGTGTCCGGGCATGCAGGGGCTGCAGGGACTCCAAGCTCCGTCCTAACTACAGAAGGCAGGCATGGCTTCTGCACACTCCTGGGTTCTGTTGGGCCTGCCCTGCCACATGATGTCTGGCAGGGCAGGCCCTGACCCAGCATCGTCATTCAACCTGTTCTGCTGCCAGTGCCGCGGTGCCTGTCTGGAGATTATAATGAGCGCAATAATCTTCTGGGCCATTTTGACCCTATTATAATTTGCTCCTGTTCTCAGACTTTTCAGATTTTTTGAGATTTGAAATTACCTTTCAAAACTAGTACAGGGTGGACCATTTATATGGATGACGGGGAAAACTTTTCCAAATGGGTGATGACTATGGCGACCATTTTGTAGTCGGCCATTTTGGATCCAACTTTGCTTTTTCAATGGGAAGAGAGTAAAGGCCCAGTTACACACACTGATAATTGTACAGAGATTGTTCGCAGATCTCTGGTTGCAGTGTAATCATGGACACATTGTTCCATTTTGTGGCCGTGTACAAATGGAACAATGTGTCCATGATTTCACTGCAACCAGAGATCTGCGAACAATCTCTGCACAAGAAAATAAAGTTGGATCCAAAATGGCTAACTTCAAAATGGCCACCATGATCACCATCCATCTGGAAAAGTTTTCCCCCTCCCATATACTAATGTGCCACAAACAGGAAGTTGATATCACCAACCATTCCCATTTTATTTAGGTGCATCCACATAAATGGCCCACTCTATTTTTATGTTCATTATGCTGTGTAATCAGAGCTGCAAAAGTGTTTAGGTACAGACAAATCTATCCTTCTTTCTTTTATTGTGTGGTGATGAGAGTTCGTCCTACTTCTGAATTATTGTCCTGTCTTACCTACATATAGATTCCCACTGAGGGCCACTTTACACACACCAACTTATCTGTCCAACTTACTGGTTGCAGTGAAATCATGGACACATTGCTCCATTTTGTGGCTGTGTACAAATGGAACAATGTGTCCATGATTTCACTGCAACCAGTAAGTTGGTCAGAAGTTGGACAGATATGTTGGTGTGTGTAAAGTGGCCATGACACATTTAGTACATATAATTAAATACCCAACATTGCTTGTGGTGCAGCTGAAGTTACCTGGGATCTTGTAGTCCTGATGTGAGCCAGGAATCTTTATCTTGTCTGTTGTCATTATGAATGGACAGGTTTTGAATGTTCCTGTTGGTGTTGGAGAGGACAGGGAGCTTCTGACAATGATGCTTTTTAGATTTGGGGGCTGCCTAAAACACAGAAGTGGGGGGTCTGGAAATATAGCTTTTAGTCTGGCATCTTTTTGTAGTAGTGGTTGTAGTTTCCATGCAGCTCCTCTAAACCCCTCCAGATTTGGATTGTAGATGACTCCAAATCTCAAAGAATCAGAAAAGTCTGGGAATATAAACTAATGTTGACCTTTGAATCATTCAGAGCAGGAATGAATGTCTCTCACATGGATTTATGTCTTTTTACATTAATTAAGGAAATTTCAAATCATGGAAAACTAGTCAAAAGCTGAACTCTGGTATTTATTGCCCAGATGCTTTTACTCTACCTCCTCCCATCACAAACCACTCTTCAAATCTTGGACCAACAGTTAATAAAGGGACATGATCCGGTCTGCTTCTTATCTATGGAGGATGCAGCTACAGATCCTGTTGCTCACCTCCCATCTCTGACTATTATAGGTCCTGCTTCACCACACCTAACTTAATTTGCTGCATATCCAGCCTCCTATTTGTGTGTTTATATGTGTGTACATTAAAAATTTGTGTCATTATTAGCCTGATGAAGAGACCTTAGGGCCCTTTCACATCAGCGTTTTTTTAAATTCGCGGCAGATGCGGTGAAAAAAACGCATCTGCCGCGATTACCGCATACCGGCTGCACTTGCGGCGCGGTTGCGGTAAACGCCATACAAGGTATAGGCGGACTTGCGGCAGGTGCGGCAAGTGCGGTTTTGCACTTGCGGCTGACCGCGGTTTTCTTCGCGGCCGCACCTGCCGCACCTACCTTGTATGGCGTTTACCGCAACCGCGCCGCAAGTGCAGCCGGTATGCGGTAATCGCGGCAGATGCGTTTTTTTCACCGCATCTGCCGCGAATTTCAAAAACCGCTGATGTGAAAGGGCCCTTAGTGTCTCGATAGCTTGCTTTTCTTTTTCCTACCATCTTTTCAGTTACCCATTAAAAGGTATTAACCACTAACAACTCTTATGGTGCTGTTACACCTGGCGACGTCGCTAGCGACATCGCCGAAAAAGTGACGTATCAGCGATGTCGCTAGCGACGTCGCGCTGTGTAAACGAGCGGCGCGACCGCATTTTATCGCTGGTCGCAGGTTGTCAGGTTTACGGGAAGAACCGTAAACCTGTCAACCGGCGACCTGCGGTAAGGCTGGATCGCGCCGTGTGACATCGCCAGAGCGATGTCGGCGGCGATCCAGCCTATACCGCAGCGTTGCTGCGGATCGCTCGCTGGGCTGAGCCCAGGCCAGCGAGCGATGTCACCGCCCGCATCGCTGCGGTGTCGCCGGCCGCAGCGATGCTGTGTGACAGCTGGCCAGCGATGTAGGAAGCGAGCGGGCACCCGCGCATAGCTTCCGACATCGCTGGCCAGATCGTGCTGTGTGACGGCACCATTAGATTCCACAGACACACTTAGTCACTCCATCTTTATTACAACCCAGTGAATATGCAATTAGCTTAATAGGCGGCACTGGAAGTAGCAGCAGGAGTCTGGTAAGCCTCATCTGTCTATCCTATCTATCCTGTCTATTGTATTCTAAATTTTTCCAGCATGAGACACACCATGCTAAAATCGCTCTCCCTATGCTGTCCCTCATTTTGTCGCACCCATTGACTTGGCGAGAATTGCATACTGTCGCTACTTTTTTCTCATCCAGATTCTGGATGAGAAAAAAACCGGACAACAATGTGTTTTGACTCATTAAATAACATTGGTCCGAGTGCAATGCAAGATTTTCTAGCATTGCACTCGCCCGAGATTCACGCCAGTGTGTCTGAGCCCTTACTTTTGAAATCTGATGGTCCGTGTCTGGAAAAATTACTGTTTTAATATTCAAATGGGACTTAGACTTTGTGCATGGGAAAACGACTTTATTTTAATCAATAGATCTTGGCATTCTAAAATCCTAATTGGATGTGTTAAAAAAATGTTTTATGCTGAGATAATATTATACGCACTACCATTCAAAAGTTTGTGGTCGCCCAGTTTTGTGTTTTCCATGAAAACGCATACTATTATTTATCAAATGAGTTGCAAAATGAATAGAAAATATAGTACAGACATTGACAAGGTTAAAAATAATGTTATTTATTTGAAATAATAATTTTCTCCTTCAAACTTTGCTTTCGTCAAAGAATGCTCCCTTTGCAGCAATTACAGCATTGCAACCTTTGGCGAGGTACTATATACCGTATATACTCGTGTATAAGCCGACCCGTGTATAGGCCGACCCCCCTACTTTTGCCCCCAAAACCTGGGAAAATCTATTGACTCGCGTATAAGCCGAGGGTGGACCCCAGCACAGGTATACAGCCCCCAGCAGTGTGGTATACAGGCCCCCGCAGTATGATATACAGCAGCCCCCAGTGGTATATACAGCAGCTCCCAGTGGTATATACAGCAGCCACAGTGGTATATACAGCAGCCACAGTGGTATATACAGCAGCCCCAGTGGTATTGCAGCCCCTATATACAGCAGCCCCAGTGGTGTATACAGCAGCCCTTATATACAGCAGCCCCAGTGGTATTGCAGCCCCAGTGGTATTGCAGCCCCTATATACAGCAGCCCCAGTGGTATTGCAGCCCCTATATACAGCAGCCCCAGTGGTATTGCAGCCCCAGTGGTGTATACAGCAGCCCCTATATACAGCAGCCCCAGTGGTATTGCAGCCCCAGTGGTATTGCAGCCCCTATATACAGCAGCCCCAGTGGTATTGCAGCCCCAGTGGTGTATACAGCAGCCCCTATATACAGCAGCCCCAGTGGTATTGCAGCCCCAGTGGTGTATACAGCAGCCCCTATATACAGCAACCCCAGTGGTATTGCAGCCCCAGTGGTATTGCAGCCCCAGTGGTGTATACAGCAGCCCCTATATACAGCAGCCCCAGTGGTATTGCAGCCCCAGTGGTGTATACAGCCCCTGTATACAGCAGCCCCAGTGGTATTGCAGCCCCAGTGGTGTATACAGCAGCCCCTATATACAGCAGCCCCAGTGGTATTGCAGCCCCAGTGGTGTATACAGCAGCCCCTATATACAGCAGCCCCAGTGGTATTGCAGCCCCAGTGGTGTATACAGCCCCTGTATACAGCAGCCCCAGTGGTATTGCAGCCCCAGTGGTGTATACAGCAGTCCCTATATACAGCAGCCCCAGTGGTATTGCAGCCCCAGTGGTGTATACAGCAGCCCCTATATACAGCAGCCCCAGTGGTATTGCAGCCCCAGTGGTGTATACAGCCCCTATATACAGCAGCCCCAGTGGTATTGCAGCCCCAGTGGTGTATACAGCCCCTGTATACAGCAGCCCCAGTGGTATTGCAGCCCCAGTGATGTATACAGCAGCCCCTATATACAGCAGCCCCAGTGGTATTGCAGCCCCAGTGGTGTATACAGCCCCTATATACAGCAGCCCCAGTGGTATTGCAGCCCCAGTGGTGTATACAGCCCCTATATACAGCAGCCCCAGTGGTGTATACAGCCCCTATATACAGCAGACCCAGTGGTATTGCAGCCCCAGTGGTGTATACAGCAGCCCCTATATACAGCAGCCCCATTGGTATTGCAGCCCCAGTGGTGTATACAGCCCCTATATACAGCAGCCCCAGTGGTATTGCAGCCCCAGTGGTATTGCAGCCCCTATATACAGCAGCCCCACACAAATGCTGGCACACGTCCCCCCCCTGTTGTAAGGGTCCCCCCTGCTGATTACTTACCATCCCTGGTCTTCAGCAGCACCCCGGCGCCGGTCCTCTGTGCTCCGGTCCTCCGCGATCCCGTCCTCTGTGCTCCGTTCCACGGCTGCATCCGGGGTCCCCGCGCGTCGCAGAAGCGATGACGTCATCGCGTCTGCGACCCGGCCGGTCACATGATACAGCCGGGGAACGGAGCACAGAGGACGGGATCGCGGAGGACCGGAGCACAGAGGACCGGCGCCGGGGTGCTGCTGAAGACCAGGGATGGTAAGTATTCAGCAGGGGGGGGCCTTACAACAGGGGGGGACGTGTGCCAGCATTTATGTGGGGCATTATCTACCTATATGCACTGCTCCCCCTGGCGCTGATTGACAGGGGGATGCAGTGCATATGTAATGAGCGGCCCCACGTGACGGGGCCGCTCATACAGCAGCCTCCCCCCGCCTCCTCCTGCCTCCCCAGCCCGACACAGCCCCCACCCCACTCACCCCTGTATAGTGACTCGTGTATAAGCCGAGGGGGGGACTTTTCAGCCCAATTTTTGGGCTGAAAAACTCGGCTTATACACGAGTATATACGGTAATGAAGCTGCCACTTGAGGAGCTGTGAGGCGTCGATTTCTCAAACTAGAGACTCTAATGTACTTGTCTTGTTGCTCAGTTGTGCTGCGGGGCCTCCCACTTCTCTTTCTACTCTGGTTAGAGCCTGTTGGTGCTCTCCTTTGAAGAGAGTAGTACACACCGTTGTAGGATATCTTCAGTTTCTTGACAATAGCCTTCATTTCTAAGAACAAGAATAGACTGTCAAGTTTCACATGAAAGTTCTCTTTTTCTGGCCATTTTGAGTTTCATAGAACAAACAAATGTAATGCTCCAGATTCTCAACCTCACATTCTCAAAGGAAGGTCAATTTTATAGCTTCTCTAATCAGCCAAACCGTTTTCAGCTGTGCTAACATACTTGTACAAGGGTTTTGTAAACATCCATTAGCCTTCTTACACAGTTAGCAAACACAATGTACCATTAAAACAATGTAGTGGAGGTTGTTGGAAATGGGCCTCTATACACCTATATACTGTAGATATTGCATTAAAAACCAGACATTTGCAACTACAATAAGTCATTTACCACATTAACAATGTATAGAGTGTATTTATGATTCATTTAATGTTAGCTTCATTGAAGAAAAATGTTCTTTTCTTTCAAAAATAGGGACATTTCTAAATGACCCCAAACATTTTACCGGTAGTGTACTAGTGCATCTCAATGAATTAGAATATCATCAAAAATCAATGTAATATTGCCATGTTTCGGAGCGTTTCTGGGAGCCCTGAAACACGATGACTAATAAATCAATATTATATTCACCCTTTCATGTCTTATGGAATACAGTAGTGCGGCATTTAACCGTTCATTCTCCCTACTTTCATTTTCTGAGATAATGACCTTAGGGTTATCATTGGCTTAAAGGCTGGTTTCACACTGCAGTATTTTCCCTGATCAGTGTCCATCCAGTTTGTGTGACAAAACCAGGAATGTCTCAAAAACTCAGAACAGGTGTCAATCTTTCAATTATACTTTTTCTCTGCAAGCTCCTCTCCTGGTTTTGGCACACAAGCCGGATGAAACCTGATGAGGGAAAAAACTGCAATGTGAAAGCAGCCTAAGCCATAATCATCAAAATTAACAGAAATAAACACTTGAAATAGATCACTCTGTTATGAATCTATAACATATGCGTTTCACTATTTGTATTGAATTACTGAAATAAATTAACTTTTTGATAATATTCTAATTAATTGAGATACACTAGCATGTGTGTTCCTGCTGTGTACTGTGTAATGGCCATGCCTGACTGTATCGGGACATGGTCTTATC
Source organism: Allobates femoralis (assembly GCA_033576535.1). NCBI lineage: Eukaryota > Metazoa > Chordata > Amphibia > Anura > Aromobatidae > Allobates > Allobates femoralis. Next base: position 499,671,806 of record JARQOC010000002.1, read on the forward strand.
ATACCACATCTCCTTGGCAGAGTATAAGAGTATAAAGACATCACACCACGACATTGCAAATTATTCTTTGAGGTAAAATAATTTTTAAAAACAGGCAGGGAAATGTTTTACCTCACAAAAAGAATCAGCAATGAACCCTGTACTGCGAGACACAGCCACTACATAGCAAGGACACATATACAAGATTATCTCAGCACAAGAACTTTTTTTAAACACATCCAATTGTTGAAATTATTACTATTCCAAGATCTATTGATTAATATGAACATTAAAACTATGTTTGTGGGAAAACCCTTTTAAGTGCTTTGTGCATGGTTAGAGCACTTCCCAAGCTGCTGCCTCTCTAGATCTATTCTCCACCCGGAGCCACATTCCTATTGGCAAGTTCTTTGACACTTCCAGAACATTTAAAGGGAACCTGTCACCCCTTTATGCATTTTAAACTGTGCCCACCAGCTTACACGTAATGTAAATGGGGTTCTTGTAACCCCTCTATGTGCCCAGACCTCCCCCTCATACCTGAGAAAATAACATTCTGTCCAGCGCTGGCCTCCTAAAAGGCCAGGAGGCTGATATATGTTCCTGGTGGATAATGTCCTCGCAGCCCCCCAGCTGCAAAACCCGCCCTGCAATTATTAAAGCCCCCTTCTATGACCGACGCTTGAGTGACAGTCTCACTCGCGCCTGCGAAGTGGAGCAGAGACCTGCTCCATTCAACATAGTGCCAATGTCTCGCGAGATTCACATATCTCACGAGACGTCGGCAGGCACTATCTTAAATTGAGCGTGGACACATGCTCCATTGCGCAGGCGTGAGCGTGGCAGTCACGGGTGTGAGCGGCCGTATGGAGGCGGCTGTGTGGGTAGCAGAGTATGGAGGCGGCTGTGTGGGTAGCAGAGTATGGAGGCGGCTGTGTGGGTAGCAGAGTATGGAGGCGGCTGTGTGGGTAGCAGAGTATGGAGGCGGACGTGTGGGTAGCAGAGTATGGAGGCGGCTGTGTGGGTAGCAGAGTATGGAGGCGGCTGTGTGGGTAGCAGAGTATGGAGGCGGCTGTGTGGGTAGCAGAGTATGGAGGCGGCTGTGTGGGTAGCAGAGTATGGAGGCGGCTGTGTGGGTAGCAGAGTATGGAGGCGGCTGTGTGGGTAGCAGAGTATGGAGGCGGCTGTGTGGGTAGCAGAGTATGGAGGCGGCTGTGTGGGTAGCAGAGTATGGAGGCGGCTGTGTGGGTAGCAGAGTATGGAGGCGGCTGTGTGGGTAGCAGAGTATGGAGGCGGCTGTGTGGGTAGCAGAGTATGGAGGTGCGTGTGTGGGTAGCAGAGTATGGAGGCGGCTGTGTGGGTAGCAGAGTATGGAGGCGGCTGTGTGGGTAGCAGAGTATGGAGGCGGCTCTGTGGGTAGCAGAGTATGGAGGCGGCTCTGTGGTGGAGGGGTGAGGAGAGATGCAGCTCTGTGGTGGAGGGGTGAGGAGAGATGCGGCTCTGTGGTGGAGGGGTGAGGAGAGATGCGGCTCTGTGGTGGAGGGGTGAGGAGAGATGGGTGTCTGTGGTGGAGGGGTGAGGAGAGAAGCGGCTCAGTGGTGGAGGGGTGAGGAGAGATGCGGCTCTGTGGTGGAGGGGTGAGGAGAGATGCGGCTCTGTGGTGGAGGGGTGAGGAGAGATGCAGCTCTGTGGTGGAGTGGTGAGGAGAGAAGCGGCTCAATGGTGTAGGGGTGAGGAGAGATGCGGCTCTGTGGTGGAGGGGTGAGGAGAGATGCGGCTCTGTGGTGGAGGGGTGAGGAGAGATGCGACTCAGTGGTGGAGGGGTGAGGAGAGATGCAGCTCTGTGGTGGAGGGGTGAGGAGAGATGCGGCTGTGGTGGAGGGGTGAGGAGAGATGCGGCTGTGGTGGAGGGGTGAGGAGAGAAGCGGCTCAGTGGTGGAAGGGTGGAGGAGAGATGCAGCTCTGTGGTGGAGGGGTGAGGAGAGATGCGGCTGTGGTGGAGGGGTGAGGAGAGATGCGGCTGTGGTGGAGGGGTGAGGAGAGAAGCGGCTCAGTGGTGGAGGGGTGGAGGAGAGATGCGGCTCTGTGGTGGAGGGGTGAGGAGAGATGCGGCTTTGTGGTGGAGGGGTGAGGAGAGATGCGGCTCTTTGGTGGAGGGGTGAGGAGAGATGCGGCCCTGTGGTGGAGGGGTGAGGAGAGAAGCGGCTTAGTGGTGGAGGGGTGAGGAGAGATGCGGCTCTGTGGTGGAGGGGTGAGGAGAGATGCGGCTCTGTGGTGGAGGGGTGAGGAGAGATGCGGCTCTGTGGTGGAGGGGTGAGGAGACAAGCGGCTCAGTGGTGGAGGGGTGAGGAGAGATGCGGCTCTGTGGTGGAGGGGTGAGGAGAGATGCGGCTCTGTGGTGGAGGGGTGAGGAGAGATGCGGCTCAGTGGTGGAAGGGTTAGGAGAGATGCGGCTCAGTGGTGGAGGGGTGAGGAGAGAAGCGGCTCAGTGGTGGAGGGGTAAGGAGAGATGCGGCTCAGTGGTAGAGGGGTGAGGAGAGAAGCGGCTCAGTGGTGGAGGGGTGAGGAGAGAAGCGGCTTAGTGGTGGAGGGGTGAGGAGAGATGGGTGTCTGTGGTGGAGGGGTGAGGAGAGAAGCGGCTCAGTGGTGGAGGGGTGAGGAGAGATGCGGCTCTGTGGTGGAGGGGTGAGGAGAGATGCGCTGTGGTGGAGGGGTGAGGAGAGATGCAGCTCTGTGGTGGAGGGGTGAGGAGAGATGCGGCTCTGTGGTGGAGGGGTGAGGAGAGATGCGGCTCTGTGGTGGAGGGGTGAGGAGAGATGGGTGTGTGTGGTGGAGGGGTGAGGAGAGAAGCGGCTCAGTGGTGGAGGGGTGAGGAGAGATGCGGCTCTGTGGTGGAGGGGTGAGGAGAGATGCGGCTCTGTGGTGGAGGGTGAGGAGAGATGCAGCTCTGTGGTGTGAGGGGTGAGGAGAGAAGCGGCTCAATGGTGTAGGGGTGAGGAGAGATGCGGCTCTGTGGTGGAGGGGTGAGGAGAGATGCGGCTCTGTGGTGGAGGGGTGAGGAGAGATGCGACTCAGTGGTGGAGGGGTGAGGAGAGATGCAGCTCTGTGGTGGAGGGGTGAGGAGAGATGCGGCTGTGGTGGAGGGGTGAGGAGAGATGCGGCTGTGGTGGAGGGGTGAGGAGAGAAGCGGCTCAGTGGTGGAAGGGTGGAGGAGAGATGCAGCTCTGTGGTGGAGGGGTGAGGAGAGATGCGGCTGTGGTGGAGGGGTGAGGAGAGATGCGGCTGTGGTGGAGGGGTGAGGAGAGAAGCGGCTCAGTGGTGGAAGGGTGGAGGAGAGATGCAGCTCTGTGGTGGAGGGGTGAGGAGAGATGCGGCTTTGTGGTGGAGGGGTGAGGAGAGATGCGGCTCTTTGGTGGAGGGGTGAGGAGAGATGCGGCCCTGTGGTGGAGGGGTGAGGAGAGAAGCGGCTTAGTGGTGGAGGGGTGAGGAGAGATGCGGCTCTGTGGTGGAGGGGTGAGGAGAGATGCGGCTCTGTGGTGGAGGGGTGAGGAGAGATGCGGCTCTGTGGTGGAGGGGTGAGGAGACAAGCGGCTCAGTGGTGGAGGGGTGAGGAGAGATGCGGCTCTGTGGTGGAGGGGTGAGGAGAGATGCGGCTCTGCGGTGGAGGGGTGAGGAGAGATGCGGCTCAGTGGTGGAAGGGTTAGGAGAGATGCGGCTCAGTGGTGGAGGGGTGAGGAGAGAAGCGGCTCAGTGGTGGAGGGGTAAGGAGAGATGCGGCTCAGTGGTGGAGGGGTGAGAAGAGATGCGGCTCTGTGGTAGAGGGGTGAGGAGAGAAGCGGCTCAGTGGTGGAGGGGTGAGGAGAGAAGCGGCTTAGTGGTGGAGGGGTGAGGAGAGAAGCGGCTCAGTGGTGTAGGGTTGAGGAGAGATGCGGCTCAGTGGTGGAGGGGTGAGGAGAGAAGTACACAGTATATATTGTGAGGCACCGACCGGGCCAGACCCCTGCGACCGGTATGGGCCTCCCTGGGTGCATCCTCCATATTGACAGGTCGCACTCCATCCCGGGATTTTGTGTTGGTTCTGCTTACTGGCTTGGGGTGTGATAAAAGGAAGCTAGACCGCGGGGTGTGGTCTCTAGTGTGGGAGTGAAGACAACTTCCTGAGCTTCTGGGAGAGAAGCATCCCTGAGCCAGGCCTGAGACATTGTGGCTGGAAGCTAAGTAGCGGCCCCTGAAGTAAGGGGAATAAGGAATGCTCTTTGTGGACTATTGTGTTTCCTACATTTTGGGGCCAAATAAACCCGTGTGCTGTGACCAGTGGTGCCTGGATCCCGTGTCTTTGCCTCCCTGACGCCGCTACACCTCACATATGGTGGAGAATGCGGGCAATGCTGGCCCGGTGAGGTGTAGCAATCGTTCCTGGTGAAGCCCGCGCTACTGTCGCCCTTTCTTCTGGAACCGCTGGTGAAAGTGACTGTTCAAGAGGCTAATGAGCGGCGGCTAAGTGAGAGGAGCAGCGGTCATTATAGCTACCAGTCTCTTGCGGGGTGCCCGGCAGCGCATGTCTAGGATCCAAGCGGCTAAATTCCAGTACGAGCCCACCGCCAGCATGGAGGAGGTACTCAAACACCTGGTTCAGGCTCAGCAGCAGCAGTTCCAAGCACTGCAGCAGCAGGAACAAAGACACCAGGAACAGATGGCCCTGCTGACCGAGGCTGTTCGTGCCTGACCGTGGGAACTGCCCCAAGGCCCAGGTGATAACGGCAGCGTCCGGAAAAGGGTAAGACAAGCGCTGCAAAAGATGACGCCGGGGGATGATGTGGAGGCCTTCCTGGCCGTGTTTGAGCGGGTGGCTGGACGGGAGAGACTGCCGGTCGCCCAGTGGGCCGAGGTGCTGGCGCCCTATTTGACTGGTGATCCCCAAAAGGCCTACATAGACTTGTGTACCGAGGATGCCCTGGACTATGGAGCCCTAAAGGGGGAGATATTGGCCCGTACCGGGGTTAACACTTACGTGAGGGCACAACGTGTGAGCCAATGGGCCTACGAGGAAGGCAAACCTGTGCGCTCTCAGGCCTATGACTTGCTACACCTGGTTAGGAAATGGCTGCAGCCTGAAGCACTGAGCCCGGCCCAGATGGTAGAGCGGGTGGTGGTGGATCGCTTCGTGCGTACGCTGCCCATCCCCATACAATGGTGGGTGGGACACAGTGACCCGGGTACCCTAGACCTGGTGGTGAATGTGGTGGAGCGCCATGTGGCCACACAGGACTTGATCAGGGACACGGGGACACTGCGAACCAACCACAAGGCCGCGCCCACCACACCAGAAAGCAGGGACCCCCAATCCGGACCTCGGGTGAGCGAGCACCCAGCTCAGGCCAAGAACGGCCCTTCCCCTGCGGCAAAGCGGCGTTCCGGACTGCCGCCGTTCAGCCCCTGGTATAATGGAGGTCAACCCCGATGTAGGAGGTGTCAGGAGGTTGGACATATGATGGCACAGTGTCCCCTCAACGGAGAACCCATGGACTGCGACTACTCACGGAGGCGGTCCATGTTCGCCCACCTCGCCAGAAAAGGGCGCTCGGACCCCAGGGACACTGGGAATGTACTGTGCCGCGTTCGGCTTAATGGTCACGAAGTGACGGCTCTCCTGGACTCAGGGAGCAACGTGACCCTCGTGTGTGCCTCCTTGGTCTCCAGGGCCAAACCCACCGACCGGAAGGTCAGGGTGATGAGTGTCCATGGGGATCATCGTAGGTATCCGACGAAGTGTGTCACATTTGCTACCTCAGCCAGGAGGGTTCAACATGTCGTGGGGGTGGTAAAGGATCTCCCTTATGGTGTTGTGCTGGGGAGGGATATGCCCTTGTTCCGGGTATTGTGGAACGAGTACATGGCCCTCTGGAGGAAGGACGGACAGGGCCCAGAGCCCGAGACTCCCGCCGCCGGGATACCCAGAGGACTTAATGTGACTGATTCCCGGGTGCAGAGCCCAGTGCGCCGACTCGCCGTCCAGAGCGGTGCAGCAGTGCCGCGGGCAAACCCCGTGTTGCTCGTGGGGCCCCAGGCCTCTGTCGTTGGTACCCGTCCGGGGTTTGTGGGTGCCGGAGGTCCGGACGGGTTGGTTGCTCGTGGGGTCTGGCACCGCTGGTATCCCCGGGTGCCCCTGCTTGGCTCCGCCGGTTCTCCGCGCCGTGACGCGGTCGGCACGCAGGGCCCGGGGTTATGGCCTTGTGTTCAGCCCCATACGCTTGAACATAGGGGGGATGGGGGGTGTGTGAGGCACCGACCGGGTCAGGCCCCTGCGACCGGTATGGGCCTCCCTGGGTGCGTCCTCCATATTGACAGGTCGCACTCCATCCCGGGATTTTGTGTTGGTTCTGCTTACTGGCTTGGGGTGTGATAAAAGGAAGCTAGACCGCGGGGTGTGGTCTGTAGTGTGGGAGTGAAGACAACTTCCTGAGCTTCTGGGAGAGAAGCATCCCTGAGCCAGGCCTGAGACATTGTGGCTGGAAGCTAAGTAGCGGCCCCTGAAGTAAGGGGAATAAGGAATGCTCTTTGTGGGCTATTGTGTTTCCTACATTTTGGGGCCAAATAAACCCGTGTGCTGTGACCAGTGGTGCCTGGATCCCGTGTCTTTGCCTCCCTGACGCCGCTACACCTCACAATATATACATGAGACATTGTATAGACACACAGTATGCAGAGATTACACACATTATACACACAGTATACACACATTACAGACAGTATGCAGACATTACACACAGTATAGACACATTACACACAGTATAGACACATTACACACAGTATAGACACATTACACACAGTATAGACACATTACACACAGTATAGACACATTACACACAGTATAGACACATTACACACAGTATAGGCACATTCCAGACAGTATACACACATTACACACAGTATAGACACATTACACACAGTATACAGAGATTACACACAGTATAGACACATTACACACAGTATACAGAGATTACACACAGTATAGACACATTACGCACAGTATACAGAGATTACACACAGTATACACACATTACACACAGTATACAGAGATTACACACAGTATACACACATTAGAAAGAGTATAGACACATTACAGACAGTATACACACATTACACACAGTATAGACACATTACACAAAGTATAGACACATTAGACACAGTATACAGAGATTACACACAGTATAGACACATTACACACAGTATAGACACATTACACAGTATACAGAGATTAAACACAGTATAGACACATTACAGAAAGTATAGACACATTACACATAGTATAGACACATTACACACAGTGTACAGAGATTACACATCGTATAGACACATTACACACAGTATAGACACATTACACACAGTATAGACACATTACACACAGTATAGACACATTACACACAGTATAGGAACATTCCAGACAGTATACACACATTACACACAGTATAGACACATTACACACAGTATAGACACATTACACACAGTATAGACACATTACACACAGTATACAGAGATTACACACAGTATACACACATTACACACAGTATACAGAGATTACACACAGTATACACACATTAGAAAGAGTATAGACACATTACAGACAGTATACACACATTACACACAGTATAGACACATTACACAAAGTATAGACACATTACACACAGTATAGACACATTACACAGTATACAGAGATTAAACACAGTATAGACACATTACAGACAGTATAGACACATTACACACAGTATAGACACATTACACACAGTATAGACACATTACACACAGTATAGACACATTACACACAGTGTACAGAGATTACACATCGTATAGACACATTACACACAGTATAGACACATTACACACAGTATACACACATTACACACAGTATACACACATTACACACAGTATACACACATTACAGACAGTATACAGACATTACACACAGTATAGACACATTACACACAGTATAGACACATTACACATAGTATAGACACATTACACACAGTATAGACACATTACACACAGTATAGACACATTACACACAGTATACAGAGATTACACACAGTATAGACACATTACACACAGTATACAGAGATTACACACAGTATACATACATTACAGACAGTATACATACATTACAGACAGTATACATACATTACAGACAGTATACAGACATTACACACAGTATAGACACATTACACACAGTATAGACACATTACACACAGTATAGAGACATTACAGAGAGTAGACACACATTACACACATTATAGAGACATTACGGAGAGTATACACACATTCCACACACATTGTATACATATAGTACATTGGTGCAGACACTGAGGAATCTGGGGATAGGGGCGGGACGGGCCGTGACGTCATCAATACAGTGCCCGGCTGTGGACGGGCTATGCGGGCTGGGGTTGCACTGTGTGCTCTGTAGTGGGAGCTGGGCTGTAATTGCGGGTCGCGCCGCGTGTGCGCGAGACGGCGGTCGGCGCTGGGCAGGAATTGCGGGGGAGCGGGAGGATGTGGTGGGGGAGCGGCGGGAGCGGGAGGATGTGGTGGGGGAGTGGGTGAGCGGCGGAAAGCGGGAGGATGTGGCGGATGAACGGCGGGCGGGTGTGTGGCGCCAGGATTTTTGCGCTTCCGGCCAGTGTCAGCGGCTCGCAATGGCGCATGCGCTATCTAGCGGCTCAGTGGCCGGAAGTGCAAAACTGGTGATTATGTATATAGATGGGCAGCAGCATGGGGGGGCAATATCCAGCACAGGGGGGCCATGTGTCATCACAGGGAGGGGGGTGCAGGTACATGTAATATGCACCGCTCCCCCAGTCCATACCTCGGCGCAGTTTCAGCACCGTGGTGATGGACAACTGCAGGTGCAGTGCATATGATGAGGCTAATGAGCGGGAGCACATGACCTCCCGCTGCCTCCTGTAGTCCGCAGCCAGCGTCCTCCAGCCCCCGGACACGCTCCAGAGCTGCCCCCACCCTTTCCTGCAGTATCTACCGTAGATTCGGATTAGAAGACGCACTCCCCACTTTCCCCCAAAATTTGGAGGAACAAAAGCGCATTTTATAATCCGACAAATACGGTATATTAACCCCTTCAACACCTGTCGATTTTTAGATTTTTGTTTTTTTCCTCCCCTTTTTAGAAAAGCCATAACTTTATTTTTACGTCAAAGTAGACATATTAGGGCTAGTTTTAGTGGGATAAGTTGTATTTTTTAATAACATTTTACCATGTAGTGTACTGAAAAATGGGAAAAAATTCCAAATGTAGTGAAATTACACACAGGTTGTATTTATATTTTAGGAGGTAAACAATTATTTTTTTTTAAATAGTTTTTATTGAGTTTTCACAACATATATCAAAGTAAATCAAACTATTTCAAGACTTTAAAGCCAATTTACGTTTCAAAACCATCATGAATTATATAAGTCAAAATAAAGACATTCTCGCAGCCCCCCCCACTCCCCCAACACTACCCCCCCTCACCATAAGACCAAAAGTTCAAATCCAGTCCATACATCTTCCACGACCTCTTCACTATACGTATTATACCTTCAGTATGCCTTTCCTCTCCCTTGTACTGTATGTCCCCTCAGAGAGTTCCCTTCCAGGCTTAAGACCAGTCTGCCCCATTTTATATCTCCCACTCTCCGTCCTACTCCCAATCTGTCCTTCACAGGCGTAATCTCTCAATCCTTGAGTCTCAATGGCCCTAGGGTGCCCCCAAGTCTTCCAAGCAGTACCATGACGTATTGCGGTATGGTTTCACCACTCGTTCAATGTCCTCACTAGGCAGTTGTGTGATAATAAATTTGCGCCAGCTCTTAAAAAAATTTCCTGTCCCCTTCTCCTTTTCTGCTATTGTTTGTTCCGTCCTCATCGCATGGGATAGACTCTGCACCACCTCCCTCATTGGTAATTGCCCTTCATCTATCCAGTGTCGTAGTATCACCTGTTTCATTATTAAGGCCGTGATGTGAAAGATAGGAACTCCATCCCTCCCCATCCCCGATCCTTCCAGGGCATGGAATAGCCAAGCAGCTGGTGTCATTAGTACTTCCACTCCAGTCACCCTCCTCACTAACTCCTGTACCATCTCCCACAGTTTTCGCGACTCCACACAGTCCCACATCCCGTGATACATGTCCGTCCCTTTGAGATTGCATTTTAGGCAGTTAGGAATCCTATCTGGATGAACTGCCGTAGGATTCAGATTAAAGCCCAGTATACACCTATGTATGATTCTTAAGTAGACATCTCTGCAACGTTCATTGATTATGTATTTCCGTAGTTCACGCCATCCTTTTCTGATTGTGTCTCCAATGCCCTCGTCTCGTAATTGTCTCTCCCACCCCCCCAAACTATTTTTACGGCCCAGGAGGAAGCAGCACTCCTCGTACCCTCGCATAGATCGTGGAGACCGAGACCACGTCCTCTCCCAGGGTCATTAGATCATCCCATGCATTACTGACATACTCCGCTTCCACTCCCTTCAGAGATTGCATGACATGATGCTTAACCTGTAGGTACTGTAGCCACTGGGATCCTGGCAAACCATATTTCTCCAGAAGTTCCTTCCCCCTAAGCCACCTGGTCTCCTGCGGATGCAACAGGTCTCCAGCTATCTGTATGCCTCCCTCCCGCCAGGCCACATATAGTTTGTTGCTCCTCCCTGGGGGAATTCCGGGTATGACCACAAATGTAGATATTTCGATGTTTTCCGCGGTAAGTGCATCTTTTTCCGCACTGCCTTCCACGAGGCTATGGTGTCCCAAAACACCACTGTGTTTTTAATAAGCTGTGGCATCTTTGTCCCCGAGGAGTGGAGCAAGGAAACCAAACTCCAAGGCCTACAAATGTCTGTTTCCAATTGGTAATCTGAGAACTTATCGTCCCTCTCATCCAGTCAAGCGTATGTCGTGTCAGGCAAGCAATGTTATAACCCCTTACATTCGGGAATCCCAGACCCCCCCTCCTCCTTTACAGTCATTAGTGTCTTCAGCCTGATCCATGCACTTCTATTCCTCCAGATGAATGCCGAGAACACTCTGTTGATCCTGTCTACCTCTTTATGGCGTAGCAGCAATGGTAAGGTCTGCAGGGGGTAAAGTAGTTTAGGAAAACTCACCATTTTAACCAGGTGACATCTCCCCAATAGGGACAGTGGCAGGTTCCCCCATCACTCCAACTCCTTCTGAATTTTATCTCCACCTTCCATAAAAGATTTATACAGTGCCTTTAGATGTGGCACCACCTGTTCCTTTAGTGACTTGTAAAATCCCCCACTATATCCGTCCGGTCCCGGGGCCTTATCTGAATTCAAATTTTGTATAGCCTCAAGGATCTCCGGCACCTCTATGTTGGCATTTAACCGCTGCAGACCCTCCTCAGAAAGTCTCGGCATCTCCACTGAATTGAGCCACTCCTCCCCTCCCCCGTCTTCTTCGGTAGGTCGTCCGTACAGTTTAGCGTAATACCCCCCCAATATTTTGATGATTTCCGTGGGGTCTGTCGTGGGTTGTCCCTCCGGTCCCCTCATTGTCGCTATTGGCGTCGTCATCCCTTTCTGTCTGGCCAGGTTCGCCAAGACCCTCCCCGCCTTATCCCCAAATCTGTACATTCTCGCCTCCCATTCCGCCCTTGTCGTGTCATCTTTTAATTTAGCCCAGTCCTCGAATTGACTCTTCTGTTTTATCCATATGTCTTTGTGATGTTGCGTTGGGTTGGTTTTAAAGTCCACATATGCTTTCCTGACTTCCCCACTTCTGGAATCTCTGCAATACCTGTTTTCTCCATTCGCCTTCCACGACAGCATTGGAGGATGTCGTCCACGCCCTATTGGGGGACAGGAACACAGAGAGGTTAAAAGCCCCTCCCCTTCCTCAGTACTCCAGTGTCTTCCTGTCCCCCTTGGGGCATGGAGAGGTTCCAGTGCTGTCAGGCCGGCAGAGGCAGCATTGGGGTGTACTTACAGCCGGGCCAGGGATGGACGTCGGGGGCGGCCTCCTCCTCCTTCTCGGGGCTCCCATGATGGGACCATCCAGCCTTCCTGCGTCCTACGGGGCAAAGCAGGTCTGTGTATTGCAGCGCCGGAGGCCTGTCCAGCTCTCCGGCGTCTCCCTCCTCCAGATGCGGTCCCTGGGGCATGCATCAGAGGTTCCTGGATGGCACTTCCTGTTTCGGGCGGGGCACTTCCTGTTTCGGTTGGTGGCTCCTGTACAGTGTGGGAGCAGCTCCAGGGAACCCAGCAGACCTATCGCGCGCTACTGCCCATGGCCGGTGACCAGGAGGAGGGAGGGAACAGGTGTTCCTCGTTGGGGGCACGGTACTTCTGGACAAGTACCCGCCGGAAGCTACACCCAGGTAAGGCTGATCTCTGAAACATGGAGGGTGATAGGCTTCCACCTCTGCTTCTGCAGAGCCCAGCGTTCCCCCAGCTCATGTAAGTGTTTCTGGGGGTGGTCACAAGAGTTATTTAGGCCCTGCACTCCCACTGGGACCCCCTTCTCTTCCCTTTTTTTCTATAGGGAGACAAGGGCTACCTGTGAAAGGGAGCAAAATCCCGTTTAGGACATGTGGCTGCGGCACGAACTTCCCTCTTCCTACAAAAAGGTGTCGGCCTTGACTGACAGTGTTGTCAGGATGGACTCCCCATCCCTGCTTGAGGAGCTCCAATCCATTAGGGAAGAGGTGCAGGCTTCTATCTCGGCACTGCCGGTTTTTGCTGCAGCTTCCAGGCCTTCCCCTCCGAAAGAGAGGAAGCTCCAAGATTGTGACTCTGTGGATCTCATGGAGGCTGGCCAGAGCTCAGCATCAGAGGACGGCGAGGATATTGCCTCTGTTGTCTCTGTCCAGACACGAGAATCTGGACACTACTATTTTTCCACAGAGTCCATGGGTGAATTGGTGGACACTGTCCACAGTACCATGGGAGTAGAGGTGGTGGAACCCCCTTCTTCGGTGCAGGACTAAATGTTCAGAGGCCTAAAGGCTAAGCAGCAGTTGGGCTTCCCTGTCCATGAGGTCATCCGGGTTCTCATCCGCCGGGAGTAGGAGTCTTCAAAACATCGGCTGCTCACCCCATCCGAGTGGACTGGAGGGTGATGACTTTGTCTGGGAGGTCCCGAAGGTGGACATCCATGTGGCCAAGGTAGCATATAAGTCCGCGCTGCCTTTTGAAGATTCCTCCCAGTTGAAGGACCCCCTCGATCGTAAGATGGAGAGTGTCCTCAAAAACTCCTGGGAGGCGGCAGCTATGTCTTTAAAGGTGAACTTTTTCTCTACATGTATGGGGCTGCTCGGGCAGCAACCATGTAGCAGTTAATCGCCTGCACCATGCCTCATACCTAGCCGTGGCTGTGGGTTCAATCCTAAGCTGTACATCAGCCAAGACACATGATGGCTGCAGGCTATCCCCCTGGCAGGCCCCGTGCTCTGGCGACTGTGGGCCACTAGCCATTGGGCGAGGCTTTTAACCAAGTCTCTCTTTAAGTGGAACCCAGCTGGAAGAATTCCTCCTGCAGGGTACGCCCAGGGAGGAGTTTTGGACTCCATTCCACTTCTGAGACGTGCTACAGGCTTCCTGACCGATGCCTCTGCTGAGTTGATCCGCATTGGCACCAGGTGCGCAGTGTTGGCTAACACAGCTCACAGGGCAGTGTGGCTTACTTTGTGAAATGGGTAGGTCACGTCTAAGCTCCAGCTGTGTGGCCTCCCCTTTCAAAGGTCTTTTTTCTTTGGTCCGGCATTGGATGACATCCTGGGAAAGGTGTCAGACCGGAAAATGTGTCTCCTGGAACAGAAGCCCTTTCGGAGGCAGTCCTTTCGGCCTGAGCACAGCCTACCCTCCCAGTCTAAAGGGAAGGGTAAGTCTGGTCGCTGGGCATTCCAGAAAGGGGCCAAGACCCGTAATATCTTGCTCCCCCAGCAGCGGCATCACCAGCCACCCCCTAAACAATGCCGCCTTCCCCATTGCGGGGCAGCTCCTGCGGTTTCTGCCACAGTGGCAAGCAGTCTCCTCGTGCCCCTGGATCCTCTTGACCATTTGGGAGGGTCCGCACTTGGAATTCGAAAGCCAGCCCCTCCGTGTCTTCGAGTCCCCTCGCTTCCTCAGGGGGACTCTCGCACATTTTTTCTTGTCGTGTCTGCGAGATTTGGATGTTGGATTCGGGTGTGGGGTCCCCGATTCCTCCTGGAGAGGAGGGCCAGGGGCGTTCCTCCAGGTTGGTTGTGGACATCCAGAACGCTTATTATCATGTCCCCATTGCCCGTCCCACAAGCGCTTTCTGTGTTTCGCGATCTCCGGGGCAGGCGGGACGGTCCATTATCGGTTTAATGTGCTGCCCTTTGGGTTTTCGTAGGCCCCAGAGTTTAACAAACTCTTGGGGGAAGTGATCACATTCATCCAAACCCAGGGGATATGTGTGCTTCCCTATTTACACGACATGTTGGTGGTTGCTCCTTCGGTAGTGGTTCTGCGCACCCTGGTCTCCAAACGTTGGAGATTCTTCAGTCCCTGGGGTGGGGGCCCAATCTTTGGGAATCGGAACGGGTGCCGGCAATCCGTCGTCAATTTTTGGGAGTCTTGCTGGCCTCCTCCAGACAGGCCTCGTTCCTTACTGCGGCACATCAGCTTCTGCGCTGCGTGCATCTGACCTGCTTCCGGGCAAGGAGGTCGCCCTCCTTGCGGGAAGCAATATCCCTGTTAGAGGCCATGTCGGCCTGCATTTAGTCGGTAGCATGGACTCAGGCTCCTTCCAGTCTGCTCCGGGAACACATACTGAGTTCCTGGGTCAGGCGTCAGGATTCCTTAAACTCGCGGGTCCGGATCCCGGGGTGGATGGTCACCTCGCTTTCCTGGATGAATCCCGGACACCTTCGGACGAGGGTGGCCTGGCTGCAGGCTCCTGTGACCTCCGTTCCCACTGCTGCCAGCAGTTCCGGTTGGGACGCGATGTTGGATCGCACACCGTTCCAGTGGATTCGGAGTCGCTCGGTCAGTCGCCAGTCTTCAAACTTCCGGGAACTTCTGGCAGTGGAAGAAGTGCTTCATGAGCAGCTCACGTTCTCCAGGGTCATCATGTCAAGATCCTGGCGGACAACGTGACTATGATTGCCTTCTTGCGGCACCAAGGCTGTACTCGAGGCTTACACTTGCAGGGGCTGGCAAGACTGATCTTTTCGTGGGCAGTACGCCATCTTCTCTCCTCCTCGGCAGTTCATCTGAAGGGAATGGCCAATGTACAGGCAGATTTCTTGAGCCGCACGGAGGTCCACCCAGGAGTATGGTGCCTCCATCCGGATGTATTTCGCTCTCTTACGGACAGGTGGGGTGTCCCTTCGATCGACCTGTTCGCTTCGGGCTCTAATACATAGGTGCCGCCCCTTTTTCTCCCTGGGGGGGGCTGGACTGGACGCCCTTGCCCATCCCTGGGCCTTCCGTTTGGTGTAGGCATTTCCTCCAATCCCGCTACTTCCCAAGGAGTTGCAAAAGATTCGGGCGGAGGGGGTGTCGACTATCCTGGTGGCTCCCCTGTGACTCGAACGGGCGTGGTACGACGCCATCCAAGACCTGGGCCTGGGGGGACTGATTAGGTTGCCCCACTGTCTCGACCTTCTGTCTCAGGGTTCTCTTTCACCCGAGCCTTCAGTGGCTCTATCTGGTGGCCTGGCTGTTGCGGCCGGGATCCTGAGGACCAAGGGTCTCTACCAGGCAGTGATCCGCACGTTTCGGCAGGGCAGGCTGCCTTTTTCGCACACGATATTTACGGGAGGGCTGGAATCTGTTCCTGTCCTGGTGTGCTCCTTCCATCCCGGCCATGCATCATCCAAATGTGGCCCAACTCTTGGGTTTTTGCAGCGTGGCTTTGTTTTGGGGCTTCGTCCGAGCACTCTAAGTCCAGGTGTCGGCACTTGGGGCAGTTTTGCCCAGGATCTTCCTTCCCATTGATGGCTCAAGTGGGCTTTTACTTCTGCTTGGGGGGCGGCGTCCCTGGTTCGGCCTTCTGTCCCTCCCTGGGATTTGAAGATTGTTCTCCATGGGTTTTCTCGAAGTCCCTTTGCACCCTTGTCGGCTGCATCCCTTACGTCTCTCTCACAAGGTGGCGTTTTTGGTGGCCTTCACTTCTGCTCCAGAGTTGGAGAACTGCAGGCACTCTCTGTCCGGGCTCCATGCCTCGTGGTGTCCGTTGTTCGCATTACACTTCGGTTGCATTCATCTTTTCTTCCAAAAGTTGTGTCGGCTTTCCATCGGTCCCAGGTTGTGGTTCTACCTTCCTTTGGTCAATATCCTGCTACTGCGGCTGAGGCCGTGTTTCACTCCTTCGATGTTCGTCGGACTGTCCTCCACTACCTTCGAGAGACTGCTTCCTGGAGGTTAGATCAGAACCTGTTTTGTTCAGCAATTTGGGAAATATACAGGGAAGAAGACTTCCTAGGCTACCATCGCTTCCTGGATCACGAAGGTGATCTGTGAGGCCTACGTTGCTCCGGTCCTTGCTCCTCCGGAGGGGTTGAAGGTTCCTTCAACTCGGGCTGCTTCTACGTCCTGGGTGGAGCAGGCTGGAGCTTAATCAGAGCTGATTTGTAGGACGGCTATGTGGTAGTCTGTCCTCACTTTTTCTCGCCACTATAGGTTAGATCTGTCCTTCAGTCGGGATCTGTCCTTTGGTAGGAAAGTCCTACAGGCAATAGTCCCACCCTGAGGAGTATCGGTGGTATTCCTCCAATGCTGTCGTGGAAGGCGAATGGAGAAAACTGAATTAGTCCTTACCGGTAATTCCTTTTCTTGGAGCCTTCCACGACAGCATCAGTTCCCCCCCTTGTTGGTGTTTGATTCCGGTTTGTATCAGGTAATCCATGGCTAAGGGTGATCTTGGTAAACACTGGAGAATTGAGGAAGGGGAGGGGCTTTTAACCTCTCTGTGTTCCTATCCCCCAATAGGGCGTGGACGACATCCTCCAATGCTGTCGTGGAAGGCTCCAAGAAAAGGAATTACCGGTAAGGACTAATTCAGTTTTTTTTTTGTCACTGTATACGCCATTATTTTCCCCCTAAGCACTACTTTAGCTGTCTCCCAAAATAGGAGTGGGTCCTCCACATGTACCCCATTCGTCTCCATAAAGTCTAGCCACCAGTCCCTTAGCAAGTATTGAAAGTGCTAGTCTTTATTCAAGTAAGGGCTGCTTTACACACACCAACTTCTGTATCCAACTTCTGAACAGATCTCTGGTTGCAGTGAAATCATGGACACATTGTTACATTTGTACACAGCCACAAAATGTGTCCATGATTTCACTGCAACCAGAGATCTGTTCAGAAGTTGGTCACAGAAGTTGGTGTGTGTAAAGCGGCCCTAAGAAGGATATCTCCACACATAGTCCGGTCCCCTAGGGTATTTGTCGTCCACTAACAAGGATATCAGGCTATGGTCTGACACCACCATCGGCAATATGTCCGCCTCTTTCACCCTATGCGTCAACTGACCACTCAGGAGGAACATATCAATTCTAGACCATGTGGAGTGTGGGTGTGAGAAGTGACTGTATTCCCTCCCTTCTGGATTGTGCAATCTCCAGATGTCCAGCATCCCCACCCCCTCCGCCAGAGTCTGCAACATTGTTTTTGTCTGTGGGAATGTTTGTCTGGACGGTCCCCCCAATTGTCTATCCTCTTCCACTGTCATGACTGTGTTGAAGTCCCCTCCCACAATTAGATTGTGTTGGTTGGACTGTAGGAGCGTGCTTTGCAGGGAGTCAAAGAAGTTCTGTTGTTCCACGTTAGGAGCGTAAACATTATGTATTTGGTAAATCTCTCCCCCCGCCTCAATGGTCAATGTCATGTGGCGACCTTCTTCGTCATGTTCCACTGAGATCACCCTATGGGAAAACAAACAATCTGTGTATCAGGATCATGACTCCCGACTTCCTACCAATCGCCCCTGATCCATACACCGCCCCCACCCACAATCTATGCATTCTAAACAATTCATCCTATAGCAGCGGCACAGAGAGAACCGGGACATGTCTATGGTCTCCTGGACCAAAATGACACCCTAGTCACTGAAACGCGGGAAATATTGGGAGTGTTCAGGGACTTTTATGAAGACTTGTATACCTCCAAAGTAAGGATTGCTGACCGGGATATAGATCAATTTTTACAGGGAGCCCAATTACCCAAGCTGAGTGAAGAGGAAAGTAATAGTTTGGAGGGTCCCCTGACCATAGAGGAAATGGAAGAGGCCTTGTCGTCAATGGCAAATAACAAAGCCCCGGGGGCGGATGGGTTCCCAACAGAGGTTTATAAACACCTTAGAGAGACACTACTACCAAAATTGAAAGACGTGTTCTCAGCGGCTCTGGAAAAGGGTGAGTTGCCAGCATCAATGCGAGAAGCTACTGTGGTGGTTCTGCCAAAGCCAGATAAGGACTGGACACGACCAGATTCGTATAGACCCATCTCACTACTCCCGGCAGATGTAAAAATACTAGCCAAAGTGTTGTCTACCCGGTTGAGCCGGGTGGTGTCTGGTGTGATCCATCCGGATCAGTCGGGTTTTATGCCGGATAGGTCAACGGCCATTAACCTGAGACGTCTATTTTTTAATATGCAGATGACTGCCGATAATACTGGACACAGGGTGGTGGTCTCTTTGGACACACGGAAGGCCTTTGATAGTGTGGAGTGGAACTATCTCTGGCGAGTTCTCCAATTGATGGGAATAGGTCCGGTTTTTATGGCATGGCTGAAATTATTATACAAACACCCAGTGGCTAGACTGAGAGTTAATGGGGAACGTTCAGATATATTCAACATGTACAGGGGAACGAGGCAAGGTTGTCCCCTTTCTCCGCTGCTGTTCGCCATGGCCATAGAGCCGTTAGCTGCTGTGCTGAGGCGGTCGGGGGCGGTGAAGGGGTTCCGATATGGTGTGGTGGAAGAAAAGGTGGCGTTATACGCTGATGATATTCTCTTGTTTTTACAAGACCCTCAAGAGTCATTGCAGGGTGCGATAGATATAATTAATAGATTTGGTTTACTATCTGGGTTGCAAATTAACTGGGACAAATCTCACATCCTGGGAGTCGATGCCCTAGATGGCTCAGATGTTGAGCAGGTAGAACGTACGCAACTCAGACTAGTAAGGGAATTCAAATATCTTGGTATCAACATAGCACTACCAGTGAGAGACTATTTGCAATTAAACATAAACCCGATACTTGGGAAATTAAAGGATAAAGCGTCTGCGTGGAGTAAAATGCACCTCTCGGTGGTGGGACGTACCAACTTACTTAAAATGGTACTCATGCCCAAATTGTTATATGCACTACATAATTCCTCGGTGTGGATTCCTCAGCCGATATTCCAACGTGTCAATGCTATCTTTAGAGATTTGGTGTGGGGTGGGGGACAGCCAAGGATCAAACTGGAGACTCTTCAAAGGCCAAAGGAGGAGGGAGGTTTGGCATTACCAAATTCATGGATATATTTTTTAGCGGCACAGTCCCAACATATTAGAGGGTGGGCACAAAGGGCAATAAAGGGAACTCTTCAGGAAGTCTTGGAGCGGCATCTTAAAACACGCCCTTTGGTAACAGGTTTAGAGTCAGGGCTGTTTAGATGGATGGGTAAAAAATACCCGACATGTGAATTAGTTTATAAAGTATGGATGAGAGTGAAGAAGGTTAGAGGATTGACGGGTCTGACAATGTACACTCCGATATGGGATAACGAACATCTAGGCGAATTCTATAGGATGGGTGACCTAAAAGACTGGAAGACAAAGGGAGTGCAGTTTGTCTATCAATTGATGAATGATCAAGCTCTCAAAACCCTAGCAATGCTGAAGGAGGAATTTCACTTGTCAGACAAACACGGTTACCAGTATATGCAGGTTAAACACGCATTCCCTTCAGCAGAGGAAAAAGGGAACCATGGTTATCCAGAAAGATATTATCCTCGACTACATCTGCAAGGAGGGGCGTACTAAAGGGGTTATATCTGAGATCTATGCCGCTCTGCTTCACACTTTTTCGCTGAAATACCCTGTTGCGGCGAAGGAAAGATGGGAGGCAGACGTTGGTAATATAGAGGATGACAAATGGGAGTCCATCTTAGAGTATATTCCCAAATTATCATTAAATGAACCGGCTAGAATGTCCCAACGATTTCTTGTACATAGGGCATACAGATCACCTGAATTCTTGTATAAAATAGGGGTGCGGGAGACCTCGGAATGTACAAGATGTAGAGCTGAAGCTGCTGGTATCCTACACGTCATGTGGGGGTGTCCGCATATTTTGGGTTTCTGGTCTGAGGTGGCTGCCCTCATTGGGAATCGCTATCATTGTGTAATCCCTAGAGAGGTGGTCTGCCTGTTGGGATATGTGGAAGAGGTGGTGGGCACTGATATTGCGAAACTAGCAGTTGCCAGACTCTTGTATGCCGCTAGAAAAGTCATAGCTAGATATTGGGTACGAATGGAGCCTCCTACTAAACAGGAATATCTACGTCAAGTAGACTATGTGGTGCGGATGGAGGAAAAAATGTACCATAAACGTAAAAATGCTAAATTATGTGATAACTTGTGGGCAGCGCGGAAGGTGTGAGGGCTGAGATTGGAAAGGATGTTTCGGCAAAGATGGGTCTAAGGGTGTGTAAAGGGTTATTGATTATATCTTACATATATTGCTCAGAAATAAAAAATGTTGCTGTCTGTAAAGGGGGGCGGGTGGTGAGGGAAAGGGATTTCTTTATACTATCAAAAATGGACAATTGCGGTTTTACAGTTGTATGTTCTTAAATTTCTTACATATGAATAATATTTTTTTTTATTCAAAAAAGGAAGGGAGGAAGGGGGTTGGGGGGGGGGGGGAGAGTTTGGGACCGGGACCTGATATATATGGAAAATGTGTATGTTTTGTATGAATAATTTGTTATTTGTGCTTTTTCATTAATAAAATATATCTGATTTAAATAAAAAAAAAAACAAAAAAAAAACAATTCATCCTGCCTCAGGTGGGTCTCTTGCAGCAAGACGATGTCTCCTCCCAGTTTTTTTTTTAAGTGTTTCAGAATCATTGATCTTTTACCTGGAGATCTGAGGCCCTTGATATTCCACGATATCAATATAACCATTTTCAATCGCTTGTGAACCCAACATGCCGGTTTGGAATCGTGGCTCTCTGAGCGTATGGAAGTCAGCTCTCGTCTCTGGTCTTCTCGAATCGCTCCCTCCCCCTCCCTCATGCTTCCTGAAAATGCACCATATCATCTTAACATCTATCATCCTTCCCTGTAATAAAAAAACCCTCAACATTACCCTCCTCCCCCCTGCCTTAACCATAGGCAATACAAACTTCGAGGCAGTGTCTCCTCTCTTAGAGATCCCCCTCCACTCCCATCCCTCCACCCAACCAACCATTATAAACTCCCTTCATTCTGATGAGAATCATAGATAAGTTTCCCTTTCCCCACTCCCCCCCACGGCCGATTGGGTGACCATATAACCCGTGGTATCCTTCAAATAAAATAATACAAATAATGCAGATGTTAATTCCCAAACCCATTGTGAGTTGCTCGCCGCACCATGAGGAATATCATATGCAGTAAGAGTTGTCCTCAGTCTAGAGCAGAGGTCCCAACTCCAGGCCTCAAGGCCCACCAACAGTGCAGGTTTTCAGGATCTCCTTAGTATTGCACAGGGCTTGGAATCATTACCTGTGCAGATGATCACATTAGCACCTGTGCAATACTATTGAAATCCTGAAAACCTGCACTGTTGGTGGGCCTTGAGGCCTGGAGTTGGGGACCTCTGGTCTAGAGGATGGGAGAATAGAGAAAAAAGAAAAAGAAAAAAACACGAGTTTTATATATTAAATTCCCTGAGTATGCAGTTCCAACAAACTGGGACCGGGGTGCAAAAACAGAGGGGTCAACCTTCCAAGAGGTGTCGCCCCAGTGGCGCTCTAGGGCACGTCCGATCCTCCAAAAATGTCTCAAGTGCGTGACATCGCTTCAGTTCCGCCACTGCCCTTCTCACCTTGGCCTCCCCGCTCCCCCCGGCTCCCTCACCTTCAATTCCAAAGCGTCTTCATTAGACTGTGCAGGCACTTCTAGTCTTGAAATGGAGCTCTCCCCGGTCTTCTCCTCGACGTACTTCCCCTTCTCGTGGCTCTCTGGTCTTTTGGAGAGGACTCCCTCTGCTCCCGCCGTGTAGTAGTCGACGTGGACTCCAACATCTGCCTCTCCATGTTATCTCCGTCCCTGTTGTCTCTTCCTCCCGTGTTGTTTTCTCCGTCTCTTTTCCTGGCTGGTGATGTTCTGGAGCTTGATGTGAAGAACCTCAAAGCTTCGGTCGCATCCTGATAGAATTTTGTTGCGCCATCTCGTTCTGACACTTTCAATGTCGCCGGGTAAAGAAGCTGAAATGGTATTCGGCGCTCAAATAAAATGTTGCAAACTTCATTAAAGTTTTTCCGTTTCCTCGCGACTATCGCCGAATAGTCATTGAACAATATTATTTTGTAGTTCCTCACCAACAATGGCTGCCGTCTACGTTTGAAGGTCAGCCTCTCTTTCTCCTTATAATCCAGATATCTGGCTATTGCCTGTCGTGGGCCCTTGTCTTGGTTTCCCCTAGTATTTTGAGGCATGGCCCCCAGCCGGTGAGCTCTTTCCACTTTATAAGTTAACATTGAGTCCCAAGGCGTCCGGGATTTCCTTCTCAAAGATGACATCCAATTGGGACGCGGCTATGCTTTCTGGTAGACCAACCGCCCGGAGATTATTACGGTGGGACCTATTTTCAAGGTCGTCCAACTTCTCCTCCGCCCATTGAGATTTTTTAATAACTGCCAACATGTCTCTCTCCAGCCTCAGTATCTTATCCTCCGCATCCGATAGACGTTGCTCCGCTTCCTGCAGCCTAGTGTCGTGTTGGGCCACAATAGTTTGAAGCTCTGCCACCGAGTCTTTTATGGCTGCTCTCACTGTAGACTGTAGGCTGTCAGTCAGGTGTGCTTTTAGTTCCCTGACCATTGCAGTGTAGTTATGGGGTCCCTCACGGTCTTGTCTGCTTCCTTCAGTGCTCCCTGGTGTATTGCATACCATGTCATCCTCCTCCTCTCTTGTATAAACTTCTCTGCTCCATTCCCTGTCGCCCCTCTCCTCCTCCCTGCTGGTGCTTGCATGCTGCTTTGTGCTGGGCTGCTGCTGTTTCTCCTTCCTCCTATTTCCTCCCATGTTTCCCGCCATTTTGGGTCTTGGGGCTGAGCTGACTGTCGGTCGGTGCAGGGTACTCCCGGCTCGTGCTGCGGAGCCACCGGTACATCCAGGGACTCCTATCTACAAACTCCATCTGGTGCCCACTCCAGCAGGTGTCAGGTGGGTGTTGGTATGTTTTGGGGCACCTGGCTGCTCCCACCCTCCGCCGCAAGAAAACTGCTCCCCTCTCACCCTGCACCGTTACAGTCTCTCTCCGAGTCCCAGACTGAGCCTCCTCCGTCAGTGACAGTTTCCCCGGCGTCGTGCACGTGACCGCGTTCCACTCGCGCGCCCGCCGGCAGCCTGCATGTGTCACCCGACTTCAGCTCCTCCATCTTTGCCGTGCCTAATCGCCCAGCCTGTGTGCCCCGAACCCTCCGGTGACTGTCCTATGCCGGTTACAGGTCTGTGGCGGCTTTAATTGCGCATCTTTTGGCCGTAGGTCCCGGAGCTCTCCTCCGTGACTACTCCATCAGAGGCCGGAACCGGAAGTGTAAACAACTATTTTTAAGGTATAAGAATTATGGGTTACCAACTTTTAATTCTATTAAAAGAGTTACTTTATTAACAAACTTGCAATAAAAAGGTCAAAGACCCACATAGAGAAGACATAACCAACACAAACAAATTTGAATCAGAGAAGAGCGGCGTGTGATGAAGGGGAAGCTAGTTTTCCCTAATCTGTTTTCCACCTACCTAGCAATGAGGATTTTCACCCTACAGTATTTGTTGCCTCCATACCACTCGGCTATCCCTCATTTAACCCTGCTTAACCTGATAGGGAAAAAAAAGGGAGGAACGCTCCTGATACCACTTAACTCAAGGGTTAGACAGTTGTGGTGTTTCAGGAGATATCACACACTTTCTCTTTCAACAATTCAAGATGGATGCAGTAGATTCTCCAATCTTAACGCGTTTAGTCCAACTTATGTTGTCCGACTCATCAGAAGGTGGAGAGATGGATATTTACTTGCCAATAAGATCAAAAACAAAGACAAATAAGTCCTCAGCTTATGGTTTAATAACTATCGCATTACTTGGGTCAACAAATTACAAGATCCAATCAAAAAAACAGAGATGTTCTTTCCGTTTTATCCATAAACCTCCATGGAAAGTATTGGGAAGCAAAGGGTGACCTGGGCATATTGGATATATCTAGAGGGTTGAGAATGCGCAATAGAGTCTTATCTCTTAGACAGATTTAGATTAACAATCTTAGAATTGCTCACCTGGTATGGTTGTGTAGCACACAACCAGCTAGATCGCTCAGAAAATGCAGCTGCTGCTGGGACTGCACTTCCACAGGTTACTGCGGTTTTCAAAACAAATCTTCTGGACAAAGTACCTTAAAGTCGCGTGCTGCCAGGGAGATGTTGAAACACCAAAGACACGCGATGTCTGGGTACGGTGATAGCTGGTTTATTTTCCGACGTGTTTCAGAGCCACATACCGAGCTTCTTCCATCAATGCCAAAAACAACAACCAATACTGCCGATATACATTATATAGCAGGATCAACTAATCCAAAAAACTAGAGATACACTAAAAAGCAAAATGACTATTTCTAAAAAAGTCCCCTAATGTCATTTTACTTTTTAGTATTTCTCTAGTTTTTTGGATTAGTTGATCCTGCTATATAATGTCATTACCCGTGAAGGTCACATTTAAATATGTGGATATATCTTTTACTGATTTTTCTATCCCCATTTTAGTCATATATATATGTCTACAACTTAATTGTTCCTTGGCTCCCCCCCCCTTTTTCTATACTCGCGTTGGGTCTATTTTACATTATTCCCTCTTTCCTCTATTCCTTCATCCTTTTTCTTATTCATTCTTCCATTATCCTCTTTATTTTTCCTTTTAAACCCCCACTTTATATTAAACATTGAGATAGACAATCTAAGGTACTAACCTGCCTTTTTTGCCCCTTAACTATAAATTGGCGTTTCTTTGGGAAAAGACTCAATGCTAATCATTTGCATCGAGACTTTCCTATAAATGCGTTGCTATATAGATTGAGCAGTGAACGAGCATCCCAGTTTTACATCTTGTGCATGCGCGTTTCGCCTGCGTTCCACTGCAGGTTTAGCGGTGGAATGCAGACGTCATTTCTGGGCGACGTCGCCTCTGCGATGTCACTACCCAGAATTGAATGATTAGCTGATGCTGAGCACCTGCATCAGGCTAATTAGGAGCCAGGTAACGTTTAAAAAGGCCCCACTACTTGGCACAGACGCACACCACGCTGATATGGTGGCAAATTACTGAGGTATGAACTCTAATTGTATGTCTATGTCAGTTCCATATTGGAACTGTTCTGGGGGATTTTTCTGTTATTTAGGACAGCTCATGTTTGTCATTAGGACAGAGAGTGTTTCTAGTCTAGGTATCCATATTGAATCTTTGGCTGGCACAATGAAGGTTATTTACCTTTTAACAGAGGGCCCTTATCTAGCCCAGGTTCCTATGTTGATTCTCTGGCTGGTCCAATAGGAGATGTTGATATCATTAACCCTTATGTAACCGTTATTTGGGCCCCATTGACTATATTACCTCTATCCTTGATAAATATAAAACTCAGTCCTATAGGCCATTATGTTTATTGGAGGTCTAAATGAGGTTATATAGATTTTATAAGTTTTCCATGTCTACATACTTTTCTTGTTTTCTTGTCACCTCCTCACTAAGGGTTATTTTTTCATCCTTTACCATAGACTTTTTAATGAGGTCCATCTCACTGTACTAACATCAGTATATTTTGAGATTGTTCATACGCTGGTGAAAAGGAAGAGATGAAAAAAGATCTCTTTTGGTCTATAAACAGATTATTTTGACAGGGTCATCTCCTGTATCCTGTGATTCTAACCCTCAACCCATAATATATAATAGATAGATAGATAGATATAGATAGATATAGATAGATAGATATAGTTCAAGTGTATTAGTGAAAATGTAATTCCCTGAATACCATATTTTCCTGTGGTCACTTTGCCTTTCATGATTTGATCGTTGGTAAGAACTTTTCAGTTGAAAATGGGATCCTTTTGGGGCAATAATTGTACATTTTTAGACATAAACCCGCTATACTATTTTTTCCAGTCTTCTGCACCCACCATTTTTGAAAAATGTAAAATTTGATTGGTCTTGGGTATGATCCTTGGTGGTCTGCGCATTTTACACCCGGGGATCATTTGCACTCTGAAATGGTAATATCATCTAATTGCTCTCTAATATTGCCCATGTTTTCACCACCATCACCTTTGCTTCCCAATACTTCCATGGAGGTTTATGGATAACACACCACTATATAAAAAACAGAAACATCTATTTTTTTGATGGTATCTTGTAATTTGTTGACCCAAGTAATGTGATAGTTATTAAACCATAAGCTAAGGACTTATTTGTCTTTGTTCGTTTTTGATCTTCTAGGCAAGTCAGTATCCATCTCTCCGCCTTCTGATAAGTCCGACAACATAAGGTTGGACGAAACGCATTAAGATTGGAGAATCTACTGCATCCATCTTGAATTGTTGAAAGAGAAAGCATGTGATATCTCCTGAAACACCACAACTGTCTAACCCTTGAGTTTAGTGGTATCAGGAGCATTCCTCCCTTTTTTTTTTCCCTATCAGGTTAAGCAGGATTAAATGAGGGATAGCCGACGTGGTATGGAGGCACCAAATACCGTAGGGTGAAAATCCCCCATTGCTAGGTAGGTGGAAAACAGATTAGGGAAAATTAGCATCCCCTTAATCACACACCGCTCTTCTCTGATTCAAATTTGTTTGTGTTGGCTATGTCTTCTCTATGTGGTTATTTGACCTTTTACTGAAAATTTAATAAAATAACTCTTAACAAAATTAAAAGTTGGTAACCCATAATTCTCATACCGTACCTCAAATGTAGTGAAATTGCAAAAAAAAAAAAAGTGCAATTACGGTACGATTGTTTTTTGTATACGCCATGTTCACTAAACGGTAAAACTGTCAGTATGATGCTTCAAAAGTCACTGTGAGTTCATAGATACCAAAGGTGTACTTTACTTTTATCTAAGTGGTGAAAAAGAATGTATACATTTTTAAAAGAATTGCACTTTTGGCATAATTTCTGCGACCCGTAGACTTCTAATATTCCCGGATCTGGGGCTGTGTGATGGCTTAATTTTTACGTCTTGAGCTGACATTACTAATGATACCAATTTTGGGTAGAAGTGATATTTTGATCACCTGTTATTGCATTTTATTGCAATGTTGTGGCGACTAAAAAAACTTTTTTTTAGTGGTTTTATTTTCAATGGGGCAAAAGAGGGGTGTGTTTTTAATGTTCATTTTTTTTAGATTTTGAAAAATTATTTGACTATTACTTTATTTTACTTGTCCTCTTAGGGTATGCGCCCACAGGACGTTTTTCCAGCGGTTTCCGACTGCAGTTTGTCCTTTGTTTTAGGTAAATTTATGTTAATTTGTCCCTGTGGTTGGGCTTCCCTGCAAAAACCAATGTGTTTCACAGAAACACTGTGCTCACACATTGGTTTTGCATGTGTCAAGAAGTGTCAAATCCCTCCCGTTTTGCTGCGGATGGGAAAGAATAATCATGTTCTACTTTTCCTGCGTTTTTGCTGCAGTCAATGGCAAAAACGCTCGACCGGTTTTGCTGCATTCAGTACTGCTTGAAAAACATCCTGTGGGCACATATCCTTAGTGTGCCTCAACACTGCACAATCTGATCACTTTTTCTGTTCAAAGCTGTGCTTCTCAGAGCCACTGATCAGCCATCAATTACAGGAAGTGATTCACAACAGCATCTGAGGTCCTCACAAGCACTGCATCAAGGCCCCATGATGGCATCACAGGGCCACTGATAAATAGCGCAATCCCCGCCACAGTGCTTTAGATCGTGCTGTCAGTGATTGACAGCACAATTCAAGTGGTTAACAGTGCAGATCTCTGATCCACTCTGTCCTATTAGTTGCACATGTCAGCCGATGAAATCAACTGACATGTGCAGAAAATGTTGTGAGCTCATATCAAAGGGAGGCACCCTTAGATATACCGTTATGTCCAAGGTTGTAAAGGGGCTAACATACTTTAGTATTGGCCTAAAACAGATGTCGTTAACCAACACCAATTGCCGGGGAGTTTGCTTGGTGGCTACTCCATTTTACCTAAAGACTATTTCAAAATTTTATTTAAATCCACAACTGATACTTATTCAGAAACAATATTTTTAGGAAAACTCTTAACATGTAATCATTTAGTAGCCTAAACATAGAACAAGGTGTTCTTCATAGAAGTCAATCCACTTGGCTGGCGCTCATTGTAGGGTGCTGCATTGTTAATTTATTCATGACACTGTGGGCAATGACCCAGACAATATATACTATGACTGAGCAAAACAAATGCAGATGGTTGATTGACAGATGGCAAGTAGTTAAGTAGAATGGATTACACAGAAATTGGCAATACAACGTTACTGTCATCTGTACAGATATCATCAACATAGGTCAACAGAGGGAGTTGTGTATATATTCAGATTACGTCTGTGAGCTCTAATATCTACACAATAAGCTGGCACTGAAGCTTAGGTTTATGGAAAAATACATTTGGCTGATCTTGTAATGCACAAAATTAAATCTAATTTTTAAAGGGGAACTACCATCTCATAAATGTATGTCATAGCAACAAGATGGACCATATGGTATATATGATACAAACAAAAAGAATAGCCAACTTTGGCATCCTCACTTGTCAAACTCACCAAAAATGGTCGCTTTTTTTACCCCTTGCATCTAGCAGGTGGCTGCAGATTCCCTCAGGAGGTAGCACATGCGTCTAGACACCGGTACACAGACCCCTGCAACCTATAACATGGGGGCGGTTTGTAGCAACCAGCGACCATCCATGTATGCAGGGAGAGGCTGGTGGTGAATGCAGACACATGGACACCATTAGGCCCCTGCCACACTCAGGTGTTACATAGTGTCTGAGCAGCCTATTGGTGACGCCTCCTATTAGAGCGGGCGGGCTGCTCAGCACTGAAATATGCATCACAGTGACAGACGCCCCCTAGAGGAAAACAACCTCAACTGCAAAAGATAAAAAGATGCAGGTTGACACTAAAGATAATGTTGTAAGGTGTCAGTTGGTATTATGGCGCCAGAATATCGTAAGCTCGTGACCCACCGTCAAGGGCCCTTACACTCACGAGTACCTAGCCACATGTATAACACATGTATAATTTAGCTTTAAACAAAAATAACCGAATAGGTACTAAATATCAAATATCAAATTGTTTAAAGCTAAATTATACATGTGTTATACATGTGGCTAGGTACTCGTGAGTGTAAGGGCCCTTGACGGTGGGTCACGAGCTTACGATATTCTGGCGCCATAATACCAACTGACACCTTACAACATTATCTTTAGTGTCAACCTGCATCTTTTTATCTTTTGCAGTTGAGGTTGTTTTCCTCTAGGGGGCGTCTGTCACTGTGATGCATATTTCAGTGTTGAGCAGCCCGCCCGCTCTAATAGGAGGCGTCACCAATAGGCTGCTCAGACACTATGTAACACCTGAGTGTGGCAGGGGCCTAATGGTGTCCATGTGTCTGCATTCACCACCAGCCTCTCCCTGCATACATGGATGGTCGCTGGTTGCTACAAACCGCCCCCATGTTATAGGTTGCAGGGGTCTGTGTACCGGTGTCTAGACGCATGTGCTACCTCCTGGGGGAATCTGCAGCCACCTGCTAGATGCAAGGGGTAAAAAAAGCGACCATTTTTGGTGAGTTTTTTCTATTTGATATTTAGTACCTATTCGGTTATTTTTGTTTAAAGCATCCTCACTTGTCCCAAGAAGTGCACCACCTCATGCCACCAGGAATCCAGAATTGGGTGCATGTGTATATTTCTCTGCATTCACTCCTATAGGTGTTCCAGCAATAGCTGAAGTATGGGGAATAGCTAATCTTGCAGAGAGCATTGTCTGCCAGCTGAGAAGACTTAGCCGCAATGCTCCTCTGGGAAATATGCAAATTTTCACTTCAGTGAGGAAGTATATTAAAAGGCTTGTTAAAGAATCAATTATGACTTTTACAAAATACACAAAAGGTTTGCGCCAAACTGCTTTCATTAAATTGTGGGATCGGTGAATGATCCCCTCTGCTCACCTTCTATTGTTGTGCCTGTCCGCACAACTGGAGTAAGAGTTTAATCTGTCTCCCAGCTGGGCTCTCCTAGTTGGGCTCCAAGCAGCGAGGTGATAAGTGCACGTATTTCCCGTGTGTCCCGATGCACGTGACAGCTCGGGGGGAGTGATGGTGTGACGTCTGCCAGGTCCTGTATTCCTAAGCTGCTCTGTATCACGCTTCCCAGCAGGGAAGAAATTTGCAGCTCCAGATAAAACGAGTGATATTGTTTTTAAACATTACATTTTTATTGAAAGGAAAATTTTTTTTTGCATAAATTGAGCAACAAACATACATAACAGTAGTGGTTCTCTGTCGGAATCATATCCGGGAGAACAGTCAGAAAGACAATATAAAATAAACGAGTGATATTGTAAGCGCTAAGGTACATTAACAGGACACGGCTCACATAAGTATTACCTTTCAGCTTTAATGATTCAGCAATGGATCCCTTTAGCCAAAACGCGTTTCAGCGCCAATTGCGCCTTTTTCAAGTGATTCACTTGAAAAAGGCGCAATTGGCGCTGAAACGCGTTGTGGCTAAAGGGATCCATTGCTGAATCATTAAAGCTGAAAGGTAATACTTATGTGAGCCGTGTCCTGTTAATGTACCTTAGCGCTTACAATATCACTCGTTTTATCTGGAGCTGCAAATTATGACTTTTAGGATTGCTACCTTTATTAGGTGGCATTAGAGTTTGTCAACTTCCTCACTGAAGTGACAATTTGTAATAGCTGAACAAAAGTAAATCCCTGTAGTTGCAGTATAAATGAATCAAGGTTCAACATTATGGGTAGTAAGGAAATAATTGTTTTCCCTTTTTTTTTGTGCTTAGGCTGGTTTCACACTACGATTTTGTTAAATCTGATGCTGTCTGATAAAAATCGGACAGCATCGGATTCGATTTAGCCCCCATGTTCTCCAATGGGGATCATATCGGATTGAATGTGCACTTAATGGCATCCGATCCGATTCTGTCCGATTTTTTTCAGGAGCCAAAATCGGAGACTGCTTCGATTTTGGTATCCGATTCAAAAATCGGATCGCATCGGATCCGATTAAAATAACATGGGAGTCTATGGGGGATCGGATGGAAAATCGGATCAGATTTTCTGTATTGAGCATGCTCAGTACCCTAGACCACTCCCAAAACCTCCCACAGCCCTCCCCCAGCCATTTAAATTGGATCCGATAAAAAATCGGATGGCATCCGATTTTGAGCATCCGATGCTGTCCGATTTTCATCGGACAGCATCGGATTTAACAAAATCTTAATGTGAAAGTAGCCTTAGTGTTGCTTAAAAAGCCATTCCTGCGTAGCTTTGAACTGCAGTTAGGCATCACGGCAGCTATTAGGCACAACAGTGTGTAATTTGTGTAGTATATAACGTTTTCAGAATACCTAACAGGGTGAATGCTTCTTCGGGAATATCAGGCAGCTACCTAGAGTTGTACTTCGAAATGTTTCCCACCAAATATTTTAACCATGCTATTCTACATTGTTTGCTGCCAGACAACCCAGTGTTCGTTACGCTGCATGGCTAAACACAGAGAAGACTCATAAGTGGACTTTAAAAGAAGCCTTTTGAGGGTGAACATCTTCTAGCTATACACTTACATTGGCACCATGTTTCCAATCTGTTTTTTTTTATCTTTCTTTTAATGGTCTTTTTATTGAAGATTTAAGTCATAATCAAACAATCAACATTTTTCGTCCCCTAACATAGGGAAAAAGGCATAACAGTAGATACAGATAAAACATTCAATAGAAATGTAATAGAACATTTTTGTAAATACTCTGCATTCATAGCAGAAGTGTAAAAGTAAAAAAGAGTCAACAGGGGGGGGGAACAGAGGGAAAAATAGGGGTGGATGGGAAGGAGGTGGGGGGGGGTGGGTGTATATGCAAGAGAGAACCCGATATTTTCCTCACTCGGAGGTATGCAACAACAGAAATTCAGGAGTCGAACGATACCACATCCAGAGCGTCCAAGTTTTCTCAAAGGTCTCTTGTGAACCAAATGAAAGAGCTGCCAGTTCAGCTGCACGATACACCATGTCTACTTCTCGTATTATTTGTGGTTTCGTCGGGGTCTTATCAGATTTCCATAGGGCAGAGACAAGGAGTCTACAAACGGCTATGATATTAGAAGCTAATTTGGATACAAACAGGTCTTTTGGCCATATGTAAAAATTAAGAAGGGAAGTAAGAGGCGTGAGAGTTGTGTCCCTCTGTAGAACATCCGTGAGTAATGTTGATACCATTGACCAGAATACTTGGATAAGAGGGCATTGCCACCACATATGAAAGTATGTCCCTTCTCCGGAGTTGCATCTCCAGCAGGAGCTTGACATTTGTGGGTGCCATCTATGTAGTTGTGAGGGGGTGCGGTACCATCTCGTTACCACTTTATAAGTGCTTTCTTGAATTTTTACACAAGAGGAAGGGCCATGAGATCCTCTGTATATCTGTCTCACTTGTTGTTCTGAAAATTGTATTTGTAGATCCCGTTCCCACTGTTCCAGAAAGTCTCTCTTAATATGGCCTGTGTCAAGCGTTAGTTGTTTATATAGTGAAGATAGTATTTTTGTGGGCTCTGCCAGTTGTGAACATAATTGTTCAAACATTGTCAAAGGTCTCATGAAGTCTAAGTGTTTCAGGTGTTTGTGCATAAATGCTTTTAATGTACCGTATTGCAGAAAGGATAAATTAGGCAGTAAATTGGATTGCTGTATTTCTTGGTGGGAGAGCAGTGCTCCATCCAACAGGAGGAGATCGATTGGGATAGGGTCATTAGGATTCAGTTCCAAGTCCCCTGGGTTGCTCGCTCGAGAACCTGGCGGTAATCTGCCTACGAGGTCTCTCAAATTTAGAATCGGAGTCGTTGGAGGGAGCAGCCGACCACATTCTTTTTTCCAAATGGCTACAATGGTTTTAGTAAAGGTGTTACCAAATAACTTTGAGTCAGTATAGCAATCTGAGAGAAGTGCCAGGGACCTTAAAGGTACGGGTGACATAGCTTCTTCAATTGGCAACCATAACTTATGTGGTGGTCGTCTAATCCAGTCCACGACTCTCGTCAGCATAGCTGCCGTATAGTATTTACGTATATCAGGTGCTCCCATACCACCACTTTTTCTTGGCATGGTAAGTGTCCGGTATTTAATACGCGGTTTTTTAGCATTCCAAATAAAGTTAGAAATAAATGTGTGGATTCTGTTCAACATATATTCCGGGATGCGGATTGGGAGCATCTGAAATAGATAAAGGAATTTTGGTAGGATCATGCTTTTAATTAGATTTTTTTGGCCTATCCACGATAGGAAGGGCGCTCTCCATGATTTAATCGTTTCTTTTGCTTTTTCTAATGTGGGAAGTACATTAAGGGAGAGAAGATCTTTATCCGAGTGTCCAATCTTTATACCTAGGTAAGTGATGTATTTCTCTGGCCATTTAAAAGGGAATCTAGTTTTATATTTGGTTATGATATGTTCGGGAATATTGAGGCCTAGCGCCTCTGATTTAGACAAATTGATTTTATAATTGGAGAGTTGGCCATATTTTTCTAATGTTTGAACAAAGGCAGGGATGCCCCTATCCGGTTCGGATAGAATTACCAACAAATCATCTGCAAACGCCGCTGACTTGTGGTGTACATTATTCAGTTGGAATCCTTTAATATCTTTATTCATTTGGATGCTCCGTAGCAATGGTTCCATAACTAAAACATACAATAAGGGGGACAAGGGACACCCCTGCCTCGTACCATTTTTTATTAGAAAGGGATCTGAAAGTGTGTTATTAATTTTTAGTTTAGCTGACGGGGAAATGTACATTTTGAATATGGCCTCTATTAATGGGGAAGGTATGTGAAAAGCCATTAGGGTGCTACGAAGAAATGTCCAGTCCACCCTGTCAAAGGCCTTCTCGGCGTCTGTACTCAGAAGGACCATCTGTTTTTGGTTTCTTTTGGCGTATTGCATTAGGTGTAAAATTCTGCTTGCATTGTCTCTTCCCTCCCGTCCTCGCACAAATCCCGTCTGCTCCAGCGAGATCAAATGGGGAATCAGGTCCGTCAAGCGTCTTGCTATTAAGCTAGCATACAGTTTTAAGTCCACATTGAGCAAGGAGATGGGTCTGTAGTTCCCGCATTGTGTTGGATCTTCCCAATCTGTTTTTTTTATCAATGGAAGTTTAAGACCTAGTGCAAAATAGAAACCATGATGCCAGTGTGAACAAAGCCTCAAAGTAATGAAAACACATACACAAATAAGCAGGTTGAATTTACATTTTACTTCAAAAAAGGGGATGTACATACATGAGGGAACATTGGGTAGAGAACAGTTATGATAAATCATATCTGCTAATTGTATCTAGGTGCCAGTTTGGCTGGCGGTGGCAGTTTTATTCCTGCTGGCATACACTTGCTTACAATATTAACAGGATAGTGAATAAAGGAATAATTGAAATTGTATGGCCTGAAAGGAAAGAATATATCATACACAGTGAGTTTGTAGTACACAGCATTATTTTTTTCTTCATTTAAATGACATACTCAACAGCAGGAAGGAGAGAAGTTAACAATTACTAACACTAGAATAATCAAATTTTGTATGTTATACATGTACAGCAACTAACTGCTTTACAAAAAAGCAAAATAATACAATATATTGTCACATGTATTTACAGTGTAGTAAATATACTTTTCTGTCAAATTTTACACAAAAAATATTTACAGATGAATGTACTGCATTAAAAAAAGTAATGTCGCTAACACTTAAAAGTGACTTTTTGTGGAAAAGTCGGTTGCATAACATTGGATACCACATGCTTAAGAGGAGGGAAAGTTCCTAAAACTGAACCTAAAAATCATACAGGCTGCCCGCACCCAGTATTGGAACAATGGGCCGTTATCAGTAATTGCAAATACAACTAGAATTAGAAAACCAGATAATACACATCAGAGATTCTACGAGAAGTGGTTGGTTTACTGAATGGGAAAAAGAACCAAAAATAAATCAACAAACGTGTTTTAAGAAAATGGTTCACAATTTATGCGGGAGGACACATTGAAGTGTGGTCACCATTTATACAGCACCCATATGCACCCCAAAGAAGCAACTACTGCTGAAATGTGATTTGCAATATGACAGCCATATAATTGCTGATGGCTTAATCATGTAGGATGAAACTAGTATCAGTTGACTATGAGTAGGGCCAAAAATATAATTATTGAAAAGAAACATAAATCTAACAGGTTGGATTTTTAGACAGTTTTGTAGCTTCTTTTGTAGTCATTGTACACTTCTTGCAGACTAGCTATATGTGGTCCGCCCCTGCCTATTCAATAATGATAAATCCCATAATAAGAGTATGCCTACCGATCAGGCAGGGCAGCACTGTATAATCTCTGATGTGCATCTTCAGCTTTTTTAGGCTATATATTGGGCCGATCTGTAATTATCTGTGCACCTGTGTTGCCCAGCTCACTGGACGATCTGGACCCTCCTAATACCACCCCATCTTGTGAAATAGCTAAACATAAGTACAACGGGATTTTGGCAGACTGTTTGCATAATTGATTTCTGTCCACAGTTTTCTTTTTCCAGGACTGTAAACAAAATAATAGAAAAAAAAATAAAAAAAAGTACAGAATCAGAGGACAGGAAAAAAAAAAAAAAAAAAAAAGCATATTTACAACTGTGAATTACGCTTTATAATGTGAATAAATGCAGATTATGTGCTATACTTAAATCCCAACACTTATTTGTACCATTGTTATATTAGTTTAGCTGTGGAGTTTGATTTACTGGAATACACTTACATCACTCTATAGTCTTATTACATACATTACTTGTATCTTATCTTAAAGCCATTCCTGGTCCTTAGACCAAGATCTAAGTTGTAGAAGAGTATTTCATGTGTTTCATTTATACATATGTTCAGCAGTTAATATATTTCAGCCCTAAAAGCAAGCACCTAGATGTCTTTCCCTTTTGCTCACAAGTGTCAAAAAGGATAATTTTCCTCTGAGTTAAGAATATACTGGATGAGTGTCTCAAGCCCTGTTCTGCAATCGCCTCACCTTGGTCTTTACAGCATCAGTCTGGTAAATAGCGTTATCCCCTATTTTGCTGTAGTGGTGCATGTTATTTGCAAGACAGTATCAAATGATTAGTCAGTCACTGTAAATACTACACGCTAATCCAGAATTAATATGTCACAGTGAGAGAACATGTGTTCAGTTTAACTAGTATGACCCCATACCAATCCAAATCCTTTAATAGTCATAATTTATATGTAAAAAAAAAAAAAAAAGTCACCATTCTGATTATGGGGAACACAAGATTGGGCAGGGGCTCTTGTATTGGACAACTAGATTTTTTGTCTTCAGAAAGTCAGCATTATAAATATTTGCAGCAGTTTTGACATTCCATATGCCAATAAGAAATACAAGGATTTTAAATAGCATTTATCTATTACGATTACATGTTTCTACATAATACAATGTGACTGCTCCGGTATCATGACGCACCTCCTTCTAGACACAACTTGTAGGATTCTGTCAGTTTACATGTACCGATTCATTAAGACCTCAATAAGGCCTCAGTATTTTTATATCTTTTTTACATTGCACAAAACAGTGCACCACGCCAAAGGGTGAATTTTTCCCACTTATCCATTGCAAATTATGCCCCAATCATAGTGAGGGCATACATCTTTCACAAGATTATGCCCCTAAGTGCAAGAATTCTTTTAACACCTCTCTCAGGAAGGGTTAAGGAAACGATCGTCAAGCAGGAAGGAGTTAAAGCCCTTATACTACTCAGATGCAAGCAATTTACTTACCACAATTTTACCTTGAAAACGAGTTTTTTTTTCCCCGTCAAAATAATAAAAACACATATTTACATAACATTTCAAATTATTCTATTTCAGAAAACATTCTGCCTTTTAGAAATAGTGCATTTTAAGGACAGAATCACTGGAGCATTAAGGATGAAAGAAATGCTTCAATACTTTCAACAGAGCAAACAACAATGTTTGGAATATATAGCTATATTTTTATAGGAATAAAAATATAATTTGAGAAATTTATTGCAAGTACCCAGAAATCTAATTGGTATGGTGGCCCCTTTAATAAACCTACTCATATTTGCTTATATAGTACCATTAAAGTGAGGAAGAGGAAAAAAAAAAACAAAGAAAAAATAAAATATCCCATATGGAAAGTTGCTTTTAAGCAAATAGGTAAAAAAAAATCCACAGCTAAAAGGAAGGGGGAGATTAATAAGATTATTTTCCCACCAAAGCCACTAGAAAGGATTAGCTATAACATTTGTTAAATGCAAAAAAAACAAACCAACAAAAAATATACACAAACAGTAATAAAAAAAAAGACAAGGCAAAAAGACTCATGAAAATGCCACTAATGTTTCAACAGTTAATGCAGTAAAGGCTGGGCCACCATTATCAAAATTACAAAATCCTTCATTCCAAAATTCACAAGTTGTTGATATGCTTGTGACCATGGTTCCCTTTAAGAATGAAACGAACGGGAAAAGGAAAGAAAACAAAAACAGGAAGAAAAGGCTGAGGAAACCAAATGGTGTTGAGTTCAAGCAATGTTTTCAATGTGTGTTGATCTTCTGGCGACATGGCTGACTGCATGGGAACGTTAAAAAAATTAAGTGCAGCATCATATTGTGCACGGGGCCACTGGAGGGCTGACCGCTTAGGTAAGTCTGTTTTAGAAAAGGAACTGTAAAATAAATAAAAAGGGCAATTAAAAAAATCTTCACACAATCTTTTTGATGCTGTGACGTTTGAAGCTGCCAGCACTTCTCTGCTTTTGCACTTGGCTCGCTGAACCATGGCGCGTTCTGCCGCTGTTGGAGTGGCCGGTGGTGGGGGACAGTTCCACATTCTCCTTATCAATTCCTGGAGGAAGAAAGACAAGGAA
This sequence comes from Allobates femoralis, assembly GCA_033576535.1. Classification (NCBI taxonomy): domain Eukaryota; kingdom Metazoa; phylum Chordata; class Amphibia; order Anura; family Aromobatidae; genus Allobates; species Allobates femoralis. The sequence continues at coordinate 499,710,239 of JARQOC010000002.1, forward strand.
GGTCAACTTAATGCGCTGAATCTAGTATTTAAATGTGTACTTAAGTGACTACATGCTTATTAGTTTTTGTATTGGTGAAACATAACTAAATATCTCAAGCAGAAAGTAGAAATAATCAGCTCACCACTGCTGGCTGGTATGCATGGACCAGTGTCCTGATAACACCAATCAGTTGTAAAAGAAGATAGGGTCCAGCTTCCAGAAGTAATGCCAATAAAATTTTTTATTTCATCCACCGCATTGTTCCCATGTAAAGCCGCACAATATATACAGGACAAACAGGCACAAAAGCAAGGCAGGGGGCGCTGCACAGGCAATGTGTTTTGGACTTAAAGGGAACCAACCTCCTCAGATCACCCCAATACACAGTTAGTACATGTCCCTGCACCCTAAGGATACCTTTCCAGCACTGTTTTTGTGTAAAATCTTGCATTAGTATAACTGATATAAAGAGTTTATAAACTTACTAGCCTGGTGACTTCTGGGCGTATCCCTCCTTCTGTTATACTTCAGGGCTGTGCATTCATTGCATGGCTGTGCTCCCCCTCCCTCTGTGCAGAGGAGATAACGATCACGCCCATCAGGGCAGGGCAGCAGGCACGGAGGGAGGGGGAGAACAGCCATGCAATGCACAGCCCTGAAGTATAACAGAAGGAGGGATACGCCCAGAAGTCACCAGGCTAACTGTGTATTAGGGTGATCTGAGGTGGTTGGTTCCCTTTAAACGTCCTATGTCAAGCCAGGAGGTTTAAGTCCGAAATGCGTTACCAGTGCAGCGCCCCCTGCCTTGCTTTTGTGCCTGTTTGTCCTGTACAGATTGTGCAGCTTTACATGGGAACAATGCTGTGGATGAAATAAACTACTTTATTGGCATTACTTCTGGAAGCTGGACCCTATCTTCTTTTATAACTAAATATTTATCTGGTAAGAGAAGAGTTAATTAATGACATCTATGCAAACTGGAAAATAATGCAACATTTTCAGTTTATTGCATGATTTCTTGAGAAACAGATTTAGGTTAGATTCACACATCCATGTGTCATTGTCCGAGCACATGGTGGTCACAGGTCTCCTGACCTGAACTTAGCAGCCATATAGGTATATTTCAGGGAGTAAAATTGGGGGCACCTGGCTGCACTTATGAATCACAGTCTGTGCTCAAACCAGGGCACAGATGTGTGAATCTAGCCCTACAATGAATGTCTCAATGGCTGATGGAATCATGTTAATCTGCAGTTGAAAAGCTAAATTATACTTTAGTAAGCTGTTATGTGTAATAGTTGTAGCAGTGACATACGGTAATTAACTTCCCACCAACAGCACAAATGGCAATAGCACTTGATAACAAATGACCCCCAAATTCATGCTGATATCACAAGCACATCAGTTCAGGTTTCTGGAGTGGAGGCGTCAGACATTAGGAAGCATTCAAAGCACGGTGCATGCATGTAGTCTGCTGGTGTCTACCATTCTAACAGGATCTCACCTTTAAGTTGTATTGGACTGCATTCACACATCCATGTTAAATGTCCGTGTGCCATCTAATTTTTTATTTGACAGCACACAGACCCCATAGAGTAGAATGGATGTATTCATGTATCCATGGAAATCATGGCTCGAAGAGTGAGGTTCGGGAGACTTGGAGCAAGTGCTACACCACCAAGGACAACATCTACAAGGAGTTTGTATGTTCTCCCGTGTTTGGTGGGTTTCCTCCGGGCACTCCGGTTTCCTCACACATTTCAAATACATACAGATTGTGAGCCTCAATGGGGACAGTATTACTGATAAATGTAAAGCGCTATGGTATTAATAACACTATATAAATGAATAATTATATTATACTGCTCTGTATTTGGGGTGTAAACTCATCCATTAAAGTCAATTGGGATCAGTGAAATACATATTCACATTGGAAGAGGTTTCAATTTGTGTCTGACGAGTTAGTGATGAGCTTGAAAATAAAGCACATGACTTCTCAAGGCTTTTATTGGCTTTGAAGCAAGCACACTTCAGTGAGACCAAACCAAACAGGAAGAATGTGAACAACTAGGATGACTTGGAGTGGATGGGAAATTATTAATTTCTGTCAATTATAAAACACAAGTGTGACCGCAGCCTTACCATGGAGTGATTTAGTTACATATACTATGGTACGATGGAAATACTGCATGTTTTCTTGTGGCCCTAAGGATTAATTCCTCTAATGTAGCCCCCTGACAAGATGAGGAGGTGCTCCACTGTTGTAGAACAATTGTTACACAAATATTGACAAAGACTGGTAAGAATAAAAACAATTTATCCACAAGTTGTGTCTGGAATTGAAATATTTTTTTTGTTCAAATATTATAACCTGTATTAAAAAAATTAAAAGTATTACCGTAATTTTCACACTGGCCACTGGGGCTTTCATTTTGGACCTTTCCTTTTGCTTCCAGAAACCCCACATGAACATGGTCACAATAGTTGGATCCTAAGGCTATGTGCCCACTGGACATTTGTGCTGTATTTTTAGTTATCTGTTCCTGCAGCAAATACAGACCACCCACAGCATTTCCATTCAAGTCAATGTGATTTTAAAAATCCTGTGCCCACGTGTTTGTGGGTACTTCGTTTTTGTTGTAGAAATCAGATGTGCTCAAAAATTAACATGTCAAATAACATGCCAGTTTTTGGGCTGCATTTTCCCCACAGACTCCATTCTAAAGGCCCAGTCTCACATAACGACACATCAGCGATCCCGATAACGATGTGCAGAGATCGCTGGTGCGTCGTTTACACATCGCTGGTATCTTATCAGCCATGTGAAAAACGACGCACTAGCAATCCAGAATTATACCGAGGTCGTTGTGAATCGTCTCTCCATAGCGTACATTGAGATCGTTGCTCATTATCTCTGTCAAACACAACGATGTTGCGTTCCCAGCAGGAGCGCAGCAATGCAGGAATGACCCAGAGTAGTGTGTAACTATTAACGATCTCACAACAGGGGTCAGATTGTTGGTGCGTGTCACACAGAACGACATCGCTGTTGCTTCACGAATTTCGTGACGCAACAGCGATCCCAATAGCGATCTCGTTAGCGATCTCTTTTTGTGTGACAGGGCCTTTAACCTACAAAAAAATGCATCACAAATGGATTGGCATTCACACAATCTGTGATGCTTTTTTACTGTGATTTCCACAGCAAAAATGCTCCAATACTCACCCTCCCCAGCAAGCACATGGTGAACTCTGGTGACTTCTTTCTTCCGTGGACTCCCAGGAGCTGCGTAAGGTGACTTACAGGACCTGCGCCCCATGAGACTCAGGCTGTCACATGGTGAAAAGTCCCGGAAGTACAGTACCTGACCACCCACAGGTCCTGCTGATGCCTGGGAGATAGACATTACCATAGCTCATCGTGGAATCGCCAGGGAGGGCAAGAAAGTGTGTGTGACACTGTGCGTGTCCCTTTATTTGTGCTACGTTTGTAATGTACACCAATGCAGCATAAACACAATATGTTTGTGCTGTTTTTTTTTTTTATTTTTTTTTTAACACAGCTGCTTTTTTGTTGCTGACAAACGCAGCACATAATAAAGCAGCACAAACGGTCCGGTGGGCATAGAGCCTAAACCTATTTTTTTTGCATGGAAGAGGAGCCTGTGCAAAAGTGACTGTGAAGAGAGAGGTGAGGTAGAGTCAAGTGAGCCATTGCTTGTGGTTGCTGGATCCTGTGTTATAAACTGTGTATAGAGGAATTAATTGTCACAGTTATCCGGTTTATGATAATATGGAGCCTTTTAGCAAACTCTTCATGAAAGGACACAAATTAGGAGTCTAAAAACGCTCCACTGGCCAGTGTAAAAATTGCAAAATTATTATTTTTTTTAAATAAAAATCATAATATGGGATAAAATGTTACCAAAATGTTTTAAAATGTACATGTAACACTAAAACCTGCTTTAAACAATAGTTTATTTTCTGATGATGGTTTCCCTTTCAGCAACCATATTTTTCTTATCTAAGAGAACACCTAAAAGTACCGTTACACACTTCAATGTTGAAATGATATCACTAACGATCTCATGAGTGCGCAGTCATTAGGACATCATTTAGACATCGTTGGTGAGATGTCACACGTTTAGATATCGTGGACGATGCACCAACGATGCAGCGAGCAGCTATCGTTCACACGTCCCAGCGAACGATATTTGTTCACTGATGTCAATAGGGAAAGTCGTTAACATCGTTATCGCGGTGTCACACAGAACGATGCTGAAGGTTGGCTGATCGTGGATCATTTGATTTGAGAACATGTTCCCAAATCTGCGATCAACGATCTAACGATTTATCGTAGTCGTATCTCAATGTCACACGAAACTATGTCCTAACCATGTCGTTTCCACGACTCCAAACTCGTGACGTTTCAACAATGTCGTTCACGATATCGTAATGTGTAACGGTACCTTTAATGTTATCAGTGTTACCAGTGTTTTGGACACAGTGTGTTTTCACTGCGTCCAAAATTCTGCATTGGACAGTACAAGCACAGTGGATGAATTAATACAAATCCTAATTTAACTGTGATTATTCTAGATGCTCCATAAACGGACATGGCTCGCAACTTTCCGAGCTGCAACATGTCAGTTTATTCTTGCGGAAATGCTAGTGGTCTGAGCGGGAGAGCACAATGAAAATACACTATGTTAGTAATCCTGATCGTGGGCACGGGCAGCGTGTTCTCCTGCATAGGACACTAGATTCTCCGGATGAGAAAACATGTTGTGTGCAGGATGCTGTCACTCCTGATAGTTACCCTAAAAACATCACTACAGCGTATTTTTTTCTTTTCAGCTCTGAAGTGGTGCTTTGACTGTAAGTCCCCTGGCCCCTAGTGTTATACTCGCCCTCCGGCGTTTCCGTCTTTTTTTTTAACAATGTTAGGGTCCTGCAGCCCATAACTTCTGACTGGCCAGAACTCAAAAGATATGTCAGAAGCCCTCTATGCAAGTCTATGAAAGCAATAATGAGGCTCCCACAGAGATGTACTGAAAAGTGACCTCTGGCATGGTCCATGAAACACTGGAGCTATTGGCAGCAGGTCACTTTTCCTCGCAGACTGATCAGAGTGCTACTGGAAAAGGATGAAGACTGCAGAAAGTTAGTATAACACTAGGGGAAAGGGACTTGGCAACTAATGTTATGGATATTATGGCAGAAAAGCTTGCAGGACAACTTGCCCTCTATAGTACAATACTCCAAGTTGTTTCATTCATCACTTTTGTTTGCATCTACAACTATTTTTCAGAGAGAATGTGCTCTTACTGGTGCCACTGAGCTATACAATTAAATCATTGACAATGGCTAAAGTTGTAATTTATCATCTTGAGATCTTCCCTTCAAATAAAAACTTTAAAAAAAAAACAAACAAAAAAAACCACTCCCATGAGAGTTTGTATCCTCTTAATATATTGCTGTCATCTTATTATATAGCAATAATTATATCGTTAATGCTTCCTATTTTCATTAGGTATATGACATTGCATGATTCAAAACAGACGAGCAAAATCTTTTTAGGCTACGATCAGACATTGCGCATTTTTGAGCGCACTTTTCAAAAATGCGCAATGTGCCTTGTGTCTGCCGGCAAAGTGAATTTCACATGTACAGACACTGCGTAAAAATATGCTGCACTTTTATGGGAGAAAGCGCGGGCGTAAAAAGAATTGACATGTCAATTCTTTATGTAGCAGCGCCCACATTTTCTCCCATAGGGGCCGGCGCAGCTAGATCTGATGTCACAGAGGGGAGGAAGAATCCTGTTCCTCCTCCCCTCTGTGACATGTGTGACCGCCCCCATTTGATTTCGCAGTGTATTAATATACACGGCGAAATCAAAATTAAAGAAAGCCAGATGTATTTAAAATAACAAATAATGAATACTTGCCACTCCGCCGGCTTGTTCGTGCGATACGGAGCCAGGTACCGATCTGACAAGACCTGGCATGATGTCATAAGGCGCTGATTGGTCATGTGATATGCGACCTTACATATCACATGACAATATATGTATAGGGAATAGCATAATGGCTGAATATGAATAGCAGGGCTCTCTGCACAGCTAATAAAGACTTGGGGAAAAAAAGACAAGGCAGAAACTGCCATTACACAGTGCATAGCAGGGGTACATATATAAGATTATCTTAGAACAGGAGATGTGGTATGATCAGACCATGTTCCTGTATGGTCAGGCACAGCCATTACACAGTACATAGCAGGGACACATATATAAGATTATCTCAGTACAGGACCTTTTTTTTTCTTTTTTAAATCACATCCAATTTTGGAAATTATTATTCCAAGATTTATTGATTAAAATGAACTTAAAATGACCTTTGTATGGATAACTCCTTTAAGTGAGGCTGCATGCAACTAGTCGGAATGTGGCTGGGAGTATGCATATCGCATACTCAGGAACTCATGACCCCCTGTTCTGGCTCTGCAAGTGGCAAGTCCACGCAGCGCACAGAAAAGAACCAACTGAAGCCATCAAAAAGTAATGCAGAAAGTATTACAACAGAATATCACAAAAGTCTAATATTAAACATGTTTAGCAAATAATGCAGTATGGGTCTTGTAGGTCGGGGCAACACAAGGGATGACTTAATATAGCAAGTTGACCAGCACATGTTTAGTTCCATTTGTATGGAGAAATCATTGGTACTGTGGGTGCCATATTTGCACATCCATCACTCTCTGCCCCCTATGTGTGATTTCTCCCCCCCACGTGTGCGCTTTCTGCTGCCTAATGCGATTTGTGCCCACCTGATGCCCCCTCTTTATTCTGGCCTACCCCCCACCCCCCTTCCCCATGCGTCATGCCGCCGCCATCTTTGGACAACTGGGTGTTAGTGTACAAAGATGGCAGTGGTCTGACTAACTACATTTGCGCGTGCTGGGTGGGTGCAAGCGCAGTTATCATTTGGAGGTGTGCGTAGGTGATGATGGGCGACAGAGAGTTACTGGCATCGGTTTCAGGTGGCGGCGCTGACGGTATTGTCCGAGGGGCCAATATCCCCAACACTTGGGTGTGTAAATATTGCTGCCGCCGGCGCATGATAGTAGGACATCGGGACAGAAGTGGATGACAGACGGAACTAGATTATATATACACTATAATAGTGTATAATAGTATAGTATAATATTGCAGCACTTTTTCTCAAAACACCAATGTGTCCTTCAATGATATTTGAAAAAAAATGAAAAAAACAGCACCAAAATCAAAATAAATGTGGACTTCATTGCCCAGTGGTGTGGCGACTTTTCCGATGCAAGATGGCTTGAGAAAGGATCTTGTATACAAAATGTCACCACGCCACTGGGCAATGAAGTCCACAATTATTTTGATGCTGCTTTTTCATTTTTTTCAAACTATACAGTGGCATAACTACCGCGGTCGCAGCTGACACCCGTGCTCACAGCCAGCCGGCGCGACCGCGATAGTGTTGGCCTGAGGAGAGGAGGGAGGACGGAGGAGAGGCCTCACCTCCTGCAGCTGTGCCCGCACCCCCTCTCCTTCACAGCAGACCTTACGGCACTCGCAGCAGAGAAGCAGAGAACAGACATCACCAGCACCCCCCGGTCCACAGCTCTGTATGGCGCACTAAACATTTTTCTACCAGCACCCCTCCCCCCTGAGGGGCCCCGGAGCAAATCCTGCATCGGGGCCCGCAGCAAGGTAGTTACGCCACTGCATATATATATATATGTATGTATGTATATATACACCGTATATACTCGCGTATAAGCCGAGTTTTTCAGCCCAAAAATTGGGCTGAAAAGTCCCCCCCTCGGCTTATACGCGAGTCAATACGGTCCCCCTCAAAGTTTGGCGCCCCCACCTCACTTGCTGGCCCCCCCCGCATGCAGCGCTGCGCATATACATTACATGTCTAGCAGCTGTCACCCTCCGGTGGCAGATTGCGGCTCCTGGGCTCCGGGCTCCATCTTACTCTCTGTCTTCCTGCTTTGTGGGCGCCGGGCTCATAGCGATGACGTCATCGCGACGCCGGCCGGTCACGTGACAAGCAGGAAGACAGAGAGGAAGATGGAGCCCGGAGCCCAGGAGCCGCGATCCGCCACCGGAGGGTGACAGCTGCTAGACAGGTAATGTATATGCGCAGCGCTGCATGCGGGGGGGCCAGCAAGTGAGATGGGGGCGCCAAACTATGAGGGGGGCCCTACTGGGGCCCTGTATACTACCACTGGGGCTGTATATACCACTGGGGCTGTATATACTACTGGGGCTGTATATACTACTGGGGCTGCTGGATACTACCACTGGGGCTGTATATACTACTGGGGCTGTATGTATACTACCACTGGGGCTGTATATACCACTGGGGCTGCTGTATACTACCACTGGGGCTGTATATACCACTGGGGCTGCTGTATACTACCACTGGGGCTGCTGTATACTACCACTGGGGCTGCTGTATACTACCACTGGGGCTGTATATACTACTGGGGCTGCGTGTATACTACCACTGGGGCTGTATATACCACTGGGGCTGCTGTATACTACCACTGGGGCTGCTGTATACTACCACTGGGGCTGCTGTATACTACCACTGGGGCTGCTGTATACTACCACTGGGGCTGCTGTATACTACCACTGGGGCTGCTGTATACTACCACTGGGGCTGTATATACCTCTGGGGCTGCTGTATATACCTCTGGGGCTGCTGTATATACCTCTGGGGCTGCGTGTATATTACCACTGGGGCTGTATATACCACTGGGGCTGTATATACTACTGGGGCTGCGTGTATACTACCACTGGGGCTGTATATACTACTGGGGCTGCGTGTATACTACCACTGGGGCTGCTGCTGTATACTACCACTGGGTTTGCTGTATATACCCTGGGGCTGCTGTATACTACCACTGGGGCTGCTGCTGTATATACCACTGGGGCTGCTGCTGTAACACTGCTGGGGCCTGTATATACCACTGGGGAGGCTGCTGTATACCACACTGCTGGGGCTGTATACCTGTGCTGGGGTCCACCCTCGGCTTATACACGAGTCAATAGATTTTCCCAGGTTTTGGGGGCAAAAGTAGGGGGGTCGGCTTATACACGAGTATATACGGTATATATAAATAACACACACACACAAACACACACGCACACTAGAATGCAGCAGCACAGTCCCTCTCTGGCTGTGTTGTGCAGCTCCCCCCTTCCTTACCTCTCCGTAGACAAGGAAAAAAGCTGTAAACTAACACTTCAATGAATGGTCAGTAAGTTTTGCTTCGACTTAGGTCAGATTGCTAAATTTATGGGTTGCAGTTGGAGTCCATAATGCACAGACTGGCTGTAAGTCTACTGACATGAGCTTCAAAGCTTCATATGTCTAAAGGTCCCATTACACGGTACGAGATTGTGAACGATGTCGCTGAAATGTCACGGGTTTGGAGTCGTTGAAACGACATCGTCAGGACAACGTTGAGTGTAACACAGACATACGACTACGATAAATCGTTGGATCGTTGATCGCAGATTTGAGAACATGTTCTCAAATGAAACGATCCTCGATCAGCCAACCTGCTGCATCGTTCTGTGTGACAACGCGATAACTATGTCGTTAACGACTTCGCCTATTCACAACAGTGAACAAGTATCGTTCGCTGAGTTGTGCGAACGACAGCTGCTCGCTACATCGTTGGCGCGTCGTCCACAATATCTATACGTGTCACATCTCACCAATGATGTCAAAAAGATGTCCTAACGACCGAGATCGTTAGTGATATCTTAACGACATTGCAGCGTGTAACAGTACCTTTAGGCAGTTGATTTTGAGTTGGGAGACCAGTGGCCAGTCTGTGAATCTAATAGGCTCCATTCACACATACGTTTGTCCAAAAGTCTGAGAGAGATATTAGCTGTCACCCCAACAAAAAACAAAATTAGTTTAAAGGGTAGGGAAGAAAGGAATTTGTGGCTCATAAATGAAGAAAGGAGCAATTCTAGAAAAACTTTCTCATATCTGTGTTATGTACAATTTGTTGAAACAACAACAACTATATTTAAAAAGTTTTTAGAAATCCATATAAGTTTGAATGTAAAGAATATAGCAGCTATATATAAAAAAGAAAATGTTAGTAAAATAATGCAGTGAACCTAAGCTGCCACCAGGTGCTGCAGTTACAGCTATGCACCTCAATTTTAATGGCTACCTGTTTGTGCTCGGGATGAAGCCTCCTGCTGGTTCTAAATTTTAACAAAGAATGATGTGAAGTTTCTGTAAAAGGATTATGCAGCGTAAACAAAAAATTATCTATTATGATCTTAAAGGGCCTGTCACACGCATCAATATCGCCTGCACGATATCGGCTGCACGTGACGTTGCAGCGATATTGATGCGTGTGACATAGTGAATCAACCAGCGATAAATCGCTGGTTGATGATCGCCAGGTTTTAGAACCTGTCCTAAAACCTAGCGATTGTCGCCCGGTGGACACGCAGCATCGCTGCGTGTGACACCGGGAGTAGCGATATTCCAGCTCCCAGCGCCTCTCACAAGCGCTGGGAGCTGGTATCCAAGGTAAACTGCGGGTATCTAGGCAGCGCGCGCTGCCTAGATACCCGACGTGTACCTTAGTTACCAGCCTCCTCCGCTCACCGGCTGGTATCTAAGGTACACAGCGGGTAACTAGGGTCCCTAGTTACCCGCTGTGTACCTTAGATACCAACCGGTGAGCGGAGGAGGCTGGTAACTAAGGTACACGTCGGGTATCTAGGCAGCGCGCGCTGCCTAGATACCCGCAGTTTACCTTGGAGACCAGCCTGCTCCCGCTTCCAGCAGGCTGGCAGCGGGAGCAAGACATCATGGAAACGATATTTAAATCGTTTCCATGATGTCTCTGGTCAATTGATCGCTGGTGAGTCTGTCTGTGTGACAGCTCACCAGCGATCAGCCGTCAATGTCGTCAGCGATCAGATCGCTGACGACATTGACACGTGTGACAGGCCCCTAAGTAAAATATGTAAAACAAGTTAAATAACTCGAAGAACTTTATCTTATAAGGTTGGGATTGAGCTGTAAATGCTGTCACACATTGGCCTAAATTAATTTACAGAACTCAATTATTCAGTACATAATCTGCTTGTAACAATACAATAATAAAAAGTACAAAGCTTGCAGAGACTATTAGACGTTGTGGCATAAAGTTGCAGACTCTGGCAGAGCTCCTGACGTCAAAAGGAGCAGAAGAGGAGGGTAGACCCAGAAGAAGAGGAGGCGGCAGACACACAGAGGGGGAGGAACACACAAGGAGGAGGCAGGGAGGGCTGTGCCAGCAGCGAGGACCTCTTAATAAGATCCCACCCAGGCGACCTCTCAAGTGTAAGGATTCTAAAGTCTTTTTTAAAGCGTACAGGGGGCTAGAGCCATGGGGGACCCCTTCACTGAAGGCAGCAGACATGCTGCATTCAGTGCTGCATTCAGTTTGCCATGCGCCAGTGGAGTGATAGGTCCTCTTTTAAGTCAAGGGATAACAGGAGGAAATAGATCCCAATATTTGTTACGTAATTTTTACTGAACACTGTGATATCTCCAAAGTTGTTAGAAATTACTGTCTTATCACAAAGTGGGGCTCAGAAGGAGAGCCATCAACCTTCTGAACACAGCCAGATTAGCAGAAACCCCCCAAAGTGTCTCCATTTGGGAACTAAACCCCATGACTAACTAAAGGGGTTGTCAGGGCTTTTTCTAAAATTTACATGTGTATCTAGGCTGCAAAATGTTGACAGTTTGTAGTTTACATCCTGTCAACATTTTGCAGGGTTTCCTAGATATCACTGATTTGCAGCAGCCCGAGAACATCAAAGGGGCGTGTGTGTGTGCTGGAGCTGCATGTAAATGAAGAACTGGTCGTTTACCCCCAGTGTACAACAAACACACCCCCTTCCCCAGTTTACAATATGGCTAGCCACCCCCAGACATCTACAGTCCGCCCCAGTCCAAGCATGGCCAACCACCCCTTCGGCACACAGTAGGTTACCTCCTCCTCTGGCACAGTGTACGGTACGGAATCTGCAGCTCTGTGCACCGCTCTGTGAGCTGCAGATTTGGCACACTGAGTCAGTGTAGGAGCTGAGGACTGTATGCAATCCCATGTGCCCTTAGCTCATATTTCCCTGTGGCCGCTCTGTGCAGGAGGGAGAGCCGATGCTCCTCCTCTCTCCCCAGCTGCCAACTCTGCACCCCGCTGTGTGCAGGAGATACAGAGGAGGACCGGCTCGCCTGCACGCTGCACAGATCAGCCACAGGGAAACACGAGATGAGGACACAGGATTGCCACACAGCCCTCAGATCCTCCACTGGCCCAGTGTGCCGCATCTGCAGCTCACAGAGTGGTGCACAGAGCTACAGATTCGGTCAGTTGAGGAGCCGAGGGCTGTGTGCAGAGGAGGTGAGTGGTTATGCTTGGGACTGGGGCAGGCTGTAGAAGTCTGTGAGTGGGTGGCCATACTGTAGAAAGGGTGTGTGTGTTGGAGTCTGGGAGTAAACGACCAGTTCTACATTTACATGCAGCTCCAGCACACACACACCCACACACACACACCCACACACACACACCCACACACACAGGGAACCCTCCAGGGAACCCAGCAGGACTTTCGCGCGCTACTGCCCGCGGCCGGTGACCAGGAGGAGGGAGGGAACAGGTGTTCCTCGTTGGGGGCACGGTACTTCTGGATAAGTACCCGCCGGAAGCTACACCCAGGTAAGGCTGATCCCTGAAACATGGAAGGTAATAGGCTTCCACCTCTGCTTCTGCAGAGCCCAGCGTTCCCCCAGCTCATGTAAGTGTTTCTGGGGGTGGTCACAAGGGGTAGAGTTATTTAAGCCCTGCACTCACACTGGGACCCCCTTCTCTTCCCTTTTTGTCTATAGGGAGACGAGGGCCGTCTGTGAAAGGGAGCAATAATGTGGCTGTGGCACAAAATTTCCCTCTTCCTATAACAAGGTGTCGGCCGTGACTGACAGGGTTGTCAGGATGGACTCCCCATCCTTGCTTGAGGAGCTCCAATCCATTAGGGAAGAGGTGCAGGCTTCTATCTCGGCACTGCGGGGTTTTGCTGCAGCTTCCGGGCCTTCCCCTCCGTAAGAGAGGAAGTTCCAGGATTGTGACTCTGTGGATCTCATGGAGGCTGCCAGAGCTCAGCATTAGAGGACGGCGAGGATATTGCCGCTGTTGCCTCTGTCCAGACACGAGAATCTGGACACTACTATTTTTCCATGGAGTCCATGGGTGCATTGGTGGATACTGTCCATTGTACCATGGGAGTAGAGGTGGTGGAATCCCCTTCTTCTGTGCAGGACTAAATGTTCAGAGGCCTGAAGGCTAAGCGGCTCACCCCATCCGAGTGGATTGGAGGGTGATGACTTTGTCTGGGAGGTCCCGAAGGTGGACATCCAGGTGGCCAGGGTAGCAATCAGCTGCTATTGTAAACCCATTGTGCATGCCCTTGACACACTGTTGAAGCTAAGCAACAGGAGCCTCAGTCACGGGCTGGATGGGAGACCTCATGAGAGACCCAATGGGAATCTCTATGGAAGTCTCTATAAAGTCAATGGGACTTCTAACATGAAGGTCTATGGCAGTATTCCATTTGGGAAGCTTAGCATATAAGACCGCGTTGCCTTTTGAAGATTCCTCCCGGTTGAAGGACCCCCTCGTTCGTAAAATGGAGAGTGTCCTCAAAAAATCCTGGGAGGCGGCAGCTATGTCTTTAACGGTGTACATTTCCTCTACATGTGAGCAGGTCTCTCTTTAAGTGGCTCACCCAGCTGGGAGAATTCATCCTGCAGGGTACTCCCAGGGAGTAGCTTTGGACTCCATTCCACTTCTGAGACGTGCTACGGGCTTCCTGGCCGATGCCTCTGCTGAGTCGTTCTGCGTTGGCGCCAGGTGCGCAGTGTTGGCTAACACAGCTCGCAGGGCAGTGTGGCTTACAAGGTGGAATGGGAAGGTCACGTCTAAGCTCCAGCTGTGTGGCCTCCCCTTGCAAAGGGCATTGGATGACATCCTGGAAAAGGTGTCAGACCGGAAAAGGTGTCTCCCGGAACAGGAGCCCTTTCGGAGGCAGTCCTTTTGGCCTGAGCGCAGCCAACCCTCCCAGTCTAAAGGGAAGGGTAAGTCTGGTCGCTGGGCATTCCAGTACCGGAACAAGACCCATAATATCTTGCTCCCCCAGCAGCGGCATCACCAGCCGCCCCTAAACAAGGTCGCCTTCCCCATTGCGGAGCGGCTCCTGCGGTTTCTGCCACAGTGGCAAGCAATCTCCTTGTGCCCTTGGATCCTCTCGACCATTTGGGAGGGTCTACGCTTGGAATTCGAGAGCCAGCCCCTCCGTGTCTTCGAGTCCTCTCCCTTCCTCAGGGGGACTCTCGCATGGTTTTTCTTGTCGGGTCTGCGACACCTGTGGGATTCGGGTGTGGGGTCCCCGGTTCCTCCTGGAGAGGTGGGCCAGGGGCGCTACTCCAGGTTGTTGTGGACCTCCAGAACGCGTATTCTCATGTCCCCATTCACCCGTCCCACAAGCGCTTTCTGTGATTCACGATCTCCGGGGCAGGCGGGACAGTCCATTCTCGGCTTAATGTGCTGCCCTTTGGGATTTCGTCGGCCCCAGAGGTTACCAAACTCATGGGGGAAGCGATCACATTCATCCAGACCCAGGGGATATGTATGCTTCCCTATTTAGACGACATGTTGGTGGTGGCTCCTTCGGCAGTGCTTCTGCGCACAAAGGTCTCCAACACATTGGAGATTCTTCAGTCCCTGGGACGGGTACCCAATCTTCGGGAATCGGAACGGGTGCCTGCAACCCGACGTCAATTTTTGGGAGTCTTGCTGGCCTCCTCCAGACAGACCTCGTTCCTTCCTGCGGCATATCAGCTTTTGCGCCACGTGAATCTGACCCGCTTCCGGGCAAGGGGGTCGCTCTCCTTGCGGGACGCAATGTCCCTGTTAGGGGCCATGATGGCCTGCATTCAGTCAGTAACATGGGCTCAGGCTCCTTCCCGACTGCTCCAGGAACACATACTGAGTTCCTGGGACAGACGTCAGGATTCCTTAAACTCGCGGGTCCGGACCCCGGGGCGGGTGGTAACCTCGCTTTCCTGGGGATGAATCCCAGACACCTTCCTGTGACCTCAGTTCCCACTGATGCCAGTGAGTCCGGTTGGGGCACGATGGTAGTTCGCACACCGTTCCAGGGGATTTGGAGTCGCTCGGTCAGTCGCCAGTCTTCAAACTTCTGACAGTGGAGGAAGCGCTTCTTGCTGCAGCTCACGTTCTCCGGGGTCATCATGTCAAGGTCCTGTCAGACAATGTGACTACGGTTGCTTTCTTGCGATACCAAGGCGGTACTCGTGGCTTACACTTGCAGGGGCTGGCAAGACTGTTCTTTTTGTAGGCAGTACGCCATCTTCTCTCCTCCTCGGCAGTACATCTGAAGGGAATGGCCAATGTACAGGCAGATTCTTGAGCCGCACGGAGGTCCACCCAGGAGAATGGTGCTTCCATTCGGAAGTATTTCGCTCTCTTACGGACAGGTGGGGTGTCCTTTCGATTGACCTGTTCGCTTCGGGCTCGAATACAAAGGTGCCAACCTTTTTCTCCCTGATGCGGTTGGACCATCCTCGGGGGCTGGACGCTTTTGCCCATCCCTGGGACTTCCGGTTGGTGTATGCATTTCCTCCAATCCCGTCACTTCCCAAGACGTTGCAACGGATTCGGGCGGAGGGGGTGACACTATCCTGGTGGCTCCCCTGGGGCCCAAACTGGCGTGGTACGACGCCATCCGAGACCTGGGCCTGGAGGGACCGATTATGTTAGCCCAGTCTCAACCTACTGTCCCAGGGTCCTCTGTTTCACCTGGGCCCTCAGTGGCTCATTCAGGCGGCCTGGCTGTTGCGGCCGGGATCCTGAGGACCAAGGGTCTCTCCCAGGCAGTGATCCGCACGCTTCAGCAGAGCAGGAAGCCTGTGACAAACACTATTTACGGGAGGGCTGGAATCGGTTCCTGTCCTGGTGTGCTCCTTCCATCCCGACCATGCGTCATCCTAATGTGGCCCAACTCTTGGATTTTTGCAGCGTAGCTTGGATTTGGGGCTTCGGCCGAGCACTCTAAGTCCAGAGGTCGGCACTTGGGGCGGTTTTTGCCCAGGATCTTGCTTCCCATCCGTGGCTCAAGCAGTTTTTTACTTCTGCTTGGGGGTGGCGTCCCCGGATTCGGCCTTCTGTCCCTTCCTGGGATTTGATGCTTGTTCTCAAAGGGCTTGCTCGAAGTCCCTTTGCACCCTTGTCTGCTGCATCCCTTACGTCTCTCTCTCACAAGGTGGCATTTTGGTGGCCATCACTTCTGCTCCCAGAGTTGGAGAACTGCAGGCACTCTCTGTCTGGGCTCCGTGCCTCGTGGTGTCCGTTGTTCGCATTACGCTTCGGTTGCATTCATCTTTTCTTCTGAAAGTTGTCGGCTTTCCATCGGTCCCAGGATATGGTTCTGCCTTCAATTTGTCAATCTCCTGCTAATGCGGCTGAGGCCGTGTTTCACTCCTTGGATGTTCGTCGGACTGTCCTCCTCTATCTCCGAGAGTCTGCTTCCTGGAGGTTAGATCAGAACCTGTTTGTTCGGCTTTTGGGAATAATACAGGGAAGAAGACTTCCCAGGCTACCATCACTTCCTGGATCAAGAAGGCGATCTGTGAGGTCTACGTCGCTCCGGTCCTTGCTCCTCCGATGGGGTTGAAGGCTCCTTCAACTCGGGCTGCTGCTACTTCCTGGACGGAGCAGGCTGGAGCTTCATCGGAGCTGATTTGCAGAGCGGCTACGTGGTAGTCTCTCCTCACTTTTTCTCGCCTCTATAGGTTAGATCTGTCCTTCAGTCGGGATCTGTCCTTTGGTAGGAGAGTCCTACAGGCAATAGTCCCACCCTGAGGAATATCGGTGGTATTCCTCCAATGCTGCCGTGGAAGGCGAATGGAGAAAACTGAATTAGTCCTTACCGGTAATTCCTTTTCTTGGAGCCTTCCACGACAGCATCAGTTCCCCCCCTTGTTGTTGTTTGATTCCGGTTTGTATCAGGTAATCCATGGCTAAGGGTGATCTTGGTAATACACTGGAGTGCGGAGGAAGGGGAGGGGCTTTTAACCTCTCTGTGTTCCTGTCCCCCTATAGGGCGTGGACGACATCCTCCAATGCTGTCGTGGAAGGCTCCAAGAAAAGGAATTACCGGTAAGGACTAATTCAGTTTTTTTGTAGCTTTTAAGGTTCAGTTTATATTTATCCTATGCTGTCTGCTGTGCATTTATGCTGGGGTTTCTGTTTAAATGCCACAAAAGTAAGATTCCTTATTGGTAACACTTTGGGTTACAAATTATTTTTCGATTACTTTTTATTAAGTTTTCCTGATGAAGAATGGACAATATCCAACAATTAAGTAATTTTCATATTATAAATATATCAGGAAAATGTGGTTATCCAGCATAGGCTCCTCAGTGCAATTTTTCCATAAAGATTAACTTTTATTTATGATCATTAAAAAGTCCAATTTCTCCATACAAACTATTGAAAAATACAGTGGGGGAACCCCCTAAGAGACTACATGTTTTAACACTTGCGTGTCTACATCATGGTCCTATAATATATATATATAATATATATACACACAGATTTGAACCAAAGCATTTGTTCAAATGCAACATGTCAAATGTTCCTCTGTTTTTGCAGCATTTTTACCTATTCACATGAATGGGAAAAAAAGAATGTATAAAAAAATGTGGCAAAAAAAAAAAAAAAAGAATCTGTAAAAAAAGTGGCAAAATATATTTACTTTATGCAGCGTTTTTCTGCCAACACTTTTGTTTTAGTGCAGAGAAATTTGCTGCAAATAATCAACATGTGCACATATATTTGTATTTTATTTTTATGTGGGATTGTCCATAAGGGGTTTTCCGACAATAAAATCCACTGCAGAAACATTGCAGAAATTAGAAGCTCGATGTGTTTTGTTTTTTGTTTACTTCAGTAATGGTATACAGCGTGTAATGTCGGCTTCTAAGCGATTCAGAGGACCAATTTGGAGCTTATTTACCTTGCCTTGCAAATTAAAGGGGAACATCACTAGGCCAGAGTTTTTTTTTTTTTTTTAAAGGCATACCATTGTCTCCAATATTTATCTACAAAATCCAGGAACAGATGCTCTTTAAGGCTGGTTTCATATTAGCGTTTGTTTAACATTGGGATGCATGGTATCTGCTTTTGCATGCGTTTTTTTTTTTTTTGTTTTTTTAAGTACCCTCTGAACGCAACATGTTGCATTTTTTGTGCATCTCAGGATGCTTGCTTCCTTTGCAAGTGTCCTGAAGTGCACAAAGAATGCATACTACTCAATGGAGCTGCACTGCCATCTGGAGGACACTGCAGCCAAACGCAGGTTGTTTTTTTTCCTCTCTCTCTCTTAGGGCCACGTCACACACACAGATAATTGTGCAGATATTGTTGGCAGATCTCTGGTTGCAGTG
This sequence comes from Allobates femoralis, assembly GCA_033576535.1. Classification (NCBI taxonomy): domain Eukaryota; kingdom Metazoa; phylum Chordata; class Amphibia; order Anura; family Aromobatidae; genus Allobates; species Allobates femoralis. The sequence continues at coordinate 499,728,820 of JARQOC010000002.1, forward strand.
AAATCATGGACAGATTGCTCCATTTTGTGGCTGTGTACAAATGTAACCATGTGTCCATGATTTCACTGCAACCAGAGATTTTTGACCAATATCTGCACAATTATCTGTGTGTGTGACGTGGCCCTTAGCAGAATTTCTGTTCAGGATCTCTCTCTTCCCTCCCGAACGCTCATTATACTGGTTCCCTATGGCCAGCCAAGTATCTAATGATTTCCTATGGACTTTTCTGTATGAACGCATGCGGATAAATTAACGCTAGGTTCACTTCAGTATGTATGAATTTGGTACTGCGTTTTTGTCTGCGGACCATACCCACAACGTACCGAACGCAAATGTGAACCCAGCCTAAGTAATGTTAAATTTTAGAATAATATGCACAAAAATGTATCAAGAAAACAAAATTTAATACAAAAACTAACCTGTCACTACACATTACAATTAAAGGGAACCTGTCATGTCCTTTTTTGTTATTAAACAAATCAGTAACCTGCATTTTAGTATTTATCCCAAAAAGGAGATTTTTGTGTACTCACCGTAAATTTCTTTTCTCTTAGCCTCTAATTGGGGGACACAGGACCATGGGTGCTATGCTGCTGTCCACTAGGAGGAGACACTATGCAGAATCTGTATACACCTCTGGAGCAGGAAGTGCTTACCAGTTTTGTGCCAAAGCAATAGGAGAGTTAACCGATAAAAACCGTAAAACAAGGCGTGTAACCACACAGCCAACCTGTGTACACAGATATAGCTAACAAAGTAATCACCAAGTTAGGTAACAAACAGGCACATGTGTTAACAGTTAAGAGTTATCATATTAATAATAGTACCATAAAGCCTGTCTAACCAGGCATCTGTGCAACCAGTGAAGAGTTAACGGCGCAATAATTAACTAACAAGGCCTGACCTAAACAGGCTTACAGTACTACAAGACTTGTAACCAGTTACCAGTTAAACTGTCACTGTCAATAGACTGCGAATAGTCACACATGCGTAACGATGTTAACTATGTAACCGCTGGCAAGCCATGTGAGAACTGTAGCAAAGGACCACCAGGGCAATAGGGCGGGTGCGGTGTCCCCCAATTAGAGGCTAAGAGAAAAGGAATTTACAGTGAGTACACAAAATTCTCTTTTCTCCTTCGCATCATTGGGGGGACACAGGACCATGGGACATCCTAAAGTAGTCCCTTGGTGGGGAAAACAGCAATGGAACTAGTAACACTGAGCATGGTCAGTGAAGAACTATGTACCGACAGGCGCACCGCTAGCGCCTGTAGGCCACGTCTACATATACCTGCGTTTGCCGAGAACTGAGTGTAAATACTGTATTGGCTTGAATATGTGTGTGTGCCGACCGTTTGGCTGCCTTACACACTGGTTGCGCTGACCTCTTGTGTCGAACGACCGAGGAAGCTTGCACAGCCGTAATAGAATGTGCCGTGACACTGATGTAATGGGTGGAATGGGTGAGTTATCGATGTTGAAAGCGCCTTTGATGGGTAGACATATCTTTTTGATTAGCGTAGCCTTAGAGGCTGACATGGTCTTATCTTTGTCCTGTGGAGAAGGAAAAAAGATAATTCGACCTCTACAACGGACACTGTCATGGATACTTAGCTGCGTAGGTCTTTGACTAGCAATTGTATGTGTAGGTTGTTTGAAACCTGCTAGACTCGAGGCAGGCGCAGCCAAGACCGTGAGATGTCTTGCGTTAGGTGGTATGACATACTGTTTTCGACTAAGGATGGAACCAACTATAGGGGAAACTTGGCCTGGCTGGATGAGCATGCCACGAGTAATATTCTATAGAGTATAGAAATGTGTTTCCTGTAGGTCCATCAAGACAAAGTTCCGGCCATACTTGTGTTGACCTGTTGTTTGAAGACCCTGCATGGCAGACTGTGTGAAAGACCGAGTTTGTAGAAGTCTGTTGGCAATACGTTTTTGTAAGAAGATGAAAGTGGATGAACAGACCTGATTCTAGGGCTTTGTGGAAGTTATGAAATATGGCTAAGCGAAATTACCTTTAGAGACTACTTAAGGAATCAAACAACATGACTACCTATGTATGCTGGTATATCGTTGACTAGTCTGGTTTCCCCGCTGTGACTATAGTTGCTATCATATCCTGGGCAAAACCCCCTTGGTGAAGCTCTATATTTCAAGTGCTACGCTATTATGTTACAAATTGAGTAACTCTGAGGCTAACTGGCCCGAAGAACGCCGGAGGTGGCCTTTTGTTAGTTGTCATGGCACTGCTGCCATGGTTTGCACGAATTCTGCGTACTAAACAAATTTGTGCAAGTCCGCGGCTACAAGAATGATTGGGCAACATGTTTGTTTGATGTTTTTCACTACCCTGGTAGTGGGGAACGAATATAGAGGAGACGGGTCTAGTCTTGGATTAGTGCATCTGTGTTATTGACCGTGGGTCTTGGGACGTTGTAAAGCAGGTTGGCACCTGGTTATTGAGGCATGACTTCGTGAAGTCTACCTCTTTGGCTTCCTGGCGCTGGCCGCTTTGACTGAGGCTTTCTGGATGAAGAGATCGCCTTCCTAAGGTGGCGTGTTAGGCAACTCCACTTTCAAAATGGTTACACTTGTTATTAGACAAGCTGACCTCACAGTGTGTCGGGACCTTATCTAGCGACAGCTGTAGTGAACGTTTGTTTCGCTTGTCGACTGCGGGTTTCCACTTGGTGGATGAGCTGTGCCACTTCTGCGGCATTGTGTGCCTGTATTTTGTACCCCTAGACATACTGCCCGATTATCGTTTATTGATGGACTTTTTGTTTTGTTTTTTTTTTTGGGTGTGAGCACGACTAACTGTCTTATGCCTTGTTATGGGGGTACCTCGCACCACCTCGTGCTGTGTTTGAGCATGTATAATTGCACCCACCGTAGATCCCTGAGCCCATGGCACTGCGTCCTATGTTGCCACTACCCTGACTGGACTTGTATTCTGCCTCTGAAGTCTTGTAACGTGCACAGTGAGAGCGAGAATGTGTTTGAATGTACTGCGTTGATGACTAAGTAGTCCCAATTTTGGAAACTGCTAGCATGTAGTAAAGCCAATGCTACCTTCAGTCAGGAAAAAATTCTGTGTTTGGGTGCTTCAATTCTTAAGGAATTTCCCTCATTCACCTAAATCGAGAATGTTCTGGCTGTGCACAATAAGGTTCGGGCTACGGCTAGATGCGGCCTCACATTGGGTTAATGCTGACGGGCGTCTGCTAGGGCCAGCTTCGGAGCAGACAGTGTAAAATGCTTGCATGTAGTATCTGCCCACTAGTACCTAATATAGGCGTAGAGATGAGATTAACAGCTGGTGCTCCACGTTCTGCGACCCAGAGGTTAGTTTTCTTGTTGTCTAGGGAGAGCGGCCAATTAGTCCTTGGTCCTTCGCCACTTCAACCCGAGTACCCAACAGTGGGGAGTCGAGGAAGGATATGGCATATAACAATCTTGTCTATGACCCAGCACCCCACAAAAATGGGTAGATGAGGAGGGATATGCTATGGGTCGTATAGTTCAGAGGCCCTTTGTAGATTTAGCTGTGCAGTTGCGAATTACGGTGTTTCAGCCTGCCTCTTTTGAGACTTGGCTATCTTCTCCGCCCTCCAGAACTCCAGCTGTGGAGCCTGGATGGGATAGTAACCAGTCCTGGCACGCTGTACATTCGTCGGGTAATTGGAGGTTACGTTAACTTTCTCTGGTGTTTGTCTCAGCTGTGTGGTGACCAGAGTAGGGATATGTTTGCCGAGTATTTTTAGGTAACGTTGTAGGATCGATGAAAAACTACTTAGTTTTTGTACTTGGAACCCAGCTCCTACCTATGTTCAAGCTGTAAGTTTGAATAGGTGCATCCACATGCAGCCCTGCGTACAGGGCTGAATGTATCAGGCAAGCAGTTACGATGTCTGCTTGACTTGTGTGGGCTACCCGCATTAGCTATGTCGTGATGTCTTCGCTGTGAAGCGAAGAGCGAATGTAGGAGCTAGCCACAGACTTGAACACTGCCTACTCCAATCTGGTGAATTGTACGATGTCAGTCAGTGCGAGCAAGTACACGACAGAGAAAAACGTGTCTGTAGCCTTACAGTTGCTAAACCGATTTTCAGGTTGGGAGCGGCGTTCTTGAGAACGGCGCTATTAAGAACAATATGGAAACTACCTGATCGCTTCTAGGAAACGGGGTGCACCGACAGGTATGTTGTTTGTCTGTACCACCCTGAATAACTGGTTGTTATTACCGATGTAGCTTGAGCCCATGCCAGACCATCTGACGTGGCTGCACTACTGCTCGTAGTATATGTTGTTCCATGCCTCACCACGTGAGGATGCTAAGCTGCATCAGGATATAACACTTTCGTCGTTGCTGCGATAGCCATGTTAGGCTATAGTGTAGGGAGGTTTGGTTACTGTACTACCGTAGGCCCTGTTGTAGTATCTTGTACTAGTGGCCGACCGGTTCGGCATTCCGTGGAGTTAAAGACCAGCGCCACCTTACATAGGGAGGTTGGGGAGACCTTGTTGTGCTCCCTATTTTCTGTGGTATATCTCCTGATTGTGCTTGTACGTAATATATACGTGCGGTATCTGAGGCTCAACATCCATATGGAGGTTCTGGCAGCTAGGAATGCCGTTCTTGACATCATGGATGGAGGACTTTTGGGAATCAGTCGACTTCAACCCACAATCCGCAAGGGGTTTTGGGAAAGAAGACGGCATATGACTTGGACTGTCATCCTCACTGTGTGACCCCTGCACAGACCGACGCTGCGATAGCTCCTCTGCTAGTTTTGTGCGTAGCACTGGGGACCCTGCGGAACGGTCCTATATTGTCAAGCTACTGCCTAGTTCCTGGTCTATTACTTTCTTGCTGCCACAGGGAGGCTGCCCTGTGGAGCTACCAGCCATAGTGCTGTGCTGAGTGTTTAGCCCTGCACTTGTCTGTAAAGTGCAGGGTCTATTCAGTAGTGTAGGTAGCGCTATGTCGGCCAATACATTGCCTGTAATGGCCACTGTGCTATTCCTTTATTTGCACAAGGTGGGGGGCGGAGCGTGCCAGGAACTATAAGCCCATAGCATAGCTGCGCCCTGCACGCTGTTCCGCACTCTGAATGACACTGCCGCGTTATTCGTGTCATCCGTGGGCGGGCCCAGGGGCGTGGAAAGAGACGAAGCCGTGGCCTAAATTAGCTTTTGCATGCCGCAAATGGCTCCAGGCCGGCGCAGAGGTCCGGGGCGGTGCCAGAATTGCCCCAGACCTCCAGAACCGCCAGCCTGGATCCTGCTAGGGTCCCCACAGGGAAGCCAGTGCCCTGGCTTCCCTGGTACTTGTATAGAGATGGGTAACTGGGAATGAGCTGCGCTCATCCAGCCTCAGCATATGTGCTGCAAATACCCCATTTCTGTAGGAGGGCCAGGGAAAGTGTAACTGGGAGTGAGCTGCGCTTATCCAGCTTCAGCATATGTACTGCAAATGCACCTTCCCTGGCACTTCTACTTCTGCAGCTATTTTCCCTGCTGCAGAGGGACTGTCCACCTGTGCCCTATGTGACTGAGGCTTCTGGTGAGGTGCTGCAGCTGGAATGCAGCACCCTGTGTCTGTACCTTTGTTGGCTCCCATAAGTGCCTCCTGAGGGGTGCGCGTCTGGGTGATGATGCCGTCCACGTCTAGAGGGCTGCTGCCTATCCTCGACCTCAACCCCAAGACCCCAACAGTGGGGACCAGGGCAAGGAGGACCATCGTCTCGACTTCAACCCAGCCTCCCAACTGTGGGGTGCCGAGGAAGGAGCGGCATGTGGATCGACCCCTCAACTTCAACCAGGCGTCCCCAAAAGTGGGGGGCTGAGGAAGGAGCATGCTGGGAGTCTCGCAAGAGACCCACTTTTCTTCATCATTAAAGAAGAAATCAAAAATTTGAAGTAAAAAAAAAAAAATTTAGTGTTCCTCCTAACGACACTAAGCAAAAAACTGGTAAAGCACTTCCTGCTCCAGAGGTGTATACTGCAGAGGAGGAGCCTTTTAACTCTTTTACAGATTGTGCATAGTGTCTCCTCCTAGTGGACAGCAGCATAACACCCATGGTTCTGTGTCCCCCAATGAGGCGAAGGAGAAACGTACTTTAGACAGTTAAGAGGTTTTCATTACCTACCTGCCCAAACGGTCATCTGGGCGGTTAGCAGACATGTCAATCAACTGAAAATATGCCATAATTCATCTAATGCCATAGGACTTGTAGTAATGTCACCACCGTGTGACTATAATGAGCAGAACGAAGACAACATTGTCATTTACGCAAGGCTGGCTTGTCCCTGAGGAAGGAGCTGGGTATTGGCTCCAAAACGCGTTGGATTAAACATACACCTGCATCCAGATACTCCAGTCTTCTGATCTTCTTTGGCAGCTGCGCGGATCGAATGACACTTCGTCCTGTATATGATATCACAAAGGTCCTTCTAGAGAGCATTTCAGCAGGTTTGAAAATGATTGACATATCTACTACCACCCGGATGACTGTTTGGGCAGGTAGTAAATTAAAACATCTAAGTATCTAAAGTGCTTTTTTGGGATAAATATAACAATTAAAAAAACAAACAAACAAAAAAACTGAATTAGTCCTTACCGGTAATTCCTTTTCTTGGAGCCTTCCACGACAGCATTGGAGGATGTCGTCCACGCCCTATTGGGGGACAGGAACACAGAGAGGTTAAAAGCCCCTCCCCTTCCTCCGTACTCCAGTGTATTACCAAGATCACCTGAAGACATGGATTACCTGATATAACCGGATCCAAATACCGACAATAAGGGGGGGGAACTGATGCTGTCGTGGAAGGCTCCAAGAAAAGGAATTACCGGTAAGGACTAATTCAGTTTTCTCCCAACGCCTTCCACGACAGCATTGGAGGAATACCACCGATACTCCTCAGGGTGGGACAATTGCCTGTAGGACTTTCCTACCAAAGGACAGATCCCGACTAGAGGACAGATCTAACCTATAGTGGCGAGAAAAGGTGTGGAGGGACGACCATGTAGCCGCTCTGCATATCTGCTCAGATGAAGCTCCAGCCCGCTCCGCCCAGGATGTAGCAGCAGCCCGAGTGGAATGAGCCTTCAACCCCACCGGAGGAGCAAGGTCTTGAGCGACGTAGGCCGAACAGATCGCCTTCTTGATCCAGGAAGCGATGGTAGCCTTGGAAGCCTTCTTCCCTTTGTTTTTCCCAAAATGCTGAACAAACAGGTTCTGATCCAACCTCCAGGAAGCGGTCACTTGGAGATAGTGGAGGACAGACCGACGCACATCCAAGGTGTGAAACACGGCTTCAGCCGCGTTAGCAGGAGAATGACAAAAGGACGGGAGCACCACTTCCTGGGACCGATGGAAATCCGACACAACCTTAGGAAGAAAGGACGGATCCAACCGAAGCGTAATGCGATCATCGGAAACCACGAGGTAAGGCGCCCGGACCGAGAGCGCCTGCAGCTCCCCAACTCGCCTGGCCGAAGTAATGGCCACCAAAAATGCCGTCTTGTGCGAGAGAGATGGAAGGGAAGCAGTAGACAAAGGCTCAAAGGGATCCTGAGAAAGCCCATGAAGAACAATGTTCAAATCCCACGAAGGGACGAAAGGCCGAAGCCTGGGACGCAGTCTACAAGCAGAGGTAAAAAATCGTTTGATCCATCGATGGGCAGCAAGATCCTGATCAAATACGGCACTGAGAGCTGAAACCTGGACCTTAAGGGTGCTCGGCTGAAGGCCCAAATCCAAGCCTCGCTGCAAAAAATCCAAAATGAGAGCCACATTAGGATGATGGATATTCGGAACGGAAGGAGCACACCAGGACAGAAAGCGTTTCCAAACCTTCCCGTAAATGGCGTTCGTCACGGGCTTCCTGCTCTGCTGAAGCGTGCGGATTACTGCTTGGGAGAGGCCCTTGGCCGTCAGGATCTCGACCTCAACAGCCAGGCCGCCAGATTGAGCCACTGAGGGTCCGGGTGAAACAGAGGACCCTGGGATAGCAGGTCGAGGTTGTGGGGCAACCGAATCGGACCCTCCAGGCACAGGTCTTGGATAGCGCCGTACCATGCCCGTTTGGGCCACAGGGGAGCCACCAGGATAGCCGTCACCCCCTCCACCCGAATCTTCTGCAACGTCTTGGGGAGCAGCGGGATCGGAGGAAATGCATACACCAACCGGAAGTCCCAGCGATGGGCGAAGGCGTCCAGCCCCAGAGGATGGTCCGACCGACTCAGGGAAAAATATGTTGGCACTTTGGCATTTGCTCCCGATGCAAACAGGTCGATTGATGGGACTCCCCACCTGTCCGTAAGAGAGCGAAACACGGCCGGATGGAGGCTCCATTCTCCAGGGTGGACCTCCGTGCGGCTCAAAAAATCTGCCTGTACATTGTCCGCTCCCCTCAGATGAACAGCTGACAAGGAGAGAAGATGGCGTTCTGCCCAGGAAAATATTCGTCTTGCGAGCACCTGCAAGTGGATGCCCCGAGTACCACCTTGGTGGCGCAAAAAGGCAACCGTAGTCACATTGTCCGACAGAACCTTGACGTGACGCCCTTGTAGGATGTGAACTGCAGCATGAAGAGTCTCCTCCACCGCTAGAAGTTCCCGGAAGTTCGAAGATTGACGACTGATTGAGAGACTCCAAACCCCCTGGAACGGCACGCGATCCACCATCGCTCCCCAACCGGACCCGCTGGCATCCGTAGTTACGGTGGTCACTGGAGCCTGCAGCCAGGCCACCCCCGTCCGGAGGTTCCCGGGATTCATCCACCAGGAAAGGGAGGCCACCACCCGCCCCGGGGTCTGGACCCGAGAGTTCAGGGAATCCTGGCGCCTGTCCCAGGAGCACAGAATGTGTTCCTGAAGCAGACGGGAATGAGCCTGAGCCCAAGCCACTGATGGAATGCAGGCCGTCATGGACCCCAACAGGGACATCGCCTCCCGCAAGGTGGGAGACTCCCGAGCCCGGAAGCGGGTCAGTTTGTCGCGGAGCAGAAGCCGGTGTGCGACAGGAAGGAACGAGGTCTGTTTGGAGGAGTCCAGCAAGACTCCCAAAAATTGGCGGCGGGTCGCCGGAACCAGTTCCGACTTCCGAAGATTGGGCACCCACCCTAGACCCTGAAGAATCTCTAAAGTTCTGGACACATGGGTGCGCAGGACCTCTGCCGAAGGCGCCACTACCAGCATGTCGTCTAGATAGGGAATCACGCATAAGCCCTGGGACTGGATGAATGCTATCACCTCCCCCATGAGTTTGGTGAAAACCCTGGGGGCTGACGAGATCCCGAACGGCAGCACATTGAACTGATAATGGCCCGTCCCACCTGCCCCGGAGATCGCAAAGCGCAGAAAGCGTTTGTGAGACGGGTGAATGGGGACGTGATAGTACGCGTCCTGGAGGTCGATGGTGGCCATCATGTAATCCTGACCGATCAGGGGAATCGCCGAGCGGACAGATTCCATCTTGAATCGCCTGTAAAGAACATGACGATTGAGAAGTTTCAGATTGAAGATGATACGGGGCGCCCCGGAGGGTTTTCGTACCACAAACAACCTGGAGTAGTGCCCCTGGCCCACTTCTCCCGGAGGGACCGGAGACACCACGCCGGAACCTAACAGGTCTTGCAGACCCGACAAAAACAGTGTGCGAGAGTCCCCTAGAGGAAGGGGAGTGATCCGCAGACATTGAGGGGGCTGACTTTCGAATTCCAACCGCAGACCCTCCCGAATGGTCGAGAGGATCCACGGGCATGAGGAGATTGCTTCCCATTGGGGAAGAAACCTCAAGAGCCGCCCCGCAATGGGCCCGGCGTCACTGCTTAGAGCCCGGCTGGCCCCCCGCCCCCTGACTGCGGTGCTGGGGGAGCAAGATATTACGGTTTTTGTCACCTTTCTGGTAAGCCCAGCGACCGGACTTCCCCTTCCCCCTATACTGGGAGGGCTGGCTACGCTCGGCCCGAAAGGACTGCTTCCGAAAGGGCTTCTGTTCCGGGAGACACTTTTTCCGGCTGTCATCCAATGCCGGACCAAAGACATAAGACCCCTGAAAAGGGATGCCACACAGCTTAAGTTTAGACGTGACATCCCCATTCCACATCTTAAGCCACACAGCTCTGCGAGCTGTGTTGGACAACACTGCGCACCTGGCGCCAATGCGGACTGACTCCGCCGAGGCATCAGCCAGGAAGCCTGTAGCACGTCTTAGAAGTGGAACGGAATCCAACAGCTCCTCCCTGGAAGTACCCTGCAGGATGTGATCTTCCAGCTGGGAGATCCACCTAAAGAGTGATCTGGCCACACATGTCGATGAAATGTTCACCTTCAAAGATATAGCGGCCGCCTCCCAGGATTTTTTGAGAACACTCTCCATCTTACGATCGAGGGGGTCCTTCAACTGGGAGGAATCTTCAAACGGTAAGGCGGTCTTTTTCGCCACCCTGGCCACCTGGATGTCCACCTTCGGAACGTCCCCGAGAAAGTCAGCACCCTCCAAGGGGAACCGCTGTTTTAACTCGGAAGGGGTGATCAGCCTATTTTCTGGCAACTCCCACTCCCGCTGGATGAGCTCCCGGATGACCTCATGGACAGGGAAGCCCACCTGCCGCTTAGCCCTCAAGCCACCGAACATGGCGTCCTGCACTGAACAAGGGGGTTCGACCTCCTCAACTCCCATGGTGCTACGGACAGCGTCCAGCAATTCTCCCATGGACTCAGAGGAAAAATAGTAGTGTCCAGAATCTCGTGCCTGTGCAGAGGCAACAGAGGCAACATCCTCACCGTCCTCAGACGCAGAGCTCTGGACAGCTGCCATGAAAGCCATCGACTCACAGTCCTGGAGCTTCCTCTTTTTTGGAGGGGAAGGCCTGGATGCTGCAGCAAAACCTGGCAAGGCTGAGATAGAAGCCTGTACCTCCTGTCTAACCGCTTGAACTTCGTGTCTAACCATGGACCGGAGTTCCTCAAGCAGGGACGGGGATTCTTCCCTGACCACACCGTCCGTACATGGCTGACACAACTTCTTTTTGTAGGAAGAAGGAAGTTTCATGCCGCAGATGCCACATTTTCTGGATGGGGTTTTGCTGCTTTTAACAGGGGGGCCCTTGTCTCCCTATAGAAAAAGGGGGAGAAGGGGACCCAGAGTGAGTGAAGGGATCTAAGCCCCTGACCGCAGTGACCACCCCCAATACACTTACAGGAGCTGGGGGAACGCTGGGCTCTGCAGAGGCAGAGGAGGAAGATCTACCACCCTCCATCTTCAGGGATCTCCTTACCTGGGTGTAGTCTTCCGGCGGGTACTTATCTCTAAGCACCGTGCCCCCAACGTGGAACAGCTGTTCCCTCCCTCCTCCCGGTCACTGGCCGCAGGCAAAATGCGTGCGATAGGCCTGCTGGGTCCCTGGAGCCGCGCCCAAGCAGTCACCGCGCGCACAGGAGCCGCCGGCCGAAAACCGGAAGTGACGTCACCCGAAACCGGAAGTGACGTCGCGGCACTCTCGGCGCGCGCTCCCAGGACCGCAGCTGGAGGAGGGAGACGCCGGAGAGCTGAGACAGGCCTCCGGCGCTCTGAAAACGGCCTGCTTTGCCCCGGAGGACGCAGGAAGGCCGCCAGGTCCCATATGGGAGCCCCGAGAAGGAGGAGGAGGACGCCCCCGACGCCCATCTCTGGCCCGGCCGTAAGTTCACCCAAATGCTGCCCCTGCCGGCCTGACAGCACTGGAACCTCTCCATGCCCCAAGGGGGACAGGAAGACACTGGAGTACGGAGGAAGGGGAGGGGCTTTTAACCTCTCTGTGTTCCTGTCCCCCAATAGGGCGTGGACGACATCCTCCAATGCTGTCGTGGAAGGCGTTGGGAGAAAACTACTAATGCACAATACATAATCTAAATAACACTGGGGGTGGTTTAAAAACAAAAAATGACAGATTCCCTTTAAGGTGTTGGCCAGTGGGATCCTATTTCTGGTACGCTACTTCTAGCTTTATTCGAAAGGTGTAGCAGTGTGATAGACATATCAGATTTATAAGATTGTAATTTCCAAGAATCAACGCAGAACATGTAGGTCAGCCTCTGCCATTCTTCTGAAACAAAGGTATTATTTGTGTGGAAATTTCTTTATAAATAGATATTTCGCTTATTATACAAGTGGCCAAAAAGATGACTATGACAATGGCTATTAATGCCAAACAAACTGATAATTAAAACCATTCTGCACTTCTTGATAACCTTCATTTCTCACACAAGAGCCATCGATATGCACTGCTCCCAGGGGTTAGTACACATATGCTCATGCCAAGCGCTCAAAGCCTTTGCACATGACCATGAACTCGTGCATATAGAGGAAAGGAAGTACCTTGATGAGGGAGTGGCTGCATGAAAACTGCAGATTTAGAGCAAGGCAGAGAAGCTTCACAGACACAGAATGATAGGGGAAGAAAGTGAAAACATAAAAGAAAACATGAATAATGGTGAAAAAGAAAAAGAACACGACACATGGATGAAACTGGTCATCATCTACAGCCTGTATGTTTAACAATTGGTGCATGAAGAATGTAATCAAATGATACCTGGTAGCGCAAAAGGGAGTTATGGCACACACAAAAGACAAGACATCACTATTCTAAGGATGTGCAAATAGTGTCTACAGAAAGAATAAAGACGTGAAGTTTAAGGCTATGAGCCCACTGGGCGTTTATGCAGTGCTAGAGATCCGTTTTTGGTGCTATTTTCTTTGATTTAATTATTATTTTTTTTTTTTAATAAAACTGCACCAAAACCAGAGTAATCACTTTGTCTGCAAAGTGAATGTAATTTTCTCTTTGCTGTACAGACTGCTGTGTTAGTGATGCAGAAAGCGCATCTGGAAGATAATGAGCGTCAATTATTGCTCCATTTTTCTGCCTCACTTTCTCCATTGACTATTGTAAAAATAATAAAAAAAAAAAAAAGCATCACAAACAGATTGATATTCATACAGTCCGTTCGTGATGCTTTTTAGTGCTCTTTCCACACCACAAACTCTCGGTCATCCAATTTCTTACCCTCCCCGGGGATCCCACGGCATGCTCCAGTGATATGTTCCTTCCGGGCACCAGGACCTGCGAGAACTCAAAAGGACCTGGCCACGTGACTTGTCAGCTGATCTGTTGCCACTCGATACCCAGAAGTAACACATCGCTGAACACCGCAGAGGGGAACTTGGGGATTATAATAAATTGGATGAACGTGGCTTGTTTGTGTGTGTACACTTAACCCCTTATGGAATAGTATTTAGTTTTTGCTTTGAAAAAAGCAAAATTGCAGCGCCAAAAAAACAGAGCAAAAACGGATGATGTGTTTGTGATTTTTTTTTTTTTTTTTTAAAAAAAAGTAAGAGAATTTATCTTGGCTGTAGAAAATGCACCAAAAACTGAGCACAAACACACAGTGTGAACATGGCCTAACATGACCTATTGGAAAAAGAAATCCTGGAAGTCAATACTGATGCTTTAGAGAGGAGCTTTTCACATGACTGAAGGCCACATCACACGCTTCAATCTTGTGAACAATGTTGTTAGCGATCTCATGCATGCACGATCACTAACATCGTTCACATCGCAGTGAGCTGTCACACAGGCAGACTCCCCAGCGATCAGCGAGAACGCTGGTAACCAAAGTACACATCGGGTTACTAAGTGCCGCGCGGTATTTAGTAACCCGATGTGTACCATGGTTACCATCTTCCAGTATAGGCTGTGCTGCTGGGAAATTGCTCATCACGGTGTCACACAGCACGATCCTGCAGGTAGGATTGTTCATCGCCAGATTTGAGAACATGTTCACAAATCTGGGATGAACAATCCATTAATGGATCATTCAATTTGGCTGGTGACATTGCGGTGTTACACGCTACGATGTCATTCACGACATCGTTCGTGCATCACCAAACAAGTGACTTTTGAACGATTTCGTCAACGATATTGAAGCGTGTGACATGGCCTTCAGGATGAGAAGCCAAAGCAGACACACCATTTGCAGATATGTTTTGGTGTGATTGCCCTTCATTAGTGCAAAGCAGAAATATTTTGGTTGTGTAAGAGACCTCTCATTCCATGTCAAGTGAACCAATGATTATTACCTCTATATTTTTAATTCTTTTGACATTTTGTCATTTGCTAATAGCGTGTCAGGCAATGCAAAATGTGAGGAGAAAAACATTAAAAAATTTTTTTTTCTTTTTTAATTGATTTTCTAAGTTCGGTAAAAGTGTGAATTGCAGTGTTGCCTGCCGTTACATTTCTTCTCAAATCTCAAGCTAGAAATAAAATAAACAAAATAAACACCAATCTACTCAGAACTGTACAGGCTTTCACCAGATATGTCACAAGAGTATCTTTGTTAATATTTTACCCTAATGCGAACACAAACGCAAAATTTTAAAACGCATTTCCGAAAAATCGGTTTAATTTAAAAATTACTAAAAATGCCCATGTGTCTGCTATGCTCCTAGCCATATCTGTACCAAAATTCAAGTTGGGATCGCAATGGGATCATATTTTAAAATATTTAACTATTATAGCTTCAATGGGTCATTCCATATCAAGTGATCTAAATAAGAATTTTTTTTTACCTGACGTCTTTAGATTTAAAAAAAAAAAAAAAATTCTATATGAAGTACAACTTTAGTTACCGTAACTAAAAATTTAAAGTTTTGAATTTTTTTCTTCATCAGTTAATTTTTTACAAATTAAGTTTTAAAAAAGCGCGAATTTTGACCTGGTATGGCTCTACATTTATCATACCCTATTTTTCATACCTGTATTGATTGATGGATTTATATGAAACATCCAATCTTGTAACGGCCTAAGATTTTTTTCTTGTTGTGTGTCCAGTTTTTTCAAAAGTATTTCAAAAGAGTAATAGATATTTGTGTGAGCGCTGGGGAATCAACCGGCACCAAGGCTATTATGAATAGTTACCTCTCGGCTTTATTTGTACAATAAAAAGGCAGGGTCCTTTAGGCCACAACGCGTTTCTACGCTCTCCAAGCGTCTTCCTACGCGGAGTGAGGTATGGAGCAGCTCCGGGCAATAGGACCTTGGATGACGTCCTGAACACGCCCACGGACCCACCACGTGACGACTCACATGTGAGGTGCTGGGATTAAGGACGCAGCAAAATCTTCATCATCCACAGCCGCTCATTAGCCGAGGACACAGGGAGATAAACATCAATGCACTAATTCTTGTTGTGCAGACAGCACAACAAGCACAGGTGAGGTTCCCATTCAAATAACCTGCTTCCGATGACAATTACAGAGTGGCGCAACAATATTACCTTCTTTGTCAGTTTTTTCAAAAGGATTGTAACAGAATATATGATAAAATAGTGTTCCCTGAGAAGCAGCAGACATTGGTGTGTGAGAAAAATACAGTTAATATTAAGTAAGGAAGATGGGTAATAAAAATAAAGATTTACAGTACGCTTGAGATATAACTGTGTTACTATAAAGTGAGTATTAGGGCTAACACACACACAGCTTTTTCTGTCTGCAGATAAACGCTGCGGTTTTGACAGCTTTTTTCTACGACGTTTTTACCACATCTGCATTAGTTTTTTTTTTTTAATCGCTAGTGAAAATGATGTCAGCTTTTTAAATTTTTTTATATATATATAAATAGAGATAAATGCTGCGATTAAAAATTAGTGCAAGTGGTGATTTACTCACTCTGAGTGTTTTCAAAAAAACACTGCATGTGTTTAACTCCATTGAAATCAATGGCGGGCGTTTTACTGAACGATGATCACTCAGAATAGTGATGTGTGTTTATTAGCCCTTAATAAGAAAACCATTACACTATTAATATAAACTCACTCAATCTGTAAACACACTCGCCAATATTGTAGTACACAGAGTCCCTAGATGCGTGTGTACAGACTATTGTTTGTTCAAGAGTGAACATGTCCAGGTATGTCAAGACATAAAAGCTCTGAAGCTCTAAAACTAATGCAGATGTGGTAAAAACTTGGTAGAAAAAAGCTGCCAAAACTGCAGCGTTTATCCACAGACAGAAAAACCTGCGCTAGCCCTAATACTCACTTTATAGTAACACAGTTCTATCTCAAGTGTTCTGTAAATCTTTATTTTTATTACCCATCGTCCTTAAAATTACCGTATATACTCGCGTATAAGCCGAGTTTTTCAGCCCAAAAATTGGGCTGAAAAGTACCCCCCTCGGCTTATACGCGAGTCAGTGACAGTATACAGCTGTATACAGCAGCCCCCGCATCCCCAGTAATGCAGGGCCCCCCAGCCTTGCTCCGGTCACCTGTAAAGCAAAATATACTTATCACTGTCCCGCTGTCTGCGCCCGCTCGCCGCTGCCGTCCGCGATCCTCCATCTTCATGCGTCTTCTTCCTGTTTTCGTCGCTGGTAATGACGTCATTACCGGCGCTGAACACAGGAAACAGGAAGAAGACGCATGAAGATGGAGGATCGCGGACGGCAGCGGCGAGCGGGCGCGGACAGCGGGACAGTGATGAGTATATTTTGCTTTACAGGTGACCGGAGCAAGGCTGGGGGGGCCCTGCATTACTGGGGATGCTGTATACTACCGCTGGGGCTGCTATACACTACCACTGGGGCTGCTATATACTACCACTGGGGCTGTATATACCTCTGGGGCCCTGTATACTACCACTGGGGCTGTATATACCACTGGGGCTGCGTGTATACTACCACTGGGGCTGCTGTATATACCTCTGGGACTGCTGTATACCACACTGCTGGGGGCTGTATACTTGTGCTAGGGTCCACCCTCGGCTTATACACGAGTCAATAGATTTTCCCAGGTTTTGGGGGCAAAAGTAGGGGGGTCGGCTTATACACGGGTCGGCTTATACGGTAACTGTATTTTTTTCACACAGCAATGGCTGCTACTTCTCAAGGAACAATATTTTAGCATATATTCTGTTGCAATCCTTTTGAAAAAACTGGACACACAACAAGAAAAAGTCTTAGGCCGGTACAAGATTGGAAGTTTCATATAAATCCATCAATCAATGCAGGCATGAAAAATATGATGATAATAAATATGATATAATAAAAAATGTAAAGCCTTACCAGGCCAAAATTTGTGCTTTTTTAAAACTTTAAAAATCTGTAAAAAATTAACTGATGAAGAAAAAGATGAAGATGAAGAAAAAACTTCAAAACTTTTTATTTGTAATCAACTAAAGTTGTACTTCATATAGAATTTTTTTTAAAAAAATCTAAAGACGTCAAGTAAAAAAATATTCATATTTAGATCACTTGATATGGAATGACCCATTGACGCTATAATAGTTAAATATTTTAAAATATGATCCCATCGCAATCCCAACTTGAATTTTGGTACAGATGTGGCTAGGAGCATAGCAGACACATGGGCATTTTTGGAGATTTTTAAATTAAACCGACTTTTTGGAAATGTGTTTTAAAATGTTGCGTTTGCATTCACATGGGTAAAATATTAACAAAGATACTCTTGTGACATATCTGGTGAAATCCTGAGTAGAATGGTGTTTATTTTTTTCTCTATCTTATTTCTAGCTCGAGATATTATAGAAAATGTAAAGCAATACCAGGCCAAAATTCACACTTTAAAACTTTAAAAATCTGTAAAAAACTGATGAAGAAAAAAATGCAAAACTTTTTTTTTGCATTTAAGTAAAGTTGTACTTCATATAGAAAATTAAAAAAAAAAAAAAATCTAAAGATGTCAGGTAAAACAAATATTCATTTTTGGATCACTTGACATGGAATGACCCTAAAGGTACCGTCACACCTGTCGACGGCGCTGGAGATGTCGGCGGCGACTGGCGGAGCGCGCATGTTTTTGGCGCTCCGCCAGCGTCGCCGTCCCCCATTTACATGGGGCAATACCTCCAGCGACACCCCGGCGATGTTACAGGCGCCATCGCCACTGGGGTGTCCACAAACTCCAGCGGCGATCCTGTAACAGGAGAGCCCATGGCTCCCATCGCCTGTAACATCGGAAATCGCCATGGTACATGGGGTGATGTGTACACATCGCCCCAGAGTGCTCGCCTGGTTTCAGAGCAGTGCTGAGAAACCAGGCGACCACTCTAAGGCGATTTTTAGCGCCGACATCGCTTCTTTACACTAGGCGATGCACCAGCGCTGTCGACGGCGATAGGCCACGCCCCTGCGTCACCTATAAAATCGCCGCCGATATGGCCAGGTGTGACGATACCCTAAGGGGAAAATGTTTTTCTTTGTGGAGAGAAACATATTTCTGGAAATGGAGTTTCTGGTTTTGTAATCTGTTTTAAGTCATGTGGCAAGGTCCTTTAAAGGTAATATGTCAGCAGGATTTCAAACCCAAACTATTGATATGAGCATGTAGCTCTTCCACTGTCCAGCAATACTTTTATACAGTCATTCCTGAGAAATCAGAGTTTGAATCAATATCCAAATATGACTAAAGGACGATGATAAATCTGAGATTTCTATCACTTCGTTGCCTTCTCCAGCTTGAATGACAGATCTTTTGCCTAATGTCACACAGCAAAGGCTGTCAGTCAAGCGGAGGGAGGCTGCGTTGGGTAGGGAATAAGGTATGGATTAATGGAAGCTTCAGATCTACTATAGTCCTTCTAGCTCATTTGCACATCAATTCCACCACTGTTTTCTCAGTAATGGAGGAATGAACTGGTCATGTAAAAGAATTGTCGTGCTTGACTTTAACAGAGCTAAATGTGCAGAAAGTTTGAGGGGTAAATTCCTGGTGAAAGTTTTCCTTTTAAAGAGTCAATATTGACTTTTAGTATTGCCATTTCCAATAGATAGCATCAGTGTTTGTCCTCTTCCTCTGAAGAGGTTAACTGCATATTTTAATTGCCAGGGGAATGGTGATTGCAGCTCCAGAATATAAAACAATCATTAAAGGGGAACTCCAGTGAGAGAAAACTTTTTAGTACAGTCACTGTCCTCCTACATGATGAAGCAGAGCTGTACACTGCATTTCTAGGATCTTTAGATCACTTATAATACCACTAAATCATACCTGCTCCTTTACTCTAGCCCCCACCTCAGGGAACCGAAATCTCTGTCTGAGAGCTTCATGAAGAAGCAAAAAGCAAGAGGTGTGTCAGGGGTGTGGATGCTGGGGGCTGCAGGATCAGCCTATATTGACGCCCCCTGACACTTCTGTATGGGGAGAGGGTATGGCAGGGGGCGGGACCGCCAGCTCCATGCTCTTCACATACACTCCAGCCCCAGACATACCATTCTATGGGACGGGGGTCCAGGCTTCAAATAACAATCATGTCACCAATCACATGCTGTGATCCTCTGATGTATGATGATGTACAATGTGTACTGTTAATGAGAAGGTACGAGCAGAGACAAATCATTACATTGATCGATTTAGCTCTGCATGGTCTCCTCTTCCCCATAGGAACATAGTAGATTCCTCTTTCTGCATCTTTCAATGGATCATCATCACTCCTCAGTGACAGGCACAGTAAGACATCCAGAGTCTGCAGCATGTTACACACACGTTATAGTACACACCTGTATTATCACGTAATATCTATTACCAGCTAAAAAAATGCTTTTTCAATGTTCCCAATGATAGATTGTCTTATATGAGATCAATCTAAATGTAGGAATACATGTACAGTACTATGGTTTATTCAGTTTATTAGTCCATGTGGCGGCACTTTCTGTTCCTATTATGGTCTTGTACTCAGGTGGTTTTAGGCTATGTGACACCTCAGGACCATGTGCAAAGAACTGTAACATGCACTACAAATATGTGTTCGCAAACTTCAGTCTGTGGCAATTTATCCATGCAGGTATGCAGCCCAAAACATGCAAAAATGCGTCATTACACAGTACCAGGAAAGTGACAGAGTGGTCACACTGCTGCTGCTTATTTTCCCTTGCAGATATGAACCTACAAAGCATGTCTTCAGATCTGCAGTATGTCAGCTCTTCCATTTTATTTTTGCATTCTTCTCAGCATTCATGCTGTGTTTATTTGCAGTGTTGTGCTGTCACACAGAATGGTATATCAGGGGCTGGAGTGTATATGTGGAGCAATGGGGCCGGCGGTCACGCCCCTGCCATGCCCCTCCTCCTCATACAGAAATGTGAGGGGGCATGAGTGTAGGCTCATCCTGCAGCCCCCAGCATCCACACCACTGACACACCTCCTGCTTTTTGCTTCTACATGAAGCTCTCAGACAGGCTGAGATTTCAGTTCCCTGAGGTAGGGGTCTAGAGCAAAGGAGCAGGTATAATTTTATTGAATTATAAGAGATCTATAGATCCTAGAACTGCAGTGTATGGCTCTGCTTCATCATGTATAAGGGTAGGAACTGTACTAAAATGTTCTCTCACTGGAGTTCCCCTTTAACTCAGTATCAAAACAAGTTAAGTACTGTATTTTTTGGACTATAAGAAGCACCGGATCTTAAGACATACCCAGGTTTTAGAGGAGGAAAAGAGGGAAATAAATTGAAGCAAAACATGTGGTCATGATGCACTGTTTAGGGGAGGATCTAGTGCTGGCAATGTTATGGGTGTATACATGTCCCCCATCCTGGTGTATGTGCCCAATAACCTGCTATGTGTCCCATATCTTAGTACATGATACCCCATCCTGGTATATGTGTCCATATCCTAGTATATGATCCCTAATATCCTGGTATATGGATGCCCCATATCCTGGTATATGTTTGCCTAATATCCTGGTATATGGATGTCCCATATCCTGGTATATGGATGCCCCATATCCTGGTATATGGATGCCCCATATCTGGTATGTGTGCCCAGTATATGATCCTCTATCCTGGTATACGCGCCCATATCCTAGTACTTGTCCATCCACCTGGCATATGGGCCCCCATAATGGTGCAAACTTAAAAAAAGAAATAAATAATTATACTCACAATTCGTTGTTCCCCCGCAGCACATCCTCGTATGTGTTCTTATGCTGGCATCTGATGATCAGTGTATGAGCGAACAGTAATGACATCACTGTCATGCGCTGTGTCCCACACACCGCATCAGCTGATGGCACAAGGCAACAGGAGGATGTTGCGGTGCTGTAGTGAAATGACTGAGTATAATCTTTCGTCCCAGGTATTCACTGCTCCCATGCCAAAGATGATATCTGAGAAGCTATGAATATACACACATGCTGTTTTAAGTTAATTTAATATTCACCTCTCCCCCCACCCACCTCTAGGCGGCGGCTTCAGTGCCGAGGGGTGATGGGTGTGGGATAGGTGAATATTTCCTTAATTTAAACAGTGGGTCCACGTGATCACCGGCCACAGCCAACTCCTGCCTCCGGTGACCTGTTGCAAATCCGCTGCCACCCGTTTCCCCACAGCACAGTCAAATACCGTACATCTGAACTATAAGATGCACTACTCCCCCTTCCTCCAAAAAAGTGTGTCGTATAGTCCGAAAAATGTGTTAAATGAAATACATTAACAATACTATCCAAAATAAAAATAATTAGTGAACCTACACATTAAACCTTCTGACTTGCTATTTGTTTCTCACCAAAATGTAGAATACTACATTCCGCTCCAGATGTTGAAATCATTACTCAAATACTTTTAGGAATGTTGGCTTTTAAAAAGAAAATATAGACATCTCTATCAGATATGGTCAATTAAATATCCTAAGCAATAAAGACATTTATTTTCAAATCCTTATCTCATAACATTAAAGGTTATTATTATTTATATACTCTTGATTGGTTCATTCAAAACTAACCTGGGGAATGCTGGGAAGTGGCAAGAGAGGTCATTGAGTTGGATAGGTTAAGGTTAGCAGTAATACTTAGTTGGCTCTGCACAGCAGGAGGGTATGGAGAAGTAGGTGTCAGCAGCGACTCCTCACTGGCTTCTTCATCAATAACAGGCAAGTACTTGTCAATCAAGGCATCAAGAAACTTAACTATGAGCTCAGCGTAGTCAGGAATTTGTGTTTGCTGATAAACAAAAAAATATTGGTTAGAAATCATTAACTGCACATATATTACTGAGTATAAAACACAACAGTACAGTAAGGGTTGTTCAGACTAAATGCACGTGTTTTCTTAGATCCACAGAAAATATGTATCAAGACTTGTCACAGATTTTGCTGCAGATTCCACCATATATTTAGTAGACAGACAAATCTTCAGGGGTGCTCAATAAAAAGACAAATCTGCACTAAAGGACAATTTCTGATTTTTTTTTTTTTTTGCTGTATATCTGCCACATGTAGACATAACCTTAAAGGGATATTCTATGAACAGAAAAAAATTGTAAAAAGTAACTAAGTATGAATAAATTCCTAAATAACTTTAGGAAAACACTCGTTTTGATTAGGAATGTAATAACTAAAGAATAAAAATTGATGTGTTTGGAACATGGATGAAACCTGTTCTAGAAGGTTAATAGGACAGCTGCTTGTTAGAATGTGTTGTAAAAAGCTTAAACATCTCATCCCTTCCCTTCTTGTGGGTGAAGATGTGGATATTTTGAAGTGATGCTACAGATATAGGTAAGAAGAGGCTGCTCACATTGCAGTCCATCCTGTTTTTCTCATCCAATACTGGAGATACCGGAAGAGCGGAGGTACGAAGAAACTCCTCACTGTTGTTCACCCTGTATTTCTGATCGAATACTGGAAATTACCATGAGGTGGTGAGTTAATGAGGAGGCTGATCACATTGATGTCTACCCTGTTTATCTGATCTAATACTGGACATACCAAGTGTGCAGTGATAAGGAGGAGCTGCTCCCACTGCTGTCCACCCTGTGTTTCTGGTCGAATACTGGAGATATCAGGAGTGCTGAAATAAGAAAAAGGCTGCTCACACTGCAGACCACCATATCTTCCTGATCCAATACTGGAGATACCAAGGGTGCAGAGGTAAGGAGGAGCTTCTCACACTGATGTCCACCCTGTGTTTCTGATCTAATACTGTAGAAACCAGGAGAGCTGAAATAAGGCTGCTCACACTGCAGACCACATGTCTTCCTGATCCAATACTGGAGATACCGAGGGTGCAGAAATAAGGAGGAGCTGCTCATACTGCTGTCCACCCTGTGTTTATGATCTGATACTGTAGATACCAGGTATGCTGAAATAAGACTGCTCACACTGCAGGCCACAATGTCTTTCTGATCCAATATTGGGACATACCAAGGTGCAAAGATAAGGAGGAGCTGCTCACACTGCTGTCCACCCTGTGTTTATGATCAAATACTCTAGATACCAGGAGTGCTGAAATAAGGCTGCTCACACTGCAGGCCACCATGTCTTTCTGATCCAATACTGGAGACACCTAGGGTGCAGAGATAAGTAGGAGCTGCTCACACTGCTGTCCTCCCTGTGTTTCTGATCTGATACTGTAGAAACCAGGAGTGCTGAAATAAGGATGCTCACACTGCAGGCCACCATGTCTTTCTTATCTAATACTGGAGATACCAAGGGTGCCAAGGTGAAGAACTGCTCATACTGCTATCCACTCGTTTTTTTCTAAATTAACACTGTAGATACCAGGTAAAGCTGAAGTAAGGAGAAGCAGTTTCCAATGCTGTCCATTCACTCTGAATGCTTACTTCAAATGGTTTAGATTATTTCATATTACAGTGGCATTGCTTTTATTACACATACTTGCAAAAAAAATCCTCTGGACATTCTAGGTTTTTGTCGGTGTAATAGACCATGGATATTTTAATTATTTTTTGCTGATCACCTTCCTAAGCAAAACTATTGTGAATTGCTAATTAATTAATTCATTAATTATGTATTGCATGTTGTAAGGCTATTACTTTTATGAGGTGTTTCTACGAAGAATACATTTATAAATCTGTTTCTTAAAAATAAAGGAAGATTTTGGAAGGTAAGTACACACTAAATACTAAACACACCACATTATTTTACAACATTAATACCCCTTACCTTTGAGAAAGGACCAGCAAACCTCCACAACCCATTAAATCCAAAACCTGGAGTAATAAAAACAAAAGCAATTCATACAAAGGATTTTTGGGAACATATTGAGGAAAGAAACTGTATCGTTGATCGCAGATTTGATAACATGTTCTCAAATAAAACGATCCTCAATCAGCCAACCTTCTGCATCGTTGTGTGTGACACCGCGATAACGATGTCGTTAACGACTTCGCCTATTCACAACAGTGAACAAGTATCGTTCGCTGGGTTGTGCCAACGATAGCTGCTCGCTACATCGTTGATGCGTCGTCCACGATATCTAGTCATGTGACATCTCACCAACGATGTTAAAAAGATGTCCTAACAACCGCGCTCCCGTGAGATCGTTGGTGATATCTAACGACATTGAAGCGTGTAACTGTACCTTAAGTAGGCTAATGGATGTTTAGAAAACCCTAGAAAACCTTTTACAAGAATGTTAGAACAGCTGAAAATGGTTTGGCTGATTGGAGAAACTATAAAATTGACCTTCCTTTGCGCTAGTTGAAAATCTAGAGCATTACATTTGTTTGTTCTATGAAACTCTCAAAATGGCCAGAAAAAGAGAACTTTCATGTGAAACTCGACAGTCTATTCTTGTTCTTAGAAATGAAGGCTATTCCATGCGACAGAATTGGCAAGAAACTGAAGATTTCCTACAACGGTGTGTACTACTCCCTTCAGAGGAGAGCACAAACAGGCTCTAACCAGAGTAGAAAGAGAAGTGGGAGGCTTCGCTGCACAAGTGAGCAACAAGTCAAGTACATTAGAGTCTCTAGTTTGAGAAATCGACGCATCACAGCTTCTCTACTGGCAGCTTCATTAAATAGTACCCGCAAAACGCCAGTGTCAACGTCTACAGTTAAGAGGCGACTCCGGGATGCTGGCCTTACAGGGCAAGTGGCAAAGAAAAAGCTATATCCGAGACTGGCTAATAAAAGGAAAATATTAATATGGGCAAATAACACAGACATTGGATAGAGGAAGATTGGAAAAAAGTGTTATGGACAAATGAATCAAAGTTTGAGGTGTTTGGATCACACAGAAGAAAATTTGAGAGAGGCAGAAGAACTGAAAAGATGCTGGAAGAGTGCCTGACGCCATCTGTCAAGTATGTTGGAGCTAATGTGATGGTCTGGGATTGCTTTGGTGCTGGTAAAGTGGGAGATTTGTACAAGTAAAAGGGATTTTGAATAAGGAAGGCTATCACTCCATTTTGCAACGCCATGCCATATCCTGTAGACAGTGCTTGATTGGAGCCAATTTCATCCTACAACAGGACAATGACCTAAAGCACACCTCCAAATTATGCATGAACTATTTAGGGAAGAAGCAGACAGCTGGCATTCTATCTGTAATGGAGTGGCCAGTGCAGTCACCAGATCTTAACCCCATTAAGCTGATGTGGGAGCAGCTTGACAGTATGGTACGCAAAAAGTGCTCATCAAGCCAATCCAACTTGTGGGAGGGGCTTCAGGAAGCATGGGGTTAAATCTCTCAAGATTACCTCAGCAAACTAACAGCTAAAATGCCAAAGGTCTGCAATACTGTAAATGCTGAAAAGGGCGCATTCTTTGTTGAAAGCAAAGTTTGAAGGAGAAAATTATTATTTCAAATAAAAATCATTATTTCTAACATTGTCAATGTCTGGACTATATTTTCTATTCATTTTTCAACTCATTTGATAAATAAAAGTATAGGTTTCCATGGAAAACACAAAATTGTCTGGGTGACCCCAAACTTTTGAATGGTAGTGTACTTGGAGAAAAGGACTCTGCATTATTGGCATGATGAACTTAGAAACAGCTGCATTGTAGGACATGGATCGTGAGCAACTCAGACCTCAAGCTCTCAAAACATTATGCTTACTTTGCAGGTAAGATGGCTGATACTGTGGAGGAGATTCTTCATGGTACACCACACTTTGCACAATCCCATGAATGGGATTTAATAAATTAGGGTCTTGACACAATGACAGAAGGGTGTTGATCTTAGAGTCCAATAAGTTGTGTCTGAAATCCAAAAAAAAAACCAAAAAAAAAAAACTTAGAGCATTTACAACCTAAACAAAGCCAACGTAAAATGAACACACACTACTTTTGTAGGATAAAGACTTCAATACACAAAAAAGTCTAAAATATCGCAGACATTTATCATGGGTGCCAGAATCAACAGTGATTGTCTAATTGTGATAGCTATTGAAGATTTATAGGGATAGTCTTTGCAGATATGGAATACTTATGGTAAAAAAAAATAAAAAATGGCCCCACACACATTATGGAATAGTCCCCTATGTTATAACTTTAGATGAAAATTATTCAAGCAGTTATTAGAAGATAGTTTAGAGGTACAAATACATTGTTGGGTTATTTGGCTATATAACATGAGAAATTTTAATGTAATTTTTTTAATTATTTTTGTGGAACTGAAATAATTTATAAAAATGGATTGTAAATGATAATCTTTAAATCAGAGATACTTACACCACTGGAAAAACTTTGGGGAAGACCACACTGGCTTCAGCCAAGTATTCATAAAGGATACGCTGATCAAACTCATCGGTAGTGTATTTTACAAGTGTAGCCTGCAGAATGAACACACAGTGTATGTAGTATGATGTAAGTCTATATTACTGCAGTGATATCAGTGGTGAACAGTTATAGGCATAAGATACAACACAGTTTCTATAAATCAAACACAAGCAAAACCAAGGCACAGCAGTACTTGAACAATGGAAAGCTCATGCTAGTTGCAATAATCGCTCCAGAGGTGGAGCATCAGTAACTTCTACTATAATGTAATAGCTGTTAATGTGAAAACTTACGAAATAACACATCAAACAATTCATCAAAAATTAAAGGACACATCATCTTACAAGCACAGTCAGCAACAAAGCTTGGGTTTTCGGGTCAGTCAAAACCTCCTCATCCAAGAGCACATTTGACTCCGAGACAGATACTTTCCGCAGATGAGGATGTTGTTGAGGGGATGATATTCTTGGAGTATCTGAAAGTAAAAAAAGAAAAAAAAAAAAAACAAGAAGAGTCATTAATTTACTTTTCATTCAAGACTGGTATGAGGCTAAGCTCTCATGAGCGTAGAAAAAATATTGTGCACATGCCATCTGTGTCACATTCATACAGCAATTATTTTTTGTAAATCAGTGGTTGATAAAATTTATTAAGCCAAATAATGTTTTCTATGTTAAGAATTTCAATGAATCCATAAAAATCAGTGCTATACTGATGATCCATTTGTTTTGCAGACAAGTCATTTATTCAGCAGAAAGACCGTCATCGGAACAGACAAAATGAATAACACTGGTGCTGTCTGTGTGAGGTCAGTTATTTCACAGACCCTTGGACTGAAAATATGGTTATGTACACGTACACCCACTGCGACTGAAAGCAATACAGCAGGCAAGTTTTCAAGAAACAAACAAACAATAAAAGCATGTGACTAAAGATAAGCGGATGGCTTCACGCAACCCCAGTTGATAATCAAAGTCAGTAGTAGACAGGAGGTACACAAGTTTCTTCAGGGTTCCAGGCTCAGTGAATGATTAGCTCGGCTGGACAGACATCACCTGTGCCCCATGAATTGAGAAATGACGTCACGGCAGGTTGGCGAATTAAACGCTGAATCAAGAATTCAGGAGAGCTCAGAAAAATTCAGGCAGCTCCTGACCACTGCCAGAGAGCACTGACCTGGACCAGGGTTGTATGAACCTCACCTCTACATGTGACCTAAGCAAGCAACAGTATAAGATGATGTGCACTAATTGCCGTATAAGCAACACTGGGAGCACAGTGTCCACCAGATACTCACCAATATCATAATCATTCTCTGCTACTCTCCTCATTTTCGGAGGTGTAGTGATGCCAGATTCAATCTCCTGCCTTTTAGGAGCTTTAGTGTCAGATATTAGGTGGTCAAAGCTTTTTCTTGTACCTAAAACATGGAGCATAGCTGAATCTAAAGTAAAACTGGGTTGTGTTTCAAAGCATACTTTTGATATTTAATATGAAGCATATGTACCACCCACCCAGATGAGGTAGTAGATCTCAGCATCATGTACATTTCTAGGACCTACCTAAGAGTTTTTTAGTGTTTGCTTGTGATGGTTGCCCCATATCCAGACTCATGGACTTCCTGGTCCGTGGGCTAACCTGCCCAACTGTGGGGTAGCTTGCAGCTAGGTGCATTCCCGACCCTTTTGGGGATGACCACGGTTGATTTTCTTTCAGTGTTCTGTGAAATTTAAGATATAAATGTGAGATAGTCATCATCTGATGAGTGGAGGTGACCATTAGCTATTATTAACAAATCTATATAAACAAGCAAAATTATCAAAATGTATAAAAAAAACCTATTGATTCAATCAGATTCCTATACAAATATGTTTTAAAAATGTTGATAATATATGTTTTTCAATTTACCAGATCGATGTCTGTATTAAAGGAGAATAAAATCTAAAATAACGCAATTTTCACACTGACCACTAGGCCTCATAAGACTGCTATTCCCCATTCTTTTCAGATGTCTCATGGACAGAAGAAGCAACAGACTCAACTTGACTATTGACTTGTACAAGTATATGTATGCACTGGATAAAGGTCATGATGAAAGGAGTAGGAGGTGAGCTGTGATGACCATCGCCTATTGTGAATGGTGGATCCTTATCTACTGAATAGAAAGGCAATACCTGTGTCAAGAGAATGAGTTTACTGAAAAGTCTTTTATAATAAACAGGAAGATTGAGGCTAGTATAAGGCCTAGAAGCCAGTGTAAAAATTGCTAATTATTTTAGGATAGAAAATTTAAAAAACAAAACTTTAAAAAATACACTTAGAATAAAACATGATACAATGAGACATTTTCTGATGACACATTTCCATTTAAAGCTTTAAATATGGGATTTTCAGAGCATACATTTCATGTAAAAATTCTTACTGAATATTACGGATAACTTGTAAAAAGCATATATAGCTTTGGCACTGACCTGCAGGTGGGGTCACTGTGGTGCATCGGGTATGTATCCATAGGAACATTTTCCATTGAAACATCTGTGAGTAACAGTGACTTTCTGTGCTTCAAGCTGCAGCGACTCCTCACCTCTTCAGACACTGTAAGTAATGCTAAAAGCATAGAAGAGAAATACATGAAAGTCATATGCTATTTTATTATTCGCTATTACAAACGTTCGTGATTTTTTTCTTGCGACGTCACTAATTCAGTGCTCACATGAGGAGCTTATCATAAATATGTGCATGATTCTGTTGCTTGTAACCAAGATCCTTGAGCTATGGTTTTGTAAAATCCCAATCGTTTAATAAAAGCACCACTCCAACAAATTTTTTTTTTTTTTTAATTATTTCAATGCTGGGGTGGCCGTTTAATTTTTAGACTCCTGTCGCCATCTTCATCTGTTTCCAGCATCGCTCCATTCGGTCTCTGCCGACTTGTAACTTGCTGGCAGCTCCAGTGTTTCATATAGCTCGCAACTCAATACAAGTTTATGAGAGCCTTATTCTGGCTCTCATAAGAGTTGCATTGAGCACCTATCACTTATCACTGGAGTGGTGCTTTAATGACCAAGCCTCATTTTTTAATTCTGACCAGTGTCACTTTATGTGATAATTACTCTGGAAGGCTTCAATGTATCTCATTCATGATTCTGAGAATTATTTTCATGACACTTTGTACTTTATGTTGCTAGTAAATTTAGCTTCTTATGTGTTTATTTGTAAAAATATTGAAATTTTGTTGAACATTTTGCACATTTTAAATTTGTATATGCTTAAACTAGTTAGTCATGCTTTACTAAACAATACATAACATTGCCTTATATCTACTTTACATCTGCATCATTTTATTCAAACATTATCATTTGATTTTGCTAGGATGTCTTGGGTTAAACGTTTAGCAGCAATTTTTCAATCCTGAAGACATTTACAAAACCCTTGTTATTAGGGACCCAATCAGGTTTTGAAGTACGTACATTGAAAGGCCTTCATACTGGAAACTCACAGAGTGATACCATTTTAAAACCGCACGCTTCACATACTTCAAAACTGCTGTGAGGAAATGATTTTAAGCCTCCAGGTGCTACACAGAAATTATTGCTAAGTGTAATGAAAAAATGTTTTATTGCATCTCTAAAATGCTGCTTTAGCTCCAGCTCCTGTGTTTACTTTTAAAAGAACACAAGAAACTGGACACCACTACTTGATACCCAGTTTCTTCAGAACACGCCAATACCACACATGGGGTCAATAACTTTGTTCGGACAAACAGGAGGGCTCTAAAGGGAAGGAGTGCTAACTGAATGCTGAAAAACAAATTTAGCTGAAATATATAGCGGGCATCAGGTCTCATTTGTGGGGCCCCTAGGGCATCCGAACAGCAGAAACCTCCCCACCCACAAGTGAGCATTTTGGAACTACACCCTTCAAGGATTTTATCCAGAGTATAGTGAGCTCTACAAAGAATTTAATAACAGTAGGTTGTCATACTGAAAATATTGCTTTTGATCCAAATTTTTCACTTTGAAAGAGGTAACACAAAAAAGTTGACGCCACAGTTTGTTACCTGCTTTTTTCTGTGTGTGGCATACTCAAAATTTCTGTTTGTACACACGACAGGGCTCGGAAAGAAAGAAGCGACATTTGGTATATGAAATGTAAATTTGGCTGAAATAGATTGCAGACACAATGTCTCATTTGCAGAGTCCCAGAAGTATCAAAATAACAGAAACCCTCTACATGCAGGGAAGTAACGACCACGGTCGCAAAGGTGATTGGGCTCGGGGGGTACAGCACCTCTTCAGCTGGATGTGCAGCCAATCAAGGACGCACATCAAGCTAAAATACATCGCGGCACAGAGACTCATCAGATCCATGCCCTACAATACACTCTGTCAGCCAAACAGTGGCTGGCAGGCAGCTGACATTGGAGGTGCTGCGACAGAGAGTAGCGCAGTAGTCAATGTCATATACAGCCATCATCCGTAGGATTTTCCCCTGGTGGTAGCGTAGTTTACTTATCCCTCAATGCCTTTCCAAAACGGTGATGACAAAATTAAGGCCTCTTAACGGACACCATTGTAATGATTATCAGTGGTTGGAAAAGTCTAAGGGCTTAAAACAAGCAGAAACCTGAAGGACCTTGTGCACATGCACATGCTCATATTATGGCTCCACATGCAGAGTCATAGATATGCATATATTTTCTTGCTTCTATTAAAGGGGTTGTCCAAGTTGGTGTGAGGATCTGCAGTCACTAAGCTTGCAATTTGCATACATGCAGCCACATGCTGACTAGACGTGCTCAGACTATCAACTCATTTGTATTAAACGAGGACACAAGTATGCTAATCTGCGGTCACACAACTGCCCCTTCTTGTCGAATGCACCAGAGAATCCTGACAGTATGTGGTGTGCATGTTGTGCGATTTAATAATATGGAGTGACTGCAGACTTTCATCCCAATCCTAGATAACCCCTTTAAGTTACGACTTTGAATTCTGTAATAAACAAAGAAATGTTGTGGTCATGTTTTATTGGACCACGTATCGTAAAGTATATTGCAAATTTTCCCCAGAAGAACTACTTATAGAGGAGAATATCTCCACAAATTCAGATAGTGTTTTATAAGGCATTGCAGACATACCACATAGCTCCATACATTTCTACGATTCAACATACGACATTCTACGGCTCGGTAATGAAAGAAAAAACCTTTAGTAGGGGAAAATGGTAGAGAAAATGCTTACCTGCTAAATAAGCAACACTCTGAGTATTGACTTCAAACTTATCACAATTCCTGTGTTTGTTTACAAGGGCAAGCAAAGTGTGAAGGATGCGGACCGTTCTTGCCACAGTAGTAGGAGATGGATGTCGATAACCTTAGGAATAAAAATATTTAACGAGAGAATATTTTAAATATTGCTTTGAAGGGGTTTTCTTACCCTTAACAGCTAAAATGCTCATCATAAAACAAAGCATAATACTTCTTTTTGAAACTGGTGCCATTCGTACCGATGTTGGCATAAACAAGATTGCATGACAACCGGTGATACAGCGCCAACAATTTAGTTAAGATGTGGCTCTCCAGTAGTGGTCTACCAATTTAATACCTTTTTAATATTAATATCACACATGTACGATTTCAGGTTATTCCATATCACTTTTGATCTGTTGCGTTGAGGTGACTGCAATCATCAGGTCACATCTTCAGCAGCGCACTGCAGAATAGGTTTATGGAAAGAACAGGACCTGATCTGCAGTGTTCACTAGAAAGCACTAACACTTAGGGGAACTTTGCTGGTCTCACCAGTTCAATATTTACTTCCGGCCACTAGGGTTAATAAGGACCGATTCATGCTTTCCCCATGATTAAGCTGGACAACTAAAATGCGCGTTGGGGTTCTTATCTCTACTGTTTACACTGGACATAGCAATTTGTGGTTATGCTTTGAAAAAAATTGTTTGTCCTTACTCCACACTATTTATGACTCTGATGTCTATGCATATTGATATTAGTGTGATACTAATCAATATTGCTACAATCCTGTGCCACTTTTATACCTTGGCATAATTTCATCTGCAGTGCTTGTACCACTTGTCATCAATACACTATAAAGTGCGTATTTTGTACATCACATTGTTTAATAAATATTGTTCACTTATTTAAAAAGCATTATAGCTCCACTTCTTGCTACTTTTGCTATTTTTTTAAAAACAGACAGGGAAACGTTTTCCTCACAAAAAGAATCTCCTATGATCCCTTGCTGCCCTGTCTGTATAATCTTATACATCCCCCCTCCCAGGAGATGTGGTATGATCAGACCATGTCCTTGTATAGTCAGACAAGGCCATTACACAGTACATAGCAGGGGCACATATATAAGATTATCTCAGCACAGGAGATGTGGTATGATCAGACCTTGTCCCTGTATGGTCAGACAGTCATTACAATGTACATAGCAGGGACACATATATAAGATTATCTCAGCACAGGAGATGTGGAATGATCAGGCCATGTCCCTGTAAGGTCAGACACTGCCATTATACAGTACATAGCAGGGACACATACATAAGATTATCTCAGCACAGGAGATGTGGTATGATCAGACCATGTCTCTGTACGGTCAGACACAGCCATTACACAGTTAACAGCAGGGACACATATATAAGATTATCTCAGCACAGGAGATGTGGTATGATCAGACCATGCCCTGTAAGGTCAGACACAGCCATTACACATCACATAGCAGGGGTGTGTATATAAGATTATCTCAGCACAGGAGATGTGGTATGATCAGACCATGTCCCTGTAAGGTCAGAAACAGCCATTACACAGTACATTGCAGGGACACATGTACACTGTGTGCAGAATTATTAGGCAAGTTGTATTTTAGAGGATTATTTTTATTATTGATCAACAACTATGTTCTCAATCAACTCAAAAGACTCAAATATCAAAGCTTAATATTTTTGGAAGTTGGAGTGGTTTTTATAAATTTGGCTATCTTAGGAGGATATCTGTTTGTGCAGGTAACTATTACTGTGCAGACTTTTTAGGCAACTTAATAAAAATCAAATCTATTCCCATTTCACTTGTTTATTTTCACCAGGTAAACTAATATAACTGCACAAAATTTACAAAAAAACATTTGTGACATGCAAAAACAAAACTAAAAAAAACTAGTGACCAATTTAGCCACCTTTCTTTATGATGATACTCAACAGCCTTCCATCCATAGATTCTGTCAGTTGCTTGATCTGTTTACGATCAACATTGCGTGCAGCAGCCAGCACAGTCTCCCATACACTGTTCCGAGAGGTGTACTGTTTTCCCTCCCTATAGATCTCACATTTTAGGAGGGACCACAGGTTCTCTATGGGGTTCAGATCAGGTGAACAAGGGGGCCATGTCATTATTTTTTCTTCTTTTAGACCTTTACTGGCCAGCCATGCTGTGGAGTAGTTGAATGCATGTGATGGAGCATTGTCCTACATGAAAATCATGTTTTTCTTGAACGATACCGACTTCTTCCTGTACCACTGCTTGAAGAAGTTGTCTTTCAGAAACTGGCAGTAGGTCCGGGAGTTGAGCTTTACTCCATCCTCAACCCGAAAAGGTCTCACAAGTTCATCTTTAATGATACCAGCCCATACCAGTAACCCACCTCCACCTTGCTGGCATCTGAGTTGGAGTGGAGCACTCTGCCCTTTACTGATCCAGCCTCTGGCCCATCCATCCGCCCATCAAGAGTGACTCTCATTTCATCAGTCCATAAAACCTTAGAAAAATTAGTCTTAAGATATTTCTTGGCCCAGTCTTAACGTTTTATCTTATGTTTCTTGATCAAAGGTGGTCGTATTTCAGCCTTTCTTACCTTGGCCATGTCCCCGAGTATAGCACACCTTGTGCTTTTTGATACTCCAGTAACGTTGCAGCTCTGAAATATGGCAAAACTGGTGGCAAATGGCATCTTGGCAGCTTCACGCTTGATTTTCCTCAATTCATGGGCAGTTATTTTGCTCCTTTTTTGCCCAACACACTTCTTGCGACCCTGTTGGCTATTTGCCATTAAACGCTTGATTGTTCAGTGAACACGCTTCAAAAGTTTGGCAATTTCAAGACTGCTGCATCATTCTGCAAGACATCTCACAATGTTGGACTTTTCAGAGCCCGTCAAATATCTCTTTTGACCCATTTTACCTAAGGAAAGCCATTTGCCTAATAATTCTGGACACAGTGTATAAGATTATCTCAGCACAGACTATGTATGATCAGACCACGTCCCTGTACAGTCAGATACAGCCATTACACAGTACATAGCAGGGACACATACATAAAGGCCCAGTTACACACACAGATAATTGTGCAGAGATTGTTCGCAGATCTCTGGTTGCAGTGAAATCATGGGCACATTGTTCCATTTTGTGGCAATGTACAAATGGAACAATGTGCCAATGATTTCACTGCAACCAGAGATCTGCGAACAATCTCTGCACAATTATCTCTGTGTGTAACTGGGCATAAGATTATCTCAGCACAGGAAGTTTTCTTAAACACATCCAAATGTGGACCTTATTATTATTTTAAGATCTATTGTTTTAACTGAACTTTAAAATCAACTTTGTTCGTGGAAAAACACCTTTAATGGCAAGCAATAGGTTTTGGCCTATTTCTTGCCCGGTAAAGCTCATCATCATTGTTAAAATCTACTCACCTTTAAGCAAGTGGCCAACTAGTGCAAAGTTGAAGTTAGAGTTGAAATTGAGGCCAACAAAATGGTCCATTTGTTTACAATGCCATTCTTCTAGAGGATTTCGGATCTCCATAAAGACTTCTTCTGGGCTCTAGTTAAAAAAATAAAATAAATAAAAAAATAAAGCTTTTAATCCTAATGCCTCTCTGCATATCACATGCAATATATTTGTACAATTAAAAAAAAAAAAAAAAAAGGGGTTTCCTTTAAGACTGAAAAAAACTACTGCTATAAGTAACATAGTAACATTGTAACATAGTTTTTAAGGTTGAAGGGAGACTTTAAGTCCATTTACTTCAACCCATAGCCTAACATGTTGATCCAGAGGAAGGCAAAAAAAAAACCATGTGGCAACACTAAGCTCCACATTGGGGGAAAAAAATTCCTTCCTGACTTCCAGATATGGCAATCAGACTAATTCCCTGGATCAACGCCCAATCAAAGAATCTAGTATATTTAACTGGTAATATTATAGTTTTCAAGAAAGGCATCCAGGCCCTTCTTAAATGTTAGTAGTGACTCACTCATTACAACAGCATGTGGCAGAGAGTTCCATAGTCTCACTGCTCTTACAGTAAAGAATCCACGTCTGTGATTATGATTAAACCCTCTTTCCTCCAGACGTAGAGGATGCCCCCTTATCCCCGTCTCAGGCCTAAGAGTAAAGAGATCATTAAAAAGTTCTCTGTACTGTCCCCTCATATATTTATACATTATTATAAGATCACCCCTAAGCCTTCGTTTTTCCAAGCTAAATAACCCCAAGTGTAATAACCTGTCTTGGTATTGCAGACCCCTGAGTCCTCTAATGACCTTGGTCGCTCTTCTCTGCATCCGTTCTAGTTCAGCTATGTTATTCTTATACACCGGAGACCAAAATTGTACACCGTATTCTAAGTGTGGTCGCACTAGTGACTTGTATAGAGGTAAAATTATGTTCTCCTCATGAGCATCTATGCCTCTTTTAATGCATCCCATTATTTTATTTGCCTTTGCAGCAGCTGCCTGACACTGGCCACTAAATGTGAGTTTGTCATCTAGCCATACACCCAGGTCTTTTTCAGTGACCGTTTTGCCCAGTGTTTTACAATTAAGCATATACCGTATATACTCGTGTATAAGCCGACCTGTGTATAAGCCGACCCCCCTACTTTTGCCCCCAAAACCTGGGAAAACCTATTGACTCGTGTATAAGCCGAGGGTGGACCTCAGCACAGGTATACAGCCGCCAGCAGTGTGGTATACAGGCCCCAGCAGTGTTACAGCAGCAGCCCCAGGGGTATACACGGCAGCAGCCCCAGGGGTATACACGGCAGCAGCCCCAGGGGTATACACGGCAGCAGCCCCAGGGGTATACACGGCAGCAGCCCCAGGGGTATACACGGCAGCAGCCCCAGGGGTATACACGGCAGCAGCCCCAGGGGTATACACGGCAGCAGCCCCAGGGGTATACACGGCAGCAGCCCCAGGGGTATACACGGCAGCAGCCCCAGGGGTATACACGGCAGCAGCCCCAGGGGTATACACGGCAGCAGCCCCAGGGGTATACACGGCAGCAGCCCCAGGGGTATACACGGCAGCAGCCCCAGGGGTATACACGGCAGCAGCCCCAGGGGTATACACGGCAGCAGCCCCAGGGGTATACACGGCAGCAGCCCCAGGGGTATACACGGCAGCAGCCCCAGGGGTATACACGGCAGCAGCCCCAGGGGTATACACGGCAGCAGCCCCAGGGGTATACACGGCAGCAGCCCCAGGGGTATACACGGCAGCAGCCCCAGGGGTATACACGGCAGCAGCCCCAGGGGTATACACGGCAGCAGCCCCAGGGGTATACACGGCAGCAGCCCCAGGGGTATACACGGCAGCAGCCCCAGGGGTATACACGGCAGCAGCCCCAGGGGTATACACGGCAGCAGCCCCAGGGGTATACACGGCAGCAGCCCCAGGGGTATACACGGCAGCAGCCCCAGGGGTATACACGGCAGCAGCCCCAGGGGTATACACGGCAGCAGCCCCAGGGGTATACACGGCAGCAGCCCCAGGGGTATACACGGCAGCAGCCCCAGGGGTATACACGGCAGCAGCCCCAGGGGTATACACGGCAGCAGCCCCAGGGGTATACACGGCAGCAGCCCCAGGGGTATACACGGCAGCAGCCCCAGGGGTATACACGGCAGCAGCCCCAGGGGTATACACGGCAGCAGCCCCAGGGGTATACACGGCAGCAGCCCCAGGGGTATACACGGCAGCAGCCCCAGGGGTATACACGGCAGCAGCCCCAGGGGTATACACGGCAGCAGCCCCAGGGGTATACACGGCAGCAGCCCCAGGGGTATACACGGCAGCAGCCCCAGGGGTATACACGGGCAGCAGCCCCAGGGGTATACACGGCAGCAGCCCCAGGGGTATACACGGCAGCAGCCCCAGGGGTATACACGGCAGCAGCCCCAGGGGTATACACGGCAGCAGCCCCAGGGGTATACACGGCAGCAGCCCCAGGGGTATACACGGCAGCAGCCCCAGGGGTATACACGGCAGCAGCCCCAGGGGTATACACGGCAGCAGCCCCAGGGGTATACACGGCAGCAGCCCCAGGGGTATACACGGCAGCAGCCCCAGGGGTATACACGGCAGCAGCCCCAGGGGTATACACGGCAGCAGCCCCAGGGGTATACACGGCAGCAGCCCCAGGGGTATACACGGCAGCAGCCCCAGGGGTATACACGGCAGCAGCCCCAGGGGTATACACGGCAGCAGCCCCAGGGGTATACACGGCAGCAGCCCCAGGGGTATACACGGCAGCAGCCCCAGGGGTATACACGGCAGCAGCCCCAGGGGTATACACGGCAGCAGCCCCAGGGGTATACACGGCAGCAGCCCCAGGGGTATACACGGCAGCAGCCCCAGGGGTATACACGGCAGCAGCCCCAGGGGTATACACGGCAGCAGCCCCAGGGGTATACACGGCAGCAGCCCCAGGGGTATACACGGCAGCAGCCCCAGGGGTATACACGGCAGCAGCCCCAGGGGTATACACGGCAGCAGCCCCAGGGGTATACACGGCAGCAGCCCCAGGGGTATACACGGCAGCAGCCCCAGGGGTATACACGGCAGCAGCCCCAGGGGTATACACGGCAGCAGCCCCAGGGGTATACACGGCAGCAGCCCCAGGGGTATACACGGCAGCAGCCCCAGGGGTATACACGGCAGCAGCCCCAGGGGTATACACAGCAGCAGCCCCAGGGGTATACACAGCAGCAGCCCCAGGGGTATATATAGCAGCAGCCCCAGGGGTATACATAGCAGCAGCCCCAGGGGTATACATAGCAGCAGCCCCAGGGGTATACATAGCAGCAGCCCCAGGGGTATACTTGGCAGCAGCCCCAGGGGTATACATGGCAGCAGACCCAGGGGTATACTGGCCGCCCGCCCGCCACCATCAGTATACATGCGCCCCCCCCCTATCAGTATCCAGGGACCCCCCTTGCAGCCCAAACCTGTAAAGGAAGATCCTTATACTTACACCTGCGCCCGCCGCCGTCCCCGCTCTGCACCGCGCTCCTCCATCTTCTTCCGTCTTCCTCCTCGGTCGCACAGGCAATGACTCGCAAAGGCAATGACGTCATTGCCTGTGCGACCGAGGAGGAAGACGGAAGAAGATGGAGGAGCGCGGTGCAGAGCGGGGACGGCGGCGGGCGCAGGTGTAAGTATAAGGATCTTCCTTTACAGGTTTGGGCTGCAAGGGGGGGCCCTGGATACTAATAGGGGGGGGGGGGCGCATGTATACTGATGGTGGCGGGCGGTGGGGGCGGCAGGTGTACTCGCGTATAAGCCGAGGAGGTACTTTTCAGCCCAATTTTTGGGCTGAAAAACTCGGCTTATACGCGAGTATATACGGTAATTATACCTTTTGTTTCCTCTGCCCAAGTGCATGACTTAACATTTATCCCCATTAAAGCTCATTTGCCATTTATCAGCCCGAGCTTCTAGTTTACATAAATCCTCCTGTAATATAAAATTGTCCTCCTCTGTATTGATTACCCTGCAGAGTTTAGTGTCATCTGCAAATATTGAGATTCTACTCTGTATGCCCCCTACAAGGTCATTAATAAATATATTAAAAAGAAGAGGGCCCAACACTGACCCCTGTGGTACCCCACTGTTAACTGTGACCCATTCTGAGTGTGTTCCGTTAATGACCACCCTTTATTTCCTATCAGTAAGCCAGTTCTTAACCCACTTACACATATTTTCCCCTATCCCCATTGCTCTCATTTTATGTATCAACCTTTTGTGTGGCACCGTATCAAAAGCTTTTGAAAAGTCCATATACACCACATCCACTGCATTTCTTTGGTCCAGTCCAGAACTTACTTCTTCATAGAAGCTTATCAGATTAGTTTGACAGGAACGGTCCCTCATAAAACCATGTTGATATTGGTACCTCTATATCTCTATCTATGCATGTATCCAAGATGCAAGAGAAGAAATGGGGTATCAAATTGCCCTACTATATAACAATTAAAATTACTATAATATCATTAAAAAGGTTGTGATCTATATTTATCTATGCATGCACACATATATCGATATATAGCTAAATATATTGTATATACAGTAAATATTTATCCATATCGATAGATGGATTCATCATTTCGCATATGAAGCATGAACTCTGCATTTTCTGGGAAATAGTGACTATAACACAAAGACCTTTGTCAGTTCAATATGCTGGCTGCTTGCTTCTCATAACTAGGTTTTATGTTACTCTATCGTATCACTTCTGCAGGAAAAAAACATCAAACATTTCTATATAAAAAACTCGTAAAACTCAACTGAGGTGAAAATTGGGCGTTAATGCTTGTGCTGTTATCACAGACACCAATTTATCTTGGAATGATCATACTAATCGCCCCCAAAACATATAACCCATGCAAATTA
This sequence comes from Allobates femoralis, assembly GCA_033576535.1. Taxonomy (NCBI): domain Eukaryota; kingdom Metazoa; phylum Chordata; class Amphibia; order Anura; family Aromobatidae; genus Allobates; species Allobates femoralis. The sequence goes on from JARQOC010000002.1 coordinate 499,769,059, forward strand.
TATTGCTACAGGAAATGACCAATGTTTCCTAATCCTGACAAGGGTCAGATCAGCTGGAAATGGTGCGAGCTCAACACGTGAGCTCGCACCAGCGGGAGGCCCCAAAGGCGTACTATTACGCCAAAGTTGCTTATGGTCATGTGAACTATTGAATTATGAAATAAAATAATAAAATCGCAGTTACACTTTAAGTCGGTAATACAATTTCCGGTGGTTTCAAGTTATCAGCCTTTTGGATTTTACCACATCTGTAACATACACATTACAAGTGATGGACATCCATTTACTCTACTGTCTATAGCCACTGCTGATCACATGGAAACTTACGAGTCAGGCGAGATTTTAGCCTTGTTTGGTGTGTGCTAGTTTCAGGTCAAAGGCCATACATACATTCATAGTAGCAAAATGTACACCATACATTTGTCCAAATGACATACTGTCTTATCTGCACTCTTGAACGAATGCGATAAGAATGCTTTTTCTTATTTACAATGGGGGGAGGGGAGGTAATAACCTGGACACATACTGCAGCACTTACCTACCACTGAGCTGCCCAATACACACTACATCATTGACCTATGCCTCACTAGCTAGCCAGATACTTCTAAAAGAGACACTGTAAAACTGAAGATTTTATTCAATATCTCACTGAACACAAAAACAAGTTTATACACTTAGACAAGACAGTTTCATAGAACATTCTCTAACAAAATAACATGAAAGTAAGGCAATGATAACTCAGTACAAAATCTTCAGTTTTACTCAAATTAGTTGATAAAAAAATGAATGCACCTCACATCAATACTATTACATCTAGTATTTTGTATGTCCAGCATGATTATTAAATAAGCAATCCAATTTATATTTTTTTCATTAAATGTGTGTTTATGAGTATGGTGTGTAGTGTGTGTTAAAATAGCACAGCTTTCTCTAGGATCCAGCAGTCAGTGATA